>JAWMRA010000078.1:51542499-51553086 GCA_035584735.1 Pseudotriccus pelzelni | reverse complement strand
ACAGGGGATAATGGCTTTGAGTCCACCCCTGTTTCCTGTGGGGTCCCTTCCCATGGGAATAGTCCTTGATAGACCTCTCTGGAGTGGGTCCATCCCTCAGGCAACAGTTCTTCCATTCTCTGCTGTTCTTTAGGGTCACAAATTCAACTGCACTAGCATGGATCCCCCACTGGGATCACACAAATCCTACCCGAGCTGACTTGCTCCAGCGTAGGTCTTGTCTCCGTGGCCGCAAGTCTCTAACAAGACTGTTTCATTCCAGGCCTCCCACGGAGTCTCAGCTTCCTCATGCATCCACCTACTCCAGCGTAGCCTCCTCCATGGACTACAGAGGAGTGTCCTCACCCTAATAATCTTCCACAGGTGGCAGGGATTTTAGTTTTCAGTCTTTTTCCTGCTGAAGAGAGAGAGAAAGAGGGAGAAGGAGCCATCTCCCCCTGCTTCGGGCTTCTCTCTCCTGCTGCCAGCTCTGACCTTGAAGGCTCTGCTATCTCTCTGGCTGGAATTCCTTTTGCAGCAGCTTCATCTAAGTCCTTCTTTAAGTTTTTTTTTCTTCACTCTGTTACATATCTCTGTCAGGGGGGCTTCAGTGCTGCCCCTGCCCCCAGAAGCTTAAGAGGACTTAACTTTCAGAACATGAAGGCCCCTAAGAACTAGCTTCTGAAAAGATTTACAGAAACCAAAAAACTTCTAGTCACTTTGTGAGAAATATCTCTAATTAAAATTTCGAAGACAGCCAAATTAAGTAAAACAAAGAACTTTAATTACAGCACACTAGACGCACCGGGCCTCATGTCCAAACCCATGCATCCTGAGAATGGGAGGGACCAGCCCTTTTAAGGTTTCTTGATTTACATGACCTCGCTCCTCCCATGGCAAGCTCCGCTCCTTTTCTTCCTTATACGGTGACACAGTCTCTTCTCTTGAACTTGACTGGGTCTCTCAGGGCCGGTTTCTGTTCTTCCTTTGTCAGTTTATTAGCTATCTTAACCAGCTTATTAAGTCGTTTGGCCATGTGGTCCCTTGATAATGAGCCCTGGCTGGGCCCATTGTCTTACAATCTTCTCGAGTTTAGCCCCCATACAATATAGATAACAGGTAATTATAACAAAAGCAGCAACCAATAGCTGCAGGTAGGCCTGCTAACAGCAGTAAGCAGAAACAGCAATGCTCATTATTAAATAACTCTCCAGCTCCCACAAACAATACATGAGTAAACTCCTGCTTGTAATAAAACCACCCCCATTCATTTCTCACAACTTGTTAAAGCAACAGTAAGCAGGTAAAACAGAAAGGTAGGGGATAAATCATGACTATGTACACCTTTGACCATTTCATTCAACTCTGTTCAACCGATCATTTTGACCAGGGTCATTTCCAAGACTCAGCAGAACAAAATAATTCTGTAAGACGCTGTTTTCCTTTCCTTCTGAAAGAAAAACACTTTCATACTTTGTATGGTAAGTAGAGGTCTGCAGAGAGCAAGTCAACTCTGAACAGTAAGGTATTGAAAGACCCTCTAAAACCCACTAGAGCTGGATCTCCTTTCCTGAACAGGACAATACCCCTGGCCTCAAGCCATGTCTCCAGAACCTGACTCTATCCTGCCAGGTCCCCAGATTAATGCTGCCTTCCACTTGCCACACCATCACCTGCAGTGATACTACCTGTGGGTTATCTGTACTTCTTTTGATCAAAAGATATCTTTGATACTTGTGAGTTCTCTCCTGCATTTAGCCCTGTACAGCCACCTCTGTAATGCAGCCCAACATTTTAAAATAAAACACTAGAAAATAAAAACCCCTCACATTTCCCCATAAAAGTTCACACGCAGGATAGCACACCATACTAAGTTTGACAGGAATCACTTTGAAGTAACAACAGTACTGTGGTATCCTTGCACTTTTAATCCAGGATCAATACAAAACTTTAGGCTACTTTTGCATTTTATTTTTTTTTTTTTTTAATAATCATCTCTAACACAGCTGAGAAACAGACTCTCCCAAAACACCACCACCTTTCCAGTGACATAAATACAATCATACAATCTCACCCATGCATGTGGAACTGCATTCCTCAGACATGGGAGACGTGCACAGCCCAAAGAGCGGAGCAGACCATTGAATTACACCAACATATCCTTGCCCACGCTCCCAAAACCTTTGTGCAAGTTCTCTCTCCCAACTCCACCTTGTACCTTCACATTTGGTTGCCAGTAGGAGTTTAGGCTCTTGAACAGACCACATGCCACACGAACACAATGCAACAAGCCTATTGCCTGCATTGTGCAAACCTGAAGTATGGATTATGTTCAGTCTGAAATAAAAGTAAAACTGAAAGCTGCTTCACATCTTGCAATTCCTTCCATATTTTCCTTTGTGTCTTCCCAGTACGATTATCTTGAAAGATAAGAAACCTTAACCGTTTTTGAGAGAATCAGCCTCTAGCAGTACCCTTTCTTAGAGGTGTAGAAAAGCATCTCATCAAAAAAAGACACCCTAACTATGTGATTAAACATGTTCCTGACTTCAGAACACCATAGGAACTAGTCTTTATATATTATTATACCAATCTAACTTAGATGGCTGTAACTCTCAGTGCCCACAGCCTCCTTCTTGGGACTGAACAGGGAGCAGCTTTTCACAACACCTAGAGAAACTTAATTACCTCCTCAACTTTGGCCCCTCTGTCAAATTCAAATAATCTGATCAATGCAGGCAAGAGCTACGAAGGGAGGATACAATAGGAGAGAGACAAAGAGACAACTAATCAGGGAATTGTTAGTCCGTAAGCCTCATTTCCTTCTGAAACCGGACTAAAGAAGTATCTTGGGACAAAAGACTTGTGACAGCTCATCACTTACCTACTCATGTGCAGGAATGAAGCTGGGTAGCACAGTAATTATGGACTGGAGAATTTAGGGGATTATTTTAAATTATGTGCTTACCCTGGAGCAAAAGCTTTAAAAGGACAAATTGGAAGAAGTCATTATCTCACCCAACCTCTTGCCCTGTTTCCTCCCTTCCCCGTCTTTTTAATTTTAACCTTGATCACAGCCTGCTCCAACAGTCGGGCTTCTCCTTTTGTCTGACACTGTAGTAAAGTTGTAGGGTTGTTTGTGAAATGTGTTGCCATGGAAACTAATGTGTGCTGCCATGGAGATCATGTCAGATCCCGCCTCACATCTTCACTGCAGACTCAAGAAACGAAGAAGAGAAGGCAGAGAGAAGAAATTCTTCCTTAAAACCCCAAATGTTATGAAATATTAGCAAACCTAAGAAGAGTAGCGACAAAAATAGAGGTCACTTGTACTCATCGGTACTTACTATTAATTCACACAGTGCTTTCCGAGATGCTGCTTAACAATGTTATCAGAGCCAGTGCAGTTCAAAGCTTCACAGTGTTGAGCAACATATATGCAAAGTCTAAAATTAATTTTTAAACTATCTAGGTACCAAAAATCCTTGCTCTAGAATTTTTCCAAGTCAAATAATTTTAAGATCCACAGAAGAAAGGAAAAAAAAAAAAAGTAGTAACTGTAAAAGCTGCATAAAATGTATGCGTTTTAATAAGTTAAATGAATCAATGATTCATGACATATGTACATGGTCAGATTAAGACCTCAATTAAAGAGACTGAAATTAAGGAGACTGAAGTTCATTTGTCAGAAAATAACTTTAAAAATCATCTAGGCATCTTTTCAAACTCAGTTGTGTGTATAAGATCTCACATTCATTTCCCTGCACTTTAAAACTCTGATAGTTATTTTTCCCATATTCTTTAAATGAAAACAGAAGCTGTAACTACAAATCACAAGTAAATTACTTTAAGTTAATGAGGTATCTTAAATCCTCCCAGTGGCCAAATCCCAACCATTTAGGCTCCCTGAGCAAAACCCAGTTGACACAAACTCTGCTTTAGTCCACTCAAATGAATTTCAAGCAGAGTCTCTCTAATCAGTGTGCATAGTCATCTTGCTTTAAAATTAAAGATATGTCTAAATCTTTGCCAGATCAGGGACAAAGTAAGTTTGCTGGTTCATGAAATGACTTGAATTACTGACAATAAAACCTCAGAATAAGGAAATACATAAATTAATGTTCAAAGATGCATCATGAAAAGCAATCCCTTCCTGAGTTAATGCTGAATCTTGTCAAATAAAACATCTATTATGTTTGATGCAAGATATATTCCATCTCTGAATCACATCGGTTATCCTCACTTCATGGTTGTGTATCCAGCACTGACAATCTGTAGCTTTTATAACACGCAACCACAGAGATTTCTGTATTCTTTAAATGCATTTGAGTGGAAACTAAGACTAAAAATTTAAAGTTCAACCAATTTTCTGTTAAGGAAGGAGAAATAAACACTAAAAACATGAACAAATGTGTCTCCTTCCACAATCTGATGGACCTCAGTTAAAATAAGAAAGAGGTAAACTCTTGACAAAAGTTTTACAGCAAGGAAAACTTTCTGATGCATCAGTCCAAAGGCTTTGTCTGAGAAAAAGAGTAGATATCCAAAAGCCTGAAACTCATCCTGCTATAACTCCGCACAGGAGACCCTCCTCTGAAATCCTGAGGTCCACATGTTTTCTTGTATACAAAGGGTACTTCAATGTGCTTTTCACAAAACTAGATATCTTATCAACATTTTTATACTTAGTGTTAGCATGCAGGCAGAAAACCTGACAAATCAAGTTGTGAGGCATTGTATTGTAACATAATTTTCAGAGTCCTATCTAGAAACAAACTGAATACAGCAGCTAAGCTGCACTGTACAAAACAAGAAGAAGGACTAGGAGAAGCCTTCCACAACTACACAGTGATAAGTTTCGTTAATAATGTGTCTTTTAGATGGAATGGCATTTAGTAAATGAAGTCTATATTTTAGATGAGAAGAAATTTTAGGATTCATAGATTCAGCCCACAAAAAGTTTCTTAAAAATACACCTTAAAAATGGATTAATATCCTTCATTGCTCCTGCTCTCTGAAAACAGATGGGATCTAACATCCACCATGACTGGGACAGGCTGAAGCCCTGCAAAACACCCATACCAAGACGATCTGATTCACTGAGATGCTACAACTTAAATTCTGTTTCTTTCTCACACCTTCTCACTATGAACAGTTACTGAGAAAACACTTTAAACTTCTCATCCGTAAAGACTTTTTTTTTTCCTCACATGCACAATACAGGAAAAAACAGATCATAAAACTACAGTAATTTCATTTTAACCAAACCACAAATAAACTAAAGTTTATGCTAAATATTGGATCTCACTTTCTTCCTATCTCATGCATTTGAGGAAAGGCTCCGTCACACTTTGAGGACAGGCTGAGGAAGTTGGGCCTGTTCAGCCTTGAGATGAGACAACTGAGAGGGGATCTTATCAATGTCTGTAAGTACCTGAAGGGAGGGTGTCTGGAGGATGGAGCCAGGCTCTGCTCAGTGGTACCAACCAATAGGATGAGAGGCAGTTGGCAAAAACTGATCCACAGGGAATTCCACCAGAACATGAGGAAAAACTTTACTACACAGGTGACTGAGCACTGAAACGTATTGCCCAGAGAGGCTGTGGGCATATTCAAAAGCTGCCTGGACTGTGATTCAACTACAAATGCATAAGGTATCGGGGAAAAAGAGAATCTGTTCACCTGCAGTGTTCCTCCTACTTGGGTGCAATCTAAATAGAACAGAAAATATTCCATGTAATAATGCCAAATACTCTTTCTAGCTGGCAACTACTGTACAGATCTCAGGACCAGCTGACACACTGTGCACCTGGAGAATTTATTAACTTTCTGGATCTTACAATAGTCCCCGGGGAGAAGGGGAAAAAAGCACAACTGATTTTTTATTCCCTTGACATTGAATTTATACAGCCTTATTATTTAGGCTTCAAGAGGGTTCAAGATTTACCAGATACTTCTCCACAACATGGAGGTAAACCCAGAGCCTGCTCCAGAGACTCTAAAGTCTAGACAAAGAAGAATAAGCCTGGGCTACAATCCCTCTTGAAGGCATTCACTCTGAGGAGAGATCCCAAAGTTTTTATGGCTCAGGAAAAAGCACAAATACTTTATATCTTGAGTTTATTTAAAGTTTTTTTAATACAGTCTCACACAACATTCTGTTAAAAAAGCTGGGAAAACACAATCTAGATAAAGTTCATTCAGACTATATGCAGCAGTTATGACTGGTTCCACATGAATGATTAACACAGACCTGGATGAATTCTGTGGGCTAGTGCTGCTACATCTTTAAGCAGATGATAAGAAAGAGTCTATTATTAAATCTGTAGACCAAAGGAAACAAAGAAAGACCACAAATGTGAAGGACAGGTTTCAAATCCAATATTATTGAGGCAAACCGGATATATTGGAAAAACCAGGAAAGAAAGAAAGCTGTACACACTGCTTAAACACAGTAAGGAGAACTTCAAACCAATCGTCGCGGTTTAATCCCAGCCAGCAACTAAGCACCATGCAGCCGTTCAGACACTCCCTCCTCAGTGGGATCAGAGAGAGAATCAGAAGAGTAAAAGCTGGAAAACTCGTGGGTTGAGATAAAAACAGTTAAATAAGAAAAGCAGAAGCTGTGTGCACAAGCTAAGCACGGAATTCATTCACTGCTTCCCATGGGCCAGCCGGTGCTCAGCCACCTCCAGGACAGCAGGGCTCCATCACAACCAACAGTTACCTTGGGAAGACAAATGCCATCACTCCAAAAGTCCACCCTTACCTTCCTCCCCTAGCTTTACACAGTGAGCATGACGTGACATGTTATGGGATATCCCTGTGGTTCTTTGCAGTCAGCTGTCTTGGCTGTGTCCCTTCTCAACTGCTTGTGGGCCCCCAGCCTCCTCACTGGTATGGGGGTACAAGAAGTAGGAAAGGCCTTGAGGCTGTGCATGCACTGCTCAGCAATAACTAAAATACCTCTGTATTATCAACCCTGTTTTCAGCACAAATCCAAAATACAGTCCCACACTAGCTACTACGAAGAACGTTAACTCTACCGCAGCCAAAATCAGCATACGAGGTAAGAGTCCTCAGAGAGAAGCCATAGGTAAGAGGGGATGACAATCTGAACATGAGTCAGACTCAAGCTATTGAGCATAAGGCAAACAAGCTGGCTGGAACAGATAAACAGGACTGTGCCCCATAGAACACATGGAGTTATCCTTCCATTCTACCGAGCATCAGCAAAGCTTCAGTGCAGTGCTACACCTTTGCATGGGTGCTGCATTTAGAGAAACACATCAGACAACTGGAGCAAGTCCGAAGAGTCATAGAAAAGAGCAAATTTTAGGAAAATACAACCCATAGAGATATACAAACAATTCGGCCTGGTTAGCAAATACATGGCAAAAAGATGTGAAATGGAGTGGTAAGAATGGTGCAAGTGACACCATTCAGTACTGAAGATGCTACTGTGAAGGAGAAAGAGTATTTTCTCTTGTGCCCATGATGGATGGAACTGATTACACCATAACAAGAGTCAGTTCAGACATTATGAAAAACTTCTAACAATAAAGAAAGCAGCACAGGTATAATGTTGCAAATCCAAGGAAAATGAAGCAGGTCTTTAAAATCCCTGTTATGCTTCAGTAAAAGACAATGGGAGAGGTACTGTATCTGTAAGCAAAGTTTTTCTTCCTCTTCATAAGGGATGCCTTCAAGTGGTCACTGTTCCATTTTATCAAGTAGCTACTTTAAACGTGATTTCTAACTGAAAGATAAATAAATAAAAGTCAGGTAAAATGACTACTTATAATGACAATCTGCTTTCTTGCAACTGAGGAATTACGCATGGCAACAAAGTAACTGCATGTGGCAACATGCTTCTTTTTTTTTCAGCAGACATTTTCTATTATTTGCATACTTTTAGTAAGACACAACAAGCTATGACAGTTGTTCCAATTTCTTGTCAAATTCTCTTTCTATTTTCATCTGCACTAAAAGACAAATGAGACAAAAGCAATGACAGATACCCTCCTCACCATATGAGGAGGGGGAGAAAAATTGCATACACAAGCCATCCATTAGTTTAATGCAAAGGAGATTACGGAAGCAGTAGTCACTCAAGAGCAAAAGGATAAGTGATGTTCTCACAAGCTATTATCCTAATGGTGAGAGCAAGGGAATGCCTCTGTAATTGCCAGACAGCAGGCTGAGAGAGACCTCTGGGGATTCAGACAGCGCACGGGGCACAGGAGAAACTGCTCAGCCCTAGCACAGGGATGACTGCTGACTTACAAAATCACACATGTTATTACTGACATCAGACCCATCCTTGCAGCCTTTACTTGTTAAATGTCAGTCCCTGGCTTGTTCAAGACCCCATGAGTCAAATGTATTTCAAAAGCATTGCCTAGGGGAGTAAAGGTTCAAGTGTTAAGTCCCGTACATTCCCTCCTCCTGAGTTCATTTGCTTTTTCCAGTTTCCTGATTCAATCCTCATCTGTGAATCCAGAGACAATCTTCACCTCTAGAGGTAAGAGCAGATTATGGATGCACTCCCCCCAGTGCACAGCTCTGAGCTCTAAAAATCCTGGTCACACCAAGGGAAGAAGTGAGCTGCTTCCTTTTCATGCCTCTATTAAACCTGGCCCAACAGACAGAGCTTTCGCTGCTTCCTCCCTATCTGCCATCCCATGTCTCCACTCCTCAGCTGACCTTCTGCCAACCAGTTAACTGCCCTTGCACTTCCAGGGTCCAGCCAGTGCCAAACTGCTTCCAGCCAGCACACACAAAAAATTAACAACATTGATTAAAAGCAACACAAACCTGCTGAAACCTCAGCAAACTTACCCACTGCGCTCCAGGTACAACTTCACAGGAGGCTTGCCTGGCTGATGCCATGCACCTGAGAGCAGCTTTTAGCCAGTGAAGGTTAAAAACAATTGTTGCCTCTGAACTGTAGGTGACTCATTAATATGAAGTCCAAATGAGACACAAGCAGAGACCCACACGTGGCCACATGCCACAACCAGCCCTGATTCCCAGAACTTGCAAGCCATTTCACAGACTAGATGTGCTCCCTGCAGTACTGACCTCAATGAATCAGATAGTTAAACACGGCTTTAAGCCACTTAGTTGAGCATCATATCTCACAGGCTTGGTACAATGCACAAGCTCTTACTGATGGGCACACACTGCTAACAAATGTCTCCCTCATCTGCTGGCTTTTTGGCAGTCCACAATAGGTCACTCTTAATGCAATTTCATTTTCTTAATTAAATCTTCCCTGAGGTATCATCACAGAGTATTACTTCCCTTTGGTTCCTTTATTCAATATTCCAGAATAGAGAGAGTTTCACCTTGTTTTCATGGGTTTGAAAGTTTATCCCTTGATTAACCCTCAGAGAAGATGAGAGGATTTTTCTTTTTAAGTGAGTAATATTCATGTTTGTTAAATAACAACATATAAAAGGCCATATAACAAGGCTTAGGAGAATGTAAAGGAAAGCATAGACAAGTTTAAAAAAAAAAAAATCAATACAAAGAAATTGTAGTTCCACGCTACCTCAAACTTCACAGAGCAATTTGTTTGTAATAGGGGAGAAAGACCCCCAAATCTAACTGCTTTCTAGTGAGAGCAGCACTTTAGTGAGTTTAATAAAAATCAAGGCTTTTTCCCAGTGTATATCTGTAGTAACAGGGTCAAGGAAGAAACATCTCAGCTCTCTCTTCCAGGAGTAAATCTCCAACCTGCACATACTGAAAACCTTGAACCCTGTAAGCATTCTGATCTCATATGAGAAAGTCTCCAAATCCAAAAGCCTTGAAATTCCCCCATTGGCAGGGAGTCCAACTCCTTATTTTTCAGTAATTATGGACAGAATTCTTGGCTGGATATGCAATTACCCTTCACTCTTTTCAAAAAGTACAATGCTCTACACAGTTATGTGCAGGTGATTATGAATCAACCATTACTGCTCATGGCACCTTCCACTGAACATAATAACATGTAGCCCCTCTGTTAAAGCAAAACTGCAATCTCAAGCAAGACAGACACGAACAACCTTAGCAACATACACTTCAAGCAAATGCTAACATGAACTACCACAGAAATACTGACCAGAAATTCCAGTCCTCTATTCCCACAGACAACCCTACAGCAGAGGTGAGGTGAGGTCTACATCATGCAGTTCTATAGCTGTTTTGCTTAAATTTGCATTGAGGCTTTCTTGAGAGAGAGACACAGGAAAGCACAACTTACCTTAAAATACAGAACAGTTCATCCCAAGCCCCTCTCCCCACTGCAAAGAATCCAGTTATTCCATTGGTACAGGAGGGCTCAACTCTAGACAACTAAAGTAAGGTGAGATTTATTTAATAAAACAGGGGGAGAAAGATTCTCAGAACACCCACCAAAAAGTACAGGACCCTCAGCACTCTCTAAGAGCCATAATAATCCCAACAAGCAACTTGTGCTTGAAAAGCCCACCAGAACTCATTGAAGTCTTCTGCATTTTGGAAGATTTAATTGTATCACCTACTAATCATAGAATCATAGAATAGATTGGGTTGGAAAAGACCTCCAAGATCATCGAGTCCAACCCCTGATCCAACTCC
>JAWMRA010000078.1:51504738-51542399 GCA_035584735.1 Pseudotriccus pelzelni | reverse complement strand
GGCCTTGTTGAACTTCATTCCATTGGAGTCAGCCCATCTCTCCAGTCTATCCAGATCCCTCTGCAGAGCCCTCCTGCAAAGGAGGCAAAGTCAACAATGTCAGGAACATCAGAAGCAACTGTCTCACAAATGGCTAATAAAAGACACAATTCCATGAAATGCAAGGTGTAGCACTGAGCTGCAATTTATTCAGTGTCTGTATACCAAAATCCCAATAATCTTATATTGATGATACAAGGTAATGCATAGTAGTGGTTCACAGATATTGGTGAAATAGGTATTTTGTAGGAGTAAGTATTTGGGAAGGATCTGAAGGCAGAAAGTAATAAACCACTCAGTCTCTTACTACTGGCTCAATGAGTACAGAAAGGAGGAGATCTGCTGTACCAGTGGCAGAAATTAAGTAGTTCAGTCATGTTAATTATCTAGCAAAAGAAGGGACAGAGGGCACAAGAATGGGTATCTAAGAATCAGCAGTATTTAGCAGATCCATAAAGATAAAAATAAGATAAATAGGCAAAAAAATTGACCTCAAATTCAAATAAAACGAAACAGAGGAGAAAAATGCTCTCATGGCAGATTTTTAACTTGCATGAAGCTGATGAGGTTAAGATTACAATAGAAAAGGATAAAATGACCAAATCATGGGGAAAGATTTTTGGCAACAGATGTGAACAGAAAATTACATCCATTAATAATGTGAGAACAGAGATGAATTTTGTCTAATAAAAAAATCTAATAGTAAGACTAAGTCCATGAGCAAAATATTGGTGGTGAGAAGAGACAAAGGAGAGAAAAGGATCACATACAAGAAACTGGACTGTATCCAGGTAAGATAGCCGTGAAACAGAACTGCACAAAATACAGAGCTACAACAAGAGATGCAAAAGTGCACATTAGGGGTTGGAGTTAGAAGACAATTAGTCTGAGAGTCATTGCAAAAGGAGTACCTGGAAAACAGGAGTGTATTTTACAATGGTGACAAATCAAGAGTGGAAAGATATGCAGGTACCAAAGATGAAGGCAGAGAAAATGACTGAGAGAAGATTCACGGAAAGATAAAAGAAAGCAGAAGGAAGACATGACTGAGGTCCACAGACTCAAGAGTGAAAAAGAGAATAGGGAGTTATTCACTTTCTCTTCCAATATCGGAAGGAGGGGCATCAAGAGAAAGCAGGAGTCAGGTTCACAATATACTACAGGAAATGATTCTTAATGCAGCAGCTAGTTGAGCCGGGAAATTCATTTTCATATAATATAATGAAAGTGTAGATAGGTTCAAAGGAAAACAGAGGTGATTTCATGGAGCAAATCTCTATTGAAAGGTACTAAATCCACAGAAACACAAACAGTTACGGAAGTTCCTGAGCATAAAATAGTTGAGGTCAGGGTAAAGAAATAATAAAAAAAAAATTATTTTTCTCACTGCGGACAAAAATCCCTGCAAAATGCCAATTCCATTGCCCCAGTAAGTCCACATCAAAGATTTTTACCCTTAGGCCTTCACATCTGTTCACAGTCTGCACAGGTGACCACTGTTACAAACACTTACAGATGGCATGAATTGACAATTTCACAAGAAGAAATACCTTGCATTCCTCCCACTCCTTATTCCCAGTCTTTGCTGGCAGTATGCTTGCATTGCCATAAGCCTTCGTGGAACAGCCAAGTAGACCTCATTCTGTGCTAAAACCACACAGCATAAAATAAAAAACAGGCTACCTCTAACCAGGGTCACTGGCCTGAGACAGCTCTCCATCCAGGCACACAAACGCATGTACTGACCCAAAAAAATTACTAACACGCAGGAAAGAGTGGCTAGAGAAGCAGAAGGATGCACTGGGATTATTTAGCCTGGAGAAGAAAAGTCTCAAGGGGAATCTTATCAATATGCATAAATAGCTGGTGGGATGGAGTGAGGCAGACTAAGCGAGGCTCTTCGCAGTGGTGACCGGCAATAGGACCAGAGGCAGTCGGCACAGACTAAAATACAGAAAATTCCCTTTAATTATAAGAAAAAAACCCAAACTTTAACTATAAGAAAGAAAAAAACCCAACTGCAAGGCCTGAAGAATGCAGGTTACATAGATAATTGAATGGCAAATACGACGTGACATTTCTACGGAAGTTCACATCCCTGCTAGAAGAGCATTTTATCTCTGAAGATTTAGGGTCCATAAACTGAAAATGGCTAAGTATTCAAGGAAAAAATAAGAAGGTCCCAATACCACTGAAACCAGGAGGACCCAAACAGTAGCACTATGCTTAGTTTGCACTGGATACTTGAAAGCCCAAACATAGGCTCTAACAGCTACAGAAATGGTGTTAGTGAGGTGGGGGGAAGTAGAGATAATGAGAAGAAAAAAAATTTCTCCCAGCAGTGTCAGGAGGGGAAAAAAAGGAAACTTGCTAAAGTAACATTTGAACCTAAATAGGGAAAATTGAACTTAAAAAGGGAGTAGGGATCCAATTCAAAGTGATCCTGTCAAGCCAAAAAGTAATTGTGCATGTTTGGGGGAGGAGGGGTTCCCTCACTGATGTGTTTTTGTTTTCCAGTGCACAAGTGTTAGAAAACTGCAAGCTGAGAAACCTGTATGTTCTGTCCCACATAAGGCAGTGAGGATTTCCAGTTATTTTAAGACTTCATGGGCCAAATGCATCCCCAGTGCAAGATCAGCGACTTAAACGAACTTGGCATACCAAAGAGATCAGCCCCAGGCTTCCAAGAAGTAAATACAATAGTACCACACTAGAACGATGGTGTGTACTGGAAACAGTAGACAGCTTTTAAGAAATGGCTGTGTCAAGAAATGGCAGAGTAGGTCAAATCTCGTTCTCTGCACTGTGGGAAATGGAAGTATTTTGAAGTTTTCCTTACAGCTGAAGCATGACAACAACCACCACCTTGCCACACCTCCGTCTCTGATCTCTCCCAACTGGATCTGATCATTAAACAAGGCTGCAGGGCTCCAGGTCCTCTGAACAGCTGCCAGCTGCATTACAAACACATTCTCATGAGGAACATTTTTGATTCTGTTTAAAACAGCCTTTTTTTTTTGTTGTAGGTTGGTTTTTTGTGGGTTTTTTTACAGAAAACTGTTCCACTGGCAAATCTTCATGCAGCTCCACTATTTAATATGCCTCCGCTCCTCCCACACATGCATGCACCAGAGCTACTTCGAGAAGATAAACTTGCTGCATGTTCACAGTGCATTGGGTTTGCTCCTGTCCAGGTCACCTGTCTTCATCGGGAGTGAGAGACTCCAAGGAAAGGAGTAATCAAAACAAGGCTGATTTAATGTCTACACATTAATGACACGTATTCCCAAAAAACATATGCAAGAAAAAAATATATGGAATTTTGGGGCTTTTTTTAAGAGGCTTCCAAGCCTCAAAGTGGCTCACGTGGTGACAAATTCAGTTCTTTACTTAAGATGCCAGCTTTCTGAAAATGAACATCGCAATTACGTCACCAATCTCGATCAACAACTGAAGATGCCCTTGTGATTTTTGGGTGTCTCTAGTTTCCAGCAAACAATCCACCAGTGCTGCACAAATCCGCACAATACTTGTGCCTCCATCTCTTCCCTGTGACTCAGCATTAAGCAGGGCTGCCAAGGACTGGTCCGAGCTCCGGAACCACACCTGAAGCTGGCCTGCAAAGACAAGCCTGGCAGGACAGCACTGCAGGGACATGAACCACAGCAAGAGGAGGAACATCACACTCGGTTAGTGGCCTCTGAGAAAGTCTGCTCAGTGCCAACCCTCTCTATTCTAAAATAGGACTTTTTTTTTCCCTCCACAGCAATTACATAAAAATGGTTCATTAGATGGAAGACCTGCTACCTCCAGCAGATGCAGATTTTGCCTGCTAACTGTAGCTCCTGCTTCCCTTAAAACATGGCTGGGGAACAAACAACAACAACAAAAGACCCTAAAAGCTACAGGAGAGAACTAACTTTTTATTATTTATTTATCATGAACTGCAATGTTAACCATGCTCCTCTAATGAGAAATCCTCAGTTGGCATGAAGTTCAAATGAGACCTCTGCATCTACAAAGTGTCCCTCCTGCTCTACCACCTATCAAAAATCATGAACAAAGAATCAAGGGAAGCTATTATGGAAAGACAATGGTTTTGGCTGAGTGGTGCAGCCGGAAAGCATTTTTCAATAATTTCTCACCTTTGTCTTCACACTTTTAAAGTTAGAGGTGAGCCCAACATCTTTCTAAGCTCTAAACCTAGGTTCTGTGAGGCTTGAAGAACTGGTTACCACATATTGCCTGCAGCTTATCAAAGCTCTGACCAAGTTATATCAGTATCCTATTACATGGGAATTTGCATTTGAAAGCTTTCATATTCACCATTAACTACCAGGATTCATTTGAAAAAAAATACTGCATAGAACAAGCCAAACAAACACGAAAATTCCCATTGGATGCATCACCGAGACATGAATAATAACAGTTCAGAAGACTTACACCAAACACGGATATTTTGGGCCAGATCAAAAGAATGAGATTTATGCAAAATTCAGCCATTCAAGTTGAAAATGGTACTCACTGCTACTCATCCCTGCTTTCAGCACAACAGGATTCAGGGAAACACTGTTCTGTTCCTGTGCAACCCAGAAACACCAGTCTTGACAATCTACTTGTTTCTCTGCATATAAAACACAGGAACCAGCTCCTGGCAAAGGAACAGAAACTCCCCCTCTACCTGTTAAAGCAGAATTATGCTCCCTCTTGCTCTCTGGCTCAATGAATCTTCAAATCTTCCATGTAGAACATAATGACTTTAGCCAGATCAGTGTAAAGCATGTCCCTTACTCACAGACACTTACAGGATCTCCCTGCCTGTTAGGGCACATTCCTGGAAAGTCACAGATCTAGGTATGATCTAAATCAGGAGCAAGAGAAATCATAACACCCCTTTCTGGAGAGGGGAGCTCACCCCCGAGCACCAGACCCTACCCAACACACCAGTTTTAGAGTTCCTGCTTTTGAGGACCTGCCTCCCTTCAGGAGCTGTTAACCAACTTGCACCTAACCCAGGGGAAAAGCACGCTGAGGGGGTAGGGATGCAGCAAGCCACTTCTGCCCGCGTTATACAGGGAATAAAAACTGTGCAGAGCACAGAGCAGAAACCCTATTGGTGCCTGCACATAACCCAGTCGCTCACAGCCGACTCAAGATAATCTGTTATGCTTCTCTTTTTGGTGCAGTGCTGCATGAAACACGGCTATAGGGTCCTGGACATAAGCTAGTAAGCTCACAATATGCCATGTAGACTTAGCAGCTTAGATCTTCATTTGCTTAAGGCCCTCTTATCACTTTTCATTTCAGCATGTGGGTGTCCCCTCTCATGGTCCCACAGGGATTATTTGGATTAGCAATGCTGCATTTATATCCTTTTTGGTCCAGGTAGCTAAAGCAGATGAACAGGGTTTTCAGTGAGTTATTAGAAGGCCATCAAGTAGACTGATCTCCTGTCCATCTCTCAGACCTACTGCGAGGAGGTCACAAGCCATCAAAACACATTATTTACAATGATCCTTCCTGAGCTGCTACATAACACAGTGTTAAATTAGTAGACGCCTCCTCAAACATCCTATGTCGCGTCTTCCCCTTGCTGAGCCAGCTTGACAGCCCATCTCATGCAAACCCTGAGCCTGCTGCCACTACCACCACTTACCTACCAGCTTTCCTAAGGTGTGTTGTCTCTCTAAGGTCAGCGGGACTCCCTCAGCAAGAAACATCACGCGTGCACACACAGAGCTGGCAGAATTAGGTTGGGAAAAAAATAGGTCAAACCAGGCATATATTTAACTTGGAGTCCAAGCCTCAGAATCGTATTTTACCAACAAATAATTCATACACACACACACACACACACACTAAATCGGCATTTGAGAACCCTTAGAAAATCATTCTGATATAAACTAGGCAATCAAGATATTTCACAGAAGCAGAGGCCCTACCAGAAACACTTCTATTCCCACTCCAAACAGAGGTTTAAACATACAACCTCTACCCCAAAGCCCCATATCATCCTTTTACTGTAATTAAGCAACTCCTATCTGTACTATCTTTTGAGGAGTTGTTTCTTACTCATTTTCAACTAGAGCCTTTGATATTTTTTAGGGTTTCTTTTAAAGATGGTGATGGTGCAGGGTCGAAATAACCCTACAGCAAGGCTGACCTGGGCCACTATCTCTATTTCAAACTTCAAAAAGTCACCTTTGCAAACAGGTTCAGGCAGACAAACGAGGAAAGGAGAGGGAACACAAGGGCAGTCTGCCTGTTTCTAGAAGTTCTGTAGCAACTTCCCTGGGCTTGTGATGATCTTCCAAGCTGGAGAGGACAATAGAGCTGATATCTCAAAAAAGTTACCATATGGCTCCATCACACAAGTCAAGTAGCTTGTCCTTAGATCCCATTTCTAGAAGACGCTGTCTGCTTCCACCCTTCCACCTCCACACAAACCTCAGTAGTTCAGTTGGCAAGCTGAACACAGAGAAAGGCACAGAACACTTTGCCACACTTTTGCTACAGTTTTGCTGCATTTCCTATTTGTGATTTTGTTCCCACATTCCAAACTTTTTCATTCTCTCCCCAGCAACAGTAAAACCTAATTTGTAAATTGCCCTAAGCATTTCATGATAAATAAGTACCCTCTCTGCACCTGCTCCTGCTTTATACACAGTTGAGTGTAAAAGATACTGATATTTAAGAATTCAGAGACTTACAATTAGGTGATACATGTTTTTAATTAGAAATGCTCTAATGTAATTGCTCAAATACAGACACTAAGGTTTTAGTCTACATCATGTTATTGAGCACAGAGAATTAGTCTGAGTTATTAAACCATGTTCTAATTGTCTGAGACATAAAATTGCATGGCCCACAGTATCTGTGTAGCAAACTGCATTGCAAAGAACAACAGTATTTTGCAATCACTCAGTTCTTGACAAGTCAGAAGGCTGAAGGGGGAGAACAGACTATCAAAGAGAAGGAATCTTTGAAAATCTGCAAGGAGGATTCTTTGAGAGTGACAGTTCTGAAGAGCATGAAAGAATAATGCAAAGTTGAATTTCAAGCGTGGATAATGGTTCTTACACCAGCATGCAGTTTCTTGGCCAACATAAGAAATTCTGTCTTTAGTCAGGTGGGAAATCCTATTCTTTTATGGGAGTTTGCTCATATAAAAAATGGGTAATTTCACACACAAAGCAAAATCCTTAAGGAACATTAAGAAATGGAAACAAAAAGGAAGGTAAATCAGGCAGCCTAACTCTTATAAGCCACCAGAGTGATGGGTCTTGGAAAGGAGTTCTACCACAGGACCAGGTCTTTTTCTGTTGGAATCCTTTTCTAGGCTAAGAAGTGGAAGAGAAAATATAGTTCAGCTCATTAGTCTCTAATACCTGGTCTGGGTAGTAACTCCTGTGGCTGTTTTTGCTTTACCCTGCTGCTAGAGTAATGAGAAAGAAATGTCAGTGCTTCATGCTGGCACAGGAGACAGCCAGCTTCCCTATGACACGCAGATCTGTGAAAGAAAAAAATCAAAAAAAAAAAAAATCACAAGAGGCCACACAGCATTGCCCTTCATCAAGAAAAGTTCCAAAAAACTTTAGAAGAAGCACTGTCCGTTTTTAAACTGAAGCAGTTGACTCAGTAACACTTTATCTCAGCATCGTGTCTCTCCTATGACTCAGCTACATGTGTAGTATTTCTGAATCATGGTATTGACCTCACATTGACCACCATTTTGAGAGCATGGTGCAGTCAAATCAAGCAACTTTAAAGTGCCTGGGAAGATCTTACTCCTAATCTCCATGCAAATTCCACAGGCCTGTAACCAAGGCAGGACACAACTTAATAGGCTATTAGGCCTTCCATGAGTATTGAACAGCATTATCTTGGAAACGTATGTTCTGACTCCAAGATTAAACATTTCACCTGCTTACCCCTCTTTTCATATTAAGCATGTAGCAATTCAACCTTGCTATTTAAATCAAGATGCTGCTTCAGAGAGTAAATCTGTAGTTTTCTTTGTCTTCTTCAGGCAACCAAGCAATTGCACACAAGAGATATCTTGTCAAAGAAATAGTGTATATATATATTTTGATATTAAAATCCTAGGGCCTCTCACATACTTTATTTTTTTATCACATCACTAAAGACAATTGACAAATAACCTAACACATGATGGATGTTCTTCATTAAAATGCGAATTCTAAGTTTAAATTTTCCTGAGGCTGCACCAAGATGTAGGAATAAGACAATATCTCCTACTATCCATCTTGACAGTGTCAAAACAAAAGCAGCAAGTTGCCCAGCCTAGGACATCAGATGATCCTATGCATTGCACTAGTTTTTCAGGCACTTGTAAGCATGCCAAAAAAGCCCAGGCAGGTAGCCCCACGCACATTTGTTGTGTCCAGCTGGAAGGACCACAGTTCAAATAGTTCAGCAAGTGCCTTACAACAGGCACACAGTTCACAAGCAAAGATGGATTACCCCCAACTACACTGCTTCTTACCTAGTTTAGCAAAGTCTGTACAACATGCAACATACATTCTGCCAGAGACAGACTTTGGCAGGATAGTTTGTTTCAGGAAGGAAGGAAAAGTCACAGCAACACTTGAGATCTAGAGAACAGCTCCTTGACCCATCTCCATACTACCAGCACTCTGGCATTTCACCAGCATACAGTGAAGATTGAGTTGTTTGACCATGTCATCAAGCTTTTCTCCCCCTCTCTTGCTCTCCTTTTACACCTTGGGAAAAGTAGACAATTTCCTGCTCCACCTCTTCTGCTTACACGTATTTCGCAGGAGTATCCACCAGTCCTCCTCTCTGCAAACAGTGGGTAGCACAACATCAGTTCTTCCCAAGCTTTCAGGATACCATCCTACATTTTACATGGAGATGTGTGAAAGCACTTTTGCTGGTTGGCTGGTTGGCACCAGAAGTACAGCATGCTTCTGCTTTCTTTAAGAAAACAGGCATGCTGAACCACACATTTCAGGACCTGAGGAACCTGATTCTGTAATTGAAGGGGCACATGGCAAAATTTTCCTATGATACAGAAAAATTAATTATACCACATGACACATTTCAGTCCTGGTGCTCAAGAGTTCATTAACAAAACTACTCTAAAAGGTGCTTATAGAGACAAATGCCTTTAACATCATAGACTTCCCAGATGACTCCTGCTATGGAGATGGATGACAAATCACTCTGTCAGTCATCTTTAAATTCCATATTGATTACATTGAAGCAATTAGCCATTTATTTTTAGAGCATGTTCCATTTTAAACACAAGTGATTCAGTCCAAGAGACATTCTATACTGCATCACTATTTCATGGGTTAACAACTCTCAAATTTAAATGGATTTTAATTCTGAGAGAAATACTTGTCTTTTATCTTTTGCCTCCAGACATTGGTTAGGAATTTTAATTCAGGCTTCAAATCAAACAAATGTTGGTGTTCTACAAGCATCTGCAGAGAAATATAAAAATATCTGGAAAGTGTGAAAGAGAGAGCCTGTTTTGCTAAACGCATAAAATGAAACCTCAGCATAGGTCTCAATAATAGGCTTTCTGACTGCTGTGCACACGCTCTCTCCCACAGACCTTCTGCTCTGCAGCAAGGAAACGCTGCCTGCGCTGCTCCGTCCTCAGAGAACTTTGCAATACAATGGAGCGCAGCGATTCCCTGGGGAACACAGCGTTGATCACTGGCTTCGATATTTCAAACACAAGCACTAGGATTTCCCCCTTTTTTTTTTTTTAAGATCTAAAAGGAACAGCTTGCCATATCACTCCACCCCAACCGCCAAGCCATCTCAAGGTTTATCTGCATTGTAGGCAATGTTCTGGACAAAAGGATGAGGGGCTAGGATCAAGCTTAGGCTGCTTCTAACTCGTGGAAAAGGAGGGTGAGATTATAAAGTGGAAAGCTGGGGGAAGGAGAGCCCTGAGGAACTGACAGTGGTTTCTATTGCTGCTACCACTGGAGGAAGAAGACAAATGGGAGCTGCAACAGGTACTGCAGCAAGGGAATTCCACTCCAGGCTCAGCTGCTGCCCTGCTTCAACCTAACTCCTCCCTCTTGCCAAAGCAAAAGCAGGCCATAGGGTCACAGTCAGCCTCTTGCACCCAGCAGTCTGCTTCTCAGCACAGCAGACTATTTTGCCTGTAGTTTGGACCTGACTTACTGGTCCATATTCCACAAACATCTAAGATGAGGACACCCTCTTGCCAAGGGACAGTCCCAGCACCTCCTAAGGAACCCAGCCTGAAGAACCTACACCTCCTACTTCAGAGTTAATGATGGGATACCCTAGCCAAGCATAGCTGATCAAAAAAAGTCCAAGACTGACTCACATACAGCTGCCTAGCTACCATTCATTAACTGTAAGGAAAATGACCCTGGGCTCTCTGCATCAAAGGAACTTGCCACTTCTTCTTAATTAATTCTAAGCACCTTGCTGGCCTCAAATCTCAACTAGAAAATATCAGCTGGGGTAGGTGGTATCTCGTCTTGCTGTTTGCTACTGGCTGTACTTTCATTTTTCTTGAGTTGCATGACCCCCACCCTCCTGAGATTACCAGCAGAAAACAAAATATTTCTGTGTTTTAGGACAAAGACGTAAGTACATAAGATCTAGTCTATTCTAAACTTTATTAGAACTAATGGTCATGATATCTAAGGCAAACAATATATATATACATATATAAAACAAAGAAATATATTTATAAGGAATTAAACCAAAACTCTGCAGTATTTGCCACTCAGCCATTGCAGAATCACAACAGCACATGAAATGTTACAGAGGAAATGGGTAAAAAAAGCCTTAAACAGAAGCAAAACTGACTCATCTCCTTATTGCCAAAACCGAGAAAGCTGCTGAGCGTAAACAAACAACAGACATCCTGAAGAAAAGGAGGCGTCACAATTCCTTTCCCTGCTAATAGGCAGATACACAAACCCGTATGAGCAGGATCATCCCCCAGCTACTTCAAGCCAATCTGAGGGAAACAGCCAATGCTACAGCAACATTCCTGGCAGCACAGGTGCCACTGGAGGTTGGGGATCATCTGAGGTGATGGTGACTCCCAGTGCAACCACAGAATCATACCTGTATATGCCGGAAAGCTGTGGCAGTTGCAAGTACGACCCACTCGTGGAAGCCACACATATACACAGATATCCAGTGAAACTGTCTGGGGTACTATTCACAAAATCATAACTTCAGCTTAGGCTGGCAAGCATTCCTTCTGCAGAACAGGAGGGAGAGCAAGCCAGAGAACTTCTATAAGGCTCGAGTTCTCCTACCTGTCTCTAGAGGCCCACAAAGGCAGTGATCTATACATGCTGAAGCCAGGCCTCCTAAGTTTGGAGGAAACTACATAGGTAAAGACTTAGGACCACAGAGACATTTTGAAAGATCAAAAGTCGCTGTGAAGACAAGTTACATTCTCTGGCAAAGTCTATCATCACAAAGAAACTTCAGAATAATTGCCCTTTTTAGTTACTAAAACCCTTCTGTTTGAACTTTGCAACAGGGTTAACTGGTGGGGGAATGAGGAGGTTGTTTTGCCGGATATTTTTTTTAAAAGCAGTTTTCAGAGTTGAAACCACAGGGCACCCTTAATGCCTGTACAGCTTTACAAAGTAGACAACCTAACCTCTTTGTTAGAACAGCTCCTGGCCCAACACCAACTGCTCAACACCATCACTCTTGCAATTTGAAGCGCAATATTTCAAAAAGCTGCTAATAAGGTAAATTTTGCTTGTACTGTTTATTCAAGTCATTGCATTGTTTGTAAGAAGACCATTCAAAAGGATAGAGGGAGAAGGATTTAGCACTACCTCGAATGAACACTACTTAGCATCAGACACAGCACGTGCAAAACTCCATGAAGCTTCACAGAGATTATCTCACAAAGGCAAAGAATGCTAGATCACATGCCATGTACATGAAACACAAAGCCACTGAAAGATGCACTTTAGTAACAAGTCTTAGCCATTTATTTATTGGAACACAATAAGTACCATATTGTTTACTAGGATGCATTTAAAATATTGAGTACATGAATTTGGGATCAATTCTTTGGGATGTTCTGAGCAAGTGTACACAGTTTGCTTTCATATAAATCACCGTCACATTTAGATATTGACAGTTACTGATAAAGTCACTGAGTGCATCAGTTCATGCTGTGGCTTGCTCTGATTTCAAATGAGTAAGCTGACAAGAAAGAGCTGATTGATACTAAAAGTTTAATAGTCCAAAGCTCAGGTCACAATAAGTCAGAAACACATTCACGACTGTATCACACAAGTGACAAAATATGCCATCCACCCCTGACTCACATGCTGCTCGCTGCTCACAAATACTGGCCATCTGACCAACCACTCTGTTTTAACTCCCTGCTCACCCTCCTGAAACAAACGAGTAAATGTACCCCTCATTTCCTCTGTAAGAACAGATATGTCTTTTCCCCCGTACTAGACTGAGACTACACCAACAGGATGAGTGTTGTGTTGGCGAAGTGAGTGATGCTTCTTACATCCACTTCCAGCATGAAAATCAACATTGCACCTGTGTTGTCCAAATGGGCGTGCTCTTCAGAAACAGACAGAAAAGAACCAGAGAGAGCAGCCAGGATACACACCATACTCCACTTCTTCATAAAACACACGTACTATACAGAGAAATGATAATCCCTTCTTAGTGGAAAATCCAAATTTTCAAAATGAATCCCCTAGCCAAAATGAATTACTGTAATAACTGCAATCCTCGCATGAGCACTAATCAGAAAGGCACAGCTGACCACCTGCTATGTGGCACCACTGGCACAGCAGCACCCTGTCCCTAATTCCTGCCATGTCCAGACAGGGTTGGATACCCCACAAAATGAGAAGGTAGTGCTGGCAAACACAGGGACAGGAGCACAGCCTGACTGACTGTTGTACAGTCTCACTACGCACTTCTGCTGAGTGCAGCATTAAAAAAAAAAAAAAGGCACTACTGCAGCCCCAAACAGCAGGATGCAAAAATCTAAACCCAGGCCAAGTAATTTCTTCTGCAACTACAGAGAAACACACGGGAAACGATGCAAGAAAGAACAAAATGAATTGTACTGCCCGTGTCAGTATAAACCCATTATCTGTGCAGGCTGCAAAATGAGAAACGCAGCATTTGACAATGCTACAGGCGAGGGCAATGTTCTTAACATACTTATAAGTTATATTATTTAATTGCTAACAAAAAATGCAGTTACATAATAACACAAGGTAATAACCAAAATATGAAGTCACAAGATTGGCTTACAGCAACAGAACAGGGGGGGGAAAAGGCACTTCGTGCTTTAAATTTTGCTGCATTGTCAAGGAGCCAAGAACCAAACCTGGGGGCTTCTGCTTTTACAAGGAAGGGACGTAACCACCGAAAATTCAGCGTGGGACTCTTTATCATCGCCTGCGCGCATCCACATCCCCCAAATGATGTCAATCCCCGCCGGCACGTCGCTCATCATAATTCTACACTATTTGCTCGCTGGTGGAATTCAGACGAGAGGCCGACGGCTCAGCCCGTAACCCACCGGGGCCCATCTGCTCCTCGGAGAGCGACCCCCCCCTCCCGCACACACACACGCACACACACACCCCGCCACCCCCCACCCGCGGCAGCGCTCAGGGACACGGCCGGGGGTCCCATCCCGCCCGGCACAAAGGCGGCACCCGCGGCCGGGCGCGGATGACAGCGCACACCCACGGACCCGCCACCGCATCCCGCCGGCCGGGCGGGGGCTGCCCGCCCCGCGAAGGGCCTTTCCCGGCGGCGAGGCCGCTGCCAGCCCCATCCCGCCTCGCACTTCTCGGCCGGGAGGCGACGCTACCCGGTCCCCCCCCACCCCCGCCGCCTCCTTCCCGCCCCGGCCCCACCACCCGCACCCGGGGCCGGGCGTCAGCAGCCCCTCGTACCTGGACAATGCCGGCCTGGGCACAGCTCATGCTCCCCCGGCCAGGGCAGCTCTCACATCCCACACGTGCCTGTCAGCCGGCAGGGAGGGAGGGCGGGGTGCCGGCGTGTCAGCCCCCGCCGAGCCGCACCACAGTCCAGCTACCGGCTGATACGCCCGCAGCACCGCCGTGCTCCCTCCTCCTCCTCCTCCTCCTCCTCCCCCGCCCCGCCAGCCTCCTCCCACCTCGCCGCCTGTCGCTGGGTACCGGCCGCCCGGAGCCACCCACACGCCGCGGCGGGCGCCCGGCAGCGCCGCCCGGCCCGGCCCGGCCCGCCCCTCGGCCCTCCTCCCTCCTCCCTCCCTCCCTGTTCCCTCCCTGTCCCTGCCGCTGTCCCTGTCGCTGTCCCTGCCGCCCGGCACGGCGGTGTCCCAGGCCGCCCACACACGCTGCCCGCCCGCAGGTCGCCCGCTCGCTCCTCTCATCCCCCCCTCCTCCGACCCCGCACGGCATCCCGGTTCCCCTCGGGGGGTGGTGGGCACGCAGCACACGGCTCGGCTCACCCCGCATCGGGCATAGAGGCGAGGGGGGGGAAAAAAAAAAGATAAATTAAAAAAAATCCACCTGTTTTCCTCATTGCCCCTTGAACTCGGGGCTCTCGCCTCCACCAACACCTCAGCGGTTCCGGAGCGTCCGGGGTGATCGTTAAAGCCATTCCCACACTCACCTAAAGACTGGGGAGCGCTACTGCTCCAGCAGCTGTGACCCTGCCCCCGGGCAATATGCACTCTTCACCACCCTCATCGCCAGCCTCTCCCAGATAGGGCTTTATGACTTGCACCCCTGGACAAAGAAAATCACAGTACCTCAGCTGCAAAAAGTTTCAAAACACAGTTCAGGATAGGGGCAGGGGTGCCGTACACTCATTTCTCCCACAGATCTTGCAAACCTGCTCACCAAAAGTAGACCAGGAGTGCTGTTGGGACTGCAGGGAACAACAGCTTCCAGCAGAAACCCGCTGTCTCTGCACCTACCAGTAAAAAGGGACGAAGAACAGTTCCTCATGTCAGCTGTCAGAGGGAAGACAGAACAATCCTGCAGAGGCCTGCTTGCCCCCTCACCTCATTTTTCTAGATACAAAGTTTTTGAAATGGTGCTTTTTCTAAACCGTCCTGTTGGAGTGGATTCACACCCACCCACTACTAAATATGTCAAATTTTCAAGACTCTTCTGGGTCTTAAGTTGCATCCTGAAGCAAAGTCATGTTGATAAAAGCCTCAAATGTGTCCAGTAACTTCATAACTGAAGCTAAGCTTGTTTCTAAAACCATCTTTGCAATCTTTCCCCATGCAATTTTTTTCAAATCTCAGATTTGCTGTGTTTGGTATCAGTGCAAGAAATACTTATTTTAATTTTCTAATCAACATACTCCAAAATATTTTCAGATGCATTGTGACCCCTAATTTCCACTTGATCATCTCATTTGCTTTCTTGAATAGGTGGAACAGGAGAAATTAGAACCCTGTATCAGCAGAAGCATCAGAAGAAAAATCAAATTGAATTTGGGAAGGAGAATGGCTTGGTATTTTATAACATTAATAAAAGAAGAAATACACCTACAATTAGAATTACCCACACACAAGATCAGTAAGTGGGCCCGTTCCTGTGCATTCAGAGTGGAAAGAAAGGGAGCTCATCATCACAAAGTCACACCAACTCTTCCCCAGGAGCAAGGCAGACCAAAAGACATCTTAGGCCATGAAGGCCACATGAGCAAATTAACGTGCATTTCAGGATATGTTTGTGTGCAAACACTCTTCTACAGGTGTTTGAGAAGTTCAGGCGTTGCTTTGGGCAAGCACACAAGCTCTCCTCATTCAGCAAAGCCATCCACTGATGATAGATTGCAGAGAACCAAGCTAACTAATACCTACAGGAGGCCTCCAGATGGATACCTGCCTCCTTGTTTTAAATCTGTACATCAATATTTACCCCGAAACTGCTTATCATAGGCACATGCTTTTGCCTTTGCACTTTGAAAGTCTAAATAGGAAGGAATAAAATAAAGATGAGGGAGAGCCAAAGGAATGAAAAGGTAAAGCGGTTTGCCCGAAGGTTACACAGTAATTTCCTGAAACAGAGCAGAGCACCGACCAAGCCTCCTCACTCTTGATTCATTGCCCCCTCTGAGGTTTCACCCAACTCCTTCTGCTCATGTAGGTTACTGGTGGAGTTCTACTTCACGTATTCAAATCGGACACTCTTCTCATCTTACAGATGGACATATATGTTGATTGTATCAAAATCGCTAAGTTAGCTACAGCAGGAAAACTTGATAAATTCACATGCTCCAAAAACAGTCTAAATCCAGCAGCTCAAACTTCAAGCTTGAATATGAGCTAAAGAGACAACATTATGGGTGCGCAAGGAGGTGCCATAATGCCCTTGAGCACATTTCAAGACCTTGGCATACGAAGCACAAGACCTTGTCATACTCTGTGGACCTGGGGATAGGAACCACTTTAAGGAGAACAGGGCATATGCCTTCTTCTTCACCAGCTACTATCCCTGTTTTCCTTTACAACTGAAAAAACCATCCCGAATCTCCTACAAGAGAAGGAAGTTAAAAATTGCCCCCTATGGAATTTGAGTGAAATCAGAGATCAAAATTAAGATCAAGAGGCAAAATGCATACCCACTTCTGATAGATGTACATTCAAATATTGATCAGGAGATGAATGTGGCAACAGGCTCAGAAAACGAAGCAGGCTTTGAAGAGGACATTTTGCCCTGCTGTTCCTCAAAAGAATGAAATCATACACATTGGAAAAGAAGTGGTTTCCATTGTAACTTTGCATTTTACTGAAAAGGAGAAGAGTTACATAATGTATAAGGAGCTTTAAAATTAGACTGAACTTTGGCAGTTCAAATTCCTATCTATATAATAAACAAATCTCTGAATTTCATATGCATACCTTTTATACACTCCCCAGCTTCCTACAGACTAAGCAAAGCAGCACATTTTGTTGTCCCACAGGCTTGTCAACAACTGCTGGTATCTTTTCAGCCATAAGCCAAGCCATATTCTTGCCTTAGGGCAGGTCTGCAGGCAGTATATGGTGAAGATGATTTGGACAGCAAGTGACCAAGATGCATGTCTGTGTTAGAGTGAATTTTGCAGAATTTTGATGGCCAGAGAATAGTCCTACAAAAGCAGGAAATGGAAGCAAGAAAAATTTGGCCTGGGGAGAGTGTGAAAAAAGTGAAATGAAGCAAATGCACCTACTACATACTTCTGAGGTACATAGACGTACACACTTAAATCAGCACAGGACAGATTCCATCGCATTTCCAAAATATGTCATTCTGCTGACTCATGCTTGATATATATCAGAGGAATGTCTACTTAGTATATACAAGTTTGTAGTTATTTTTAAATGCTTTGCTCAAATAAGTGAAAAATGGGAAATTTATTTATTCTTAACAAATCTCAGGCACACCTTGATCTAGAAAAACACACAGATATGTTGGTTGTTGTGTTACAGCCAATGAAAAAAACCCCCACTGATGTCCTTCTCTGCAAAACTCTTGAGCTGATCTGAGTGATGATGTTATGACTGAGTAAGGCTCTCCCTCTTGCATTTATAGGGGGCCAGGTGCAAACAGACCCAAACTTTCCCCAAGAGAGCTTTTCTGAAAGAAGAAATGATCGGTCTCTAAATCATTACTTAGCATATTCCTTCCTTAAAGCTGTATAAAATTCAAGAGTGACTTCCAGCTGCTCAGTCTTTCTATTGCCCTTTTAATCAGTCAAACATGGGAGCACAGCCACTATCCTGTCACTAGCTCTGGATAGCCATTGTGTAAGTAAAGAGTGAATGACTGATAAAGGGGAATCCACCACCTCAGCAGAACTGGTAGAAGGCACTGTGCTGTGAGGGTAGTTTAACAATTCAGATGGACATTTGGGCATATCCCAAATTTTTATGCTGGATTCATTTCCAGCTGAGGTAGATGCCATGTAACTACATCTCTTTTCTGCAACTTAACATTCACTAAATTTTACCAATAAACACAATTTTTGCCCAATAAAGAGATTGTCACTCAGATGACATAGGCCAGCATTTCTAGATGCTAGGCTCATTTATGTCCAAGTAATATTCTCATACCCGGCTTATGTGGCTTATCATTTTGGATTATTTGCTCTGTTGGGACTCAGAACTCTGTTACTGACACACAGACTGCCTTTAAAGCAGCACTTGCCTGATGCTGTCTAATGTCTTTTTCTGTATTTTTCCTTACACAGATGGGATTGCTCATACTCAGTTGAATACCACGCTTATGCACAGCAGTAGGTACTTGTCTGGTGTAGGTGCTAGGACTTCAGGCTCTGAAGAGTGCTTTCTTTTAGCAGCTCTTGGGCACGAGCTGACTTTTCCTTAGACACTATATCCTTCCTTCCTGACAGCCCATTTGGGAAGGGGCCACGATGGACACTCCCCTAGAACCAAATGACCAAAGATTATAATTGTTGGGGAATGATGCGGGGCAGGTCCAAGAGCGATTTCTGCCCTGGCAGGACTGCACCCACTATCAAACTTCATCCTCATAGGAACAGGCAGCATGCCATGCAGCAGCCCAGACTCTAACCCTGCTTTATCCTGGGTGTACAGTGGAGTTTCTTTACATGGGTACTGAATTACTGGGGCATTTAACTAACTTGATCAAAAGAATTCCAACCCCTCGGCTGCAATCATTTGCATGGCCTGATTTTTGCAGTTTCACTTAATTGTTTTACAAGTAGATATACACTGGTTTGACGTTTGCCCCTGTTAAGTTCAGTTTCCTCAACCATGATTCTCTTTCTGGAGCAAATGCTAACCAGCTTCAAAATAGAAGGGCTTTAAATATTAGCATTCCTGGCAGAAGAGATACAATGATGATGAAATATTATTCTACGTGGGCAAATACACTGCATAATTTTTCCTGCATAAAGACTCTGACAATGCTACTAAGAGACCAATTATTTTTTACAACTAAGGCTTCACTTAGCAAAAAAAAAAAAAATTCATTAAGCATGATCAATGACACAAGGATTGACCCTGTATCCCAATAAGTTGTTCTGTCACCAGTGAAATTATTTTGATGAGTGCTCCTGTATCTTCTTTGGTATGTCCCCAGTGAATGTTGAATTCACATTGCAGCTTTTTCTCCCACAGTAGCAAAGTGGGGGTGGGAATATTCTTTGTAAGGGTCTCTTCTCCTCTACTGTCATAAAACTTAAAAGAACTTTGTGTGTTTGAGATTTATTCATCTAATGTGTATGAGAGGCCTCAATCAGCTTAAAGATTGCATGGATTTCATTAAGTCAGACACTCAAAGTGTTTATGCAAGCCTTATCTTCTTAGGAATCCATGTTAGAAGAGTGGGATAGTTGTTTCATTGTCTGTGTAAAAAGTTGGCCTTGCATCACAACTGCAATAATGAAGCCAGAAGAGAACATGAGACCTCTGTAGAGCCAAAGCACCAGAGTGATTTGGCTTAATTAAGATGCATTTGTTTTAATCTCATCTGGAGACCTTCTCTGAAGGGGCAAACTGAGAAAATATCTAGTAACAGGAATAGATTTTGAAGGCACTCCCCCAACAGGACTAGTCCTGATAAAGTTCACTAAGTTTGCCTTTCACTCAGGCAGCACTGCTATGTTACTGACCAGACAGCTATTCATGCATTTAGACACAGGCTTTAGCATTGTGCTAGAACACAGCTAGAGAAGTTTTTCTTGTGATGAGAATGGGTATTTGAAAGGGATGAATGAATCAGTTCCTGATGTGGCAGTCCCACACCTTCCTGGTGAGGCTTTCCCTTGGTCCTTCATTACCCACTGTTTTACTGGGTTAATTTTCTACTGGCTGAACTGAAGTCAGACCAACACCTCCCAGGGTACACTGCAGAGAAGTGCAAGCACATGTACAAAGCAGTGCTTTCCAAGAAGGAGAAAAAAGTTGAGATTTTCCCTTTTATGGGGCAGTTAAGGCTCTTGGGTGAGTTCAGACATCTCATGAGATCTCTCACAGACTGAACTGGAAGAGGACCAAGCCCAAGACAAGCAGGGATATTCCTCTTACCTTGTGAAAACACACTAAGCCAAAAATCACTGTGTACTCAGTAGGGTGGTGAAGAGAGATTATTCCTGCCTGCATCCAGGCCTTGAAAATTTTTTTGAAGATGCCAAATGCTCAGTTGTCCTGGCCTCCCTCTCAAAGGTTTCCAGACAAATCATTACTTATTTACATTTTTCTCAACACTGGCCCACCACTGAGTAGCAAGCCTGTTTTAACTAGGTTGGAATGAATAGAGGAGCTCGTCGTCCACACTCATTTGGCTGATAAACAATTCAATAGTAACAAGGGCTGAATTAACAGATGAAGGCAGATGGGCTTATGGAATAAAGGAGGGACTGAGAGAGAGGTTATATTGAGAGAGCAGAAGGATTGGAAAAAGATCAACCAAAAATGGGCCAGCATGTTAAGCCATATGTCTCTTCTAAACATTTTTTCTGCTCTTGTTGTTTGATTGTCACAGTGCTTCCTAACTATCTGTTGTTTTGTTCTGAGATTTTCAGGGTTTGGGGTTTTTTTGCCGGCAATGCTTCACAAGAGTCCAAACAAACAGCACCACGCACACTCCGTTTCATGTGGGGTGAAGACCTGTGTTATTTTTACAGATATATAAAATCAGAATTATATGAATACAGCTACAGTAAGCACAGATCCACAGCCACCCTCAGTCATTCTGCAATGTCAGATCCACCTCCCCATGGAAATACTGTGGAGACAGGTCTGGCATGGGCTCAGTTGCCACTGTCTTCCCTCATCTGTCAATATATTCTACTAATAAAAAGGAAAAAGAAGTGGATATGCACTTAAATAGCATATCCCCTCCAATTGCAGCCAAAAGAGCCTACTATGAAATGTCATAGTCACTCAGGACAGATGTCCTGAGATTGTACACAGCCTTCTGCAACATTTCTGACAGCCTTTGACTGATATCAACCATGCCAGGTTTAAACTTCAGTGGCCAGTGATAAAACATCCATTTGAATCCCCACCCCAAAACTGGCAAAAATTAAACTAAGATGACTGGTGCCCAAATACCTAATTTTCCCACACCTAAAAATGTATAAATTTTCTTAATAAATTGTGCCTTTAATGAATGGAAGAAAAGGACAGCAACAAGGCTAAGGGTTGGACCTGTGATCCTTATGGGTCTGACTCAGCATATTCTGTGATTCTGTGAAAAGTAGTAAGATACAGTAGCAAAGTTGCATTATAATAGCTTACAGCTTTCTTCCCTAACACCTTGGTGTAGCCACATGTGGCTGTTTCCTCATCTTTTGCACTATCAATCCCTTTCCAGCTTACGGTCAGCAGGTCCCAGAGCTTTGTCACCTGAAGAGGAGGATAACAAGCCTTTATGCAAGCTGCTGGCCCTACAGCATTAAATTCTCCTTTTGGCCACAGGTACTACCTGCTCTCCTGGCTGAACCTTGCACCCCTGTTTGAGCCCTGCCTGGCCCTTCAGCTCTGCTATTGAACATCTTGCTCTGCCAGCTCATCACAAAAGCTTTGCTTATAGATGCTGCTCTTTTCCATCAGCATTTCATTTCCAAGGTCTACCTACCAAGGTCTCTGCAGACACAGCAATTCCTTTTAGTCATCACCCCGCAGACTGACACCTAAAATTGTGTAGACAAACTTGAAATTATGCCACCACATCACTGTTCCTGCTGGATACTGAGAAACTACTACTCCCTATATGTAATTTTCCTTACCTCTGCCTTTGAACTACAAGTGACACGACTATGACAGTGCTCAGCTAGGTAGACTGAGGGACAGGTTTACAAAAGTTAGACATACCAGCTTGCAGGGGCTCTTTGGCATCTCCTAGGTTTACAAAACACCTTCCCTGCCTTTAAGTGCTCACACAATTTCTGATCTCTAGATACAACCAACACACACATAGGAATTCTTGATGCAGAGAAGTTCTTGAAGTTTTCATGTTTTCTTTTAAGTTGCATTAATTACACCAGGAGTGTTCATCAGCCCCAGTAAACATTTCAGCAGTTTTAAACTTAATGGCCAGCCTGAAAAAAACGTCACAAGCAATGCTTTTACGGTCAGTGAAAAGCATGGCTAAACCCTTTGCTTTCAACAATTTGTCTTGAAAGGATACGACCTTTACACATTAGCTTATGATTAGAAAACACAGCGAAGTTATATCCCTATGTGAAAGAAATATTTATGTTATGTACCACTGAAAAAAATATCAATATGAAATTCAGACACATCAGGTCTACTCCACACACACAAATGCAGTACAAATCCTGTCTTCTCATGAATACATGTGAAGCAGCAGCAAAATTCAGGCCTCAGTAGTGCTGTGTAATTGGAGTCACACCTAGGATTTTCTTCTGTATTTATGCTGAGCCTCTTTAATCCTATCTGCTGTCTGAAGCACAGCTCTGAGAAGGTCCACATTCATGGCTCCACTTCACGTGTAAGGTAAACTCTCTAAGAGCTGCTGCTCCTTCCCCAGCAGCCCCACATTCAGTCCACCATCAGGGAATAAGCAAGGGTGCACATTTGGCTCACACAGTACTAGCAGAGACTATTCTCTATGGGGAACTCAGCAAATGAGCTGTTAATAATGCACCAGCCTTGCAATTCAGCTGTATTGTCTCTGCAAAGCTTAACAGGAGTAAAAAGCAATAAAAACTGTTTTGACACTGTTAGCAGATGTGACTGACTACACACTGTTCTATTGAGTAAGTAGGAGTTGCACATGCTGCATCACAGAGCTGAACCATACAGAGTTTGAAATATGAGAAGCAGGGACAGAATTATGGACAAGTCATACATAGCAGCAGCTGAAGTCCCCTGTGAGCCATGTGTGTAGGACAAGCACTTAGGATTGATTTCTCAACCCTGTAAATCAGTATAAGTGGTGTACCAACGTCTCTACAAACTACCAAGACACCTGTGAGGAGTCACCAGACATTGTGAAACACTGGCCCTTTCATGCTGTGCAGTTGAAAAGCAGCTGTTTCCAGGTTCTCCTGTCCCTGGATTTCCTCTTTGTTTTGTTGCATAAAGGGAAGGAATGGTTTATATTGCAGTCCTACCTTCCCCATCACAATTCATTTTTGTGCAAGAATTGTGTTGCAGTGATTCTTTCTGTAAGACTAATGGTATAGTGCCTGCATTTTCCTGCCAACATAAGTCTTCACAGAACAGGCAAGAGTAAGGCAGAAGCAGGGGCTGAACTTGTGGTAAAAATGACATCTGGTGGGAAAAGGAGGCTTGATCCAGAACTGACAGAGGACAATTGGCACATGAGCAGGAAGAATGTTGTAGGAGGCACTGAACACCCACAGCATGTGTATATTCATGAAAGTGTTCTTCTGCCTTTGATATAGTTTGATTTTAAAAGCATGTTAACCCTCAGTTGAAATAAGCATTATTCCTGCAGGGCCAAAATCAGATGTATCACACTGCTTTATATCCAGAACAATTTGTTACTGAGACCAGAATCTGTCCCTAATTATTATGAAAAAAAATATCAGTATCAAAGTTCAGCACTACATTATTTGAGATAAGTAAGTAACATTATTTGAGATATACACAGATGAACAGACTCTTGATTCCTACACAAGCACCAATTCTAGTCCTCTTGCACTCCCCAGCCAAGAAGTAAACTATTGCTGGTTCAGTTTTAATATTGGAGATAACATAACTGTAACAGTTCTTAAATGCCTCTTTAAAAGTCTACAAAAAATTAATTTCCTTGTGATTAATATCTCCCAGGCTTTGTACTTCAGAGCAGGTCTAAGGAAGTAGCTGAAAGGAGGATGTCTGGCTTCACTGTAATCCAATGATTTTCAATAGAGCTTGTACACATCTGACCACAGATGGATTATTGTTGTACATATAATCAGAGTATTTAAAGAAGAGAGCAAATAAAATTCTCCATCACCGTTAGTCAGAGCTGTCTGGATAACATCTCTGTAGACCTGAGTTCCTTGTGGACTTTAGGATTCACTAACCTTTGTCCCATATCAAAGCTCTCCAGAGTATCAGGTGGCACACAAGTTCTCAGTCGTGGTTTAATATGGCACGAATTTATCATACAACAATTTTTCAGCTGCACTCTGTTGGCCTAGAGCACTGTTTTTCCAGAACAATTTCCCTCGGTATGTGTACTCTCACATTCTGTGTGGCTGTTGCAACTTTCCGCTCCGTGAATCCTGGGGTAGTTAATAGAATGCAACTTGTCCGGATGAATTGTATCTCACTTGCAATTTGGGGTTTTAATTTGGGTTGTTTTTTATTTTTTTCTTTCCCAAGCTGATGGAATCTTAAGTTTGACAGACCTACGGAAAGCTGCAATGTTTCTCTTTGAAAATGACTTCTACCAAAAATAACATACTGTCAAAAATAAAATTAATAATGTAACATCCCTTTTAGTGCTAAACCTAGCTGAGATACCCTGCCTGATCTTCAGGCATTTCTGGGTAATAGTGCAAGAGCCTCAGGACAGGAATTATTTTTTTCATACAGCTATTTTAAATAGCTTGGTGATATTTTTAGTTTTACTGTACTCATACTGTTTAAAAATGTATTATTTTAAAATAGCTTCTGCAGTGCAAAGTACCATGCTGTGGAAAAAAAATTGAGTTAAACTTCACACTCAATATTTGTGTAAATCTGGCACTTTATACAAGATAAACTGTGCATCCTTCTCTCTCATTTATCATTTGATCAAAGTGTTTCCTGATAATTTTCAGCTTTATCCAAAATGTAACTTACAACACCAAATATAGGTTAAAGGGAGCAAGGTAAATACAATCAGGAGTACATAAAGGGAAAGAAGAATTCTTGCAAAATCCCATAATGATTTTTTGCAAGTACACAGCAGCAGTAATAAAATTCTCTTTCTGCAACACTATTTTTGGCCCCATAGGAAAAGTGATCATTTCCCCCATTGCAGGAATACACTAGAAGATGCTGCAAGCAGATGACAACTGATGTCTAGTAACCATGCAGCAACTCCAGAGACTTGGAGTCAGGTCTTGGCTCTGTCAAACTTCCCTTATAGCCTTGGGTAAACACTTCAGTCTACCTGCTGTGTCTGTTCCTTAGGTGTAAAAAGGAAAACACTGCTTTACCCAGGGAAATGTCACTAAGCAATAAACCAGAAAGGATTGTGAGAATGTCAGGTCAGATGCACGTTATGAACAGGAAGGATCATATGGAAGTGTTTGGTTGGAGAGGACAGACTAAGGTGCACAACAGCACAGGAAATGAACTTTTTCAAGGGTATTAACGTAAATGGCATAATTAGTTTTGTGCAGCAACTTTGCTTTTCAAAGTCTGAGAATTACAAGTATTTGCAAACTGAAGCCAAACTTTCATCGAATCCTTCACTATTAAATCAGTGTTGACATAATACAGAAACAGATTATTACATACTGAGGGTTTTTAGTTTCCAGTATTCTTAATGTAAAAGTTCATGAAATACCACGGGAAGATTGCTTCTCGTAATATTTCAAAGTATCTTGAAGAAGAAAACAAGTGACAGGCACAAGCTGAAGAATTGCAACTTAAAATAAGAATTACTGAATTTTTCAGTTCTCCAGTGGCAGACCCCTTGTCCATTAACTGGGTAATTCTGATTTCACTACCTTAAACTCTCTTGATTTGAGTTATCCTAGATACATCCAGCTGTTTTAGACGACAAGAAAAGGGAATACATAGAAATTCTTCAGGGAGAAGTGAAGGATGGAGACTAAGCTATCCAATCCCTGTTTTTTCTTGTAGTATTTGAGCTCCTTCAAATGATCGGAATCTACAAGTCTCAAAAAAGTCAGATTTGCAAACAAGCAGGAGAATTACTGATGTAGAGTTCTTCCTTCTGGAGGTTTCCAGACTGCTTTTATATTGAACGGGGGGACAACTAGTGCAACTTCACTAAGCTAGGCAAGTGAAATAATGGGAGAATTTTGCTGTCTTCTGTTGGATGTGTTATTATCAGATAGGAGTCTCAGCTGCTTATAATAAAGCAACACATCAGTGACAGTGCATTTATTCCCTTTGCACTTTGGGGTTTTTCAGGTTTGTTAGTGGTTTGTTTGTCTCTTAAGTCATGATGTTGATACTTCTGCTCAGTGGTTATTTGTGATTATCCTCCATATGGAAAACACAGTCAGAGAGGGACAGACCAAAGGCCAGCTAGTCAGGTATCTGCTTTCTTTTTATCAGGAGTAGATAAGTAAAAAGAACCAGGTAAACAGGGTAAATGCCACCTGCAGTGCCTATCACTGCACTTCATGACCCAGTGATGCAATTTCATAGCTCATTTATGCTGTATAAAAATGCTGGCCGGTATGTAGGTGCACTTATTCCCCTTCAAGCCAGTCTGAAAGTATATGCATCCCTCCTGCATGAGCATGGGTTTTGCCATATTTCCCTTCTTTCTTTAGACATTTTTCTAATGTTTCACAGTAAACACACAAAAGAAATCCAAGGACCTGCCCAAAGATGCTTTACCCACATTCCTCTAAAAGTGTTCAGAAGAAAGCATTTTTAAACAGAATATATATTTAAAAAATGCATCAGATTCTTGCCTTTCTTTATACTGCTGAATTCACGTCTCAGACAAAATCCTAAATAATTTTTAAAAGGGAAAGCTTTGCAGCAAAGATTGGATAGACTCAAACTTCCAGGAATCATTTGGAATACGTCCACAGACAGCTAAAATACTTGGAAGTGCTGTTTACTGCACAGGAATTATTTTATGTACATGTTCTTCCTAAACAAAGCCATTCTGTGTAATCCATTGTTGTCATTACTACCCAATCTGCTATGTCTCGTAATACTTTCCTAATCAGGAATTGTCCTATTTTATGATTAATCCACAGGAGATATTTGGAAGTGTTTTCTCTTAAGTACATTTTTTCTAATCCTTTCTTAAAAATGCTTTTAAAGTATATAATAAAATAAACATATGGAAATGCCCAAACTTCCAAGACTAGCTTTTCCGAGGCTAAGTTTTTCGTGGCTAACCACTAGGCTTACTTTGGGCTAGGGTGTACATTTTAGATTAAACATTTTGATTATTTTAATGCTTGTTTCACAACTCAATCCGTTATGGAGAGATGTGGTAATAAAGTAAGGAAATTGGAAGTGTTTAAATTATTTGAAAACTTTCTTTGGCCCTAAGGAAAATATCTACATTTGGGATAATCTTATTGTTCAATGGCTCAATCACTACTTTACAAAAGCTTTTTTTAAGTGTAGGCAAGTAGCCAGGCTAGAAATACCACATCTAAACATATGCTGTTAAAGCAAAATATAAAATATTGACATTTATTGATTATTAATATTTTTCTGATTATTGATCCTCTTAGTATTATTTCCTTCCTTATCTCACATCAGTCTACAGTTCAAATTCCAGTCTCGTTCAGTAGGCTTCAATTCTGTCTTGATATTTCATTTACTGACAAATTCCAGATTAGAGTAGAGTATGCCACTGCCATTTCCTGTTTTCTCATACAGGCAATTCTTGCACTTCAGCTGTTTTAGAAAACTCAAATTGAGCCAAGCTAGCACTTGCTTTCTTTGTAAAAAGAGATATGGCTTGAGATACAGCTACTGCACAAAGTCAATGACAGTAGGATAACTCTGGAAATAGAAAATGTATCATAACAAGAATGGGATGTTATTCTTCAAACTTCAGAGCAAGCCTTTCGTTAAAAAAATTTGCTCTGGTTTGGCAATCTTTGCTATTACTGACTCAAGAACTAAGCAGTTTGTGTGAGCAACAAATTGTTATTTAGAAAAGAATACAGTGTTCACAGACCTTCCCCAGTCTTTGTAAGTCATAGTTACAAAGCAGCAGCAGCCACAGCTCAGACTGCATGAGAAAGTGCTCAAGGGACCCTGTTCACTGCTTAGAAAGGCAGGATACTTTTATAAAAATCTTAGGTAGGGTCGAGAAGCAGTCTGTCCAAAGACAGAAGTATGCTGTGAAATACCTAGTGGACGTTATGTCATTGAGTCCTGTGACTCAGCAGTGATACACACTGCTGTGTGCACCAGAGTTTCCTCTAGTATTTTAGTGCTTTAAAGATGTTTGTTGTGAAATACTGAGTGCCACTGTGACTCAATCTGAGAAAAATAACAGCTTTGATGCAGTCCTGCATCTACTCTATTTCCCTCTGCAGATCCATTCCCTGGAAACAGCATGCACAGTCTGATTGCCCCAAGTGCACATTTCATAGCTGTAGTGTCGGAAAAATTACTACATGAAAAAGAGAGATTAGAAAAGTTCTGAAGTGCCAAAAGAGTTTAGAAACTCAAGTGGAAATTGGGGATGGTCTATTAGTATTGAAAGGAATTGTCCTTTCAAATACCTCGTGCAGGTTTTATGGAAAGCCAAAAGCAGAAATTGAGATCTTGGTCAAAACCAGTCCAGGAAATGCAGAAAATGCATGTTAGTCCATACTCTGATGTAACCACATTTTAAAAGGCCTTGAGTTCTGCAAGAAGCAGCTTTCAAACAAACTGCATTTAGCTGCACATATGTGATAGAAAGCAGGGGCCATATAACTGCAGGTCACAGCAAATCCCAAGTGCCATACACCTTACTTTTATTTCCTGCCCATGTGGTACTTAGAGACATGTCCAGATATACAACATGATCGGTCTGGTGTCTGGTGGGACTGAAATGGAATATCCCGCAAATAGCCAGCTACGCTTCAAAATCCAGTAGAGTATTTCAGGAGTGCAGGGAAGGTGAAAGTGTATGGCAGAACAGTGGGGCTCTGTCACCACTGACAACAAGCTCCCTGTTCAGGTAGTGTAAGTTATGTATCTGTCCCAATTTCCTTTATACTTGCACGTGTGTCACAAATAAGTACAAATATGCCAGAAGTAAAACTTTGAATCTAAGAATGTTGAAATCTCAGATTCCTATAAGCAATGAGCAATTCAGTGGGCTTTCCTGAAAATACTTAAAATTACTGGTTTTCTTAAAGTGCCAACTTGCCAAGAATCCCTTCTCTTCACAATATCTCAAAGTGAACACCCTCACACGGGAAAGCTCTACAATCCCTTTCCCATCAATTTTGCATTTGTGCCATCTCCGGACTGCTTCTCCAGTAGCATGTCTTGCTCACTTCAAAACATCTTTTCTACGGAAGTGTGCTCCACAAGTCCATCTTTATAAAGAGTGGATAATGAAAGAGCTTCGAAATTCCCCTCCTCAAAGTATTAGATTATTTGAACTATGTTATATCCATGTGTGTCCAAGTTTCAGGAAAAAAGGAAGAGCAAGAAGACAACTACAAGGAAAAACAAAGAGAAAAATCATGTCCATACACAACTTTCTTGAATCTATCCCTCAGTTAGGAGCTTTCCCTCTTAGCGTGATATGAGCAAAAACCTCTGTCACAATTTGTCACCTCCAAGGGAACATGGATAAGTAGGTTTCAAAAGGAACAACAAATGAGGAAATAACTTACCAACACAATTGTAGAATTTAATGGTTCTATCTCTTGGTCATCAGATTGACATTTAAAGATGAGGATTGAGGGTAAGGAGGAAGGTGTTCTTGTTAACACCTGCTATTGTCATCCTGTCAGCTGGTCAGCTGGAGGTTAGATTGGGCTTTAAGAAGACAGTCAATCATACAGGGAACCTGTGCTTTCAGGTTTTTTCAATCACATAATTAACCTGGCAGAATGGCATTAGAATAATATGCAGGCAGGTGAATTGAGCTCTGCACACCACGGAAGTCTGAGTACAGGAAGAATTGTCTCCAAAGCATCATGTTCTGCTATTCTTCAAACCAAGTAAAATTTTGTCATAATGCTGTCTGACATGTGCTGATGCAGGAGTAAGATTTTCTAATCACTTAGACCTTTCTAACACTCTCTTCATAAGTCTTTAGCCCTTTTCCCGTCAGAAAATTCACAGCCCAGATAACCTCTAGGTCCAAAACTTTTATATTGTTGCTTATATTGATACCTGTTATCCTAAGGTAAATGCCCCCAAATGTAATGTTAGTATTTTAATGGGTCAGTAGCTATTTAGGGCAAAGTAAGTGAGCATTTTTTTATATGAAGCTACGAGTTTACACAAGTTCTTTTCAGCTGGATAAGCTGGACCAAAAATGAGAACAGTGTGCTACCCAGCCCACAGAGCTTAAGATAATGGATAGCTGTGAAGTGTGGGCAAACAATGTTGCTGTGAGGTTTGGTTAGCATCTCAGGCAGTTTAATTTATCCTTCCTGTAAGTGAGTGTGCTGGGACACATGCAGTAGCCCAGGTCACATAGAAAGTTGCCAGAGAGGCTGGAACAAGAACCTAGAAATTCTGTTCTTCTAATTCCTCTGAGAGAGATTTAATTTTTCCCAGATATCATTTTAAGTCAGAGAGCTGAAAAGTGTTGAAAATATTACCCATTCTTTTCAAGACACAAAAGTCAGACATACGTATCCTCCCTTCTTCTCTTCCTTTGGTGTGTTCTTTCTGAATCTCAAAATTTGGAGATTTGTTTTTAATTCCAGCTCTAGCAGTGTAGTCTTGCAAGAGGCCATAAAATTGTTCAGTTCAAACCAAATCTTTTACCAGTTTAGTGGGCCAAATCCTTCCTGGACATCAATGGTATTGCTGATGTGATTAAGGTGAATGAAATTTAGCCGAGTATATATTCACTGAACTCCAGGAGCTGGGATGGGAAAACACAATAGAAACGGATAACATATTGGGAAAGGAAGCTATTTTAGGTTTGCATTTGTTTTTCAGGTTATAATTAGTAGGGAAGCCCCTTTAGAAATTTTTAAAATGTCTTAATGACTGACCATGGGAATTATTTTTGATTACAATTCTTTAACTCTGCTACTGACAGATGTGTATCAGACTCCCATCAGTATTTGTTAGCTGTCTCACTAGATTATCCAAGGCATAACAAGATATTTTTGCCCTTCTCTTGCTTCATTTGATGGAAATGCAATTTCCTTCCACAAGCCACAGTACCGACATGTAACAATAGTGGCTCATGAGACTATTTTGTATTACATTTGTCATAACCTATAGTGTAAGCACTCAGCTCATTTATACAGACAGTCAATTAAAAAAATTCAGTAAAAAGTTCAGTAGCTTCTGCGATTATCACATAGGAAAAAACCTCCCAAGATCTATTTTTAAGCTGTTTTCCATGAGTCTCCCTCCCTGTCATCCCCAAAGACTTAATCCCATCTTCTCCAGACTTAAGATAAAGTCTTCAGAAAAAAAAAAAAAAAACAAACCCAGAATTTCCTTTTATCTTGTCCTTCCCCCTTTAAAAGGAGACTAGGGCCTTAGAGAGTTTGAGGACACTGATAGGGAGGACCCCAACATCCAGTACTTCATATGCAAACTAGACAATCAAGGATGTCAGCAGCTGTCGTGAAAAACCGCAGTATGTACAGTATTTTTGTGGAACAGGGAGCACAGATTTGGATTCTCCTGCTCAGTTTTGCCCTTCCTAGAATCTGGCACGGTGCTCAGCAGAAGAGCAGGGCTGCCCAGACCTGGCCTTGCTCCACCCCAGTTCCAAGCCAGAGAAGCACAAGCTCTGCCAAGGCACTGCAAGGAGCCTTTGGGATCATAGAGACCTTGCATCCATTTGGTATGTCCAGATGGTTTAGAGCACAGATCTCAGTTTGTCTGTAGAGGACTAAGCCTATGGATTGTCCTGTTAAGCATAGACTTCATTCAGACGTAAGAGCCCAACATTTGGGGCACAATGTTGGTAAGGATGCTCAGTCACAACGCTGTCTGATATAAATGCAGCAGGTAAGTTTTGCCCGTACCTCAAGGTGAGTCCATTCCAGATATGGGCAATAGTTTCTAGTATGTTTATGCTACTTTCTTCAAACACTCTTTCATAGTCCACAAAAAACCACCCGTATGAGTGTGCATTGGAAGTATTACACCAATGCTACTTGAGTATCTCCCTATCCTTCTGGAGGTCCTGAAATGAGTTGCAAAGGCCAAAAACATTTTCACTTAAAAATAATTCATCTCAGCATAACACACGGGATGCAAGAGAAGGTAATGCACTAGTCCAGGGTACAGCACAACTGTAGACATAAGGTAGCTAAGTTAAATGTAGCAGCTACTATAGGTACAGAGTTGAAAGAAAAAATCCTATTTTTGAGCCAGACCCTCCCTTCTCAGTGTCTTACAGAAAGGAATAATGAGAAGCTAAATATTTCCGCAGTCATAAGCTTTCATTTCTGATCTATTTATTCCATCATCAGAAGTGTCTTGATAATGTGACAAACTTAACTCCATTTGCTCAATACCGTCTCAAAATGAACTGGTGCAAACAAAAGCCCGGGGTGTAAAGGGACATGGGTTACTTCAGTCACTGATACCTGGAGGCACAGAGAGCTTCTATCACCACACTGGGAATGCAGAAAGCCTGAAAGACTCGGGCCTTTGTCAGTTCCAGAACCTTTTCATGAAATGCCACAGCTCACCCCCAGCAGTGACACAGACACCAGGCTTCTGCACAAGCCCTCCTCTGGACTGAGGAGTGTGGGAACCAAACTATCCTTTCCACTGTGGAAAGGCTCCCTTTGAATCGTCATAAAAACAGAACACATGCAGCCTTCTTGAAAATGAGAATGGTTTTAGGGGCTCCCTATCATTGCATTAAGTGAAGGACTAATAGAGGCCTGAACAGGCAACAGCTTTTGAAGCTCTGCTCTAGTTTATGCCTGAATAAATGTGGAGGCACTACAAGGTTTATTGTTCCCTACAGCAGTTCAAGTGAATTCTGCCCACTCGCTGCCTACAAAAGGTGTACCAACATAAAAGAGCCACAAGTAATCTATTTTGACAAGAGCTGCTGTAACAAGTCACAAGTTCTTATCACACCTTTGAGCCACACCACTAGCTCCAGGATACATTGTGTTCAGAGCAGTAAGATACAGCCTGCATCTCTACAGTCTTAGCTGCCTTTCAGAAATAAAGTACGCTTACTGTCCCTCTTTGGAAAGATGATTATTTTAAAAATTCTGTCTCTGGATACCTCCTCATAGTCAACTACGTGAGTAAGATATGCAGTCACTAAAAGAGATGCCTCACCTTCCTTGAATGTGTCTATACTTACACCAGGGAGGTATTCTGTTGAACTGGCACTGCAAAGCAATGTGTGGTGCTCTAACCTTTCAGACTATGCCTGTAGAAACCCTGCTGCAGCTTCTTGATGGATGTGGCATATCTTGACTTTGGTGGCATTGGCATTCCATGGTTTTAAATAGCACTAGCTAGCTGAATAGCATTATCTTGTCATTGCAACGTAATTTACAAAGCATTTGTGTTTTGTTTTGTTGTTGATTTTGGTTGTTGGTTTGTTTTTTGTTTTGGTTTGGGTTTGGTGGGTTTTTTTGGATTTTTTTGGGGGCTGTGGGGGGCGGGGTGGAGTTTAACTATCTTGACAAATCATTGTACATTAAGCCAGGACACTGCTTTTCAACGATCACTAGTGATTTTGAATGCTCTCTGTGAGGCACTCTGAAGGATCCCTTACACTGGAAATAAAATACAGGAGCCTAAAACAGGAACTTCTGGAAACAGAAACAACCTGAACCACCCACCATCTTAATCACTTACTGATGATACATCATGTGACTTGGTTCTTTAGACAACTTTCATTCTTATCATTCAGCTTTACTTCTACACATTGCTAATAACTTTGCAATGCTACTTCGTTGTCTCTAATACATCTTGCAGATATCTCTGCGAGCATACTGCTGGCACCAAAAAAAAAAACACCATTCCACTTATTTAGCTTCATGGAAAGGCAGAATTAGACAATTCCTTCTTTAGCATCACATATATAGCTCGCACAGAAAAGTGCAGTGTAGATAATTAGACCAGATTCTCACCTCCATTAGCCAACCATTACCCTACATTACCTGTGGCAGATTTGTAGCAGCTAAGCACCAGCCCAGTAAATTTCAACAAAACACTTAATTAACCTGGGACAGATTCAGACACCTAGATTTCACCACTGATTAAAATTGTTAAGTATCATGTTTAATGAGCGTACAAATGCAGGGTAAAGGACCACATTACTTTGACTACTTTTTTGTCACTCATTAAAGTGATCTTGTTTTCTTTTAGAGCACAAGGTTTTGTTTCTGGTAATGTCTAAATATATGCAGCCCCAAAAGCATTGCCTTCCAGGAAGTGCAGTACAACTGTGCAAGGCAGTGACCTTTTTGTGGCTTTCACAGCAATGACAGTAGCTGTGAGCTTCCAAGTGGGTTGTTTGTTTTTTTTTTCCTTAGTAGCTCAAGAACTCTAATTCAGCTCTTAGGTACAAGAGGCTGATTAATAAAAAGAGAGGTTTTCATGGACACTTATGCAATTGGTTTCTGGAACGTTTATGCCAGAAGTTGTTTCATGTGAAGGGAAGAGTAACTTAGTCTGACATTTGCTGTCATGAGGGGGAACTAAGTAATGGGATAGGCTGGTTCATATCTCAGTTGAGGAAGAAATCTTGTCCTTTCTGAGCATGTAGAGTGGCTTAGCCACCAGGCCAAGGAGAATAGAAGAAGTCCCTTTTTTAGGTGGGAACAGACAGCTACTTTTTCCACAACATGAACAGAAAAAAACCACAAACAAACACAAAAACACACACCAAAAAAACCCACCATAAACACAAAACAAAAAACCCCCTTCAGATTTATTTCTCCATCTTCCCAGGTGCATTTTCCTTTACTAAGAACAATTTCCTTTGTTCTAAACATCACAACAATAATGCAAATTTACAGAAGAATGCCTCTTGAGAACGGCTAAGGAGAGGAATGACTATACTGACCAGTCATGTTAGGAAAAGACAGGGAGCTGCCAATACCATTGGAGAACAGAGCATTTCAAAATCAGGAGAAATTCAGTGAGAAACCTTAACAGAAAATCCAGACACTTGACTTAGAAAATTACCATGATACTCTGTGCACTTTGGGCCAGTTCTGAAACTGGTTCATTAATGGAATTGTAAATATTAGCCAAGGATCTGTGCTTTTGTGATTTTGAGTTAAGTAGAAGAATCCCAAGGAAGGGGATTTCATTTGGATACAGACGGTGAATGCGTGATTTGCGTAAATAGCATTAGAGGCAATGCAAATCAAGTTAATTTTCAAGAAGAAATAATTTCATTTATAAATAACATTAAAAAGACCCAAAACACAGTTGGTCAGGCTCATATTTGGCGCAAGAAATATTTGAGAAATATGTATCCCATTTAAACGTAAGAGTTTCTGGATCTCACCCTTTTCCTGAAATAGTTCATACTGCATCTCTAGAAGAGTGGTCCATTGCAGCTTCTTCCACTGGTAGAAGCTATTTTATGTGACTGGTATCACCTGGGCGTGCTGGGAGCATGTCCGTGCTGTGAACATCCTGAGGACAGTCAGACTAGGTCAAACATCCATCTGTATCCTGTTTTTCCAGCAGTGGCAGATTCTCACCAGGACCACATGTAATACCTCTGAGGTCTAAAGGAAGTATCTTCCACTGCTCCCTCTGTGCCCTGATAATCATCTTGTTATCTCCAGCTCCCCTCACTTCATTGCGCTACCTTTTACTTCTCCTGACAGATTTCTTTTCACTGGGACTGATCAGGAATAGTATAGGGGGCTGCTTCTCCCCATCACTTGTGGCTTAGGACTGTTGTTTAGGCAAAGATTAAAAGAAACATGGCAAATACATGCAAGGACTTCTGAAGCTAAACAACATATGTGCGGACACCATTATGTTCAAAAGTATCTGCAGCTGTTCTTTTCCTACTCCTTTTCTTTAGCCTTTCTGTACTTCTGACCTCTACAGCATCCTCTACCAAAGAGTTCTGCCTATGCCCTCCCCAGAAAAGTATTTTTCTTTTCAAAGCCACTCTCCAGCAGAAGAGCCTGATGAGCAGACATTCACCACTGACTCTCCAATCCATCCATGACTAACACTGTACCGCCTCCTTTCCTCAGCTTGAGAGAAAACTGAAGAATCTCAGTTTGAAACTCCCTTGAATAAAAAGAATCCTGTAGCTGGAGAGAGGAGACTTCCCCACACCTTTTCCAACAACTGTCTCCTCAGAGGACATTTCTTATGGTCTTGTTTCCTAGACATGAGACCTCTAATTCCAGTTTTGGTCCCTTTTAACCTTTGCTAAGGTAAAGAGACAAAGTTCCAGGAGCCTCACTCTATAAATCTTACTTTCTAGCTCTTCTGTCATTCTCACTGCTCTTTTCTCACCTCCCAGTTTCTCAGTATCCTTTGGAAGGGCATCCTATATTCTGACATGCTTGAATGGCAGAACCACCCTTGCCAGCGTAACAGCTACTCTGTCCTCACTGAAAAATCCTTGAAAAATAGGAGTAAAAGCAAGAAGCAGAAGTTCTTGTGATAACAGCAGCTGGAGCTTGCACTCAGCTTGTTGAACGTACCTCATATCCTGCACTCCACCAGCTCTTGAGTCTCCGTTTCTTCCTCAGCTGCTGCATCAGTTTGTTCAGACAGGTCCCTTGGTCACTGCCTGCTTGCTCAGGTTGGATCAGGATAATCCAACGACCACCCTCTGATGACTAATAACTGATTCACAGAAAGAAGCTGGAGACCCTGGCAGACATATATACACATATTTTCCTAGGATAATCTCTTCGCTTTCAACCACTTCCAGTTTAGAGACTGCCAAAGGCAGTGTCTGCTCCTGCTAGCTTGGCTGAACTACATGACCAAGAGACCAAGTTTTACCTTTTTCACTGGAAAAAGCAAAATTTTTATTTTCCTAATTTAAAGACTAATTTACACACCTTTAGATGACATTTTAAGCAATAAGAAGAAATTAATACATAAACTCTGGAGTGATAGTGTAAAAGGTCTACGTTACATTTTAAAGCTCTCTTGAGGGCAACTCAGCAGCCTTCAAAAATCAGATTAACCACAGGAGAACAATCTTCATAAAATGATTAAATTGCCAATTTCTTTTAATCTAAGACTTGGAGTTTAGAAAGACTCCTTCAAAATGTAACAAAAGGACTAGATTTACAATGTAAGTGATACTGAAGCACTTGAATAAGCTTCGAAAATTTCATCATGAAATTGCCTTTCAGTCTTGGGCAACATGAAGTCCTAAGGTGGTTCATTGCTAGGAGAAAAAGAGTATCCCAACTTACAGTAGCTCTAAGCTTGCCCTGTGTGTCAGTTTAAATGAGACACAAGTGTTTTGCTGAGGATGAATTATGAGAAAGACCCGAACTCCTTCTTCTAAGCAATTGTAAATCCAAAATTAAGAGGCTCCAATTGAGGAACAGTTTGGGAAAGGGAAAAAAAAAATTATAGCAAGATAAGAATAACAGCCCTTTCTTAAAAGGTATATGCGTATTGGCAGAAACAACGAAAGAACACAAGTAAAACACCCAAACAATAATTCTACACCCAGAAACAATCCCCTTCAAGACAAACAAATAAACCCAGCAGTGAAAACAGTTCCGTTTGCCCCCTTTGGGGCAATTATAGCCACAGTCAGCAGGAGGCGCTGTTGAACCGCTGGAGATGTGGAGCCTGCAGT
>JAWMRA010000078.1:51468273-51497734 GCA_035584735.1 Pseudotriccus pelzelni | reverse complement strand
TGGCCTGCCCAGAGAGGTGGTGGATTCACCATCCCTGGAGGTGTTTAAGATGAGGCTGGATGTGGCACTGAGTGCCACGACTGAGTAATCACAGTGGGGTTGGATCAAGGGTTGGACTTGCTGATCTTGGAGGTCTCTTCCAACCCAGTTAATTCTATGATTCTATGACTATAAGCAGAGCCTGCCCCCTTGTTTTATATCAAGTTAATGAGCATCTAAATGCTTGTAACTCTCAGACAAAGTTCAGCTTTTACAATACACCTAGGAACAAGGAACTAAATCTTTTTTTTTCTCCTTGCAAGAAAAAGAATTGATGTTAAACAGAAGATTCCAAATAAGGCCAGGTAAGACAGGAAAGCACTTCTTGTAGGACAATCCTGCCTGTAGTGAGGTCTCTAGTGGAGTTCCCACATGTCTCAGGGGCATCAGACCAGGTCCTTAAAAGTTTCAGATTCCATTACAGCATTCAAATGACAAAGTCTCCAGCAGCCTGAGAGGTGCTTGGTCTTTGAGAAAAGATGATCTAGAAACACTTCGTGTTTTGATTTCTCTTCAGAAACCGACATCAATGCAGAAGGCACTGTTGCCTGCTTCTGATTTGGGAAGTGGAAGCCGTTTTGAAACGGTAAAGTGATTTTTTGGAAGTACTCAAGCCTGATTCTTTTATATTAATATTTATTTATATTCCTTTCATTGTATTACCATGTTGAGAAAATCTTGCACTGTTATGTTTTGCAATAGTAATTTCCCAAGTTTGTTCTTAAAGATAACAGTTTCTCCACTGAATTCCAAAGACAGCAGACTAGCCCAGTGTCCCAATTTAATTGTAGTTCTTTTAAATTAGTACTTGTAGAAGAAGAAGCAACTATGAAATTAATAAATCCAGAAATTCATGAAATAACTATAGGCTTTCTGAAAAACAGAGTGAATTATTCATCACTTTAGTTAAACTACTTATCATTAGCTCAAGTGGCAAAAAAATGAAGGCAGCAGCTGGTGCTTTAAAATCTTAAGAAAAATGCAGAAGATACAGCAGCATTTGGTCTCTTGGGAGAGAAACTTGACTGTAGTGTTCCCTCCCTCAAGAATTCAACTTCTAAAACCCCAAGAACAAGAAAACACACACTCTTCTGGGAACGTCTAACTCTGCATCCTTTTGATAAGGCAAAGTTTTTTACTTCATTTGGGTTAAATTGGGGAGTTGAAAAACCACACATCACATTTTCACTCTCCTACTTTAAAATGCAGTCTGTAGGTTCAAAGAAGGCAAAGCAATCACTCAAAATCTTCTAAGACCTTTCAGAATAGAATATATTAGAAAGCTACTAAATAGATGCTCAGTATCCAAGGCAGCTTAGAGCACAAAAAATAGAGGTTATACAACTCAACTGAGATGCTTATGTAGATTATCACAGTTCTGAAAACAAACCCGTTTTTCTCCTAATGAGCCTGAAGCAAATTATTATTGTAGCTGCTTTTCCTACTTGTTGGTACCGGTCAAGAGCTTGGGAGATTCAGTCACCCTAGTACACAACACTCACCCTGGTGCACTCACTCTTCCCAAGATTGGACATCACACTTTATTATCCCATTCAAGAAAGCTTTTATATCTTGAGAGATGCTTGACTTCTGAATTAAACAAAAAAAAGATCATTTGTACTGTTCTGTTACATTGAAAGAGAATGCTTAAGTTGACAAACACCTTCCTTCCCAGGCAAGACAGGAAAATCTAATTCTTCAGGAAGTTGCAATTAGAATGCAGAGAGACAAAATTTGACAGAGACATCTCAAAAACATGACAGCAAGAAGTTAAAATGTGTAAAACTCATTCACTGTCACTTGAATGCTTCACATTAAGTATTAGAACATGCTACTTTATTGTTTTTAAAATACTTTCATCTGTGTTTATTCTAGTCTAGCAATAAAAAAAGCATTTCTATTGACAAGCAACTCCAGCTAAGTTACACAAACCAGCATTTCCACCTGCTTAAAGGCAGGGACCCAAAGGGGGACCAGAAGCCAACAGTTGATTTGCCCAGTTCTACCCCTACATATTACTCATTCAAATCCCATTTCTTTGGCCTGACACTTGGACAGGTTTGGTAATTCACAAATAGCTTGTAGGAGCCTGTCTCTGAAATTGTTACTTGCCTGCTCAATTTGGTTACTTTGGTCACATATTTCTTAAATATTAGTGAAGGAGATAAATGGAGAAGAGATGAACACCTTGAAAAGCTATGTATTTGGAAAAACAGCCCAAGATCAGAAGTAAGACTGAAAAAGATTTGTTCTTACATAAAGAAGTCACTTTCTCAAAGAAGCTGATAGCAGCAGGAGGAACAGTGCTTCCGTGGAGGTCCTAGGTCTGTCCAGAAGAGAGGAAGAGGGGCAGGATTGCAGACAAGCCACCATCAGCATGGGGACAATTAAACACCACTCTCAAAACAGGAACAAGCAATGCCTCTCGCTCGGGCTGGGCCAGCAGACAGACAGTTTACGGGAAGCTCATGTGGGGCCCTCCCGGGCCAGTAACATTAATCAGTGCCTTCAGGGCCTCTCCTGCAGTCAGACTTAATTTTCTTTGTCTCTGTTTCTCTTGCTTTTGTTATAGTACAGAACTTTGTTGTCATCCCTTCTAATTCCTAAAGATTCCTACTCTACCTAATTGGTCTTCCTATGGAAATTCTGTGATTGTCTTTCTCACTGGTCTCTGAGTTGTCTCCAATTCTACATTTTTCTGAGACGTAGAAAGGAGAGCAGATCTTCGCACAATATTCTGGAGACAGATATTACAAATTTCTAGATAGCATAACTATTACCTGCTTTTTTTTCTCTGAGCCTTGTTTAATAGTTCCAAACCATTTTGATTTTGCTGGTTCAGTCAATACTGAGCACTGAACTGTTATTTTGGTAGATCTGTCAATTGAAATCATACCAATACCCTGAATAAAAAAAAAATCTCAAACATTTTTTGCTATGCACAAAGTTGGGACTTTTACTTTCCTTTGCACTGAATTTCCTCTGGCTTTCATTACTGAGCTGCACAGTATTTTGAGTTCCTTCAGCCTGTCTTCCTAGCTAGTCCTCCTCTTCACTTCCTTGGCTAACTGAAGATCTTTGGCAAAAGGGGTTCCTGGCTATCCACTTCCATTTTATGACCATAAGATATATCTGCCTTTCAGACCATTCAGACTGGGAGGGACTTCATGCTAACACATCTGGCAGGGTGGTTGCAAGAAGTCTCCACCAGAAAGAGACCTTACTTCTAGCCCTGCATTGGGCTTTCTGGGCATCCCAACATGCTGTGGGCCTGCTAGCAAGGGATGCAGTGGGGACTGGAGTGATGTGACAGAAAGCACATCAGACTGGAGTACTCCTGAAAGCTGTAATACCTTTGCCCCTTACTGCATTAATCCACCTCTGTATTGTCACTGTTTTGGTAGAAATGATGTGTCTGGCTGGCAGGCAGAGGTGTAGGAAGGAGACACTTTTGAGCTCTGCTATACATAGTACAGTTCTGAGGAACTGCTGCTATTAATCTCTATCCCAGCAGCAATTTTCCTGCAGCAGGGAAAGGTAGAAGTTTGGAGGCCATGCAATTCCCAGGATGTAATACATGCATGCATATATCTTACCTCCTTACTTGAAAACTTTAAATTTGGCCTTAGGCTTTACCCTGGAGAAAACCTGTGCCACATCTCTCATTCTCACCCACGAACCTTTTAATCCCGTTGCCTGTTTCTTTCAATCCTTGTTTCCATGGGTCAGTCTTTTTTGCTGTGTTATCTATCAGGCATTCACAAGTTTTGGCTGGTGTAGGCAGCTCACCCTCTCCTCCAGGTATCAGTGTGAAAGCACGGGGCCTCACCTCTAAGCTTTCACATCTCCTCTTCCAGCTGAGGATTCATCCATGGATAGCCCCCTTCAAAAGCAATGAAACACCTACAGCCCTAGCTCCTAGCCATTACTGTTGTCCCTGCAGCACTCCAGGCTTCTTCAGTGCTATTTTAGGAGTGATTATCATCCCTCTCTGGGTTTCCCATGTCTTTGAAGGTAGGACAAGAAGAAGAACAAATCCTACCATTCCCCCACAGCTCTCATTTGCTCCTGGGCTTTTTGGATTTTCATCCTTTTGCCTGGGTCAGCCCATTTTCCACCTCAGTCCAAGCAAAGTCTGCTGAATACTTCCTTTTCACCACAGGTTGCAAAACGCCTGCCCTGTTGAGACTACATGCCCTGCCATGTAGTCTCCAAGCAGAGTGCAGACCAGAGCCCAAACCCTGTAATTTACCATTTGCGGTCAAACACACCCCCAAGCAGCAGACGAAGTATCGTTGTTTGTACTCCTCGCTTCCCCCAAACACTCATCCTAGCAGAAAACAAAATACTCCTTCCTTACAAGAAGTCCCATCCGAGCTTCTGACTTTGTTGGCTTTCCTGGTTACTGGGGTCTCCTCTAGGAAAGCCACTACATAAAGTTATCAACAGCACTGCAGAAATGCATGGCCGCACGTGTTGGTGTGGCTATGGGCAGCTAAGCCAAGGCACACAAGGACCTCCTAGGTGTGTAAAGTATTTTTTTCACTCACATCTTGTGCATTAGAAATTCCACGGCCAAAAAAAATGACACTTCTGCATCTGTCGAGAACAGCCAAGAAAAAAGGCCGGGAGCAAATCTTACACATGCAGACCAGAAAGCTGTTTAACTACATCACCCAAAACTGCAGCTCTCAGCTGATCCTGCCCAAGTTCTGGAAATTTATGTTCATAACGTGAAGAGATGTAGAATGAAAACAGTCCAGAAGACATGGGCTGAAAAAAGAGAAATTTAATATGCTCCTGCTCTTCTATCAGTCAGTCTACTCTTGGAGTACAGTGAAGGTGATCTGACAGTTCATTTCCTCAACAAATCATCAGAGAAATCTCTGTTTACTCATCATCTCTTTCCCAATCCTGGCAATGCTGATTTTTTTTTTAAAACAGTGCCTGTGGTCAGACATTAGGGTTTCTTTAGTCTCTTTCAATCCAAAAGCTGCTTCAGGATTAATAAATTTTATATAATCTCAATCTCCATTTTCTTTCATTAATTTATTCTAATTTTTCAAAATTCTACATCACATACCAATTAAATAGAGTATCTTCCATCTAAACAGATACAATCTTTGCATTACCTCTTTACCTCTCTTGAGCTATGGGATGTTTCCAAAAGAAAAGATTTTGAAAGAATTTATTCTTTTAAATATCTTAAATAATAAAAATTATGTTTTTCTCTTTCACAAACTGCCTGAGTTTAAACAACATTTCTCAGTTGAAGAAAGTAGTTATCATTACTGCTGCAGGTTTAGTTTCACTTTTCTATTCAAAAATTGCAGTAATTAGGAGTGGGAACAGAACTCAAACGTAACATTCACTGTTATCCTTACATCTGTTATCAGGAACAATGTATTTGCTTAATTAAAGAAAGATTTCCTTTTAAACAGAAGAGCACACAAAAGAATCATCCATCTGCTTGAGAGATTGTGCTGCAATTTTCCTTTCTGACATGGCAGCTTTGGTCAGGCAGTGTAACTTTTATTTTTACTCTCCCATAAGCAAGGTTACCCTTTAGTGACAGCATTCCTGAATAGCTGAGAACTGGCTTTACACGTCTTGTAGGCAGCCAACACTAGCAGGACCCACTGCAAGGATGGAGAGGGCAATGTCTGAAGACCTGACTGTACACAGTGCTTATGAGCTCAATTTATTACATTGATATTTCATAAAAATTAGTGATGGGAAGAAAATTCGTGCGCTTACAACCTAAGCAGCTGCAGAAGCCATCAAATCATGGACCCACATCAAATAATGTGCTGACTTAAGGCTATAATCATTTGGAGAAAGCTGTTTAGTAGACACAGAGGTAGAGATAGGGGCGGTTCTGTAAGGCCGTATCAGGAGAGAAGACTGATGGACAAGAGACTGTACAAACTGCTGATAAATTTTACTGCTTCTTCAAGCCAAAGATGCTCTTTATTTATTATGAATACAATCCTGCAAGGCAAATGTTCCAAGACGTGTTGAACATATTCATTATCACTGCTGTACTCTCTGAATTTCTCCCAGGTAGTTTTTCTGTGGGGTGAAGAAGATGCCACTTCAGGAAAAAGGGCAAATTTTATCCCTGTAAATTGGAAAATGGCATGAAAACTGTCCAGTGAGGGTGTCGGAATAAAGCTGTGGAGAACCTTGGATCCAAAACTGAGTTTTGCTGTTTACAACACATAGCAAAATAAAATAATAGTAGTTTTAATGTTTTCAAATTAAACATGTCTAGATCTAAAGGTGGACTTCAATGCAGAAATTTCAAAATACCCTGCATAATATTGTCCTAAAAGTATCTAACTTCTCAAGCTGCCTAAAAATATCTGGAGAACAGTAAATATTTGCCTAATGCTTAAAAAATATCCATGTAATTCCTTTGAACTTTTCAAGACTGAAGTGACAATGCCCCTGAAAGTGTTAAAATATAAACAAGCCTCAGGATTTAAATGTCAAATATACCGATAAGATATTTTTGGATACTTTGTGGTTCAGTAGGTCCTTTTGGCCCAATCAATTCATCTTGAATTCAGCCACAGTAATTGCAGCACAAACACTTGCAGGCGTTTACCCCTTGTTTTTCAAGATCAAAGGAATATGTAGACTAGTTTTCCACTTTCTATAGGGCTGTCTGTTTCAACTAAAGATAGAAACACCCTAGCTTGTGGATAAATTAGTAGCATATTTAATTCAGAAAAAAAAGATGGACTTGCAATTTTCAGTCTAGATGGCAGGCATTTGTCTTCTATTTTCACTTCCAAAAGTTTCCAATAAAATTCTCTATGGAATTCCAAGCGAATCACCTGGGTCCTGCCTTCATCTCCTCCACCACTAATCTTTAACCACATCTGCATCTTCGTATCTTGAGGTCCTACCGCAAGCCTCGGTGTAGGGGTTTTTTTTTTTTTGTCCTTATTGGACCCTACATAAAATGCTTCCTGAAAAAGCGCAAAGGTTTTTATGTTCTCCGGCAAAACGGCACAAAATGCTAAATTATTTTTTGTGATTAAAGTCCGGTGTATTTATAACATAACTGCATGCGGTTTTATTTGCAACTGTGAGCGTGTGCCGTTACATTCCTCAACCTATTAACCTACATTATTAATACAGGCATGCAATGCCATGGCAACTGCCTGTGAGAACTGTGCTCACCAGTAAAACAAGAACGTGCGTGCGCGTATTTGAACATTTGTATTTAATTCTGGAGATCGTGTCGTCACTAATGGCGTATGATAATACGATAATTAGGTTCTAATTATTTTTTAAAATTACACAAAATTATACAGATAGATATAAAAACAATACATTCCAAAGCTTAAGGTATTAGTCACTTCCTTCAATAAAAGACCCTATAAAGATCTCATATTCCCTCCTAATCAGCACAACAGTTTTTCAGGGGAGGAACAAAATGCCTAGCACAGCGTTTTACTTGGTGACTGATACACTTTCAAGGGGACTTCCATCAATTCACATGTAGTTGCTATGTATTTGTACTTGCCTTTATGCTGAGGTAGAGGTTATCAGGAAAACAGCAAGAAAGGGAGGCGTGAAGGAAGGGTCTGTGCTCCATGCCCTGATCCCCTGAATCTGGAAGGTGATTTCTGTATAAAAACCATCAGTGGGCACATTGTCATTATTCCATGCAAAAGCAGCGAGGGATTTCTCCTGTCTTCTCTCCCATTAAGATGGAGTGAGCTTAACCATCGGCAATACAGCAAGGCATATGTACCTGCAAATTGTCTGTGTGCTTTTGAGCTGCCACCTAAAAGTTCATGACCTGTGCTCTCAGCCTTCACTCTGCTGAGAAAGATGTGGCCCCCATAGAACCCGAGTGAGAAGAGTAAAACACAAGATCATTCAGCGGGTTCCTCTGAACACCAAAGACTTTCATATTGCCTTTTTTTTTTTTTTTTTTAATCAAATGCCAAGCTCATTTCCTTCTCTGTCTCCTGGGAATGATCAGAATACCCATTAAAAAGCAATATATTGACATTCCTGGAGACCAGAGGTTGCTTACTTCTTCCTCGTATAAAGTACAGCATGATTAGTTATATGCCACAAACAAAATCTTACTAAGCTATCCATAATAATTGTCTTAATTTTCCTCCAATTCCTGTCCTACAAGGCTGCTACACACAATATTTTTGCCGTGCACATTTTGGAGAAGGGGCATTTCACAACTGGAAACAAGTCTTCAATTCCTCCCAGACGGGTCAGGCATTAAATTTCTTTAACTTGTGCTATCATGAGCTCCATTTTAAATGGCAGCCTCAAAAACTAAGCTTTGTGTTCTAGTATCAGGCTTAAAGCTCATTAAGTCAAATGTAGATTCAGGACTTTTAATAAATGATCTTGAAGATTTCTTTTTTTTCCCCTTTTGCTTCCCCTTTCAAAGTTCATACCATGCAAAAGGCCAGAAAAGAGCATGGGTGAGGAAAAGAGGTTGAGATGAGGAACATGGAAGAATCTCCACATCCATTTCTTTCACAGGGACGAAAAGCAAAGAATTTCTTTCATTTGAGATTACTGTTAAATAAATACAACTGCTTTAAATGTTTAATTTCTGTCCAAGGAACAACTGGAACTGGGGAAAAAAAGGCTTAACAAAAGCTGATGAAGAATGACTTCTTTCTGAGAGAGAAGACCTGAGATAAACTCATTTTTCTGTCAGTTGCCGCAGCAGCTGTGACCAAGAACCGCAGAACTATCACCACACATCGTAATGACCTGAACAAGCACTCTGCCCTGACAGAGGTCACTGGAGCTGTTAAGGGCTGTTGGGATAGCTGGTTATTCCCCTGGGGCAGCTCCAGATGTCAGTCTGCAGCCCTGGGGGCTTAAGTGTCTATTAGTAAACCCTGATGGTCATTATCAGACAGTGACTCACAGGCTAAAGGAGAAGAGGAGTCTGGCTTTATGGTTTGGAATTCCATATGCTGGCCAAGTGGTTTCCTTAATTGTGCCTGCATGTGGTTGGCACTTAAGCAGACACACATTGTACCATATATGCTCTTGAGCAAATCCAGCTCATTTTCCGAAAATGTATCTCAACATCCATGTTTTTAACCGCTGGCACTACTTTGGTGTATAAACATAAATTCTCCTTAGCAGGGAAGGCACCAATACTGAATTTAAGAACAAAAAAAGTGATGTGCAGACTATGATAGATGGATAGAAGAGCCCATTTTACATGAAATGCATTGCAGGGACAAGGAGAGGATCTATTCCCGACTGTGTGCAATCCCTGTACAGTAAAAGTGGTGAGAAAGAGACAGAAAGGCCATACACATTTCTCCAAGCGCTGCTGTCACGAGCTCTGTATTTATAGCAGGTTATTTTGGCAATCCAGTCTTTCATTTTGCATGATGCATAGGGCTTGAAGGAATGGACTGGGCATGAATACATATCCACATCCAGGGATGCGATGAATATACCAAGCAAGTTATCTTTGTTATGAGTGCATTTGCAAAACTACGTTTCATTTCACCAGCTTTACAGTATAACAAAGGAGAGCTGACAGTAGTTCTCAGCAGCCCACCTTCCAACCAGAAACGAAACAATAGTGCATTTCAGGTGCTTTAAAAGGAAAACGTTTCTTATTGGTGACTGCACACTCAAAGACGAGTGCCACTTTGAATAACCAGAAAAAAATGGAATTAAGAGACCTTTGCAGGTGGTGGTTTTTTTTTCCTGAAATGGGACTTGTCAAGGTATTAAGCAGTACACCTGGCAACAACTGATTTCTGGATTAGGTTCTAAAAAAGATGCTAATTTTAGAGTGTCTTTATCATGGTTTAAACAGAATTGCCATGAAACCAGATGTCTAGAAATACCATCTGGGAGAGGAGCAGGAGGAAGAAATTGTGCATTAGGCTCAGTCTAAGCCAATAGTGTCAGGATTTAAAAGAAAGATGCAGATCAGGGTGAAAGCAGACCCGATGTTGTCAAGTAACAGTACTGGTGTTGCACTTATCTAAATGGAATTCATTGCAGATTCACAAAAACATAGAAAGTTCAACTTTGTAAATGTGCCACTGGCCTGGGACTTGTGCTAAGACAATACTTGGCCCAAGGATTTTCTGCATGTAAACTGTAAGCTCTCTCTCTTAAAACCACATCTGTACAACAAGGATGCCACTTCTCTGTCTCACTTTTTGGGGAAGAGGACAGGGATTTTTATACACATTGGAACTAAACTCCCAGGGAGAAGAATCTAGGAGAAAACTACTGGCAGGTCTGAGCTTACATGACTGGGACTGGGAAGAGGGAACTTGACACCATACTAAGCATAAATGACATGGCTTCCAGGAAAAGGAGGAGGCTCCACAGAGCGGTATTTAAACAGGTAGTTTAAAAACACCATCTGTGATTTCAACTGCCAGTGCTGAACCAGAACTAACTGCTTTTGCGGAGGAGTATATGAAGAGGAAAAGCCGTTTATGCTGAGACTATGACAGCAAAGATGGGCCAAGATGCTTTTAGACCATGTTCTCCACATCAGTTGAGTTTTGACGCTGTGGAACCAACTGCGGCACAGGGGAAGACAGCAATAGTAACACGTGTTGTCGTAGCATCCACCACGGCAAAACTGATGGTCTCAAGACACAAAAGAGGTGGGATTTGAAGGAGAAAGTTGCACATTTATTAGTCCAAGGGGTACAGGTGAGAGAGGAGCAAAAACCAGACAAACTTCTGAACACCAAAGGCTACACCCAGAGTTGCCACACACGGGGTACCCCATTAGAGCCCTCAGGACTGTTAATATTATGCAGCAAGTCAGCACCGTCACACACATGAACTGCAGTTTTATGGCCACAACAGCAAAATCTAGGACAGCTGGCCAGGACTGTTGGTTTGCATGACCAAGGATCTAATGATTTATCTAGAAGGACACAGCCTAAATTGGTGGAAATTGTTAGCTTTGGGTACAAAGGCAATGGCCTGTGTAGCAGCAAACATTGCACTGTGGGGCAGGTTTGAGGGAGGGCTCTATTGAAGCAAATAATGACTTCACAGTGAATTTAGTAGCTGTGCATAAAACTGATCTAGTAAAATTCATCACCTCTAGTCAGATTATCAGACTATCTCTTGTGTATTCTATGAAATCCTTTATCACTGTAATTACTAAGAGTTCCGTGTCAGAGGATAATTCAGGTGAGAAGAGTATTTCAGGCAGGGGAAAGGTGAATTCTCACAGTTGGGGCTAGGAAGGTGGGCTTAAACACAGCTGTGTTTTGAAAAAAATTCGAATGAATTGAAAGGTATGAAGTGCCCATTGCCTACTTCTCTTGCAAGACTTCCTATAAAACGAAGGGAGGAGAGAACGAAATAACAAACTCCACTATACGCCTTTAAGGATTATGCTGCAAACACTGAAGGTGTTACTAACCTGCTAACCAAACGTGGGCTTTCATACAAGAGTCCAAGTGGAGGAAACAAAGCAATTTATCTAATTAAAACCTGAAACTGGACAACTTTTCCTTTTCTTGAAAGTCATGAGCACTCACAGCATCTTATACTCAGTTTCAGTAGCTAAATTGCCTCAGGAAATAAAAAGCTTTTAAAAAGTCACAGGCAGGATAGCTTTGAAATTTCAAGTTGCCTCTATAAAATAAGAACAAAGCATTACATTTTGCAGCTTTTAATTTATTTTTTTCAGTTCATCTGGCATAATGTTCATCTCTCCTTCTTTGTACAATCTCCTAAAATTCTGGACTGTATGACATGGAAATTTGTGTTTCTTCAGGCCTGTTCTTTCATTAAAAGCTTCTAGCACTGCCCAGTAAGGTTGACTGACACTTTGCATTATAGGACACAGTTGCTTCTGGCTTTGCCAAACATTATCCATTCGGAATAATACTGCTTCTACTGAACTTTTGCCTCAGGCTGATTACCTTTATTAAAAAAAAAAAAAAAATAAAATCAGTGAAAATTGTTCAACTGTTTCTAAATAAAAAACTAGAAAAAATACTGGTTTGGACACTAGAGGAATATTTTTTTTTTCCTTTGAAATTCTACGGTGACTTGATATTTTGAAAGAGAAAATTTAAGCTTCGCAGAGATGGCTTCTGAGGCAGAGAAGAGAACCTTGGCCACGTTCCAAACGTGAAGAAAATCACACTTCAGAAATTCAGATTACCAAAAATTACACCTCCCGACTGAGCGTGCAGTGCCCTGGCTTTCAGCCAAGCTGTGTGCTTGTCACCCTTCCAGAGGATTACTACGGCCAGAGTGGTCTTTCCCGAAAGCCCACAGTCCAAAATATTAAAAGTCCCATGTCTTGATTTTAGGTGCTACAATAATCAAAACTCTGAGAAATACATGCATTTTTCTTGCCATACTGCTAATTTTAAGGCAAAGGAGTGGCAACAAAACCACAATGCCACCTCTTGCTGAGCACTGATCATTATAAAGATTTATTGTACCAGGAACTGTAGTTCACTTTTTTCCATCTTTCAGCACCACTTTCAAGCATGAAATGCCCAGTATGCCCACTTAGAGATTCCACATGCCATTCTAGTTTGCTGTGCCTTTTTGAAAAGTTTTTCCATCATGCACTTTAACAGCACAACCAATCACAAAGCTTGCACTGGAGAAGTCAATGAACCACTTTTGCCAGCTCGTATCAACTGTTCTGTAACTACACTTCTCACCCCACAAAACCTTTTTTGGATGCTACTTCTTAAACAGACAAGTGGATCATTCATTTGTTATAGCATGGGATCTACAGAATGCTTTTGGTCTGATGGTGGAGAAACGTGACTATTCCTGAAACTGTTTCTGCAAACGCCTTCATTTCAGTCACAGCACAAAGTACTGCTGAAGTCTGATCAAATGATTTATTGCAATGACAAGTCCGGCCCATGGAAACTATTATTTCTCTATCTCTGAAAATTAGGAGCCTTTCATGCTACAGTTCTATATAAGTTTCACTCTAACTAATCCATTTATATAGCAAGCCCATAATTTTTGCAGGGCAAAAGAATTCCCCATTGAGTTATGATGATTAACGAAAAAAAGACAACTCTGGTTTTAAAAACCAGAATGCATGGGCATGGTTATGCACACAGTCTGCAGTCATCTGGCAGAAGTGCAGTGTGTTTAACTTCAGCTTGGTTTCAGGTGTCTTTGATTTTTATCCTAAAAACCCTGATACCCTCATGGCGACAAAAAAGCAAAAATATTACGTTATCTTTAGACACCATATCATCACATTAGAAACTCTGAGATAGCCCAGCTAGCAGCCTATTTTGTTCCAAGTCTGTTCACACTATGAATTTCTGACGCTATTTTGTACTCCCTTTGAACGACTTTGCATAATACGACCTTACTGTCACTGTTTGTTCCCCTCAGAGCATTTGAGGCTTTAATAAAGACATACTTCAACAAAATGCATCAGATAGAAGCTTAAGGGTACAAGTGTTTAAAGGACAGACCAGATTAAAACAAAACCCTCACATTCCATGACTAGAATAGATAGGAAAAGGAATAATATTTCAAATTTTCAGAAAACAGAGCTCAATAGCACAATTCCCAGATACCTTTGGGCAATTTCTCAACTTAAGGAAGAGGCTGCTCCCCAGCCAAACACTTCCAAGAAGTTCAATAAAAATTGCTAGAGATTTATTTTTCTGCAAGGGTTCATGTAGAATAAATATGATTATGCTCTAATCCGCACAAAAAAGCAGGTGGGCTGAGAGTTTCACCCCTGTAATTCTCGGCACCATGTGTTACAATTCTCTGCCAAATTTAACACCTTCCACATCCCCATCAGACAAAGATTATTTCTAGGTGACAGTCAACAGCTGGCAGGCATTCAGGTTGTGCTGACAGTATCCATTCCTCATTAACAGCCTCTGAACTGCTGTCCTAGAGGAATATGTATTTTCAAGGCAATTAAATCTTAAAAAAAAATATATGAAAATATGTCAGAATAAGGATAAAGCTGAAAAAATCCCATGTTAGTGACATGGTAAGGAGAAAGTGCTAAGTGTGTCTGTCCTTCACTCCCAGGGGACTGAGTGCAGGGCACGGGGACAACTCAGAGACTGCAAATGTCCTGTGGCCCCTGGTGGGACACAGGGAACAAGGTGGCAATACTGGAATGGAAGGAGAGGAAAGAGAGAACTTGCAGACAAAAGCAGTGAACTCCATGGCTAACAGAATTGCTTGTTTTTTCAATACAAGCCAATTAAACTTATCTCCTTGTCTTCCCAAGCAAGTGTGAAATACACCTGGCCTGCACTGAGGTATGCAGGATGCACACTGCACACAGATGTGTGACTTACAGAGGCATGGCGTGTGAGAAATCCCTCTGAGGACCCAAAAACACTTGCTCTGGTTTTGGTACTCGCCTTTCAGCAGCATTGTGATAAAAGAACCAGTAGTTTGCCAAAATCCTTCATAAATATCTCAACTAATCTGAAGTAAGAAAATTCAATTCTTTCAAATCCTCCTGATGCCATAACCAAGAATTCAAGTCCTGAAGAGGAGTGCTATACAAAATAACAGAAGTCATTTAATCAGATTATCCTGATGCCTCCTCTATGAACACTTGTCTTTCAATAGCTTCATTAATTTTGTCCCAACTTGTCTCTCTTGTAGACAATCTATTTTTCAGCAATAGAAGCAGTGGATTATTAATTGACTGGTCTCCAAATTTATTTTTGCCTTTATTTTATTTTTAAAAACAGTGCTTTAGCATGTTAATGAAAAGGGAAAAAAAAGTATCTCCCTCCCCCCCAGCCCCATCAAATGTGACCACAGCTGAGTCTTTGTAGGTCATTTCTGAAGTGAGATAATGATGAACTCCAATCAGCAGCTAGCAGAGATGACACAGGCTCCTCAGTCAGAGCATAAGGCTTTGCTTCAGATGGGTTTACTCTAACAAAAAGTTTACCATAAAAATTTCTTAGCTGAGCTTTACTTCTTCCTGCCAAGTGCCTGGGTAAATTCATACCATCCCAATAGATACAGACTCTGGTGAAATATACGCTTCTCTTTACAAAGGTTTTGTTAGGATTTTCTTAAACTATTTAGAGGTTTTGGTTATAAACATGTACAAGCAGAACAAAGTGACAGTTTGCCAGATCCATGAATGAGACAATGCATTAGCTCCTTTATTCCTGTGACATAGTCAGCTGGTACAAGGTTGTCAAGAGGTATATTGTTAACAATTGCTACCCAAAACCCAAATATTTTGTGGTACTGTAGTTTTATACAATAGCATATTTATGTTAGGGACACCTACTGTATTTTCATTGTGCATAGCTAAATAGGCTATTTGGAATAACTTTCTGTCTTACAACCTTACTCACATGCCAGCAAGGGTAACAACACAGGAGATGTTTGCTTTTGTCTCTCTTACTCTCAATGCTCTCTGCTTTTCATCTCAGTTAAAAGATCCTCATTTCTTTATAAGGGATTAACCAGAGAATGAGTTGTTCCTGCAGAAGTATGGGGGTTTGATTGCACTGATTGCCTTCCTCTTTCCTGCCCATTCAATTGTTCCACACCATCCATGAGAAAATATTTAGGACTCCCAAGACATATGCACTCCCTTTACACACCATATAATTTACTCAAAAAAAAAAAGATTTATATGCCCAGTAATATTTGTTGCATCCGCCTTATCCTTTGCTCTGTAGGGGACCAAAGACAGAAGATAATTTTAAGAGGAAATTTTTCTCTAATTTAGAAAAAAACCAAAGAATACTACTTGTTTTTTATAATTTTCAGATCCTTTCCACAAAATCTCCATGACTTTGCAATTGGCACTAGCCCAGCAAGCTCATCAACCAAATACCTTAAATCACCAATGATTTTTTAAATTTTTAATCATTTTTGGCTGACCTTGATTTTCACAGTGTTACTGAAATGTGATTGCTAGTAGGTGAGAACAATTCAAGTTAGTGATTTAGAAAAAGGAGTACATCCTTTATAAAGACTATCCAGTTCCTGAAATATTTCACATAAAGCCTAGTTCCTTTCATAATTATAATAGTGCATGAGCTGTGGTGCAGCAGTGTAGGGAGTTCTTCCGTGCCTGCAGCACTTCTTTAGAAGATCTTACTCATATATGACTTTTTGAAAAGTCTCTGACCCGCTCTATGTCTACTTGCAGTGCAGACTTACAATGTAAGCAACTCCAGGACCCATCAGTGTAAAACAGTCTCCAGGTTTTGCACCATCATTTGTCAAAGACATATCAGTTATTAAGGGCACTGGAATGCCTCTTAAATTTTTTCTAGGGAGAAGAATAACCCTCTGTGGTGAACGTCAACAGGCTGAGACAGTAGACCCAAAAACAAGGGAATTACGATTTGTCAGATCTTTTAAGAGTATTCCGTGGGGCACAAATTCATTAATATTGATTTATATCTACTTCAGCCATGATCAGGTAACATGATAAGCAATTAATGACAGTGATGTTTCAGCTGCAGAGAGAAATTTATAGAGATGACCAGTGCAAACACATATTGGGAATTACATTTCTGGATTAGAGTAAGATTTTAAACCTTTTGTAATTCAACTATTTATGGAGATACTTGTTTAAAAGGGAGAATATATAAATACTCTATTTAAACAGGAAATACACAAATAACACTGTATTGTGATAAAGTCACCTGCATAAAGTGATTAAAAAGGTAGCAGCAGTGCTGGAAATATAAGCCTAGATCACTTTGCTTAGAAAAACAGTTGGACCAAGTTTTCTCCCTGCTAGGAACAGAAGTCCTTCTCCCAGCTGGCAAGCTGCAGGTGCACTTGCTCTGAACAGACCATGAACCCTGTGGTAGAGAAAGATGTACCAAGTGTGCGAGTGCAGTCACTAATGCCGGGGCTTCATGGCTTTAATGTCTGTAAATAAAGGAATTGTCACCAGGGCAACTGGCAGCCCTGCAGACACACTTCACCCAGCAGAAGTAAAACGTCCCTGCTGGCGGTCACGTGTGTGCAAATTTTATGCCGGGTTGTGTAGAAGGCTCATTTCTGGCGTCCAAGGAAATGTCAGAATCCCATCTCCCATCCCAAAGGGGTCAGTGGGGAAAACCATTACTTCTTCACCAGAAGGGGAACTGTAGAATGCAGAGGAATCGCTTTGGCTGTGCCGGACACAGGGCAGGACTGTGGCTCTTGGCTAGTGTCAGTGCGATCCTGAAAGCAAACACAACACTAGGACAGCTTCTTTTGGCTCCTGCTGTTCTAGTCAAGCAGTTGACCAGGTCTGTGTCCTGGCAGAGGAAGGGATGGGCTGGGCAGAGCAGAAGCAGAGGCTGTCCTTCCCGCTGCAGGGTAACACACCTCCCTCCTCCAGTGCTGAGAAAACAACTACCAGGACCACAAGTACTCGTGGCATAAATTTAGCAAAGTCACATAATTCTGTCCCTTTTCCTTTTTCTCCCCTTTCTTCCCAAAGGCTTTAACATCTCTAATTAAGGCAGTGCCAGTGGGAAGTGGAAAGCTCAAGTGCTACTACTTTGATGGCATAAACTCATAAAAGAATAGCAGCCCAGGGTTAAAAAAGAATCACAAGATTAAGTAAACTCTGTAAAACACTATTCTAAAAACTATCTAGACTAGCCTGATACTCAGGGAGCTCACACTTCTCTCTTCTCTGGCACAGTCCTGCCATATAAACTGACTACATTCCTATATACTATTAGAGTATGGGCCTGCTGAGTTAAGGACATCATTTCAGAAGCACAGATTTATTAGTGTCTCCACTCTTCCCGTGTTCACATGTAATGCAAAAAGATTTGAGTTGCATCTTCTTTAATCATCATTTTGATTTTAGGGTTCCTGAATGAAAAGACAAGACAGACATTCATGAACAGCAGATTCACAGTAATGTACTTTATGGAAAAAATAAAAGGTTATTTAACGTAACTATTTCCTCCTGTAGCTTTTAATAAATATAACTACTTAGAGTATCTAATAAAGTATATATTATAAAATATAAGCAAAGACTATAAAGTATGTAATACACTGTAAAGAATATGAAGTATATAATAAAGAATAAGCCTGAAATTTTTTAACCTTCCTTCCATCATCTCACACAGAAAAGGTCACAATGAGGCAATATCTTTTCTAGTCTGTGCCACTAAGAGTCTGGGAGGTGAAGCCTGGTTAGAAAGCCTGTTTTCTATTGTCCCCTTAGAGTTTGACCTCTGCCGTTGTGAAGTTCTTCGAAAGCACGTACCTTTTAAAAAACAGACACATGTGCATCTCCCAAGATACAGATGGATGGATTGATTTCCATATAAATTGTCACAACCACACAGCGTCACAGAGAGTAAAAAGTCTGATCAGAGAGCCACTGGTTTAAACCAGGGCTCTTTGCTTAGGGCCAGGTGCATAACAGTGACATCCCTAGCTGTCCTGAGGGCTACAGGACACACACACTGCCGATCATTTTCGCAATTGGTCCCAGGAACTCTGTCACTTACAACTGAAAAGCCCTATCTCTGTTTGCTGTGCCTGGCACATGATGGCTGGCCAGCACTGCATGTAACATTAGCACATCCAAAAATACAGTTTGGATTACAGCTTGTGGAGCAGTAATTTTAACCTTAGTGCCTGACCCTTTTCTTTAGCCATAACCAGTTGAACAGAGCTCCCTTAGAAAGAGGACAGAAAATATATTTGTAAGCATAGTGATCAGCTTGTTTCCCCCTCCTCCCCCCACTCCTGCAAACACAGCCTGACTGTGAAGTCTGTCGTGAAATCCGTATATGCTGTATTCTGGGAAGGGAGTGATGGGAGAACATCCTTTTCACTTCCTAAATTAAAAGCAGCGATTGAATTAGCCCCCCTCAGCATCACCGCTGCCCTGCATAGCGTGTGTCAGAGCTGGATGCATCTAAACAATAGGCCCATACAGATGATGCACAATAATTCTCTGGCTGAGTTGGGATCTGTCTTCTCGGCACCTGCTGCAGCTGAAGCCCCCATCTGTGCTCCCCAGGGAGCTACGACATGTCAGTGCTTAATGTGTTTGGTGTCACTGCTTCCTGAGCTCTTGTTTTATCCCAATGAAGCAGGATTTGGAGAGGAGACTGTGGGGGGCGGAGGGCGGAGGGGGGAAGGGGCTCACAAAAGTGTGTGTACACAAAGAGCGTGAGTTTTAATTATAACACAGACTGGGGGGCACCCGCACTGTGGGCAAGCGCTCAGTGCAGTGCAGAAGTAATTAGGTGCACAAGTCTCAGTTGTTAACAGACTCTTCAACACTTATTATCCCCAGTGCTGCACAAAAAAAAAGCAGATCCCTGTGTGAAACGGGCTGGAAAGCTTAATTTTCGCTTCTTTTTATTTGGGTGGACTGGTAAAATGGAGGGAAAGAGAACCGGGAGATACAACAGTGGGCAGCCAGAGTATGGATACCCCTTCACCCTCCCTACCCCTCTCCTTCTCTCCATTTACCATAGCATCCTTCATGCCAAATACATTTGTTTGTTTCTCCCAAACTATGAGCTTATTTTGACATGGGGCTGTCACACTCTTTGTTCTGTTTCCTCCACTGCCTCACTTTATTACTCCAAGTTTCATCACTCTCATTCATTACTGCAACTGTACCCACAGGCTTTACTGACAGGTAAGAGTACAAAGCCTACATCATTTTTCATTTCTCCATGTAATAAGTTTGCTTGCACACCTGGTCCAAAGGAGAGGTGACCACTCTGAACTGGATATGCCAAACTACAGTAAGAAAACCAGAAGCTTCTATTTGGCACCAATTATTGTCTGTCACTGCTTAAAAAGCCCAATTTTCCTAATATTTCCACCTCTGGGACTTTCAGCTGCTTTACAAAAAAAAAGCAGCCATGAGGGTCATTAAAGCCTGAAATTGAGGGTAGCTCTGAATATAAAGTGTATACATTTTAAAACTGCCACAGCACTGAAAAACAGCATAGTGCAAATGAAGTTATCAATTACCAGATGTCACATTCTGCCCCTTTATTCACAGTGAGTAAGCAAAATCCCCAAATTAGGACCTTACATATACTCTAACTACTCTGCCAGAACAATCTGAAGCAAGTCCCCTGAGGACATGAGACAACACCAGTTTCCATGAGATCAAACATAGAAATCACTGGCATTACGGATTCACATGATTAAATTCCACATCTCACCCAATACTTCAAATAATTTTTCTCCCATTTTTTACTAAAAAGTATATCAAACCTCCAAGATTTTTTCCTTGGGTTCAGCAAATGGAAGTTAAGTGCCTGCATCTTTAGGTAGGGATGAAACTGAGTGTCCTGCTTTCTGTCTTCATCTTGCACTTCAGAAATAAAAAAATCTGAGTACCTGCTCAGGATTTTCTGCTCCACCGCCCACATATAGGAACTGTTATTTTCATAGCAGTAACGCCTGAAAGCTCCTGTTGCACAAAACTTCAGGCAGGCTGGTTTGGAAATAACAGGAGGCTCCCTGAAGGTCACTGGAAAAGACAGGAAAAAAGCTAAACAGACAGTTCCTTGTCTCACCGTTGCAGAACAATATCTTGGTGTCCATGAGTGAGCAAAACCTCCCATTTACGCTGTCTTGTTCTTTGATTTTAAATTAGTTATTTTGTAAGCAGATTCTCTCTCCTAGGCAAAGAGTAGGGATCCCATAAAAGAAGTAAGATAAAACCATGTGAGAACTGACCTTAAAAAGTGTTTCCCAAACTGCAGAGACACTTGTATAGGTGCTGAGGTGAGTTCACAGGCAATGCACAGAACAGTACACTAAGGGTGTAAGTGTTACACACAATGATCTTTGCATTGTGGAGACCCTGAGCACTGCTGTGCCAGCTCTGTCCCTTGGCAGTCCTGATGTCTGTGCTTACCATCTTCAAACGCAAGTGTGGAAGCCAATAACTTCTGCAAACTGACGGGCTTGGAACTGCTCGGAAATACCCTTCCTAGCTCAGCAAATACCACAGTTAGGATGGGAAGTTTTAACAGAGGCTCTTGCAATGTGCTGCAGTGGTTACTTAATGCTGCCTGGTGAGCCCTATACTGCAGTCCATGGGCACCTTTGCCTCATACACGGGGTGTTTTCCCAGCAGGAAATATTCATTCTTGATTCACTTGTAGGCTACCCTATTTCAATACTGGAAAAGCTGAGTTCATGCTATCAATTATATTTTCAAAGCCACTTTATGCTATTTGAGAGAAGGGCTAAGCACATAATGCGAAACCACAAAAGTGCTTTTTTGGCATTCTTTAACTTAGGAAGAAATGAGTATGCTAATTTAAGGTTGTTGTAACTTTTCTCAGACTGAATTTCATCCCAGGGAAAAATTGTTATTGCTATGTGCCTTCTGAAAAAAAAAAAAAGAAAAAAGAAAAAGAAAAAAATGGCTTTATTAAGAAGCTAAGATGACCTTCACCAGAAGTAACAGTCACTGTAACACCATCATTCTACTAATGGCACACACAGAAGGTGCCCAGGGACAAGAAAATAGAAATAGGAAATCTGGACAATTCACTCAGTCCTTTGCTCTGCTATTGACTTATTTGGCCTCAGGCAACACCAGGGAAGTTAGTGAAGAATTTTCTCTGTCTCAGTTGTCTTGAGGTGAGACTCTTAAACATCTTCTACACATGCTTTCTGTAGGACTGAGATACTCGATACTCATCGAAAGTAATTGATTAATCTTTGCAAAACACTTTCTAATACTTTGGCAAGGCTACTTGATAATTATTGCACACATTGAGTGATATATATGGGTGCAGAGATATCAATGTATATAGACAGGCATTTTTCTCTCTGAAATATTTCCAGATAAATTATTGATGTGGTTTTTTAATGGAAAACATACTTTTATTAATAAAAAACACTTAAGCATACTTTCATCTACAAGAACAATGTAAAAGAGCCCTCTATTGTCTCTCAGTGGGTCACTTCCATAACCACTTAAAATTGGCTTAATGTAGACTGCCACCACCAAAAAATGTCCTTTTAGTCTCTCCCCTAACCTATTTTCTGCATGCATTCTTGTGCTGGCAGTAATGCCTGCATCATACTTATAAATCTCCTGTTAATTTTTTCCCTCCTCTGGATAGTTTTCAGCCAGATCTGTTCTTCTGCAGGGTTCTGTGGCTGCATGGCAGGAGGAACGCTTGAAAGATAAGGCTCTGTATGGATTCTAAGCCAACCTTTGTCTCAGATGAGGGCTCCAAGACTAGGAAAGTGATTGTGAACCAGAGCGCAGGGGATCTGATGTCACTAAAATAACACAACAACCATTTTCTGTCTCTCCTCAGCTTAGTAGCTCCTGAGCAGCACCAGGTCTGCCTGTCAGCTCAGTAGCAGCCCCAGTCCACATTTCCCTGTGGTGTGTGGGAGCTTTCAGCATTAGTATGTGAAATCCATCTCTGAGTACAAATACCACATGGAGGAACAGCAACATGAGACGAAGTGTAAAAACTGTCTGTGCTGAGAGCCCAAATACACACAGAAGTCTTAACAATGCAGATTTTAAAAGTAAAATAAGAAATGGCTCATTTGCCAGAGAAATGAAGAAGAGCAGTTATCCTGGCAGTATGTGCTTTATTTATAGTAACAGGTAATATCTCTGAGGACTGCCAAATACTCATAAAAATGCAACCAAGTGCAGTGTGACTATTAATAATAAATTTTAACTCTTAGTTGGTCACTTCACTCAGATTCCTTTGCTTCTGCTGTCAAACCAGCAGAGCAAAGCATGCTGACAGCTTCCATAAATAGCAGAGATTTAAATTATTCAACAGCAGGCAAACGGGATGCACATTTATACAGAATGTGAGCATCTCCCTTGCTAGCTCTTAGAGCCCAAGATAGCTGAACACATTTCCTTGTAGGCATCAGTCAGCTCCAACATAAAAGAGCAATACAAGAGCACAGAATCAAAGGGAGTATTTTGTCTGTGATTTTACACAAGGGACCAAAACTTTCCTGATTCTTGAAGCTGACTTGGGTAGCCATTAAAATTCTTTCTTATACAGTGCAAATAACTGTATTTCTCACTTGAAGAACTCTCTGCATATTGAAAGAATGAATGAAAGGTGTTTAGAAGTAGAAAAACTGGCTTTTCAAGGGGCTTTGAATGCTTAGATATGCTGCTGAGATGTCACTGATATTCACAAAACCACCTCAAGTGACAACTGGTCTTGTAGGTACGTTATAGTAATGCCACACATTATTTATGATGGTTACCTGTAAGTAAGGAAGCCTGGAAATAGAAGATGCACAGCAAAGTGTGGGGGATCCCAGGCCAGTACATGATGCTTCTCCAGAAGGCAAAAAGAAGCAGAGTAAAATGCCCCAGTAACACGTCTAGGCTGCTTCCAACACCAAGTTAGTGTATGCAGAAATGGCTCAGATACCTTCATGCATCACCGCTGCTCAGGTGCTTACACCACTGTCCAAAGGCCTGCAGCCACGAGTCACTGTGTATCTACTACACACCCAGGCCCCATCATGAGCAACAAAATACTGTGAACCTGCTGATTTCATCTGCCGAGCTCAAACCCAGGGGTGTGCTCTCCATGCACCAATTCCTCTGTGCTGCCAAGGAAGTGTGGCAGAGGACACCACCACTTCCTTCTGCTCAGGGGCTTAGGATGTTCACCTGGAAGGCTCCAGGAGTCAAAGCAGTGTCTTGGGCTTTGAGGGATATAGGTCAAGTTTCCTAGACAGAGGAAGAGTTTGAACTGAGATCTCCTATATAGGTGAATGCACTAGCTGACAGGCTGTTGGCTACAAGGAGAAGATGCAATGCTGATTCATCCTCTGACCAGACACTGGGGTGAAGCTTGCTGAGAGAGCAGAATCCTCACTTATGCTCAAACAGAGCTAGTTGTTTACATTGAACAAGAGAAAACAGATGCTGCAATCCTAATTTTTAAAGCACCTAAATTTCCTCTGTAATACCCCGTCACGCAAAACTATCTCCACATAAAAAAACAGTTGGAAGAATAAAAGAAGATCCCTTTTAAATAACTGAGCCTAATGTGCAAGGATTCAGCATGGCCCTTGAATTTGTAGAAATATCAATGTATCACGTAAGAATCAATGTGATTTTGCTTGCCCTTACTTAATATTAGGCAAATGCTTCTTGGGTTCAGGGACTAAATTTTCCTCTTGCAAACAAATAACACCATGACAATTAATAGAAACCCAAAAGAAATCTAGGCTACAAAATTGTTCATTTCAACAAAATAATCCTACCATCTGAAAGAGAATGCCTGAATATTCAAGAAAAGTGAGTTGAGTAGAATGTGCAATCACATTGGGAAAATCTATTACTTATTCAGTAGCAAATGCATTAAGGATATCATCACAAGCAGTTGCACTGCCAAGTACTATTAAGAAGCTGTGCATTGAGTCAGGCTGCTCCTCATAATTTATTAAATGAATGCCTCTTTCTTCATTCCAGCAAAGACTGGCTTCTGAGATTGTGATGCTAAGAATGATTGAGTAAATTGTTTTCTTCAGGACAGTTTTCAAAGGAGCAATACTTTCTATTTGCTTCGGGCACTGTGGAAAGCAGTGCCTGATGCTGATGGAGTACCTGTGGGCCTGGCAGTTTCTTAGCATGGTGGCCCAAGCTCCAACGAGGAGAATTTGTCCTCTGTCAGGTGCTGCAGGAGCTGTAACCTCCTCCAAGAAAGCTAGATGGTGATCCCTTCACCTGCACTGCTAGAGAGCTGAAGGCTCCCAGGGAGCAACACATCAAAGCCTGGACTGTTCAGGAGCATTGCACAATCCCACATCCCTACATCAAGTCTAGAGAATATAACAGTATCTCACTTAATCTCACTACTCATTTTTTTTCTGATTTTTTTTTCAGGCCATTTGTAGCACATGCCATGCAGCAACCCCGCACAGCACTGCTTTAGGAATCTCTACAGCTGCTGTAACATGTACTGGATGAGGATTCCCCTCAGCTGGAGTCATCTTAGGCAGCTGCAACCCACCAAATTTACATTTCCTTCAGCATCAGGGAGCCTGTGCAAAAAGGCACCAAGGGACCTGAGCAACAGGACTTTCCAAAGATGACTTGGTATTGTTTCCAGTAAGCACGTACATTTTCACAAGTTCTGTTATTCAGCTGCCCAGGAAAATGTCCCTGGTGCGAGAAGGAAAATGTACATAGAAGTGGGAGCAAAACCTCAGAACCACAGAAGGGTTTGGATTGGAAGGGATTTTTAAGATGATCTAGTCCAACCTTTCTGCCATGGCCAGGGATGCAACTCGCTGGATCCGATTGCTCAAATCCCCATCCAACCTGGCCTTGAACACTTCCAGGGATGGGGCATCACAATCTATCTGAGCAACGTGTTCCAGTGCCTCACTACCTTCAATGTAAAATATTTCTTCCTTATGTCCAGTTTAAATCTACCCTCATTCAGTGTAAAACTGTCCCTGAAGGCCTTGGTAAAAAGTCTCTTTCCATCTTTCTTATAAGTCTCCTTTATATATAGAAAGGCCCCAATAAGGTCACCCCAGATCTTTCTCTTTCTACAGGCTGAACAACCCCAAATGCAAATCCCTGTGTCAGTAGCTCCCCCTACCTCTCCCAGCTGACTACAGACTAACCCTCTGGGTTGACTTCTGTGCCTCCTAGGCCAATTTTTTTAAAAAAATGCAAGACCCGAATAAAAATCAGGAACACCCTGAAAAAAATGCGCAAATCAAGAAACAGGTAACACACGTCAATGCAGGCCTTTTTAGGAGAGCCACACTTAACAGTGCGCTGCTGCTCATGCCCTTTTACAACACTGTTTTCAGGCAACAGTGAATGTTTTGTTGTCTCAGGAATTGTCTGTGCTTTTATTGTAAATAATGCTACTATAGGAAATTATAGCTCTCTTGGGAGCTCACTCTGTTTAGCGTCAACACAAGTAAACACATCATCCTAAAAAACTTAATATCTACACATACAGTTAATTAATTTGGGGTGTTTTAGGTCTGAAGTCTCACTATAAAAATCTTTTAGAAAAAAGCTAAGCCCTGTGGGTTTCACATCTAGACTACCACACTAAATTTCGAGAAGCAGTAGAAATTCTGCAGGAACTCAAATCTGGAATTTCATCACTTTAACTTAACCTGGCCTCCTTCCTGTGGAACATTCATGATAAGCAGGTCACTTCTTAGATAAATCTTAATGCTTTGGCAATTCTGTATACAAACAAAAGGCATTGCTCTTGATGGACACCCACAGCCTCCCGAATTCAGAATGGGATTTTCCTCCATTGCAGTAGCACCATCGATCTGTTCATCTCGCTTGGAAGTTACCACAAATACACCCAGCTGCTTCGGCAACAAGTCAGTCACTTGAAGGGGGTCAGGCTGCAGGAAGCAGTGGTCTCCATTTATTTGCATGCAGATCTGCTGTTATAACCCAGCTGAACCCTAACTAGTGTTTCTGTTGGCTGCCTCAGTGCACAGGCTACTGCCTGCGTGGCTTCCTTGAAGATGAACTTGCTTCTCACCCCTCGAGGCACTGCCTTAAACTCAAGTTGAGGACATTACTAAGACCACGAGGGACAAGCCTGCACCACCACTGTATACTTTCCTGGGATACATGTGAAACAGCAGTACAGAAGACCTTGGATAAATCCCATAATTAGCAGACGTGCACATATTATTCTGGTTTTCCTTTCAGAAAAAAATATGTTTTCCCATCACAAAACGCAGCATAGTAAACTATTAAACTAGAGATTCAGATGACTGTATTTTTTAACGCATCTTTGAAAATTTGCAGATCTGACAACAAATTTTCCAAGAGGAAAACATCCTTCTCTTTTTTGTCCCCCAGCTTCTCCTCCCCAACATCTTCATCGTTCTCCCAAAGAAGGTCAATTTTTCATGCACACAGCTAATTTGCTCAGTTGTTTTGATTTTGCATTTCTGAGTTTTCATGATGCTGGCACCTGTGGGAAAAGTTCACTGAATCTTGATAAGAAATAAAAGATCTTCCCTGGTGTAATGAAAGAGGGCTGGCTGAAAACTAAATTTTCTTTTTCCTTTTTCCCATTTTTTAAAAAATAGAAAAAACCCTCAGTAAAGACCTGAGGCTTGAAAATGTTACTGAAAAACTGGGGGGAGCAGAGAGGTATGTTCTGTATTCCCACTCATCATATATCTTCACTGAGCAGGATAAGAGGGAGAGGAAGAAGAGGCCATAATTTTCTTTTGGATTATTTCTTATAGGAATGTAAAATTTGGGTTTAAATGAATATTTTTGGAAGCAGCCATAAGACAGACACATCAGAAAGACCACCCCGGATATCTGAAATAATATTAATAGTCTGCTTTCATTTCTCATTCAAGGACAGAATAACTTTAAAGTGGATGCTACTATCTTTGTCACGAGCAACTAGTTTCTAGTAGATGTGAAAGTCACAATGACTGTGGAATCTGTTTCTCTTTCTATTTTTTTCCACTGTGGGAGGGAGCATCCCCAAACTCTCAGGTATTAGTTTGCAGCTTCAGGTTAAAACTACCCACTTATCCAAACACGCTTTCTTGTTAGTTTTCTAACAGGTTGCTGGAACCGTGCTCAAACCTGTGGGGACCAGTCAAGGGACTTCCCTACACCACATCTCATCCACTCCATGGGCTGTAGAATGCATATCTAGCACTGAGGAGGCACTGGGAGAGGTGGAGACAAAAGCTGGCATCAAGCAGTATAACCTATAAAATCACATGCAGTTATTGGCTTTTCCTACCCAAAGGACAAGTGGTCTGAGGGATTAAAGACAAGGAAAGCTGAAAACCTAGCAAGTGTCTGCATAAGCATCTGAGGGAAGGGAAAGCAGCTGGAGGCCTGGTGGCAGACTTTGTGCTAGACAGAGCTTTGCATCTTGGAGGCACAGCACGAGGGATCAGAAGAGGCACAATATGATCTGGAGCTGTGACTGCACAGTTATTGCAAGCTGGATAAAATGAAAAAGTTCTGAAGCTTTGCTCATTACAGCTGGCAACAGTTTCATCAAGGGTTCAGCAACTTGCAAGGCTGGTGTGTCAGACCGTGTATTTATTTCCCAAATCAGCATGCTGACAAAACTCAGTGGGAGATGTGCTGCTGGTGTGATGTGCCTGTGCGGAGAACAGCATTTATCCTTTCTGCCGAGTTTGTCTCTCAGTGGGAGCTGCTGCTTCTTGTAACTGTCTCCCTCAAAATGCTGCAGATCTCCTGCAAAACCTGCCAGAGCTCAGTTTGGCAACTATGCTCGAGGTGCCTGCACCCCAACCTCAATAACAGCAGAAGGGAACCTTCCCAGCCTTCACTGTCACACACCAGTAAGGCTGCAGGATGTGACTTTGGCTCAGTGGGAAGTGACTTGGGTCTATACCAGTATCTGCCTCCAGCTCCTCTGTTGGTTCTCCCTATTTCATTCAGCATCCTTTTTTTTTGGCTTACCCATTCTTCATGATTCAACACAAGCTTTCTTATTCCCATTGCTTGCCTTCCTCACAAGTCTGGCAGCCTTTGTGACCTGCAATGTGTCTGGCAGATGTCTCAGTAAAGACTCACACATGATTTTACTGAAGAAGTTTAGTCTAGCATAGTTTTGAGGAAAAGGTCAGTAGTGCAGTAACAAGCTGAAACGCAATAAAGTACAATGCCTTGTGTAAATGCATCTTGCCTCTGTTTTTTCTCAAGCTTGTTAGGTAAAGACCATTAAGTTTAACACAAAAGAAGCAGGGAAGGAGACTTTTGGAAGAGAGAAAGTTGAGGGAATACTAGAATTTATTTGGCAAACCTATATAATTGCCTGAAGCACTGAGAATATTTGCTTTCAAGACTCTTGAGAGTCAGATTTCTGCTGCAGAGTCAATTTTATCTCTGCCAATTCATCAGAAATCACCTAAGGAATCTCATACAAGTCTCACTTTGCCACTTTATTCTCTGTTTAAAGAAGTTCTCAGAATGCTTGCTAGCACAGACAATATGACGTTTGCCTTTATATACCTGGGAGGGTGTGGAGCTTAGCTTCTCTTTATGACACCTGTCTTATTCCTTACCAACTCACACAATCACAGAATAAACCATATTTCATTGCCTTTAACTGTCTCTATCAACTCTTGTTTTTTCATTATCAAACTGTATTACTGGCATATCTCAGGTCATAAGATAATTGCTCAATAAACTAACTTCACCATTTTCCCAAGAGGATATGGACTAGACAGAAACAAGCTGCTGGGTGCTCAGTAGTCATTAACTCTTCAAAAAAGCTAAGTCAGAGCAAATTAAAAAATGAAATATAATGGCCAGTCTTCGCGAACGAAGATCCGGGGAAGGTCTTTACGCCTTCGAGCCTGCTCACTGGATTTTTTAGGTGAGACACAGTGTGCGCGGAACTGAGCCCACCCTTTAATCCTAAGGTTCATCTGCCGGGGC
>JAWMRA010000078.1:51377799-51463438 GCA_035584735.1 Pseudotriccus pelzelni | reverse complement strand
TCCTCATCCCCCCAACACAGTGGGCAGGGGGAAGGGAAAATTCCAGCGTAGCTCCGAGGACAAACAAAACCATGACAGACTGTCAGTGCAGAGCTGCTGTTAGTGCTTCTGTGCAGGCAAGTGATCACAGAATCGGAATCAATGAAGATGGAAAAGAGAGACACAGAGAGATGGGGACAATTTTCTCCAGCTATTGGCAACATATCCACTAAGGACCATAGCTTACGGTAACCACTTATGGGAAGATGCTGAGTGATGAAATGTAGATGCCTATTACTTGACCAAACTATGGATTTTACTATTGAAGTAGGGACCTTGTAACTCACTTTTTTCTTACAGCTTTTTCTGCTCCATGCTCTTTTAAGGAGATCTACTTGTGATCATGATTAACACTGACTGCAGGTGCGTAAGAGGAATTCTCTTGGGATACAGATATAGAATGAACAAAAAGTAGCCTGCCTTGATACTCCTCTCTACAGCTTTAAATTAAGCAATGAACTTTTGTCTTCTAATTTTTTTCACTTCCACAGGCTGGGAAAACTCAGCAAAACTTCTTCATTTCAACTTTATTTTTGAAAAGAAAGGCATCTTGCTTAAAGTCTCAGATTTTCCTTCATATTTCTCAGACCCAAATGTAGCTAAAAGATCTGTCAAAGGTTATGGCATCTTTTTTTTCCATCCTTCAAGTGATACGTTCCTAATACAGACAGCATTCTTGAGAATCATATTAACAAAGCCAATGTCTATGCTCTTGGGAAGATTCAGTCATTGCAATGGGTTATTAAAACATCAATAATTATAACAGGGTTATTAAAACATCAATACGCTGAAAAGAATTAAATTACTTTTGATCAAGACTACCTATTCTCAGTGGTTTGCCTGTTGAATCTGATACTCCTATCAGCCAAATCAGCAGCATGAGGAAGATACACAATGAGGGCTTGAAAGCATAGTACAACTCTTTGATCAGAAAGAAAAGGGGAAAAAAATATTGCAAATTCTCTTTCTTCATGTTTTTTGGCATGAAGTGTCTCAGAGGAAAAATTATTTCTTTGAGAAGTAATCTAAACCAATTCCTTGAACATTGGTACTGCTGGCTTTACTTGCGAATGATCTCTGGATTTCATGTTCTTGTTTGTTTTTCTTTCCAAACAATTTTATCACTTGTATTGTTTGTGTGTTTGGTTTTCGTATTAAACATAATGCCTTGTATATAATAGATAAAGAAAGCACCTTATTCCTAGACTAAAGATATCTAATCTGTGGAGGAGAAATCTTTTACTTTTAGGACTACACTTATTTTTAGATTCATACATTAAAAATTCCTGGGGACAGATTCTGCCATTGTTGTCCATCCGAGTCATACTTTTATAAATAATTTTTCTGCACAGAATGGCTTTTCTTGTAGGGGAAGACACTGTTTCTGCAGATGAGAAGTCATTTGGTTTGGTTCTTGGAAGCTTCCTGCAAAAATCACAATTTTCCTCCTGTTCTCAAGTGAAAGAAGAAAAAAAGTAAATATAAAGGGGGCATCATTTAGTAATAAATCAGATTTCCAGCTTATCTGAAGAGCTCTGGGTAAAGGCCCTCATGAGCTTATGTCCTATCAAATGTTTTGATATATGGTACCTTTGCAGCAGTTTACTTGATCAAAATGCAAACCTAACCACATTAATGGCCACTGCAGGTGATAATGGTCATTATTCCCTAACCTGTGACACAGCAGAGAATACAACAGGCTGATCATCTGCTGTAGTCAGTTGACACTGACTGGATGCCAGGTACCCACTAAAGTCACTCTCTCACTCCCCTCTGCAACTGGACAGAGGAGAATTAAAAAACAGCAAAGGATTCATGAGTTAAGAGCTGAGAAAGATCACTCACTGGTCACCATCACGGGCAAAACGGACTCAAAGTAGGGATAGTAATTGAATTTATTACTAACAGGGTCAAAGCAAAAGAGTTAGAAGTAAAATAATCCTAAAAACACCTTTCCCCCACCCCTCCTTCCTTCCATGTTCTCCCTTCTCCCCCTCCAGCGGTGCAGGGGATGGGGAATGCGGGTTACGGTCAGCTGTGGTTTCTGCCACTGCTCAGGGAGAGGAGTCCTTCCCTGCTCCCACGGGGTCCCTCCCGTGGGAAACAGTCGTTGATGGACCTCTCTGGCATGAATCCATCCCACAGGCAACAGTTCTTCAAGAAACTGCTGTCCTGTGGGTCACTGTTTCACAGATGCAGTCCTTCACAAATGAGCTGTACCGGCGTGGGTCCCCCATAGGGGCCACAAGTCCTATCCAGCAAAAACCTGCTCTGGTGTGGGCTCCTCTCTCCACAGGCTCCAGGTCTCTGTCAGGGCCCTGCTCCATCTTGGGCCTCCCAGGGAGTCACAGCCTCCTTCCTGCATCCACCTGCTCCAGCACGGGCTCCTCCATGGGCTGCAGGGGGGTCTCTGCACCCCGATGGTCCCCCATGGGCTTCAGGGGCACAGCTGCCCCACCATGGGCTGCCCCACGGGCTGCAGGAGCCTCAGCTCTGGCACTTGGAGCACCTCCTGCTCCTCCTGCTGCACTGAACTGGGTGTCCGCGTTTGTTGTTCGCATGCTCTTATTCCACCTTTCCCTGGCTGGAATTTTTTCACCTGAGCAAGAACCTTCTGTTCTTAAACATGTTATCACAAAGGCTTTACTATCACTCTTGATTGACTTGGGCTTGGCCAGCAAGCAGGAAGCCGGTCCTGGAGCTGGACAGCATTGGCTGCACCAGACAGAGGATGCTTCTAGCAGCTTCTAACAGAAGCCACTGGTTTAGCCCCACCTCCTGCTACCAAAACCTAGCCATAGAAGCCCACTACATCTGCAAATAGTTTCAGTCCCTTCCTCTGCCACTGACTGAGGGAGCAATTTTGGGGAATTCCTTTGCTCTTCTGGCACCTGTCAGTAGTAAATGTGTAATTTTGCTTCCAGTACAAATTGCTAACATCAGAGTGATGCACGAGGGTGCGGTATTTGCTACGTCCCCCATTTCTGCAGTGCCACGCACAGAAGCACTTTGCAGTTACTCATTCAGTTGCACAACGTTGTGGCGTATTGAAAGGCACGGACTCAGTGTGGGGAAAGGAACCGAGACAACCCTATTCAAAAGGACACAGCCCTTTATAACCAACACAAACATGTAAGTATTCCTTCTAAGGCAAAAACTGCACCTGCAGCATCTAAGCGGCTGCTAGCTGTCACATGGGGACATGGCAGGCTTGTGGGGTTGCAGCTCATCCCTGTGATTGCTGAGTTGCTCCGTACTCTGCTTGACCCGAAACTTGCTGTAAGGTCTGGTTCTTTCCAGGCCTTCAGCCTGCATGTTTCCCCACACAGCGTAGGTAACGTCATCCTGTACTGCATACACAGCAACAGGATGCCTCTTATTTCTACATGCTTGCCAGTCACTGTACCTTCTTGGTCTTCAACCCTTCCTCCACTCCTTTTTTGTAGCAACTTTGTGGTAATCTGCTCTGTGCTGGACAAAAATATCTGAGAAGGGGCAAGAGAAATTAAAATATGTCATCATTCTTCCTAACTCCTAAAAGATTACATTTTTTTTTCATAAATGACCTTATCTGAAAGGACTGTGGCAAAACTGGGCTCTTGGGCTCCAGTGATGTATCATGATGGGTGTTGGCAACAGACAGGATTAATTTTTATTTCCTTGATTTCAGTTTAAAAAATTGAAAAATTAAAAGTAAAGATTTCATAATCTCATTAAGTAACTTTGTAACCAACAGCTTGATGTTTTTTAGCCTGACTCTCAGTCACTTGGAATTACAGTTTCCTTTTAAAGAAATCCTACTGAAGTCAATGGCTTCTTGAAGATTAAGGTATCATTTATCCTGTTTAAAAGCGGCAGAATTATGTAAGATATCTATAACCAGACAGAAACCTGATGTTATTTTTCAGAACACCTTAGATGCTCTACTTGATCTGACTATGACTGAGTACGAACAGCCAAAAGATGAATGAGCAGGAACTTCTTAACCCGGTATATTTAGAACAAACCTTCCCTACGCGACTGGCCTGTCAATTTTGAGCCTTAAGCTATTCAATATAGCCCCTACAAAGCCACTATTCTTTGTATTAAATAGTAATCCCAGATTATAAAATGAAATACATATCTTTCCAACAGTCTGTTCAAAATCCTTAGTTGCACTGACAGAATGTCACCTAATGTGCTCTAGAGCTACAGCATAATGGGAAACAGAGCTGTAAGCCATATTGCTGGACAAGTTGATGTGCCTGTGTGATGGGGCTCGGAATAGAAACATTATATTCCTTAAGAATGGATGCAAAAACTGGCAGCTTTGAAAGTAAGAGCCGATTTTCCTTCCTACTCCATGTCACACGCTGCATTTATGGCACCTATTCCTCTTGAGCCTCATGAGCTGATCCCAAATTTAGGACACATAAAGGGTTAATCTAGCTTACATCCAGGATATGTCAGAACATTTCTGTACGCTTGCGTAGTGAGAACAACTTCATCAGAATCATCTTGTATAGAGGACAGTCTGTGTGCTTTGAAGAAACCAAAGGAAAAACAGTCAGATGGTTGCGTGCATGGATGATCAGAACACACGAAGTATATCCAAGCTTCAAAATCACAGGATTGGTTAAAAAGGTGTGACACTTTAGTAAATAATAATAATAATATAAGATTGGGTTTCTGCCTAGTGCTCTTTCAAATCTTTGCTTCTTCATCCTCTACCCACCATCTTATAACCAGGAAATCTGCTTTCTTAAAAATTAAATAAATTAATAAAAATCACATGATCTGGGAGTGGCACTTTAGAGAAATCCCAGACAAATATTGCATGTTGACAATTCCACAAAAGCTTTCCTTGGGGTCTTCTGCTCTAGTTTCAGGTTTGCTTTTCACACGTTTATCTGGCATATTCAATATGAAATGAATTTGATACATTTTCTTCTAAGTATGTGTAGCGTCCTCAACCAGAAAAAACCGAAATACAGCATGTTTGAAATAAATTCAAGTATCAACTGATTTGCCTCAATTTACTTCACTCAGTCTAAGTTTTCAGCTGTAAAACAAATCTGGTTAGTATACATGCTCTGCATTAAACATGTGTATATACTTGCGTATATGTATGCTCAGGGTTTCAGCACATTGGACCAAATTCTGCCTTGAATTATATGCCACTGACTTCAACAGAATCTCCTAGGAATATACATAAAACAATGCAAAACTAGATCCATCACTGCTGCATAGTCTACTGTTATACTACTATAATACTACTCATTCCTTTTATGGATTTTCCTTCTCTTTGGCCCCATTCTTAAGTCTTTGGCAGTTTAAGAGTGAGGCAAATTATCTGGAAACAACTTGTCTTTACCGATCCTCATTCACTGCGTAAATTACACAATGCAGTCATGCGAGATAAATGAAGGATTTTTGCCAATATCTCATATTTAAATACTAATTCACAAGTTCTGAAGACACAGGCACCTTTATCACTTGCGTGCTTCCAAAACATTTTAAAACTTTGAAGGAGCACAAAATCTTCTATTCCCTTCTGAGCAACTAATATTCTTTTAAAGACCACATTGCTTTGCTTTTCAGTTTCTCTCTGCTGTTTGCAAACTGATCCTTATTGACTCTATGAACTCATGACAGTTATGCTTGGAAATTCTTTGGAATGCCACCAGACCTATTACTTTTAGGACTTCATAGCTGCATAAATAAAATGTCAGCTAACTGAATATATTAGCCATAGAAAGGAACATACAAAGCCAGCTTGTACTTCAGGAAAAATGATAGGTACAATTCAAATAGTTCACCCAGCAAAGAGGAGAAGTGCATAAATATCCACAAAAGCCAATGCATTAGTTCTCTGTATAGACTGAATTAAATATATTGGAAAAATTAACTACAATGTGTTAGTTTAGATTTCATAACAACTATTGTATTTTTCTTCATATTTATAAAAGTCTTTTTGCGAACATTTTTCTCACTCAGGTGCACTGTTTCCTATCTTGCTTGTGATCTCGGACTTTTGTTTTGCACCGACTGGAAAACTACACTGCTCTGCCACCTAGTGCTTTCAAGGAGGATATTTTGTACCGAAGGCCAGCTCTTATTGTTCAGTGTGTTCAACAGAATAGGTGAGGATTGTGCAGAAACATTTTATTCATATTTTCTTGCTAAATAGGTGATCAAGGAGAAACTTGGTTTATCAGCTCCTAAAGATAATGTAATTGATCGCTGACAGAGATCAACTCCATGTCTGCAGATCTTTGTATGATACAAAATTGATTAGCAACCTGCATCCTTGTATTTTAGGATGTTAGATCACCTTCCTGAATTTTTTAAAATGTTAAATAAAATAATTTTTACATAAAATCCCTACGGAAGAAAAAATATAATCAAATATAACATGACCATATGAAATTTTTAGACAAAAAATATCTATTTCAACTACTAGCAGATACCCAAAGAATCAAATGGCACGTGTAAATGGATTCTAAATTACAGCATTTGCAACAACCAGCTTGCTTTTTGTTAATTTTAATTTAGACAGTTTCAAAAAGTGCATGTTTCTGTATTAGCACCATTGCCATTTATATTTCTTTCAAAATTACATATAAACAGGGCTTATTTCAAGTAACAGACTATGTCACATATTTTAGAGGAATTTTGATTTATTTTTTTTTAAGTAATGGAGCTTCACATTATCAGAGTTAATACAGCAAAGCTCTGAAAATGAGCTTTTCTTTGCTCTTCCTTTGAAGGAAAAATCATGCAAACTAAACTGCTCTGACTTTCACTGCAGATAATTTCTTTTGTAGGAAATGAACTGGTACTATATCAATTGCATCTATGAATCTTCAATATTTGTCAGTTAGTTCTAATTTTTCCTTTAGACTCCATGAATACCAGATATTTTACTGACTTTCCCCTCACATTACTCAGAAATGACTGTGAAACATTATCAAAGCATCTCTTCTTGTCTGGGTTGCCCAGAAGCAGTACTAACATAAGCTGTATGGCTATGAAATGAATCACAGAATCGGTCAGGGTTGGAAGGGACCTCTGGAGATCATCTAGTCCAAACCTCTTGCTAAAGCAGGTTCATGTAGAGCAGGTTGTACGGGATAGCATCCAGGCAGGTTTTGAATATCTCCGGTCTCTCTGGGCAGCCTGTTCTAGCGCTCAGCCATACTCACAGTAAAGTTTTTCCTTCTATTCAGATGGAACTTCTTGTGTTTCAGTTTGTGTCCTTTGCCCCTTGTCCTGTTGCTGGCCACCACTGAAAGAGCTGAGCACCGTTCTCTTGACACCTCCCCTTAAAACATTTGTATGTCATGATAAGGTCATCCCACAGCTCCCTCAGCCTGTTCGTGTAAGAGAGATGCTCCAGTCCCTTAATCATCGTTGTTGCCCTTGGCTGAACCTGCTGCAGGAGCTCCATGTCTCTCTTGTACTGAGGAGCCCAAAACTGGATAGAGTACTCCAGACGCAGCATCACCAGGGCTGAGTAGAGGGGCAGGATCATCTCCCTCGACCTTCTGGCAATCTTCCTAATGCATTCCAGGAAACCATTGGCCTTCTTGGCCACAAGGAAACACTGCTGGCTCATGGACAGCTTGTTGTCCACCTAGGCCCTTCTCCGCAGGGCTGCTTTCCAGCAGGTCGGTCCCCAGCCCGTATTGGTGCAGGGGGTTATTCTTCCCCAGGTGCAGGACCCCACTCTTGCCTTCGTAGAACTTCATTATGTTCCTCTCCAACCAACTCTCCAGCCTGGCAAGGTCTCACAGAACAGTTGCACAGCAATCTGAGGTATCAGCCACTCCTCCCAGTTTTGTATCATCAGCAAACTTGCTGAGGGTGCACTCTCTCCCCTCATCCCGGCCAATCATAAGTTGAACAGGACAGGACCCAGTGCTGAGCCCTCGGGAACACCGTAGCTCCAGTCATCTGGCTGCATTCTCTGGTGCTGATCACAACACTCTGGGATCTGCCTTTCAGCCAGTTCTTGCCTATGAGAATACTGTGGAAGACAGTGTCAAAAGCCTTGCTGAAGTCAAGGTAGACATTATCCACTCCTCTCCCTATCCAACCAGTCAGTCCATCACACAAAGCGATTGGATTAGTCAAGCATTATTTCTCCTTGGTGGATCCATGCTTTTGACAGCCTTCTTTTTCTCCGCATTCGTAGAGATGACAATCAGGATGAGCCACTCCATCGCCTTTCCAGGAATTAGGGTGAGGTTAACTGGTTTAGCAGTAACATCTTCCAGCTTCTTCAGCACTTGAGGGTCCATCCCATCAGGGTCCATGGATTTGTGGGAGTCAAGTTTGCCTTGACACCCACAACTCTAACTGTCCTCCTCAACCAACACAAAATCTTCCTCCTCCAGACTTTCTCCTCTCACCTCAGGAATCCCTGACCCTGTGGTCAGGGATTCCTGAGGGCTGCATTAATGGTAAAGACTGAAGTAAAAAAGACATTCAGTAAGTCTGCCTTCTCCGTATCCTTTGTCACCATCAGCAGCAGGTCCACATTTTCTCTAGTCTTCCTTTTGCTACTGATGTACTTGAAGGAGCCCTTCTTGTTGTCCTTGACATCCCTTGACAGACTTAATTCCAAATGAACCTTAGCCTTCGACATGACATCCCTGCAGACTCTGAAAACATTCCTATATCCCTCCCAAGTGCCCTCTTTTTCCACATTCTGTAGACTCCCTCTTTCTGTTTTGCCAGAAGCTCCTTGCTCATCCATGCAGGTCTCCCGCTCCCTTTGCTTGATGTCTTACCCGTGGGGATGTGCTAACTGCAACCTTGGAGGAAGCGATGCTTGAATATTAACCAGTCCTCTTGGCTCTCACTACTGCCTAGAGCCCTAACATAATGGGACTCGTCCAAGTAGGAGTCATTACCTAACCAGGACATGGCAAGTATCTTAAAATATCTTGTATTGACACAGCCTCACTTCACTCATGTTTCATAAGGACTCTATTTTTAAAGCATCTTCATTGCTTCACCAACACTGTAATGCAATAAACTAATGCAATGTACTGATGATTATCATAATTTTTACTCCATTAGCAGGAGCTGCATGTCCTCCTTCATGTTTAGAGAAAAATAGTAGGCTTTTTTCAGTGATACCTCTGTGTTTCTGAGAAATTAGCCCATGATTCGCAATATCCCAGGTTAATTTAGCTTATTTCTCTAAAGAACTGTCAAAAATATTAATATATGAAAAGCAACTAAGACAGTGTAATTGGTAAAGTGTAATTGCTCCTATAATATGGCAACAAAAAAAACCCCTAACCCTCCCTAAAATATACTGTCCAGACGGAAAGGTGTATATGTATCTGTCTTACGGCTTGGCTAATCTCATCTTTGGTATGTCAGTCTCATCCCATACAGTTCTGCCAAAAGATAGCTTTCCACTCTGCATCCTGCTTGCCATCTTTTATTGACTTCACTTCTGAACAAATGAAAACAAATTATGAGTGGAATAAATCCTCTTTGGACAAATCGGAAGGACTTAACGTTGTTTGCTTGGATACTGTCATCTAAATGGCATCAATTTACACTTACCAGCTTTCATTATTCCCTTATTCTAGAGAGGAAATGTAACATCTCCACTCGCATCTCTTCTTACCAGTTATGCTTCAGAACATGGCACCCAGAGCAAGGGAAACAAAAGTGAAGCATTCCAGCACACACGAGCTCACTCCTTAAGGAGGCTTAAGTACAAATGAAGGCAATTATGGAAAGCGTGGTCCTGTGTCCTCCACTTTCATATTCCTATGGTCCACATTGCCACTTTTCTGACCCTGACACAAGCCAAGCTACAGGGAGGTCCCCACTGAAAAAACAAGCTGTATGAAGCCAGGGAATACAGGGAACAGTTCTAAGTCAGCGTAACTTCCCCAGCCAGGACAGCACATATACACTTAAGCTCCATGGAAACACAGGAGCAAGCCAGACCAGGTTGGGGCAGTCCTGCATTTTTTGGCAGCAAATTGGGCTGTCTGAGCCATAATACCAAAGAGTACCGTTTGTATCCTGAAATTCCAAACAAAAACTGAAAACAGCCTTAAATCCTAAACGCGGTGGTGCTGCTGTGTGATTAAAAACTAAGTGAAGGCGCTGTAACCGCACCCCCGAGGGGCAGTAATGGACAGCGGAGGGCAGAGCTGCCCCCCTCCGCAGAGGACTCCAGACAAAGGCACCGCGGCTGTTTGCACTTTTCCCGAGCACAGACTGACCACCCAGGTGACTTAAGGGCAACGATGGCAAAGAGCCAGATTTAACTCTTGTTAAATTTACAGATTTCCAGTCATTTCAATTCGCTAATTTACTCAAGAAATCAAGTGCAGTGTAAAGGGGGGAAATAGGCTTCCCATATCCCTTTAAGAAAGAAAATAATTTTGTATACTGACAACAGCAAGGAACATTCAACCTTCAACCTAGTGCAGAAAAAGTGCCAGTACTACGTAGCAATCACTGTTTTGCTCAAAACCAGGAGTATCACCAATTATCTCAAAGAGCAACATTGTGGAGAGATCCAGACCATGGAAATAACCAAATAACTGGATCTTTCCTTGTAAATAAACTTTGTTTCTAAACAACACTGGCTTTCAACATTTTTTCTCACTCGGAAACAGTAGCAGCAGCCAAAACCAAAAAGCTGATTTCCGCAGGAAACTTAATATACTTTATTGTACATTTGTGAATGTTTTCCCTTTATTAAGATGTTATTTACAAAATCAGCACAGAATATTAGCATGTAAGTTATTCAGTGTACTCAGACGTCCAAATCCAAAGTAGATCCCAATTTCTCTTTGTTGACTGCTATGATGTATCACTGAGAAGCACTTCCTACTGTTTGCTACAGAAACAACATCTGACTGCAAATATGGCATGACACAAATCAAGCAAACTTCCCAAAAGTCCACCATGACACAGGTGTTCTGTATTGACACTGAGTGAAGGAGAAAACATTCTCGAAAATCATTTTTTCTCTTGCTGCACCGTTTTTGTTAGCATAGCATCAATTTCGAATAAACCAAGATGGACGTTTCCTGGCTCTTTCAATGATCCGTTTGCCTTCATCTTTTTCTGAAGGCTTTTCTCCATCATAAAGAACAACAGTCTCTACAGTTGGAGCTTTAAATGGTCCTCCTTCCATTTTGCGTATTTCCGTCCGTATCAGACGACTTTCTGCTTTGACCTTCGCGTAGCAATAGCCACAAAGGACATGTTTCTGTTTCAAGTTTCCACACTCAGGACAGACATCTATGTTCCTCTGAAACGACAGTGGAAAACAGGAAATTTTGTAATTTGAACAGCAGCAATAGAAGAAACAGGGAGCAATCACAAACTACAAAACATTTACAAGAAATACCACAGAAGTTCAATTACCATTAAAAAATCTATTCTTCTACATAATTTTTCTGTAATGTGTTGTTATGCCAAATGCTTACTACTAAAAGCAGCCTGTGAAGTCGGTATCTAAGTCATTATGCTTACTGACAATGACTCCATTAGATGCGCAGAAAGCACCTTCCAAAGGATTTTAAAGATTGAGTGCCTTTTAGCTTCTTTATCTATAAACAGAGTCCAGAAAACTTTTTCAGTCAGCACTGATGACTGTGATGATTCTCTAAAATAAGCGAGGTGAAAAACGACTAGTGTAAATATTACTCTGCCCTGTCTGCCACCAGCAAAACGACTCGCGGTGGATGCGGTGCCAAGGCAGTGGAAACTTGCTGATTACCTTTACTTTTATGAGCTTGTTGGGATTCCTCCGCCGGCAGCGGTTCACCTCGATGGTGCGCCGTTTCTTGGGCACTGCCATCCACAGGATGCTCTCCAACAGACCCGGCGCTTTGGGGGTACTTTCGCCGGCGTCATTTGCTGCTTGCGGAAGAACAGCTGGAGCTTGCACAGCTAGTGCTGGTCCTGAAGGAGAAAGAAAAGAGGAAGGATACTGTCCCGTTCTGCTCTGCACTGGGGCAGCCTCACCTTGAGTATTGTGTGCAGTTTTGGGCACCACAACATAGGAAAGATATTAACCTCTTAGAGAGTGTCCAAAGGAGGGCAACAAAGACGGTGAAGGGCCTCGAGGAGAAGCCATATGAGGAGAGGGGGAGGTCACTTGGTCTGTTCAGCCTGGAGGAGACTGAGGCGAGACCTCACTGAGGTTCAACAACTTCCTCGTGACAGAAGAGGAGGGGTTGGCATCTCTTCTCTGTGGGGACCAGTGACAGAGCCATGGGAATGGCCTGAAGTCGTACCAGCAGAGGTTTAGGCTGGATCTTAGGAAAAGGTTTTTCACCCAGAGGGTGGCTGGATGCTGTCACAGGCTCCCCAGGGCAGTGGCCACAGCACCAAGCCTGACAGAGTTCACGAAGTGTCTGGACAATACTCTCAGGCACACGGTGTGACTCTTGGGCTTGCCTTGTGCAGGGCCAGGAGCCGGACTCGATGATCCCTGCGGGTCCCTTCCAACTCGGCGTGTTCTGTGATTCTGCTAAACACAAATTCCCTGCAGCCAAGCCCCATTTTCGCGGGCGGCCGCGGAAACACGACACGATGCTGCCGCCACCCCCGAAGGAAGGCGCTCAGAGCGGCGGCCCCCGCGCCGCGCCCTCACTGACCCCAGGGCCGCGCCCCAGCCGTTCAAAGGTAAAACGAGTCCCGCGGCCCCGACGCCGCCCCCTCGCAGAATCTCAGAATTGCAGAGATGCAAGTGGTCTCCGGAGATCACCTAGTCCAGCCCCCCTGCCAAGGCAGGGTCACTTAGAGCAGGTGGCACAGGAACGCGTCCCGTTCCTTCAGCTGGGCAGAGAACAGGCCGGGACTTACCCCAGGGCGGGCTGTGGCCGCCGAGGCCGCCCGGAAAGAGACCGCACTGCAGCCGCCCCCAGCAGCGCTGGAGGAGAGCGCGAAGCCGCGGCAGCGGAGAGCGGACCAGCACCAGCACCGCCATGGCCTCGCCGAGCCCTCCGGGGGGGCGCGCCTGTCGCTGAGCCTCCTGGGAAACCGAGTGCGCACCGCGCGCAGCAGCCGAGCAGGGACACGGGAAGAGAACTCCAACTCCCAGCATTCCTCTCGCTGCCGGGAGGGAGGGGCAGCGGGAGGTTGCCTGCAGGACTCCAACTCCCAGTGTCCCTCACGGCGCGCCTCTCTGCCAACTGCATCCCGGCAGGCTCAGCCACGGGCCGCCACCGCACCAATCAGCGCGCTCGCTGTGCCCCCGCGCAGGGAGCGGGAGCGGCGGCCGCGCGTGCGCCGAGGGAGCCGGCGCGGAGAGCGCAGGGGCTGGTGCCAAGATGGCGGAGCGCGGCTACAGCTTCTCCCTCACCACCTTCAGGTGCCGGCGCAGGGGCGGCTGCAGACCCGGGGGCAGTGGCGGGCGGGCTGCCGGGCCAGCGGGAGGGCGACGCGCAGCCTGCGCGGAGCGGCCTGACGGCGGCGGCGACGCAGGACCGAGGGGTCGCTTTGCAGAGTCATCGGGCCTGCGGGCGGGCGCTGGGGGGCAGCGGGGGCCGGACCCGCACAGGAGGGGCTGGAGTGGGGATCAGGCAGTGCTGCTTCGCCCGAGAGGGGCATGCAGCTGCACAGACTCTTGCCGACCTGAAGGGCTGCCGGCGCCCCCGAGGGCGGAGGCTGCAGCTGCTGGAGAGTCCCGTCTCTCACCGGCTGTCTGTCGCTGACCTCGGGGCCCGGTGCGGGCGCTTCTTGTGTCTCCTCTCGTTGTGGGCCAAGCTGAAGTCTGTCTCGGCACTGGCGCTGCAGCGAGTGCTTGGTGAAACGGCTTAGCAAACTCAGGGTCGTCCCCCCCACCTCCCCACACACACTTTAGGCTGGAGAGTAATTCCGTGCTTCTGAGATAAGTGGAAATGCGTGATGACAGCTGAGCTGTGGTATCCTGACAGCTTGCTTCATAACAGGCTTGGCAGATGCGGGAATGAATGAAGCAGATGGGTTATAAAGTAGTGTATTTCCCTTCTTGCAGTCGCTGCTTTCCATGCACTTCGTGTTGTGCACTGCCTGGATGTGGGATGGTTGCATGCACGGAATGAATATGCTGCTGTTGGAGTGGTGTCTGTTGAGATGTTGCTCTAATACACAGACTTAAGATTAACTCAGAGAAAAGGAAATTACTTTCCATTCATTTTTTGATGGAACTATTAAGCTATCCAGGCCTATGTTATACATATAAAAAAAAAAGCTGACAAAAAAGCAAGAACCTTTATGCAGCTTGTGGTGAAGTTAGACCCCCTTAATCTCAGAGAACAGTCATGCTGTGCAGTGCAGATTGAGGTGCTAAAGACTTGTTGCAGTTAAGCAAATGAAGCAGTTCATGACCTAAAATGATGAAAAGAATGTTCTTAATGGATGGAAGCAGCCCAGCATGCTTGCTGTGCTCTAGCAGGTTGAATTCTCTATTAGCTTTCAGAAATGGTTTCCTGGGGGAGTTACAAACTTCTTGTATTGTACAGAATGTGCACTATGTGCTCAGAACTGTTGTTCTGATTTGTTAGTATTTTGTAGTGGAGAAGCCAGAATTACTACTTTGTCACGTTTATAACCTGTTTCCTCAGTGTATAAATGACTACACTGATTGGTTATGGCTTGCTTTGTTCTTTCTGACTCATCTAAGCATCAAGTTACATAATTTTCTATTTCACTTCTGCAACTGTTAAAGCAGTGGTGTCTGAAATACAGCCCAGGGAGTAGATCCCACTTGCATAATCACTTGTCCAGTGAGTGGCTGTCTCTGTGCTGTCCTTTGTCCTGGGGGACAAGAACAGACCCCTTGATCCCACTGCTTATGAGTAAGTTACTTTGCGAGCTTGAACACCTTCAGCTCTGTTCTGATGATTCTGCATCTATTACCAGCACATGGATTGTTAAAAAGAAATTCAGGAATACCTGGAAATGGAACAGGGGTTGTTTCTGTCTTGTGCTTATCCGTCAAAAAGCGTAGCTGTGTTTTGCTGGTGTTCAGCAGTGAAAACTTTTGAACACCACACATATAATGTATATCATGAGTAGAAACTCATGACATGCTCTAAAGACTTTTCCCGCTGAGTGGAAAACTTGTTTAAAATGGTATAGAACTGGAGAATGGACTTGTCCTCCTTCAACCTCCATCCCAGTCACTGCTCCCTATCTGTGACTCCGTAGCTTTCATGAAGGCTGCAGGCTGATGCTGTGTGAGTATCCCAGTAGCACTATGCAGCAGTGACTTCTGTGTTAAACCAGTCCAGCTCTTTTTGAAGCTCTTACAAGTCTTCAGACCTGTGGGGTTTTATTGTTTGTTTTTTTTTAAATTCTGATCAGAATATGCTGTTGCCACATGTAAAGAGGCTTAAAAAAGCAAGTTGGCATCAGATTGTTGTGGGAAAGATTTGAGCAAATTAGAATTATGTTAATCTTTCTTTTGCGTCTTCCTTTTTAGTCCTTCTGGAAAGCTTGTTCAGATTGAATATGCTTTGGCTGCAGTAGCTGCAGGAGCTCCATCAGTTGGGATTAAAGGTATGTCCAGAAAAGAACTACTTTAGTGAAGGATTTGGGATTCTGACTATAATTTGAGAGAACTAAATCAGTTTGGATGATATACTGGGTCCTGTGTATTGGATCTTTGTTTATCTTTCCTTTTTTTACATATTTTGTTACTCTTTCAGTGGATTTTCACATTTTAATAGATTTAGTGTTTTCTGGGGTTCTTTTCTGGGTGATTCTGTGGACAGTCAGGTGGTAGAGATAGATGTTTGGTTTGGGTTTTTTTCTGATTGTTCCTATCCTTATATATAGAAATTACACACAAAAAAAGTTACTTCAATTTCTCAATTATTACTATGTTATTCAGAATCTTTAGAATGGGACTGTGGGAGCTGCATGGTTATTTAAAATGAGAAACAGTGTATTGAGCGGATTCATCAAAGTATGTCTCTTTAACATGACTGTAAACTTGATGAGGAAGAAAATTTTTACAGTCTGATAAACTTGTTCTGTGTTTTGACTGCTTCCCATCGTTTTAATTTAATATTTAAAAAAATTTCTTGTTCTTTTCCAGCTGCAAATGGAGTGGTGTTGGCAACTGAGAAGAAGCAGAAATCCATTCTGTATGATGAAAGGAGTGTCCACAAAGTAGAACCAATTACCAAACATATAGGTTTAGTGTACAGTGGAATGGGTCCAGATTACAGGTATGAAAACATCTTGTTTGATCACCATTTAGATCCATTTTCATACAAGAAGTGTAAGAAGCAGGTAGCAGTTAGCTGGTTCTAAGTCTTTCTGAGTATATGTTGTAATACCCTATTTTATTTTATTTATCAAGTGAATGTAATTTTCCTTAGTATATCCAATACCTTGTCAAATAAACTTTTATCTGAAGAATGGAAGCAGTATTATTCAACCTTAGTTTCAGTTTAAATGTTTCAGAGATTACATGGTTGACCAAGGTAAGCCAGCACAGTCTGTTTTCTTACATTAATGTTACAACAGATGTACAACTCCGTAGCATTATATTTATTATGAGTTTTCAGTTCTAGTTGGAATTTCTTTGACATAGTAATTTTGTCTTTGTTTTTAGAGTACTTGTGCACAGAGCTCGGAAGCTGGCCCAGCAGTATTACTTGGTTTATCATGAGCCCATTCCAACAGCTCAGCTAGTACAGAGAATTGCTTCCGTGATGCAGGAATACACGCAATCCGGGTATGTGGTGGAATGGCAAAGTTGCTTAGAAAGATGTTTTTTAAAACAGCTACCCAGTGATGCAAGTTTTTGTGTGAAAGGCAGTTTTTCAGTGGAGAACGTGCACAGAAAGTGTGCCAGTGGGAGGAGTGTGGACTGGCACCAGCTGAGAATGAGTCTCCACATCTTGCAAACCAACACATCAGACAAGGCAGCATCCTTTTGGGTTTGTTCTGGTGGCTGGCTAGTCATTCCTCATCACAGCTGTGGTCTAGTGGGAAGCTCCGGTCTGGTGGGAAGCATCTGGGGCAAGGTTAACACATCCAAAATAATGTAGTCACCTTTGGCTTTCACAGAATAATTTGTCATTTTGTTTTCTGTAGTGGTGTTCGTCCCTTTGGTGTGTCACTGCTAATATGTGGCTGGAATGAAGGGCGGCCGTATTTATTTCAGTCGGATCCATCTGTGAGTACCTTACATTTGTAAATTCTGCTGCTTCTATAAAACGTGAAATTTCACAGTGCTGATGAAATACTTTCTGTGATGAGAACAATGCAGAGCTAGAACAAAAGATACCTTAACATAACTTCAGAAGTTAAAACAAGCCATTTCAGTCAATGCTTGGAGCAACTCTGGATCATTCTGGACCTACACGTTCCTGAAGTGCTTAAGGGATGGGAGCTGCTTTTGAGGGAGATCACCTTTTCATGCCTTTCCTAATTGATTGTGGCAGCAAAAATGGCCTTCTGCAACAGGTACCAGAAAAACGAAAGGCTGCTTATGCTGCTCAAAACTGAATGGAAGTTAAGTCAAAACCTGTTGTACTGTGAATCATAAAGCACATGCCTTAATATTTAATGACAGTGGTTAAGTGAGTATTTGCTGGGTTTGCCCTGTACTTCTGAAAAACTACCCCTTTGATGCACGAGTGAGGTGCAGTGCTTCAGACAGAAAAAAAAAGGTCACTGTCGTGATCATCGATGAGCTTCAGAAGTTTGAATTACTGTCTGATTTTCCAACATAAACAGCAAAATGCAAATGCCTTAAGGCAGTTTGATTAAGGCACGGACCTGCTGGTAGTCTTCATGCCAGAGAGAATAGAAGTGATGGCTAAATACCCTGTTAGTAGCTAACATAAATCAGATGGCTGATTTACAACAGGTTGTGTATACTGCCTAATCTTCAAAAAAAAGAGTGGAGTGAACCTCAGTAAGGATCTGACTGTACACTTTCTCAAAGGCAAACACTATTTCTGTTTAAGGAATCCCAAATTAAAGCTATGCTAACGACTTACTAGTTCATCTTTCAAAGTAGTGGGAGGATGAAAATAGGTGTGGCCCCATACAAATGTTCTGCACATTTTCACAGCATATGTTACTGTATCAAATTAGTGTGAATGTGATCCAAAATTATCTCCCATAGTCTCAGAACATTCAGTATTTTCGTAATTGTTGCTGTACTTGTATGTATTGAATACACAGTGTTTGGCTAAGTCACACAAAAGAGTTTAACGTATTGTTGCTTTTACAGGGAGCTTACTTTGCATGGAAAGCAACAGCAATGGGAAAAAATTATGTCAATGGGAAAACATTCCTTGAGAAAAGGTAATGTATTTGATACTTGTCTGAGTTGTCTTGATACTGTGTTTTGTTCAGGTTCCACGTAAAACAGCCAGATTAAAATAATGCACACTTTTTAGATTATCAGAACAAAGTTTTTAAATACTTAAGATGTGATGCTTCTAGTTTAGTTACATATGCACAGGAAATTTGATTTATTTAAACTCCAACTTCTGTGTTTATGGAGAATTGTTAGAGTGCAATAAACATTATATTCAACATATTTGCAGCAATATTGTTATATACAGTCTCAGTATGAAAAGTACTGATTTTTTTTTTACTAATAATAATTTTGACTAATAATGTTACAGTGCTTACAAATAATATTTGTATGAGAAAGATTTTAGTAGGGTTTGGGTTTTTAGAGACTCCAGGATTAGTAAAATTTGCTACGGGCTTTGTTCCATGCTGAAATACATGAATGTTTGTTTACAGATACAATGAAGATTTGGAGCTCGAAGATGCCATTCATACAGCTATTTTAACACTAAAGGTGAGCAAAATATTTAAGAAAGAAGTTTCTTATGTTACGGCTTCAATGATATGATCCACTGAACTGTATTTTCTTTAATAGGAGAGCTTTGAAGGGCAAATGACAGAAGACAACATTGAAGTTGGCATCTGTAATGAAGCTGGTTTTAGGAGGCTCACTCCAACTGAGGTTAAAGACTACTTGGCTGCAATAGCCTAGTAGAAACCGAGCAAGACTGTGTGGTTCACACAAAGGTCTTTTTAATTTTGGCTACTTAAATGTTTTTCTTTGCAGTTTTTGCATACTTATTTCTACATGGTTTGTCTGAGAGATTTTTTAAACATCATGGGTGCAAATACAACGGTCCTTAATATTGTAATACATGAAATCTTGTTAAAGATAATTCTTTCCCTTGATACACAAAATACTGTACAAAATGTAAAGTTATAGTGACAGCTTGAAAAAGGCTAAAGAATAAAATCGAGGCCACTGTTTTGGGGGAAAGCGTCTGCGTGTCTTTTTAATCCTAGCTTGTTTATCTGCATAAAGCTTAGATTTCAGTATCTTTATTTTTGAGGAAACAGTTTTTCCCATACAACCATGATAGATTTATGTTAGACCTTTTAAAGAATTTAAATGTTGAGCAGGCAGGATAATTTTTCACTTTGGAATGTTGTTTAAATATTAAGTAATTTCCAGAAATGGTTTTAGCTGGTGTAAAAGATCATGTACTTTCACATAGAGACAGAACAGTCTTCCATTTCAGGTATGAATTGCAACCTACTTGAGCCTCTCTGCTTTTGACCTTCTTGGTCTTTGTGTCACAAGAACTTGTTTTCCATTGCTTGAGTTATTTTCATGGCCCTAGAATTGCACTTTTTCAACCCTGAAATATTGTTAGAAAAAGTAGAAGTAATAACTCTTGCTGAAAACTAAATGCATTTATGACTATCAATAAAAATCAACAGGAGTTACAAAACAGAATGAGAGTATGTAATGTAATTACTTTATCCCTTGAATTGTCCTCAAATATTTTCCAACTTACAAGATAACTCTAAAGACAGGTGCAGAACTTGGATATTATTTGTGGGGGGTGTATGTATCAATAAATTTGTTGCATGTGGGTTGCTCAGGTCATAAACACAGAATTTACTACAAAAGAAACAGGATAAATATGGGGGGGTGTTCAGCAGAAATAATCTAGTCTGCAGCCATTTAAGTTACTGTTTGCAAGTTTTATGTTTTTTTTAAGCAATCTCATTGTTAAAATGTCGATAATGAACTGGGAGTTCATAAATAGCTGGATCCCTCTGCTTGTGTGTAAGCCTAAGGAAGGAGGGGAGCTGCTTGGCAGGTTACATGTCAGCCAGCTATAACTGATGAAGAAAATACAAAGTATCAGTTCGTCTACAGAAAGTAGTGTGTAACCTAATGGACCTGGGCTTTCCAATGCCTGCTGGTGGTTTGTATTATCATCAGGTAGATAAGAGTTTCTGAAGCATGCCAAAAACGAAGTTTTATTTCCTAGTGTCAGAAATAAAAGCTCTGTCCAAACAGTTCCTCCAGATCACTTTTTGAGTGTTTGGCTCTGAAAACCAGTCCATACTCTGATCCTTATTCTAGAGAAAATTAAACAACTTGGAACTGAAACTGAAGACTTTATATTGCTGCATTTTCAATTTAAAATGTTTATACACATTTGTTTTTTTAATGCTATATAAATATTCAAGAGGGTTTTCATATGAAAAATGTGGGTTATGAATGTCAGAAAATGGTTAGCTTGAACTGCTGTAGTTAGTTGTCTCTGCAACTAGAAACAGTTGATTAACAAAGAACACCTAAGAAACCAAAGCAATTTTTAAATGTCATGCTTTCTCACTGCCAAGATGGTAATAGTGTGACAAACAAAAAAAGTCTGGAGTTTTGGGGGCTGTGGTTTTAGTTTTTTTAAAAATGAGCACCTTCCAGCTGTAGAACATTACTAATTTACAAGTGGAAAGGGAAGGGGAAAAAACCAGTGTCATCCATAGTTTCCTGTGGTTTAATAATTTAAATATAGTAACTGTTCTGTGCATGGTATGGAAGCTATTGTGTTCTCAATTAGAAAAATACTGTGTTTGAGATACCTGATAATAGGTATAAATGTTGAGGGGGTGTTTTCCCATTCTCCCCCATCCTGCCAGGACAGGCAATCATTACAGCATGGGGTAGTTTTAACACTTCAGTACTTCAGAAGTGTTGTTACTTCATGTCGTTGTGGACCAATGTTGTAAATGGGTGGCAGCATGAAGTTACTACGTTTGTCAGATACTCTAAATGACCACCACTAGTTGCCAGGTCGCTTCAGTGAGTGCTTTTTGGGAATGTAAACTGTTTGAATTGGTTAAAATAATGTTTGATTTGGTTTTCAACGGTGACACGTTTTTCCTATGAGAACAAATAGACCTGTGCCTTGAAAAACATGAGATTACTAGGCTCCTTTTACAAACAAAAAGCTTCAAAACCGTGAGCAGTTGTAACTTTCCTCTGTGAGTGCTTTCCTCAGGCTGTCTCTCTGGGGTATACTCTGGGAGCCCCAAGTCATAACTTCCATAGTAATGGTTTATTGCTCCTTGCATAAAGGGGGGTCAGGGGGCAATAAAGCAGACAAACATGCTTTGTGAGAAATGACAAATTGCAGGTTTGATTATTTCAGCTGGCCATGAAGTGTGACTATGCTTCATTTAGCGTGTTTCAATTCTGAAAGAGACACTGGTCACTTAATGCAGGTGATGTTGATTTGTTTGTCCTGCAAGGTGGTCTGCTCCAAGGTAGAGCAGTGTGCCACCTACGAGAATTGGGATTAATTAACTAGTAGTATCGGACTCAGAACAGTATTATCATTTCATGAAGTTATTACTTTAAGTCACAGAATCATAGATAGGTCGGGTTGGAAGGTACCACAGTGGGTCATCCGGTCCAATGTCCGTACTCAAGCAGGGTCATCCTAAAGCACATGGCACAGGATTGTATCCAGACAGTTCCCCTGTATCTCCAGTGAGAGAGACTCCACAGCCCCTCTGTTATAGTGCACAGTCACCCACACAGTAAAGAAAATACAGGTGCAGTAAGACCGTTGCAGCTTTCTTTGACTTACTGTTGCTTTCCAGATCTTGTGAAATCATTTAGGCCCTTACTCCCTGCAGGAACCAGCAATCAGAAGGCAAGTTTCTCCCATGCAGGTAGGAAATAAGTCTGCATGGAGAGAGGCAAGACTATGGCTTTGTCTACTGCACGAAGGCAGGCAGCAACTTGGGGCAAGCACAGGGGACACTTGCTCACATTTAGCACAGAGAATTGTTTTGTATGGGCTGTTTTTGTTGTCCAAGCTTCACGGATCCAGTATCCAGCACACACAGAGCCATGGCTGCTGTTTCTCTGCTGAAGTTAAAAGTCCAAGGCTAACTTGTTTCTGGCCTGTCTGTTCCCACTCTACTCTGCACTGGTGAGGCCTCACCTTGAATACTGTGTGCGGTTTTCATCACCACAGTATAAGGAAGATATTTAAGCTGTTAGCATCCAAAGGACAGCAGCATTCCCCCTTCCTTGAGGGGAAGCCGTCTGAGGAGCGGCTGAGGTCACTTGGTCTGTTCAGCCTGGAGGAGACCGAGGGGACACCTCACTGCAGTTACAACGTCCTCACGAGGGGAAAAGGAGGGGCAGACACCGATCTCTTCTCTCTGGTGACCAGTGACAGGGCGAAGGGAATGGCCTGAAGTTGTGTCAGGGAAGGTTTAGGTTAGATATTAGGGAAAGGTTCGTTACCCAGAGAGTGGTTGGACACTGGAACAGGGTCCCAGGGAAGTGGGAAGCACCAAGCCTGACAGAGTTCAAGAAGCGTTTGGACGATCCTCTCGGGCACACGGTGTGACTCTTGGGGATGGTCCTGTTCAGGGCCAGGAGCTGGACTCGATGATCCCTGCTGGTCCCTTTCAGCTCAGCGTGTTCTGTGACTCTGTTACTGTGTCCTGACCTGACGTAACGCCCGTAGCCCTTACGGGGCTTTCGGGACAAGCCGCGGGCACGGCAGCCGGCACGGCCAGGCCGGGCGAGCCGGGCCCGGCGGAGCGAGGCGGGTGGTGCCGTGTCCCCGCCCGGCGGCCCCGGGGGAGGTGCCGGCCGGGCCGAGGAGCCACACGCCACGCCGGCCCCGGGCGAGAGCTGCGGCCGCCGGGCTGTGAGTATGGGCTACGGGGGCCGGGGAAAGGCGGCAGACCCGGAGGAGGGAGCGGGGCCGGGAGCGCCTGGAAAGGCGAGGATCGCGCCCGGCAGTGACTGCGGGACGAGGGCGACAGTGGGGACAAGGGCCGGCGTGCTGGGGGTCCGCAGTGTGGGCGGAGGGCGAGGCCGGGGGCGGACAGGAGCGCCGGGCCGGGGGACAGCGCTGAGGGCGCTCTGCCCTCACCCAAGATGGCGCCGCGGCCACGTGATGGCGGAGCGGGGGCGGGGAGGGGCGGTGGGTCCCGCCGGTGCCCGCCCGGGGGAACGTCGGGCCCTGAGGCCGAAGGAGGGGGTGAACCCGTGGTTCGTGGTGGCTCCACCGCGCAGCTGCCGTGCTGAAAAAGTGCTTGGGTTTGTGGGTTTACTCGCACTGCAACCCTCGATGTTCGCTCCGTTTAAGTCTCAGTGCGCGGTGTAGGCGCTTCAGCTGCTGTGGGGAGAGGTGCCCGGGTGCTAACCGTGGGGGTTTACTCGTTGAATTACACACCAGAGTAAGCTTATCGGAGAAGACTTTTGAGGAGGAAGGGTGATTCCTCTGCCTGGACCCCGAAGAGAGTCGGTAGGTCGGGTGGGAAGGCACTGGGCTTCTTGGTCAGTGCTGGATGTTGGCCGGGCCGGGAGCAGCTGTTTCTCCGTGTCCGCAGCGCAAGGGTGATCCCCACTCCTCCAAGGCAGGCTCCGCTGCTGCGCTGGCAGAGCCTGCTGTAAGACCCAAGCTGTGCCCTGTTGCTCCTTTTCAGCTGAATTTCGTTTGTCTTGCCCTTTAGCACCAGTTTGCTTCGACATGCAGGTTAGGTAAGAATTACAGGAAGACTTCCAGTGTTTATGCTTGTAGCTGGGAGTCAAACCCGATTAATTTCACTATTCACTATGGTTATTTATTGCCAGTCATTGTGCTATTGTTTGCTGTGGCATGGATCCTATAGTTTTTCACAGACAGCACATATTGAGTGAAGTAATTCCTATCCTACTTTCCTTAAGGGAGGCATAGTAAAATCATACAAATGCAAAGGAACAGATTTATCAGATGCAACACAGTACATCTCTTGGTAGAATTAGAAAGCATAGCAATTTCTAGATTCTCCTGACTCTAGAATCTGACATGATGCTGTATAATAGAAACACACAATGGTTAGGGTTGGAAGGGACGTTCAGGATCATCTAGTTCCCCCCTGCCATGAGCAGGGACACCTTCCACTAGACCAGGTTGCTCAAAGCCCCATCAAACCTGGCCTGGAACACTTCCAGGCATGGGGCATCCACAGCTTCTCCAGGCAACCCGTTCCAGTCTCTGAGGGGCTCATCCACTGAGCTAAGCAGTGCAAGTTGGAAGCTGGAGAGGATAGAGCTGTGCTCCCCAGAATTGTAAAGTGCAATGGGCTTCCTCTACGCTGTGTTAAAATACTTGCTGGAGTCAGACTTCACAGTTTTTGTGTGTATCTGTGAGCATGGTGGGAAGCTTTTAGTTTTAATAATAACTGTGATGAGAGAGAGAGAGGCAAGATTTACTTACGGCATTAATTTTATTTCTAATTTTGCTCTGGGTGGCAACTTTTGTAAATGAACTGTAAGAGTTAACATCTCTCTAAGTGACTGGGTTCAGTGAAGGGCTCCTATGCAGGGGAGGAGGAGAGGGCGTTGGAAAGAAACCACAAACCTGCAAGGTGTGTGTGGAGCCTTGAATGCTGCTGTTCTTCCTAGCTGAGAACTGGGGTCTTCCGAGTCTGTGGGTTGGATGTCCAAAGGTAAAGTAAAGGAATTGAACTCTTTGCTGGGACTTGTGCTGAGGTTCCAGATGCTTGTGCTTTACAGCACTGGTAGCTGTTGCACAAAGTCTACTGCAAAGCTTAAGTATATACTGTTGGAAAGACCTCTTTTCACTGTCTTTATTCTTGGCCATGCAATAACAATCTTCTCTTTTGCTCTCACTTAATAGGAATAATGTTTCCAACATGTCTGTGCAGTCACTGCTTTGTGAAAGAATTGCTGTTGCCAAAGACTTGATCAAGAGAGCAGAAGCCCTTTCCAAGTCCCAGAAAAGGAGAATAGAAGGTGGGGCAAAGCTATGTAGCAAACTGAAGGCTGAGCTAAACTTCTTACACAAGGTGGAGGCAGGGAAAGTGGCCATTAAAGAGTCCCATCTGCAGAGTACAAACCTTACCCACCTCCAAGCCATTATTCAGTCAGCAGAGAACCTGGAGGATGTTGTCAGTGTCCTCCATGTCTTTGCTTATGAGGACAGGTTTGGAGACAAACAGACCCTGGTGGTAGATGTTGTTGCAAACGGAGGTCACACGTGGGTGAAGGCCATCGGTCGGAAAGCTGAGGCCCTGCATAACATCTGGCTGGGGAGAGGCCAGTATGGTGACAAAAGTGTCATTGAGCAGGCAGAGGACTTCCTGCAAGCAAGCCGTCAGCAGCCGGTGGAGTACAGCAATCCCCACATCATCTTCGCGTTCTACAACAGCGTGTCCAGTCCTATGGCAGAGAGACTCAAGGAGATGGGAATATCTGTGAGAGGAGACATTGTTGCTGTGAACTCACTGGTGGAGCCATCTGCAGACAACGAGCACCCGAGCGCCGGTGAATCAGATGAAGAGGGCCCTGAACTCCTGCAGGTGACCAGAGTGGACCGGGAGAATTTAGTGGCCAGCATTGCTTTTCCTACTCAGATCAAAGTAAATGTCTGCAATAGAGTTAACTTGGACATCACTACTTTAATAACCTATGTCTCTGCTCTGAGCTATGGAGGCTGCTACTTTATCTTCAAAGAAAAAGTGCTGACAGAGCAAGCAGCCCAAGAAAGGAGGGAGAGAGTGCTGCCTCAGTTGGAGGAGTTCATGGAGGGAAAAGAGCTCTTTGCCTGCGAATCTGCTGTCAGAGATTTTCAGTCCATCTTGGAAACGCTGGGAGGACCTGGGGAGAAAGAGCGAGCTGCATTGCTCGTTAAAAGAATTACTGTGGTGCCAGATCAGCCTTCTGAGCGTGCCTTAGGACTAGTGGCTAGTTCAAAAATTAACAGCCGTTCTCTAACCATTTTTGGGACAGGAGACACTTTGAAAGCCATCACCATGACTGCAAATAGTGGGTTTGTGAGGGCAGCGGCAAACCAAGGAGTCAGGTTCAGCGTTTTTGTGCATCAGCCACGAGCATTGACAGAAAGCAAAGAATCTGCTGCCACACCTTTACCAAAGAGCTGCCCATCTGATAATGGACTATAAGTCATTAAATGAGTTAGTCATGGAAATATTGTAAGTGCTGCAGTGGAGGCTTTTTGAGAAACAGAAGAATCATAGCAATACAGTTTTGGGTGTGTATTAGTGATAACAGTAACTGTAGCAGTGGAAGAACTCCTCAAGGGATTTGCAGTATCTTCACTCATTCCTTGGGGTTTTTTTTTTTCAGCTGACCATTAATTTATTCACTAAAGTAACAATATGTCAATGAAAATTTTTAACTGGCTTACAGTGTAGTAATTGTATCCATCTCTATTAAAAAGTTCAGTTAAAGCACAGTTACTGTTTTGCCCTTGTCATTTTTGTCCTCTTCAGAGATGTAAGATCCATCATCTTAGATGAACTTTGGGCTTGACTTCTGTGGAACTTAAATCTTTCTTTCACCTACCGTATTAGACCGCTTCTTTGTTGATTCAAAGATACCTTGCATAGAGAACCATGCCTTTTTGGTGTATAATGTTTTGTGAAGACATGACTAGTAGCCATGAATTGGAACCAACTTAAGCCTTCCTTCTCTTACTGAAAGGAACCTCTGTATGTATACCATGTTAGACTGAATTGGGCAACAGCTTTAAAATCTCTGGAAAAATCAGCTGAAATCAGAGTTTATTTGCATTAATGCATTGTGACTCTTGGGCTAAACTGGACAGCCGGTGGTAGTAGACCAAGGATATAACTCTGCTTCCCTTTTCTCTTAATCTTTGCCCAAATGCAAAGTCTTGCTGGGTGAAAAACCCAGCTTGAGGCTTCAGAATCCTCCTAAACTGAGCCAGCACCCAGGTGGTTTTTGATACTAGTCTGCTTTCTGCTGAGGACTCATGGTGAACTTGAGTCTGGCTTTGTTGCATGTGGATTACCTGAAACAAAGCCTTAGTGAGATCCTTCAGCGTTGGTGTGGCAGATGAGGAGGTTTACGGGGTATGTTGTTAAGTCCTGGTTTGCTCTGTGGCAGAGAGAAGCCTTTTCACTGCTGTTGTAATTGCTGATGTTATTCAAAGTGTAGAATAAACAATTCCTTCTTTTGTATTTTTCTTTTTTTTTTGTTTCCCCAGAAGAGATTTTCTGTTTTAGAAGTCTTTCTCATGTTTTTTCCTCAATGCTGTAATGACAGCACTTGCTGTTTGGTATTAATTTGCATCAGTTTCCTAGTGGAAAATTTTGAGATGTCAGAGTGAGCCTCTGGGCCCTGAGCTATACATTTTTATCAGGTCAGTGAAAGAGATACCCACTGAATATTTTATAGGCTGTTGTTTCAACACGATGGCATTGTTACACAGCTTATAGTTCAGGCAAAGAACATTCTCTTGCCTCCTGCCCTCCACTCTAAATCTGTGCCTGCAGTACAGTATAGCTGCAGTGCTGCCCTTAGCCATGGTCTCAACCCATTTCTTTCTGGTCCCCAGAGGTGATGTCAAGGTACTGGCGTGCCACAAAACCGCTCTGCCAGCCTCGTCTAGCCGAGTAGGCTGAACTCGAAGGAGCAAAAGTGTACTTCTTGTCCGTGTGACTCTTGCTCTGCTCTTACATAAGTAAACTCTTAGTGGTTGTCACCAGTAACCACATGCTGCATAGCTTTACCTGAAACTTTTAACGATGCGAAGGGCAATTTGCTCTCTGCCTGCGTCTTGTTTCTGTGGGTTGCTGAAGTAGTTCGTGGGGTTTAATTAAGATGAACAGAACTGGATTTGGGTTTTTTGCTGCTTCAGCGTGCACTGTACTTACTACCTGCCGGTTTCACAGTTCCTCTTTGTTGAATTCCAACGAAACATCTACCTTGTTCCTGCAGTCTAGCGCAGTGTAATGAAACCTCATGGCAGGATATACCCCCACTGTATTCACTGATTTTCTTGAAACTTCTTCTGAAGGGAAATGAGAACCAACACAATGAAACACAATGTTTTGCTGCAGAAATGCAAGTCTGCCTTAGCAGTTAACAGCATACAGGAGCTCAGGGAGGTATCATGGTATGATGGATTTACCAGAGCACAGCCACAGATGTCTGTGAAATGTTAGCAACAGCTGGAAGGAAAGTGCCTTTCCTTTCTACCATGAGAGCTCGTACTCTGCACACGTTTATGATGGCTTTCCTCTCTAGTAGATGTGGGAATAGAGGTGGGGAAGGCCATCTGTCCAAGAGAATAAGAACTGTGTTTCTGTTTTGTATCAAGGCCTGAAAAAGGATGCAAGAAACCTGCTGCTGAATAATTTATGAAAAAACAACCTGAGAGAGAGGGTTTCTTTTTGTTTGCAACTCAGAGCTGTAAAAGTTGAGGTCCCAACAGACATTTAATAAAATAATAGAATTAGAAAACGTTAAGGGGTTGGAATGGACCTTAAAGATCATCTAGTCCCAACCCCCACTGGCAATGCCCCCTCTTCACCAGTGATTTATCACTGATTAAATTGTTTTACAATATTACAGGATATATTTGAAGCTAGGTGCATGGCAGCAGTACACTTATGCATGGTAACTCATTGGGGCCTTTTAAGAACTAATCCTTTGTATTTAAGTTAATTTGCTTGCAGCCTTTTTAAAGTGATGAGGGCTTTGAAAGAATAAATGAGAGACAGCTGCTTCCTTCTCCTTCTTGCTGTAACTCCAGAAGTGGGTTTCCATCAATTTCCTTGTTGCATTCCATTTAGCAGTCTTGACTATCCTCTTGGGCACTGTCTAAGGAAGTTTCTCCAAACCATGGATGAGGGGGCAGTGACTTGAATTCTTACACGGTAGGTGACTCAGGGAAAGCTGTGAAAAGCAAATAACCTCTGTATTACCTGGATTAGGACTGGGTGAGCTCTGTTTGCTGTATTCCTTCACCCCTGCTGTTGCAGAGCAGGCTGACTTGTTTTGTAGTGATACTTTTGTATGACCAGTAAGTGCAACTCTGTTTAAAAGCCTCTGTATCTGGAGCCATCGTGTGGTGATTTTCTTCATTACCAGTCATTTTTGCCCAACACGCTAAATGTTATTGAATCAATTTTCTTTCTTTTACTAATTTCTGCCAATCACATAAGCATTATTTTAGGAATATGAAACTCTTTCTGCATGCCACTGTGCAACTTGAGGGTTCTGTTGTTATTTTCTGTCTCCCTGTTGCATTTTGCAATAAAAAACCCTCAGAATGTGGATGTTCTTTTCTTTTTTTCCCCTCCAGTGGTTGTCTGGCTTATCAGTCAAACAGAAGTGTAATGTTGACAGACTGTAAAAATTGTTATGTAAGATGAAACAAAAAACTGAATGCTAGCTTGGAGACAAAATGTGTTTTGATTGTAATATTTGGCGGCTTTTATACTACCTTTGAGTATACTGGTGATCTACATGTATAAACCAGTGTTCTGGTTTGTTGCATTTAGATATCTTCTACTTAATTTCACAAATAGGGGACTAAACAAACAGCAAACAGTGAATGCTGCAATTGGTGCCAGACAGTAGAAAGCACTCGGATATTTTATGAGAAATAAATCAATATGTTAAGTTGTTAATACATTCATGTTTCTGTATATGTTCTTTACTTGCTCTTGCTCTGTCTAACAAAACTTGCAGACCAGTGACTTGTCATTGTACTTACTAGCCATGAAAACACTCAGAGGTAGTTTTGGTGGGTTGTAGCCATTGTTGTGTAAAAGTGTTGTTCGTTGGTAGTTTAATGGGCTAAATAGTGGTTTGTGTTTCAAACTGCCCCTCTCATCTGAGATACCTTCAGCAGATGCAAAGCAGTCTGCTGAAATCGTCTGGAGCCTGTCTGTAAATGCTTTCACAACCCTGCCCCTAGTTCCTGCTTACTGAAGGTAGCTTTGGTCACAGCAGTAATAAAATAAGAAAATTCAAGCATCAGTTGTTCGGAATATGTTTGAGAGGAGACCTAGAAAAAAAATAACCTGAAATCTTTTAAATCTTTTTTTGTTAAAGTGGACCAAGGAAAGGATTACAATAATGACGAAGCATGTATAGTTGCAGTGACGTTCTTTATTTCAGGTTATTATGCAAGCAAAACAGCACAGGTCACCTGTTATCTAACTAACCTGGTAAAGTAAGGAAGAATTAGGTGGGATTCTTTAAGTGAAAGTTATGGTTACAGTTTTTCTGCAAGGTGTACTTCTAGGAATAGCTCTGCCATCTAGCTTGCTACGGGCACGTCCTGTGTGTTCTTGGTGGTGAAATCACCTCTGCAGATATGTGGATGTTGCTTTTCCATCAAGTTTTAATGTTGCTTTATTCTAGAGTAAAAACAAAGACAATGAATGTAAAACTACTACACTGCTCAGAATTCGACTTGGGGCTTTGCAAATTGTTTCCTATCAATGCATGGAAATTAAGATTGTTCCTGTAGAAACTATTGTAAAGAACAAACAAACAAACAACACTCCCCCTCCTCACACTTTCATTATTCAGAAGATTCTTGTGTAAATTTAAAAGATCTTCACTTCTAATGTCTTACATAAAACATTAATCTCTTAATAAAAAAGACCCTGAAACAAACCTCAAACCAACAAAATAAATATACCCCCCCTCCAAATCTCCAGAGGGATTAACAACATCTGATAATGAAGCTGTGCCCCCTTATTTATTAATGAGACTGAATACATGATAAAGCAGCTCACTGTGGTAATAAGAAACGTGGAGATAGAGGGCACAGAAGTTTACACTGTGTAAGTACCAAGATCCTTCTCAGGTTTTTCTTCTGTAGGGATTAATTTGGCCCATCTTTATGGGATGATTTTCACCAGAGTGAAATGTCACTCAGGCATACCACAAACCTTCATAACAATGAAACTTGACCGTATAAAGAGTTTCGGTTTTGTTGGCTTTGTGTTTTTTTCCCACATTAGAAATGTGCATTATAAGCCAGCATTAACTATATTCACAAGCGAAACCTCCTCCATGGAGAGATGTGACCTCTTTACTTCACATACAGCTGTAAAATGCACTCATCCATGATAACACAATTTTTCTTAAGGAGCATCACCTTTCTCTCTGTTGCTAGCAATTTATTTACGTTTTTGGAATGCAGAGAGGAGAAGAAGGTAGCTAGACTTCTGGCATGCCAGATACCCTGCTAGAAATAGACTTCAAGGACCAGCAGTATTTTTTAACACTCTGCTGCGTTAGTGCAGGAAAGGTAGGAACGCTGGGGTAACAAAATGGAGATAACAATAACGTGGACAATCAAGACAAAATGGGTCTTACCAGATATTTCAGTGGATGACTCCTGGGTTGGTTCTTGGCTTGGTTCCATGCTCGGCTTAGGGGTAAATTCAGTACTTGGCTCTCCGCTCAGCTCCCAAGTGATCTGTCCACCTTCTTGCACTCCAGCGTTCCCAACTTGCTCTGTACCATTCTCTTTGTGTGAGTCTCCGCTGTAGTCCAGGGGCACCTCTGTGCTTGGTTGCATGCTGGGATCTCTGCTTTGCTCCACGCTTGTTACCTCAAGCACCGGGGTAACAGAGGTACCTGTGAATGAAATTAAAGGAATTTACATGGATGAGGAGGATGGTTTGAAAAACCAAGGTATTGCTAGGGATATCTGAACACGTACATAGTCGTTTTGATAGATCAGAGAGCCCAAGTAGGAGTTTAGGGAGGAGAAAAAGATAAAGCGCAATCTGGAATGTGAACCTTATTTCAAATTGACAAAAGGTGGAATTTCCAATATGTTTTTGACTCACCATGGGCCTTAAGCAGATCAACCAGAACCAGAATCAGCAGTGCTGAAACGATTGCCATCTTTTTTGTTGTGGTTCCCTAAATGTCACGTTAAGCCCAAGCCTTTGGAGGAAAACTTGAGGTGGGTGACAGACAGAAAGCCCTGGGTATTTAAAGGCAAGCTCGTACCTCTGCGTGCTTTGGCACCTTCCTGAAAATAACAGGTTGCAAAAACAACGTCAAATTACATTCTCAAAACAAATGTAGGACCTGTCAGGAACTGTAATCATGTAGCTCCTGCCCTCTGCTTCAGGGCGTGATAACCTTTTCTGCAAGCAGTAAAGGACTTTGGGGGCAGAAGGGTGGGACAGTGGTGGCCTAGGGTGCAGTAGCACTGATAATGGCATCACAGCATCGCCTCTGGCAATGCTGGTTTCTCAAGGCAATTAATCCTGTTGGTTTCGAATGAGGATCTTCAAAAATCCTTTGATATGACACTTGACAAATTGAATGTACCTTAGGGAAACAGGTCAAAGGTGAGGTGTGACTAAAAATTGTGCAGCTGGCTTCTGTGTTGTAAAAAAAAATGATAACAGTGTGAAAGAACTGTGATGTTCTGGTCAAGAATCGAAGAGCATTTCATTGGGAAGTCTTTCCTTTTTCACTGTTGAAAACTTGAGTGTTTGTGTACCACGTGTATATTCAGTCTGTGGTATCTCAGGCAGTATCTCAGTCCCAGAATGGTGGACTTGAAAGGTTGGGACAGTACCAGTCAAATCTCCAAGGAGGCCTTGGCTCCCGTATGTGGTTTAATCGGCAAAGTACGATTGTTCCAAGGGCCCTTTCTGATGCAGAGAAGTTGCTCTGTTTGCGTGCGTGCAGTTCAGTTCCCCGTGGCCTCCCCCGTCCCGGGAAGCGGGTTGTGATCAGACACCCGGAGGTTGTGGTGGTTGTAACCAGGCTGGTCATGTTCCAGGGTCTGCCGGGGTAGCCGTGGACCTCAGGGCTGCGTGTGCAGCTCCGTGTTGCAGACAGAGAACTGTGGACCTGGTTCTGTGCGTTGCACTCGGATGAGTGAGCGGTGTAATTGCTCTAACTAGCAATTCTGCAGTAATTAGCAGAATTAGGTTAATATCAAATCAGTGTAAAGGGATTCAGCGTCTGACTCTCAAGATTTCCCCCCACCCTGTTTCCCTGATTTCACTTGTTTAATATTGCATCAACTTAGTTTTTTAGCACAGTGTTTCTTTCAAGTTGCTTCTACCTCTAGGGTGAGCCTGAGGCATTATTCTTCTAATCAAGCTTTTTATGCTACAACAGAAGGATTTTATTTTTTTCTTGAAGAGAAAAAGAAATACCAATGCCCATGAACACCTACTGACACATGGGTGCAGCCATAGCTTTTTCCTGTGCTGTTGGCTTCAAATGAATGTGGATATGTAACAACTTGATTTTTCAAATGTGGAAGAATATTTCTTCAGTACAGAAGAATTTGTTCCCAACTCACTTGTAAGAGGTAACAATATGATGCATAGGCCAGAAATCTGCAGATAACTGTCTGCATTAAGCAAGATTCTTCAGTATAGATTAAGAAGTCTTGGTTTTCATTCTTGAAAATGTTTTTCCCACACACCATTTCCCGTGTTTTCATGAGGTATTGGGACTGTTAATTGTGTAGGAACAGTAAACAAATATCCTACAGGTTCCGTTAGTCTTAATGAGTTATTACTGTACAAGGAAAGAGGAATTGTCATGTTACTCACTCAGTGGATTTCTGTTTGGTTTCTGAAGTATTTCTCTTCCCTTTTAATGAGGCTCACTGAGCAGAGTTGCCCATCTTGATTTTTCCAGATTGCTATGCTTGTTTCATCATTACAATTTCTAAAAATTAGAAGCAGGGAATTTAAGCATTTTAAGGCAGGGTTTCAGGTTAGTTTTTTTGTCTGGAGACAAAATTAATTTTAGTTATATTGTTAAGGAGAAATCTCAGAAAATAGTAGTAAAGGGAAAACTTTTGAGTAGAAGTTCTTATTGTTTGGGGTTTTGTTTGGTTTTTTTTTTAAAATTAGTACAGAACCTGTCACTGTTCAATATCTTCAGTAATCTCAAAGTAAGTACAGTTAACCTTGCTGAAAGAATAAGTAATGATGAGGACAGAGGTGTGTTACAGGTCTGTTGTTTCTAACTATAATTTTTTCAATGGGCCTCAGCCAACAAAGCAAGTTACATGCACAGGAGAAAGGAATAAAAGCTGCACTTAAGCAATGGCAGTTGCACCTGAAAATGTCTTGCTCCAACAGTTTCCCTCCCCATATTCCTGAGTGTGGCCCTCAGTCCAAATATTGGCATCCATTGTAGAATATATCCAAACTAGAGAGAGTAAAGAAGGAAATGTTTATTGGTGAAAAAAAAATTCTCCCTATGAAGGAAGAATTCCTTTCAGATGCCAAATCTGTTTACTTTATAAAAAAGTAGGATATAGGAGTGACTTACGTTTTGTCATTCCATCAGGGGGAAAAACCCAAAAAGCTAGGTCGTAAAGCAGTCATTTAATGGGGTGGATGGAGGTATAGCCAGAAACTGTGGCTTGAATCATAGGATTTACTATGAGGGAACTAAGTCGTGTTTAAAAACCTGGTGGATTAAAAAAAACCCTATGTATAATTATCCAGTGGTTCCTCTTAGCATTGTGGTCTTTTGAGTCTTAATTGTCCAGATTATGTATTGATATTGGACTCCTAGGGAGAAGCAAATATAACTTTAATGCTGTGGAGATGGATCATCACCTTCCTCTGTGAGGTGATGGAAAATATTTGGTCTCTCTGTTAAAATGTGGAAGGTTGCAGCATAGTGGGCACATTTGTACAAACTGTTCGTACACTATGTCTGCCTGACTCAACGTGCAGAAGATGGAAAGCTGTGCAAGTGTCCACAGAGCCTCTTTAGTGAGGGCAACAGAAGTGAACTCTATCTTAACCGAATTAGAGTTTTGAAGGACACCTGATAGAAACCTGATAGTGACCGAAATGGTTTGCTGGCACCTGGAGTACGACAGGCTGTGATGCTGCTGTGTCAAACCATCCCTGTGGAGGGACAACTTCACTCATTCTTTGTACCCTTTTGGTCCAGGTGCCTTGGTTGATACGAAAACTGGCAGCTGGGACTCTAATAGGTGAGAGACAAGCAATTCTTCCTTCTTGCGCTTCCGTGCCTGTGCAGTGACAGGATGTGAGAACTTATTTTGCATTTTAGCAGTTGAGTGCAAGTATTCCAAAGGTGTGCGGTGCAAGCAAGCACAGTGCTAAGGGGTTTTAACAGCAAGTAATGGTAACTGGATGTGATATGTAGCTTCCCTTCCTTCTCACCTCCAAATTCAGAAATGTAGTGCAGGGTATTTATTAAAAGTGTTTTCATGTACTAAGAATATTGTGAATAAAGGATACTAAAATAATTTTTTAAAATATATTTCTTTTCTTCCCCTGCTGCTATTTTTTATCTCTTTCACTTGAAAACAAGCCAAGGTCATGAAATACAGCTCAGTGGAGCTAGGATCAAAGCAAGGGACGTTGTTTTTCAGATGGTGGAAGAACTAGTTGGCAGAAGTTTATACAGGCTCAGAAGACTGCATATCAAAGTATAACTGAGGTAACTTAGGATATGGAAGCAACACCCAGACCAAGAGTTCCTCAGATGAAAATTAGGACCATAGGCTAATTCAGCTTGGAAAGTATCTTGGGAGATCTCTAGTCCGATATCCCACTGAAAGGAGCGTCACCTGCATTTTACCATTTTACTCAGACAGAGCTTTATTCAGCCTGGGTTTGAAAGCCTCCAAGGACAGAGCCTGCATAACCTCTCTGGGCAACTTGCTTCTATGTTTGATAGTCCTCATGGTGAAAAGTGTTTCTTTATATTCTGTCTGAACTTTCCTTTATTTAACTTATGTCTGTTGTCTCATGTCCTCTCATTGAGTGCCATTGTCAAACCTGGCTTTTGATAGTCTTCATAAATAGCTAGAAAGAGAGTCTTAGTTGGAGGCTGACATTGTGTTATGTGAATAGAATATAAAGACATTCTAAATTGTTACTTCTCTCTGGGCATCAACTCATGGCTACCTTTGCAAATGCAGCACTAGGTTGAGTGGATTCTTGGTCAGACTGGGTTATGTTAAACATTTTGAATATCCTTTGTTGGACTAGTGTAGGGAAGGGAAAGGTGTTGATTCTAATTTGGATCTCTGAAACAGCTGCAGACCACTTAAAACAAAATGTTGCTTGTTACTTTCATTGCTGTTTGAAAAAATAAGCAAATTCTTAGACCGTTGGTGTTTTGAGTGTTTTTGGTTGGTTATGTGTTTTTGTTGGTAAGGTTTTTTTTGTTTGCTTTGTTTCTTTCTCCTTTTCTTTTTTTAGTTTTGCAATCCTACCAAAGGAGGTAATTTGGAAAACTTTAATTGAGAGAAGTAGACTTAGCGCTAAGGAGCTGTGAGATTAGATCACACAACAGGAGACAGAAACTTCTGTTTTAAAAACAAAGTTCTTTTTTTTTTTTTTTTTTTGTTAGCAGCAAGGACCAGATTTTCTAGAAAGGCGAAGGATGCTAAGACCAGTGCATTCTTTTCTTGTGAGCTGATGCCCTAGGGCTTACAAATGTAAGTGCTCTTGGGCATCTTGTATCAGATATAACCATGTTTTGGGAAAAGGGTCTGTGGTATTGTCCCTTCAAGTACCTTATTTTTGTTTTGCAAAGAGTTCTCCTTTTTCATGGAGGTGAACATGGGAGAAAAAGAAAGTCAAAGACTCTAGTCAAATTCCAGAGGAAAAAGAAGAGTTTTGTGTACTTTACTTACTGTTTAATGTTTCAGGAGTTTTTTTGGAACTAATTGTTTACTTGTTTGTTTTGGTTTGTCAATAAGGCAGATTTTGGCCTTTTCTGGAAAATCTGAGAGAAAATATTAAGTCAGGATCTCTTGTGTATCGATAAGTGTAGGCGAAGTTACATATCAGAAGCTTTAAATACAACAGTTTGAAATAATGTTTTGTGATTCAGGCCGGACTTTCAGCACTACTTGAAACACAGATACTTCCCCCCCCCCCCGCCAAAGTCCAGTGTAATTTATAAAGGTAAATAAGCTTTTGTCACTTCACAACTGGGGATAGAGGCACAAAGAAGACTACAAGACTGACTGAATGCTAACCTCCTGCCTCTCAGAGATGTCTCAAAATAAAGTATTTATCTCAGGTTTTCCAGAAATGAGGGGGAGGGTGGGGGAGGAGGAGCCGTGTAGAGGAGGTGAAGGAGGTCATGAGAAAGAGAAAGATGTTATGGAAAGTTAAGATACCTTCGGTAGGTCAGAAGGAATCGGTGTTTTGGGTGTGTGCTCCTTGTAGGCAATGTCTACAGGCAGAATAACTCAGGAATGGTAAAGCTGAAACAGGTCCTGCTGTCCTCAGTTGAGCCTTGCACAAAGCTGAGGTCCACTTTTGTCACAGAGAGGGTGAAGAAGCCACGTAGTAAGATCTAACTGGACAATTTTCGCTCAGAGAACTCTTCATTCTAGCTGTCATTAATTATATGCTTGGGAAGGCCTAAATCCCATGTTTGTTTCTGCTTTGTGTGGGTGCTCTTTGGGTTGTCTCATTCTCTCCAATAACATTAAGTGCTTCTGGAATACTGTTACATTTTTTTGCTTGTTAAATTTGTTGACAGTGATTTCCATGAGTTAATGATGGAAAAATTAATGAAATGGTTGAGAACTTAGTCCATGATGCATGGACAGTAAGAAGGTAGAGAGTTGATCTTTGCAGAAAAGCTGTCAGAAGTCACCTGTTTTATGTGTCTTCATTTCTAAAGACATTTCAGAGCTGGGTTTGATATTTGAATGACTGAATCAACCCACAGGTCCACTTTGTAAAGAGAATATCCAACTGCTTGAGTAAGGCAATTTTAAGAGGCTTCAGTTTGTTGAAAGGAATGATCTTATTCTGTTTTTCTTAAATGGTCATCTCCTAGGAGTGGTTCATGCCACTTCCGCGGAGAATTGTGCGTTACTTATTTAACAATCAGGTACTAGAACACCTAGTCATTAGGTAATGTAACCTAATATGATGTTACTAGGTGAATGTAATGAAAATACTGTAGATAAATAAGAGGCAGCTTCTCTAAAGCTCTAAGGACAGAGGAGACAGTTTATAATTTGTCTTTCCTGCTAAGACTTTCAGTTTATAAGCTGGGAGCTTTATGAAGTTGTGTAGCCTCTGATTCCTCTGCAGAAAGCTTCCACATTACTTAAGCACTGCAATCTGACTTCCTGTTAATTGTACCAGCTGAAGGAGTGAAGAAAAGTTAAAGACAGAGCACATGAATCTTTATTTTTCCTGTTCTTTATTGAGGGTACTCTAATTTTGGCCATGTATATTTGGATGTAAATTTGAATTCTTGCCTCTGAAGTGATATAAATGCCTTTACAGAAGCTCTTATTTAATTTTCAGAGGTGTCATTTGCTACAATTTAAATCAGATTCACTTATGAATTCCATGGATAGAATCTAGGTAGAATAATAAAAGATCATTCAACTAGCTTAACTAAGAAAGCAGAAATGCCACCCAAAAAGTCTTAATTCCCTCTCTTCTTCTGCTCTGTGCCCCTGTGCCTTCTCTTCTGTTACCAGTGATGCTTAGTTGCTTCCTGGGAAGCTGATTTAAGTTGTTGATTTGGCAGAAAACTTTCTTTTCCTGATAGACTGAAGATTTAAGATACCTCAGTAGGGGTATCTTAGTACCTCTGGAGCTTATGAAAGGAAACAGTGGGAGCACATGGCCAAGAACAGAGTCATGTCAGTGGCTGCTGGGTCGTCTCAGATGATCTCCTCTGGTAGCTCCATAACTCACTGGAAACATATAAATTGACATTGAGGTTGTAGTTACCCCTTGTCTGTGTAAGAACAAGTTAGCAGTAATTAGTCCAAATAGAGCTTGATTTGGCAGTGGCAGTTTTAGGTCAGACAAAATAATGCTGGATCAGAAGAGCCGCCACGCAGGTTCTGTCACCGGTGGACTTGGCAGCACCAGGCAGAGCTATGGATTGCAGTGTTAGAGATCTGAGGCGCACCTGGGGCTTCCCCCTAAGCCTCACTGATTTTAGTGGAAATTCTCATGCCACCCTGGCTTTGTCCATACCTACTGACAGTGCCAGGGACTGACATTTGAGACCAGGCAGGAAAGTACGAGCTAGCAATACAGATGTGCAATATGCAGTGGTACTCTGCAGAGGAAAGACAGACAAATGGGATTAGTTGATGCATTAATCTGCTAGTGTCTTTAGTAGGAGATGCTGATTTGAATATTTTTCCTGCTTTTATCAAGACAGCAATTTCCATTTGTATTCTTGTTCCATGGCCTTTCATGTCACAACAGCGTCACGTCCTTTCAGCCCTTCTTCCTTTCCTTTCTGCATCTGTTTTCTCCTGTCACTCTTTTCTAAATGCATGTTTATCACTATTTCATAAGACAGCTTTAGTCTCCCTTCTATGGAGGGTCATCTGAAGCAGGTCAGGAGGGAAGGAGCTCACCTGAACTTTTCCAGGAAGGAGTGGGTAGAAATATTCTCTTATCTGTAAAACTTCAGCCTCTCAGCTTTCTGCCAGAGGGCAAAAATGCTTACTCAGAGATAATGTGACCCTTCTCAACCGCTGAAACCTTTGGCTTACCAAGCAGCATATTTGGCTCCATATGTAATGGCTTCCCACTACCTTTGGAAGCTTTTCTGAAACGGAGTGCTTCATACTGGGAAAGGTCTATGGAAAAAGAAGTGCCATAGCAGCACAGAAACCAGAGCTCACCTGCTCTGTCAAGGGTGTTCACTGTAGTATCCCAATTCCAGCAGGTTATGAGGAAATGGGGGAGTGCTTAGCAGAGGCACCTTGGCTCTTCTGCAGGAGCCATGCAGAACACATCTCAATCAAATGTGGAAGATGCAATGCAAAATGATTTTATTATTTTCCTCTGTCACTTTTTAAAAATGTTTCAAGACCCTGTAGCTCTCAATAATTTTTAAACTTGTATATGACACACCGAATGATGGCAATATTCATACAACCCAGCAACATTGTCTGCAGGAGTATAATTTCTGTTTATGAGAGGAACAAACAGAACCCGATCTAAATTCCAGTGGCATCGAGAAGGGTCTGCCTGTCTCTAGGCCTTTCTTGTTCTCCATTGTTTAGTTAGTTTCCCGATTTAACAGCCTGAAGCTAGAATGGAAATAATGGGTAGGTTTGCACGTGGTGCAGTCTCTAGGTGGTTCATACTACTGGTAATGTATATGCCTCCACATTCCAGTTTTCTTTAGGTTCTAAGAGAGAATTTGATATTGAAGCTTCTATTGTACTTCTATTTTAGTCTGCAGTTATGCAGTTACTTTTTAAACACAACATAAATTCACAAAGCTGGGAATAGGTGTCCACCACTTCCCCATGCCTGACTTCTTATCCCCACCCTCTAGGTTTGCCTCTGCAACATTTGTCTGGCTATGCAGTCAGACAAGCCAGGGAAAGTATTTTGCTGAAAATGGACTCAAACCAAAAAAAGGTTGACTTCTGTGGGATTTGTTTCCTGTCCTGGCTCATTGTGCAGGGAAAGGATAGTAATTACTGTAGCACGGCAGAGGTGTGGCGGATGGACTGCACTGTTCAGCAAGGTCATGGTTTACCTGGGGACTTTAAAAGCAACTAAGTTGCAGTGAAGATCGAGGCACACAAAGCAGAACAGGTGCGAGAAATGGAAGCAGAATTTGCCTTTCCCTTGTCAGCCAAGGAGCTGTTTGTAACGCAAGATGCTGATTCCCCATCTGGGAGACGGGAAATTCCGGTCCTGTGAAGCGTGCCTGCTACTCAGTAAGTAAAGCTGCTGTGATTGGTGGCTAACCAAAAAGACACTGTTAGCACAGCATTTCTGGGATTTCTGTTGAGAAAAAGCATTAAGGGGTTGTATTAAGGAAGAAATTTTCTTTGACTTAGAAGTAGGTGTCAGATGATCAGCTGGGAGAGCTGTGGTTATCTGCTTCTTATCTTGGGACTAGAAACTGAGCCCCTGAAATGTTACATTCATCTAATGTGGGTGTAAGTACTTTATAAGAAAATCTTGATAGATTCTGCTCTTTGTGAGGTATTGGAAGAGTTAAGAGGAAACTTCATCTCTGCTCAGCCTAGCAGCATCCAGAAGATAAAAGCATCTCTCAGTATGAACAGCCTGCATAATGTATTTGAAAATAAATTTTTTAATGCCAATTGTCATTGCGAATTTATCTTCAAATAGGTTTTGCAGTTTGCTTATGTCGAAAGATCCTTTTATCTTTGTAACTTCCAGACTGTGGGATTGAACAAAACAGGTAGCTTTCCTTTTAAATAAAGTGGAAAATATTGGAACAAGATTATATCTGTTGCAGATTATAATATTTATATGTCTTTCTCATCAAACCCGAATTCCCCAAGTACTCTCAGATTTGTATGAGACTGAGCTGTTTGCCTTTGCTCTACTGGCACTCTGTTAGACTTGGTCATATGTACCTAAAAGCCAGTCTAAAGCTGTTTGTAAGGATGATACTTCAGGTAATGCAAGGGGTGCACTTGTCATGGCTCAGCCCTGATGCTTAGAGTCAGACTTGGCAGTCCTGGATACATCTGTCACAATTTGTTAGCAGCCTCTTGGTTAGGACTAGTACTGTAGCCTGCACTCAGAGGTGGAGTGTAGTTTGTGTGTTTCCCTGGGTTCTGCCAATTTTTGGACAGCCTCAGTTACTTTACATGCTTAAAACACTGTGAGTCCTATCTATTCTGGAAAATTGTGAATTCCCTTATTTCTTCCTTGGAAGTTCAAGAGGAAATGTCAAACTCCAGTCAAACAAGATTCTGGTTTTGTTTTTTTCTCTTATTTCTGATACTGTGCTGACCTCTAGAGAGACTAAACTTGGTAACCACTTAGAAGTGGAACTGAAGGTTTGGGTGCAGGACTTATGGAGTTGTTTTAATCAGTTTAAACATTTTGCATTCCAAAAAAGCTCTCAAAAAGCCCTGTTGAAAATCTCTATAAAATATAATTTGAATTAATCCTACACTACTGATTTCACAAAAGATATCCCAAGCAGGTGGGCACTGTAATGGAACTCAGGGTTTGGTCTGATAAGCAGATGCAGCTGCTCCCAAAAAGGGCAGTCCTGCTTCACCTGTTTTCCATCATCAGAGACATGTTTCTGCCCTTGCTTTAGTGCAAGGCTGGCTGACCCTCTGCTGAAACTGTTCAGGGAACTAAACAGAGTGAAGACTTGCCTGTGCCAAGGTGATGCTGGGAGCACACAGGTAAGACGGAGACTGTGTCTGCCAAAAGGGGAAGCAGCCAGCCATGAAGTTGCTAGAGCTGCACTGTCAAATTGCACGCTCCATTGAGCGAATATGAGCAACAGGGAGATCTCATGATAAAACTGTCTTCTTGCTCTTGCTGATTTGCATCCAACACCGTAGACATGCTGCTTGTATACAGTTGCCCTTAACAAACAACTGCTTTAGACCCGTGTGGATCAGAGGCCTTGTATTAGGGAAACACAGCTTTTAGGGTCTTTCTGGAGCCAATTTCTGTGATTAATATCTAAAAATTATAAATTAATCACTACAAAATATAAATGTTTGGGGGATAGCCTGGGGTGCTTGTGGTTCTTACCTGATTTGTAAGCACCTGATTTACTTAAAGCAGTGGAGACTTTCTGGCCTTCTCCTTGCAGATTTATTAGAAATAGTTTTTACTGTGTTTTAGATTTTTGGGGGGTTTTTTTTGGTCACCTATTCACTTCCTGCTTGGCTCTTCAGAAAGTGAGCCTTCACCTTTGCTGTTACTCTCCTTTTTGAAGATTATCTCATGGTTATAAGGACAGAACTAAGCAGGCTTGCTCTTTTCTCAAGCTGGAGTTTCACTGATATGTCTTTAGTATCCATCTTTAATATCACCTGCTGGAGGTCCAGGGAAGTGAACTAAGAGCAATTTACTGGGTGTTTGAAGGAGAAATTTAAATCAGAACTGGAAAAAATGTCAAAGGAAAGGGTGTTGATTGGAAAAGACCACCACCCCCCGAAAAATAATGTGTGCCCTTATCACAGAAAGGATTGAGATGGGCACATATTAAGGTAATCCCGTGAACAGTCCAGCTGGACAGGGGGAGACACAAAGGCAGGAGGTGTGTAAAGCACCCAGGGCAGAACTCTTACCTTTCGTTTTTGGAAATGTCTGAGAAACTCACAGTCTCATTTTCCTGTAGTGCTAGTAGGAGGTGATGCCTTGCTGCTGTTCTCTCCCTTGGCTCAAAAGAAGGTGACTTGTGAGGCACCTGAATTCTATGCTCTTACAGATGCTGGTGTGATGCCACCTAAGGAAGCTGTAGCATTTTTGGCTTGCTCACTTTTTAGAAAATTTACAAAACTCTGTTCATAAAACATTAACGTTTGTAAAGTCAAAAGTTATGAGATGGTAGAATTTTTCCTTGCAACTTTGCTTTGACTCTTGATTATAATGCTATCTCTTAACTACATAATACACATTATTTTTACTGTGGGATATTGACCTCATTTATTACTGGATGGGAAGGGGATGGTGCATAAAAATGAGTTGTATGAAGTTTGTGTAATTTGTTGAAGCAATTGTCAGGCATGTGAGGAAGACAGAGATTTGGTATTGTGAGTATGCAGGTGAACCTATCTTGAAAACTTTCTGGCCTCTGCCAGAGGCACCTTGGAAGGCTAGTCCACAGAAAAGCCCTTAAATGCACAGAAAGCACACTTAAAAAAATCACTTGAATTGAAACTGGTCTATGCTTTGTATTCAGTACTGGCAGCTCTGGATCTCTGTGATGACTTGTATGTTTCCAACACCTCTCTATTTCTTAGCTGTGGAACTGAGAGATAAACAGGCATATTGCAAGTATTTTAGGTAAGTTCATGATGTGCTGGAATGGGATTTTCCCATGTCAGTGCCCTGGCCATTTGTGGGGAAGGGTAGGAGGAAAGCAGCACAATGGATTGCCAGAGAGGTCAAGTGGCATGGGTATTATTATTGAAAACCTTGTTTCTTGTTGCAAGCTCAGTTTGGTCAGAAGTCGGAGCTACCAGAAGAGAGAACTACTGAATATTAAGAACTGCCTTGATTTGTATTGCTAGGTGTGTATTACCAGGCATTGCCAGCAGACAGGCTGGCCTGAGAGACAGATGGAGGCAGATGTCCTGAGAGAAAACAAATGCAGATTGTCCTCTCAGCTTTTCTCCATGGGAGAGTCAAACATGACTGATCCCTGGTCTATTTTTTGTTTTGTTGTTTTGGGGTTTTTTTATTTTTTTTTTTAATGCTGTGTGTCACAGAGCTTGTCAAATGGTTAAAGTCATCCCAGCTCTGCAGGGAGATAAATGCAGGGTCCACATATCCCATGCAAATAGTTCTAAACACAGGAGAACTGCAGCCCAAAGAACTGGGGAATGTTGATAATGTTGCACAGTGCTGCTCAAAGGAAAAATGAATGCAAAGCTTTACTACAGATAAATTAGAGTGCATTAGAAGAGATTAAATGATTTTTTTCCTCAACAACAGTCTGTTGTAACACCACCAAGTTATATGAGTTTGAAAATGAACTTAGTATTTTATTTGAAGCACTGTAGTAAGAAAAGAGTAGAGCTTTTTATTTGTTTGTTTAGTTATTTTCTTGAAATCAAGAATGTTCTTATACTGCTGGTCAAGTTTGTTGTAATCTTTCTCAGGGCAAAGCTAAGTATTAGGAATTTAATATACATCACAACTTTTCTCCTTGTATGTTGCGACAAAAGCAATAATAATAATAAAAACAAAACAAACAAAAAAACCCCAAAAAAACACCCTCAAAAAAACCAAACCCAAACAAACAAAAAACCAACAAAAAACCAAAACTAAACCAAAACAAAAAAACCAACCAAACAAAAAATCCAACAACAAAAAAACAAAGCAAACCAAAACCCCCAACAACAACAACAACAAAAACAACCATAAAACACCCTCCCAAACCTACAGGGCAATTCATTCCAGAGCCGTAGCTGTCCTGTTCAGCAGAAGAGGAAACAGCAATGTCTTTATTAATAGTTATGGCATTAGTTAAAAGTTAGAAACTCAGCTTATAGTTGTGGCTCTGCAGAGAGCACTGAGCTTGTTTCCAAGAAACCTGTGCTCTGTTCCTGGCTTTCCATCCAGTCTACTGTTTGGCATTAAACAGCTCTCTTTCCTTCTGTTTTATCTTGTGCCCTTTACATATCTCATCTCCTCAAACAACAGTTTTAGAACTGGTGCTCTTTCTTTTGATGTAGCTGCAGATCACCTCAAACAGAGAGTCACCTGTCATCAGTGTATGATTCTCTGATAAAGAAATGTCTAGCTCTTGTCACATCCTTGTTGTCACATTTAAACTGTTTACTTCAAATTGGATTATTATTCCATTTAAATGAAATCCACACTTTACAGTCATTCTTTAAAATCAGAGAGATATGATACCTTTTCAGGTCACAAAGCAGTATGTATTATTATTACTATTATTTAATTTTCAGCAAATTTCAGAGTTTTGTTTGCATTCCTGTCCTGTTCTGAAATAAAGAATTCCCCTGTGGCCACAATAACAGTCTGTAGCACAATCTTATAGATAAATTTGCACTGGGGTATTAAACTCTGTCTGTATTAAAGAAAAATCTTAATTGAAGAAAGTTTCTGCCCAGAAAGGTTGTTCTCTTTAAGAAATATACATTACTCAAAGCTGCAGTTCCAGTTTCCTGCAGTCCCACCTGCCATTCAGGAAGTGTCTGTTTTCAGAAGGAATTCCTATGGGGGAGGAAATTCCCCACAGATTAGGAAGGATTTTTCATGTAAGACTGTTTTGATTTGTATAAGGGACTAAAAGGCTATTTTTCATGTCACTGGAGAACTTCCAGCCAAACAGATATTTTTCTTTTTGAGCTGCTTAACTTGAAGGCATCCTTGTACAGAAGTAAAGTTCCTCGAGTTGTTGCAACTAAAGCTATTTCTTAATTATGTCATTATTATCCAAAACTTGCATTTAGATAGCAAGAAAAATAAAGAGTCATAATCTAGAGTAAACCCTCACTGTTGTGCCCGGGACATCCACTAAGTTAAATATACAAATTAAAAACTAAAACCACAGTGGCAGCTCCCTTTCGCTCTAGCAGGTCTGTGGGGCAGGTGCAGTCAGACGTGCTGCAGAAACACTGTTGGACTACAAGAGCACAAAGATTGGTTTTCTAGTTGAAAACACCTTTCAGTTGCATTGGAAAAAATAAACTGGTTTGGACTTTGGGAGATACGCTTCAATCAAAATCCAGGAGAGGGAGCCCTCCATCAAAATAAGGCTCTGAGCTGGATCACGACCAAGATTCACAGAAGTTTCCACTTTCTCGTCCACCTGCTTATAAATCACTTGGTGGAATTTCTTGCCTGTCTGCCTATTCTTTAAAACCTAACAGCTCACAGTTGCTAGCTTTAAACAGTATCATTCAATAACTGACTTGTATGTGTGAGATTTTTCTTAAAACTCTGGCTGGACACGTCAGATATGGATCTCAGTCCCTACAAAAGAAGGGCTTCCGTTATCCTGCAAAAAGAACATGTCCTTTTTGTACCATGCTCAGTATATTGCATGGCAAATCCTGATTTTCACTCACAGCAAAACCTTCCTCTGCTTTAAGGAACCTCTCAGTTACCAACCGACTTCTTGTTTGGCTGAAGTCAGTGAAGTTTGCTATTGTCTTTGTCAGGGAGTCGGCCCTTTAGCATAAGAGACTATGTTTATACAGGAATTTTGCTCAGATCCTCATGATGAGTAATTAGCTCTGAGCAAGACCAATCTGTAGCATATTGAAGCCAAGTCACCTTTCCCGGTACTGTGTGTGCCATTTGTAATGTTCACTATACTCACTTTTTAACCTGCCCGTGACAGCCCCAAATGTTCACAAGTGCTGATTGCTTGAGTTACATCAATTTCCTGCTGCTGAAATTTTGATCCTCAACAGATATTGGTTTCCTCTAGAGTTTACTGCTTGTCTTATCACTCTGGGTGTATTGGACAAGTTAGAGGAGGTTTGAGGTCCAGTCCTCTGGTAACCAATTAAGAGCGTTCTGTCACTTATGTTTTTGCTTTTGTGTTTTGTTTGTTTATTTGTCTTTTTTAATTTCCTTTTTTCTCCTCCCCCACCCCCAAAATATCAAGAATAGTCTGCCTTGTAGCTGTTTGTTCCCTTGACAAGGATCCTAGAAAAGGTCAAAACTAAGGCGAACAGGTCTTCAATTTTTTTATCTAAAATGTCTCTTCTTTCTGATTCTCTCCACTGCTTCCCATAGTCCAGGGTGAAATTTAGACTTCGAAGTCCCTTTGTTTTGTAAACATCTGGATGTAGCTGGGAATAGCTCCAATGTTTGTGTAACTCTTCCACATTACTACAGTGCTCCTCCAGATTCAGCCCCACTGTGATTCAGAGGAATAAGTATTGCTTAGGAACTAAACCCCTTTAGCTACCGAGAGAAGATGTGACAGTGACACTGACTGATAGGACAGGATTTGAGAAAACAGCACCAAAAGATTCACTCTATTAGGCAGGAGCAAAAAGATCTATGATGCTGGAGTCAGTAGCTAAACTTCCTGTTAAAGAGATCCTAGATGGCTTTGCCTTTTCCCCCCCTTTATTTTTCATATTTTTGTTTTTGTTTTTCATATTCTCTATTTTCTCTTTTCTTTTTCTCTCTTGTCTTTCTCTTCTTTATCAGTTTTAGCAAAGCACTCAGCTTTTCATATACCTGCCCAGGGTTGTTAGTCTCTTTCTCTGGACTAAGCCCTCATCTTAATTTGCCCCTTTGTGTGTGGTTGAATACATTGAATAGCCATTCTAGTCATAACTGTAAAGTGAATGTATTGAAATAGTATATGGCAAAGTCTAATTAGAAAAGGAATGGGCTAGATTCTTGAAAATTAACCTTTCAATATATTTGTTATCCTATATATATCCTGTGAGGCGAACGGCAGCTGCCAGTGGTTTATGCTTACACACAGTGTCTGGTTTATGCTGTCTAGAAGACAGTAGTGTAAACATATTTACAGCACAGTATACGTGTGTTTCCTTGAGCTTTAGAAGAACACGTGTCTTACTCCTGAGCTGTGTGCTGTGACCATCCATTTCAGGAAAGTTTTCAGAGTGTATTTTGAGGACAGCAGGCACTGTGGCTAATTGGGTAAGTTATGGCCATCCTGAGGTCTATGCATTATCAGTGGGAAAGCAGCAGTGGTCAAGTTACTTCCCTTCCATTCTCCCTGCCAAATCACAAGGTTAGACAGTTAAATTGACTTCCCCTTGGGTCTGAGTGCGGGAAGGTGCGGTCGGGCTGTCAGATTTCTTTCTGTTGGAAGGTGAAAATTTATTGGTAAATTAGGTCTCTTCCTGCTGCTTGAATGGGAACACCAGCACCCTGAACCTCTGTTCCTGTTGAGTGAATTTGCTGCTGGCCAGGAGGCAGACAGGCAGTAGGAGACAATGTGAGTGGCTTACAAGCCAGTACACACCAGTGCTCTGCCTTCCAGGCCAGAGCAGTGTAATAAGAAAGGATCCAGTATTTTCACATTGACATTCAGGTTTGTTTTCTAATAAAACGCAGTGTAATTAAAAAAATCCTAAATCAAATCAGTTCTATAACAGAGCTCACGGGCTCTGCAGTTAATGCCCTTGAAATAATGCAGTAATATATGAAAAAGTCTCCTACTGCCCAAAGACAACCAGTTAACTTCCTTTTATGAAACCGTAGGTCTTTTTATTAGGCTACAAAACTGATTCAAACAAATGAAAACTAAATGTGTAAAAAATGTGAGTGTTTTTCTTCTAACTCATACAAAATAGTGTGAGCCACAGGCTCTTCAAGAGAAGCCCTGCCTCAGTCTCTCCTACAGGCTGGCTTGGGCTTTTGTTAGTGAATAAAGGGCTCGTCTATTGAGCAACACGCTTCATCGTGCTGTTAGATACAGGACCTATACAGCAACCGTACTGGAGATATTAAGCAGCCATTCAGTATGGAACTATTCAGAGCAGTGAACCCTGAGATATGTGAAAGCATTATGCAACTCAGATTGGCACATGTTCTGTTCTCCAGCCCAAAATAGTTGCTATTGTGGAAGCAAGCTATTTTAACAGTCATATGCAAAAGCTTTTAACATGTACTATGAACCTATGCCCTGTCTTGTGATATTATTCATTCTCGTACTAAACAGGCATGATGCCAAAACCAGCCCCACTATAAATGAGTGCATCTACTACAGAGATCAATAAGAATTGCACTTGCTTACACCAGGGCTGAATTTTTGCCTATAAATTACAAACAGTTCCGTTGTGGATGGAAAATATATTAACCTTCTGTGAACATAAAACTCAGCATGTCATCTGTAGGATTTTGCTTTTCAGTGATTGCTTCCTAACTGGAGAGCGATTTCATTCAAGTGGGAAATGTTTTAGCAACAGATCTTTGTGTACTGCCTGAACATGCTCATGTCTTGGCCTTGGTGGAAACAATCCATGTGTAATGACTCTGGTCTGGGCACTTAGGTCTTGAATTCTGATAAAGTCCTTGTAAAGACTAAAAGCAAGGCAGTTTTGGCCGAGAGAGCAGTAAATGAGACTGCAGTAAGGCATGTTATTACATGGTGCAGACCTTAATAAGCAAAATACACAGGTTTTATTTCCTGTATCTGTGAGTCTTGACTGGTAAGTTAGAGTCTTCCCTTTAAATACTACCTCATCTGCTTCATATTTCAGTCAAAGGCTAAATCCCTACTCGTAGATTTATCTGACCACGCACCTAGTACTTGATGCCAAGACCCATTAAGATATGAAGATTGACATATTTTCTTGCAAAATGAAAGAGAATCAAGTTCCTAAATGGTTTTGGTGCCTTTGGGCTACACTGGGTTTAGGTACTGGCAGATTAAGTTATCAACTTTTAAATTCCTGTCTGTGCCACTGGGGCTTGAGAAATGTTTGATCTGTGACCTACAGGGAGAGAGCTATTGGAGGGTGAATAGCCAAATGGGTCTAGGATATCATTCCAGAGGAAACCATCTATTTCATTATAGATAGTGGGCAAAAGTCACATATGCAAAGACCCATAGAAACTTTTTGGAGTTTTCTTGGCTTCCCGTGTGTAAACAGGCTTTGTGAGGTCCATGGCAAAAGCAAGTTGACACACAGAAGATAATGTACTCTATCTTAAAAATGAAAATAATTAGAGGACATGGTACTGCATTTGAGGAAAAACTGTGGTCTTGCAGTTAAATTGTGTGGAACAATGCATACCTTTAAGAGGTTGCACACAGATCCTTAATTTGAAATGTTTTCTGAATATTAAGTGTTTAATTGTGCGCTCTCTCAATGCAGTTGCTTCTTAAAGGAATATAGATTATATATTCCTCCTAGTTTTCTATGGAATGATATATGACACTTGGTCAAATTCACTGTGCTCTCAGGATAAATTATAAAGTACTTAAATGTATTTCATTGCACATTATACTTCATCTTCAGGCAAAAATGTGTTTTGTCAAAATATTGATTTGTATTATCAGAGCACATTGTATAAAATCCAAGACTGAATTTCATTTTAGGGAACTGTGCAATTTGTCTAACCATTCCAAGGAAAAGGACATCAAATACATATGAGCAACTGTGTTGGTGAAATGAATTTTAATCATGTTTATCATCCTTGCAGATACACTGTACAATGGCATTTGATAAATTTCACTCCCTAGACCTTAGTCTGATCACTGATGAGATAGGAATGTTACAATGTCCCAGTGGCATCAAGCTGGATTCCTGCTCTTAATAGGGTGCTGATAATATAGACACTAGTAATTTATCTGTTACTTAAGAAAAATTAAATCTGATTTTGTAAAAGGAGGAAAACCAAATAAATGAATATAGGTAAGAATTAATGTAGACACAGCCTGCAGTATGTAGTTGGTGTCTAGAGGTTTTAAGGACTAAATGTAAGTATTTGAGAGATTGTTTTTTCTATCAATTGTGTGTTTAAAACTTGAAAGTCATGAAACATAGAGTCTCTCTTTTTTTGTTGTTTTTCCTTTTATTTAACTTTCCCACAGATTTTTCTACATGACCTTGAAAATGTTCGATGAGTCTGATTCTGCACTGGAAGTCAATGGGCCGTATTCTACAAAGAGATGAGGACTGAAACTGCATCCCTCCTGCACCTTTCGTTTCTTCACTTGTAAAAAGAGGCCAAGAGTGCACTCCTTCCTCCTCCTTGGGGTATGGCAGACCTCAAACACCTGCTATTTGCAAAGACTCTAGTATCAAAAATATGTGGGCTGCTTTTGCTTGAATTGCTGAGACTCTGAAGGACAAGGGCTTTGCTCTGCTTGTGGGTTACCCAGCAGAGGGCAACATCACCCTCACGCAAGAAAATTATTCGTACTCTACTTGATACAAAACTTGCCAAAAGCAAAAGGAATCTTTTCTTTGGCCTTTATAGTTCTGTTTAAATGCAGTTTTTTACTGTATTTCAATATTAGCCCTAAAATGAAATGGCATTGTGTTAGCACTCCCATGGCACTGTTGGCAGCTAGCCTTAGAAAAAAGCTTCAAAACCTTCCAGTGCCGGCCAGAAACACAACAGCAATTTTTATTTTGTTAGGGGTTTATACAGTGCTAATATCCTTAACAGCTGTGACTGAGCAATGATTTGAGTTTTGCTTGGCTTTAGTTAACTTTTATCACTCTTATCTATTTGTTTGATATCTGATGCAAGGGCACCTGAGATGCCTGTCACAGGCACTGAAAAAGAAAGACATCAGGTGGATTCTGACCTCATAGAAATCAATGGCAGTGTTTTCTTTCGTTTTCAGTGGGGTCTGGACTGTGCCTGAGTTTTCTCTCAAAACTTATGGCTCCGGTTACTTTGTCATGTCTGAGGCTGCTGATGGCATTCATTGCTCTGCCCCATCTTCAGACCCTGTGGAACTGCACCTTGTCAGTGAGGGCATGGCCTGTGCTGGGTCACCCGTGGTTCCTGGCTTGTCCACACTCATGGCACAGCCCTGCTCACACTGCTCCTGCAGAGACTGAACATATGCCCCGTGAGAAACCCCCGATGAGAAATTCAGTCACACCATTTAGAGCACTTGAAGAGAACAGAGGGGTTATAATCAGTCTTTGTGGGATCACAGACCTGTGTAATGCAAAAATGTGCAACCCTGGAAACACAAGTAGTTGTGTACAGCTTAACTGAGTCATAAGCAGCTCTTGCTGGAAACTGGCCTTTTAGATATCCAGATCTATTAAAGAAATGGTTAGTCTTCAGCCTTGCAGAGAACAGCTTGAAAAGTGAGGAACTATAGAGGTCAAAAGAACAAGAATTGAAAATAGAAATATTGAGACAACCCAACCTACCTTTATTGTGCTTGGAATTTAGGAAATCAGGTGGATTTTAAGCTAACTTCATAATTTATTGCAGTTTATTGCCTGATTCTTGAAAGCTTGTAACTAGTCAGACACAGAAGATGACAGACAGTGATATATTTTGTTCACTGTGAGGCAAAAGGGGCAAACTTCAGTCAGTTTTCTATTAAGACTTTCCCTCCAAGTATCTGAACAACACTGGTATTTTAATTTAAAATTCTGATGGTGGGGAAACAGCTATCACTAGGGTATTTCCCTGTAGGCTAATGATAGATTCACATTTTATATTGTCTTTTCTCATTTTTTTTTGTTTAAGAAATACAGCCCTCAGAATGATTGGGAAATTTGTTTGGATGTTGTTAATATGCAATGCAAATACGTGTGTAAAAATTTGGGACTGGGTAGTTCATATTTCATTTGTGAGCCTCTGGGTCCTATATCTGACCCATGTCGTGGAAGGACTTTGTGGAATTCAAGTGTGTTTCTGTGTGATCTCTGCACCAGCTTTGTTTTTTGAGTTGAAGTAGGAGAATTGTCATTGTTAAGTAGCTAGTTGCAGGGAGAAGCTTGTCCAGCCCCAAATGGGAGCTGCATGATTTAACAGGAACTTCATATTGAATAAGAGGGAATGAAAAATTCCCAAGGCTTGTCTGCTTGGTGTAAATAATGCTTCTTCCAGCTTTAATAGATGCAGGGAGGCAACAGGTTTTGTGTGGCACATGTACCACTCCAAAGTGAAATCAGGGAATTGTTCTCAAACTAGATTTGCAGAGAAGTAGTATAACAAAGTTTAAAATTCTCCTTTGCACAGCTCTCCTGTGGGAGAGTGCTTTGAAAATGCTTCTCACTGCCTTTTTCCTTGTAAAATGACATTTCAGATGGATGGTGGTCTGTGGAAAGATTTTGGGACCTGACAGTCCAGGCCCAGGAGCAGAATTTGCCCTGTGACATTGGAGGAGCCCTGGGTGTGTTTGCACTGTGTAGTGAACGCAGTGCAGCACCAGGAGGGTGCAGGAAGACCTGCCATAATCGCCGCGTTCAGATGAATGTTACAGCCTGGGCTGGGTCTCGGGGTGACGTAGACATGCACTTCTGAGTGCAAAGCTTGTGCAAGGGACTGCACTCTATCCCTTCGGTGTGACTCTATTAATAACATTAATAACAAGTGAGATGGCTAGAAAGAAGTGTTCTTTCTCTTCCCCTCAGTAGAAGTCCTCCGAGGTTGTGCTAATACTTCAGACAGTTATTTGGTTATATTTGGGTGTCTTTGAAAGAGTCTTTTTAGCAAGGAAGGTATTGTTTATTGCTACTCTTAGGATTGTTGCTGTAGATCCCCTTTGAGACAGGCAGGTGCTGTACACGGCAAATGCTCAGTGGATAAAAAGGTCAGTCACTGCCAGGAGCACTGCTGGTGTAACCAGTGTTACACAGTGACCAAAGCCAGCAAAAACACTGACGTAAGGAGAGGGAGCACGAGATCAAGGTAACAAAATAGCTGCAGTTTAGTAAGATACCAAGCTTGACAGATCACAGTTCACCTAATGAATGAAATCAGACCGCTTCTTCCTTGAAACACGTGTGCTGTGGGTCCTACTGCTTTTTATTCTCTTGTTACCTTCCTTCCTCCCCAGTTCTGATAGCAGTTGAGATTTGGTCAGAGAGGGCATCCTCTAGGAGACATCGCCTTTCATTGTCAGTTTGTCTCTCTCCCCCATTTGCTGTTATTCCGCTCTCATGTAGTATTGATGCACAAAATGTTGATTCTGGAATGACTTAACAGATGTTGCACTGTCTGTTTTACTGGTAAATTATTGCTGAAGTGTCAGTGACTAGTGTGAAGACATTGATTTGTAATATGTATTAACACTTCCAGTTGATGGCATAAATCAGTAGGTTTTCCTCTTTTGGTTATCAGATTGACACATCTCCTATTATAAACTTTTGCATACATAGACTGCTGCATAACACATATGAAATAACTTATTTTAGTCAACTGTCTTGCACCTCATAGAGCATATGTCTATTGAGAACAGACCTTGATTTAAAACAAAAGTGCCTTCAGAGTAAGGTGTCTAACCCTCTCAGAGTGGATTAATTAATGGAAATGTTGGTTTGGCTTTTTTTTTAAGGTACTATTTTACAGGAAGGTAAGTATATTTTTCCAGTAGATTTAATTGTCAAAATGTTTTTAGAGAGAATGAGCCTTTGCCACTACTAATAAATAACACACCTGAAATTCCTCTATACCCATGACCTAAATTAATGTTCAGCGTCTCAAAGGATTGTGGCAGTAATAGTGTGCAAAGCATTTCTGTAAATTGTAGAAAGGTTAGAGAGTTAATTATTTGGGCCTGCCAGACTGTGGAGGAATTGTAAATGTAACAGTGGTGAACAAAAAAATTACTTGTATTAAGGCAGACTGTTTTTTGGTTCTGAAATTGTTGGTATTCAAAAAACATGTTATGGATACCATGTGCTACTAAGGCTCTCTATCAGTATCTTGCATGGTTGTTGTCTGTAAAATATCTAAAATAGTCTGTCTGGTGATGATATCCTGAAGAGAAAACAGCACAGTATCCAGCCATAAGATTATGTGGATAGCCCACAATCTCTGGTTTTCTGGAATTAAAACTGATCAGTAAAACTTTTCTGAAATTAATGCTGTCAGTTAAAGTCAGTGTTTTCAACTGCTTGATATCTACTTGGTATTTCTACCATAAGCATGATGTCCATTATCCAGGATTGTTGTGCTTAAGTATCACAGAACTAAAGTCTGTCTGGCATGACACATGGATTTCCTTTAATCAATACTACCTGAATGAGAGCACTAGCTCCTTCCTCGGTATGTTTTTATAAACCACATATTTTCATTTTGCCATTAGGAAACTGTTTCCAGCATGTGTTGATAGTCTTAGTAATGCTGTAGTTATGCTCATAAATGAACAAGACTTCCTTCTCTGTCTTTTTTTCTTTCCTTTTTTTTAATTTTATTTTATTTTTTGGTGTTTTACTGTGGAGGCTGACATCATGCATAGGCAGTGAAATTATTTTATACTTTATACTTTTATACTTTTTTCAGGTTTTGACGTCTTGACTAATATGGCTCAAACCCATGATTTTTGGGCCTGTGTTTCTTTTGGCATTTGATTAGTTGAAAGGATCAGTCTGTCCAGAGGAAGTATGGTAGTCTCCATGTTTCATAAAATCCTCAGCCTTACAGCTCTTTTCTAGTCTGTAGCAGACTCTAGGTGTTTTCTGCCTTCTGTTGTCTTCTGCTTGCAGTACCAAAATGGTTTCTGAGAAGATTGACTGAATATTCCTCTGCTTTAGTGTCCCTCCAAATCTCCTAACATTGTCTATTGTTTGAAGCACACAGAAATTTCTTCAAGAGGAAAGTGCCAGAATGCTAACACATATTGTCAAAGACATTGTTCCAGTACTCAGAAATAGAGTGTGATATGCCATTCAAGACTGTTATAGCATAAAGCTTGGGGCAGAGATAAAGAGAGATCCTCATCTAAGACACTGGAAGGAAAAGAAAGAAATTAAAACCAAACTTAGTAAAAAAAAAAAGGTGGCAGATCCTGAGGCAGCTTGAATAATATTTGAGATGGAGATAGATTTTATCAGTGTGGTAAAATAAGTCAGTGTTAAAATTAATCTGTGAAGAAGCAAATTATTTATTATTACACTTATTAGGCTTTTAATGAATTCTGAATAAATATACTTGGATTCTTTTCAAATAGTCTAGAAAGATTTAAAAATGAGGATGATAAACATCCACAGAACTGGGCAACATTTCCAACAGGGTGCTAATTATACTAATTATGAAGTTGTTAGTGATGTTTTGCAGCTAACATACTTCTGCAGTTCCTGTAACCATATATATAAATCATCTATAATGTGCAGCAGCGATTTATGGTTTATTTGATTGTCAGTTTTTAATTTTACCTGACATTAAAGCCGTGTCAAGCAACTGGCAACACCAACATTTTCCCTGATATGAGCAACAGTTTTTGCAAACATTAGATGTTTCTGAATCAAAGACTGGCATTTCTCAAACACATACTGTGTTATTGGGCCAGCTCATTAGATCTTAAGAACTTTAGATTTTACATGTGTTTGCAGCTGAAACTTTGTCCTGCGTACATGATTTGAAGAATTATTTGTAGTCTTTCAGAATATTTTCCATTTGCTGCACTAAACTTCTGTACTGTAAACCCTGTAAAAACAGATGTGTCAGTGAAGAAACCCACTTCAGCCAATTTACTTAAAGAATTTCACCTTCAGCCAAGTATAGTTCTTCTAATTTTATCTATTAAATAAGAATTAATAATTAATAAGATTTTATTAATTAAATAAGAATTTATTAATTTATATTTATTTATTATTGAATAAATACATAATATCTGTTTCCTATTTAATTTTATTTATTTTTCTCTAGAATTCCAATCACAGTGCCTGCTTAAGCTTGTCCTGCCATTTCATACCTGACGGGAAGGTAACACTTAATGTAGAGTTAAGCTGGCAAAGCTCCTCTGTAAATTTCTTTCCTCAACAGTGAACATGCTGTGTTTCCAGACACTTCACACTTCATAGCCATTGAGAAATGCAGCCTTTTTGACAGTAGAATGGGTAAAAGGTCCATAAATGTGAAACATGAGTGTGCCTGAGCGCTGCTGGGCTCCTTACCTTTTTACATTACTCTCACCATTGCTTACGGACACGACTGCACAGTGCAGCAGCAGGCTCCACTGTCTCCCGTGGGTAAGGGAGCACTGTGGTGCTGCACGGGAATGCAGGCAGAGGGGACCCTCCTTTTACTCAGCCTGTCTGTGGCTCCTTTCCCCACCAGCACCCGGTGGGTCCAGGCTGTGGGACCACGGGGCATTGAACAACATCACAGCTGAACTCTCCAGTGCCCTTCCTCTCTGTAAGCCCAGAGACTCCTGTGCCTGATCTAGAAGCACATCCTTTCATTTCCAGGTGTTCCTTGCTTGGGGGAACAGGATGAAGTGAGTCCTTTAGACAGCCTCTCCCATCTCCTCAGCTCCGTTGGCGAGGTTCATACAGACTGATACTTCTCCAAATCCCCCAGACCTCTTGAAAAGTGTGCCTCCCGTCCCTCCCGCTACATTATCTGGCTAACATTTTGCCTCTGCCGTGCATGCCCTCTCAGCTGTTGTAACCCCAAAGAATCTGCACAGCAGAAACAGAGTGCGTGCAGAAGGTGAGCTTTGTGTTCCCCAGTGCCGCCCTGTGGGTGTTGTCACTGAGCCCTCCTCTGCTCTCCTGCCTGTCTTCACACATGTTCAGTTTGCTGTGAAATCCGTGCAGAGTAAACAAGAAACTGTCACGACTTTTGTCATCCTGTGAGTGACTGGGGTATAGCCTCGAGTACATAAAGCAGTATGTATGACTTCCAGCCACTTGAGATGAGGAAACAGAATGGAGAGCCGGCAGGACATGAGGGCTGAGCCTTGTGGTGAAGTGGATGCTGATGTGCAGAAGGGGCTGAGGATATACACCTGTCTTATCCTATGAAAGCGTATTTTGTTCTCCAGAAGTTTTCCTGAAGGATTTCTTTCCCAACAGCAGAGATCAGCTCAGAGTTATGTAAAGCTGAAGGGGAAACAATGCAGCAAGGTTTGAGGCACAGCTGGATCTTCAAAACATCTGTGTGCATAACTTGAGATCTCTCTGAAGGATTGGAGCCCCGGTTGTGAAAAAAATTCTCTCTTTTAAAAAATTCCTGTAGAGAGGTAGTCATTGCTCATATTTGCAGCTGAAGCGCCCCTGCATTTTGGATTAGGAGGACATTTACAAGGACTAAGAGGCAAGATGTACAGGGGAAAACTGACACCCAAGAAAAGAATAACTATTGCGTTTTGAATCTTGCAGAGGAACAAGTGTTAGATAAATGCATATGACAAACAGACCCTGTTTGATCTCTCTAAGAAGATTTGACAGGTCAGACACACAGGAGCCATAAATTACCTGTAATGGCAAAAATTACTTCAGTTATAACCTTTTAAGCAGTTGTGCCTCATACAGCATCAATTCAGAGATAGTAATCTAAGGAGAACCAGTCTCTCTGTACATGATTCTCTTGTAATATACAGCTATAAGAGTAAGCTGTGTATGATTTTCATAAGACGTGATAAAAATCTAATGGTTCTAGGCTGCATACCGTAAACCTGTGCAGATAACTGGCTCAAACTAACTGATAAACATACTGGGCCAGAAAAAACATTTATTTTATAAAAGAAATGGAAGTATGATTGAGATGTCATGGTGTGGGGGTACTGCATGGGGAAGATTCCCATAATCAGTCATCAGGCCATTTCAAAGACAAGTTGTGGAGCTGGAGTGGGGGTGGGGGCTACCAATGCTGCAGAGCAGCCTGCGAGGGTTTTCGTACCAGTGAGACATCCTGTGCCTTCTTTCATGGGTTGCCCTTGCAGTTGGTAATAAAGATGGGTTGGGAAAGGAGGGAGAATCATAGAATCGTTGAGGCTGGAAAAGACCTTTAACTAAGATCATCGAGTCTAACCGTTAGCCCCGTACCACCACGTTCACCACCAAGCCATGTCCCCACGTGCCACATCCGCATGTATTTTGCACAAATCCAGCAGATGCAGCAGTTAGCACCGGGGTGTTGTGCTGAGCACCACCACCCCGGACGAACTGGGTTGTGCAGCGCAGAGCTGTTTATGACAGCCGCGCCAGCAGCACACGACAGCGCGGGTCCTATCAATGACCTCTGCTAGGACCTTGTTTCTCTTTCCCCCCTAATGGCAGAACTTGATTTCTCCTGGAGCCCAGGAAGAGCATGTAGGAAAGACTAATTCCACCTTCTGCATGGCCTGGCTTGTGCTCAGATGGCTGCTCTTGGGGCTGGAGGAAAGACTTCCAGGCCTGGTTTTGCTTTTAAGCAGTCTCTGTGCACATCTCTTTGGTGTGTTGCCTCAGCTGGGAAGGGAGGCAATTTGGCAGTCAGAGGGATGAAGAAGAACTAATTTTGGAGCTGGTACCAGGCAGCCTTGCAGTCCCAACAGAGAGACCTGCTGGTGCCATGGCTTGGAGCATCTTCTTTTAGCTCGATGGTCGTTTTAATTCACTTTTGATTACTGCCTGTTACTTCAGTCCTAAAGGCCAAAATTCTTGCAGTGGTGCTTTCCGAGAAACTTCCCCAGAAAGCTGAATCACACTGGGAAAAGCTGCTGTATGGGATTCTCCCCCTCCAAAAAAAAAAAAAAAATTTTTTTTATAGGGTAAGGAAAGCTCTGTTTTGCTGCCTTTTTGGGTAGGAAAGAAGGGAATTATACACCGATTCTAAGAACTGTAATTTCTGTCCCTGTGCTGCTTTCTGTCAGTGTGCTAACCACATCTGCCAGGAACCAGGCTGGGTGCTGGCAGGCTGGGAGCAGTCTGCTTTGGCTGCAGCCTGCTGGGCACCCTGCTGCTCCCCAGGTTCGGTTGCTGACGGCCCAATGATACTGCTGGCCTCAAAAAGGTGCTGGCTGTCATGATGCTCTTCAGTATGGTCCTGGGCTGGGGCCAGGTGCTGGCAGAGCTTGCAGGGGTGTTGGTGAGCAGGGGCCAGGCTGGGCTGCCCTGTGCTGAGCACAGCCAGGCACAGCCGAGCCCCACAGCCCCGGGCTGATTGCAGCGCCCCTCAGGGGTGGGAGAATAGAGGAGTCAGGAGTGAAGATGAGCCTGGAAAAAGAAGTGGGTGGGAGCAAGGTGGTGGTTTAATTTTTGTCTCAGCATCCAAATCTCTTTTAATTGGCAATAAATTACATAAATTTTCCTCTAGTTGAGTCTTCTCTTGCCCTTAAGTGATGTCCTTGACCCACAAACTTTTCCATCTCATTTCCCCCCATCAGGATGTGTTGCTGTAGCTGATGCACAGGGCTAGCTGGGCCTGCCTTCAGAAAGGGGATACTGCAGCAGTCTTTCCTCCTAAGGCATCACTTTTATGTCAGGGTTGAGGTGCTTTTAGGGTCCTGATGAACAAACAGCTGCCTGGACTGCAGTTTGGATGTATAAATAGGATTTTTTTCTCAGAAGGTCCTTTTACCAATGCCTTTCACTGGCAGTGAGTCCCTTCAAGCATTAGTGCTCTCTCAAACTTTATTTCTGCCTGAAACACTGAAATGATCATAAAATCAGAGAATGGTTTGGGTTGGAAGGGGCCTTCAAGATCATCTAGTTACAACCTCTCTGCCATGGGCAGAGACACCTTCCACTAGACCAGGTTGCTCAGAGTTCCACCTACCTTGGCCTTGAATACCTTCAGGGATGATACTATGTGAGTAAAATATTTGGTAAATACACCCTGTGAGGGGTGCTGTCACATCAGTGGTTTAATCCTATCCTGTGGTCTGGCAGCTTTTTGCAAAGGACAGTTTTGTCCAGTAGTTCTTAGGAGGATACAACTCCTTGGGTTTGTAACGTGTGGTTAATGCTAAAAAGGAAGAAGGGAGAAATAAGGCTGGATTCCAAAGTGCAGGTAGTTTGATGCGCTGAACTAGGCCATTTAAAAACTTCAATAATTTTTACCTGTATTTTAGTCTGTGGTTGGCCAGGGATTAAGGAGAAGAGAAAAAAAATCTTGAGTATTAAAGGCATGGCTGTATATTTAATCTGGTCAGCGCTGCACATAGAAGCCTCAGTCACATCTGCTTGTACAGTTAGTTGTTGATTAGGAGAGCAGGATAACTGATTCCCATGATTGTAGCTGAGGAAAAAGGTGGCCTGTACAGGCGATGTTAATGTCTTGCTCTCACCTGTGACAGGTATGAAGAGAGACCTTGTACTGAAGACAGTGAATTTGATTCTCTGCTATATAGACAGGTGTAACGGAGTATGACACAGGGCCAGTAGCTTACTCAGCCACTTTCCTTAAGCATAACTACTACAGCTGGCTGCCCTCAAATCACTGCTTTAAAAACAAAAAGGGCTCCAGATACCCTTATGCAGAAAGAAATGGCTCAGCTGGCAAAATCCTGTGCACCCATGGGGGTGGGTCCTTGACCATGTGCTAATCCTTGACATACTATTGGGCCTTTCTTTTTTTTCATCTGTCAGTACAAAGAGGGTGATAGTTTCTGCTGTAACTCCGTTGCCATTATAACTGAGCTATGCGGCAGGAGCATTGGTTATGTTGCTGCCCTGGCCCCCTCCTTAGTCCACATTCTTCTTCTGGTACAAAGAAAATCAAGACAAGATGAATCTTAGTTCATGTTGTGTGGCTACAAACAGCATGAACAGCATGAAGGTGATGAGGCAGCTTTCTGGGAAAGTTCAGACGTAGCTCCTGATTCAGAGACCAATGTGTAACATCTTTTTTCTTTAGCATTTTACTTGACCACAATCAGGCTGTGAACTAAGTGAGAACAAATTTCTTCAGTATGCAACAAAATGCCTAAGAATATCTTACTTTTATTTATTTATTTATTTAAATTAAATAAATATATTATATCCAAAGCACATATCTGCTTGTCACCTCACAGAAACCTGGGGCCTCACGCAGTTTCTTCTAGACCTTGAAGAGCAGCAGAAGTCTCTGAAGCTCTGACAAATAGAGACAACCCCCCAAATGAGAGCAAATACTGAGGGAAAGACGGGAACTCAGCTGTAAAGTGTTCTGGTTGGTAACTACCTGGCCATCCCAGGCAGGTGTCCTGTGTGACTAATTGGAGCACAGTGGTGTTGTGAGGGAGATGAGTGGAGCTTGAGAGAAGGTACGACTCTCCAGGAAACAAAGCTGCGTTGCTTCTGCTTCTATGAAAGAACGTGGATTTCTCCCAGTGCCACAGAAAAAGGCTATTTATTTATTTATAGCAGCATACATTTCACTAGGGTTTGCAGATGGCAAGGGTCAGTGTGCTGTGATGTTCTGTGTGTCTGCCCTTAATTCCTTTCTTTTGAACTCACCGTGACTGGCAGTAGAATCCTCTGTATTTGCTGGATGCAACAGTTCATTTTTAGTGTAAATATCAAATATAATTTATTTTATTAGCAATAATAAAGGCATCAAAGGTTTCACTGGATTTTTTTTATTTTTTTTGACTTATCAGAAAACTGAACTCTTGCTACCCCAGAAATTTGAGCCTAGGGAGTTCAGTGGTTAGTATATGACTACTCTAGGGGAACAAAAGGTACCTTTCCAATTAAAGTTAATAGAGGGATAACTTCAGACACACAAAGGGAAAAAAAGACACCTGTAAGTCATGGTGAGTTCAAAAGGAAAGAATTAAGGTAGGCACACAAAGCATCATGGGAAGTGCTATTCAAGGTACCATGTCAAAAAGGCTGATTAACAGCAGTTCCAAGTCTACCTGATCACCAGGGAGTCTTACTGATAAAAATTATTTCCCCTCCAGAGAGAAGAATCTCCCTGAACTGAACAAATGTGTCACTTTTGAATAAGGATTCATGAAAAGGCAGAAGAGGAGAAGAAAAAAGAATAAAGGTACGCATTCACCAAAAGACCTGAAATTTGTAACTTGTGACTGTTTATCAGTCTTTAAGTTCTGAATGAAACTGCTAGTCATACGTCAGTGAGCAGGATTCAGATCACTGGCCTTGCATTTAATTTTTGTTTAAAAGAGGCTGTTTGCAGATAAAATTCTCTGATGTTTGTTGTAATTGCAATCAAGGAAATCTAATGGCTTGTTTTTGATGTGTTGCTTAGACCTTCCAGGGTTTAAGGCTTTTCAGCAGTCTTTTAAAGATGTTGATTCATTCTGGAGCTACCTTGTGAAATTTCATAGTCTGTGTTGTGTGCAGAAGTCAGACCTGATGAGTTTAATGCTAAATTCTAAAGACAAAACCTAATTATTTTAGGTCACTAATGAATTTTGATTATGTTTCCACTCTCCTATTTTATTTTTTTAAGTTGCTTTCAACACTTTGAACTACACAAAAAGAAAAGAGACATGAAAGAAAATGCTTTTGTACTGTCTTTTTGTGAGCACAATGTTGTACAAATGCCAAAATTTCTTTTATTTGGCCTTAATCTGTTGTTTGACCTTCTTTAACTCTCATGTATATTTACATGATATTTTAGGGGAATTTCTCTTTAAATTGCCTTTTTATGTTTGAATAGCTCAATCTTCTTTCATACCCATGGTTTGTTCCTCCATTTGGGGTGATGTGGAGTGGATTAGAGCACAGGGTTGCCACAGGTGGGGGACAGCTCAGTATGAAAATGTGGAGTCTTGAGATGTGTTATGAAGGGTGGTGTTTGGAAGAATTACAGTGGACTGTGTGTTTGAGCAGCTTTTTCAGGGCTACTGCAGTAGATGTGTTTTAGGTGTGTCCAAAGCTTTGACGTTAACTGATGAAATTTAGGAAAAGCTTTGCAATGAGCGTAGAAGGCTTTGTTGGACTGCAGCAGGCAATTTGAGATATAGCAGGGATGAAACAAATGGGAGCAGCCGTTTTTGGCTGCAGCTGGACAGCAGAAGATCAGCAGGTCCAGGCTGTGCTATCTGGGCTAAAATAAGATGACTTTTTGAATTTCAGCCAAGCTGTGAGAAGCGTCGCTCGGTACTGGGAAGGGATTAATGCTGTTTACCTACAAAACGGGAGTAAGAGACTTTAGGTAGCAAAATGCTAAGTGAGCAATATTCTGACTTGAAAAGGGAAATTAGGATTTTGCCTGGCTTATTGTATGTTCTAGATAAACTATTGCCTTCTGAGTTTTCCCTCTGTTTGTTTGGCTCAGCATTTTCAAAACCAGGTAGTAGTGAGTTTCATGTTACATTTGTGATGTTTTGTGAAACATAGATTCTAAAACTGTTCTTCTCCTATTTGTTTTTTCTAGATGAATTTTTAATTATGTTCTCATAGGTTTTTTACTTGAAGTTTTTAATGTTATGTGCTGCTATGACTAGTATTTGAATGTTAGAGTGGGGTTTTCTTAGCTCATTTCCTGACCTTGCTGTTCTTAACACCTTGGGGAGCTGTAGAGGACGAACTGTTTCATTCACTCGTTCAGCATCTCACTGTTCATTCTTAAGGACATTGTAAAAATTCAGAAAAGTACAAAAAAAGCAGTTTAAATGCAATTAAAACTTCTCCTAAAAAGTGTATTTGTATGTATAGAAATATGTGCACCTGTGAAAAAATTTAAATTAAATAACATTTACATTTATACATTATATTGTGCTCCATACTATGTTCTATGTAATATTTCATTAAACCTCAGAAAAATTAAAATACATGTTAGTATCTTAAACAGATGTGTGTTGCTTTCAATTATCTGAAATATGTATTAATTTCCTCTGTATGTGCACTTGCTGTTGTCCCATCCAAACAAAGGAGTTTAACATGTAGTAACAGAAGAGGAAGATTATCATAATTTTCTTTATTTAACTGTAGAAGGCGGCCATGCAGAAAGCAATTTATATGCGTTGTGCTATGTTCATAATCACTAGGCAGGTTTCCCAGGAGGGAGAAAGAGGCAGTGTCGTTTGTGTTCTGTTACTGTTAGTTGGTATTAACATTTCTTTGACTGGGGATGGGTTATTCTTTAGGGAGACAAGAGAACCATGTCTTCGCAGTCAACGTGACTGCATCACCACAGTAAGCTCTACAACGTGTCAGGTGGGATGCATCCCTGAGCTCTCAGCTATCCAGCTGGAAGACTGGGACCCCATAGTACTCAAAGGGATTATTTCTGAGAGAGCACTGTAGGCTTCTGGGGGTATTGACTTTCTTGCAGAAGTCCCTGTGTCATGATTCTAGTACGCAGTTTTAAAACACACGTGTTTTGTGGAGTTCTGCTCAAAGGAAAATGACAAGCATATTTAGTAAATCATAGCTTTTTTAGTAGGTGAGCTGACAGCATGCTTCAGATATAATTGACTGGTGGTTGATTTAACATCAGTAATTTCAGCAAACTACAATATGTTTGACACCAGTTTCCTAAGGCATTGAATGGTGGGAATAGTTTCTGCTGAATGAAGAATTTCTTTGTTACAATAGGAAGAACTCAGAAGGTAGGTTAGTTGTGAAGAGAAAAAAAAAAAGGCTTTTGGTGGAGGTGAAAAGAAATCATATCATTATTTGCTTTGACATTTCACTGGTTTCCTCTCCGCTTGAAAATTTCTGTTTGCAAAAGTTTCTTGAGTCAAGAGTTTTTCTTCTTATGAATCCAAATTTTCTTCAGTTTCTTCTTAACAGATTTAATTTCTATCTTTCTCTCTCAGACCTTAAATTTAAAGATACTCTTTAATATTCTGTATGTTGTTTTAACAACATGAATCGATCTCTTGGTGAGGACATCCCCCCTCCTTGGGCCTTGCTGGATTCAGTTGTCTTCTCCTTTGGACACATTTCATTACAAATGTGGTTTTGACAGAAATAATAATTGTTTGTGTTTATAGTTTAGATTACATAATAATTTTCCCCCAGCTTCCTGTATTTTATCAGTATTTAGTTCAAACTCTCCAGAGTACCAAATTTGATGTGTGTTTGCTCCTCTCTACTTGTCTTTGCCCTTTTACCTTGCTTTTTTTGGTCTTTTTTTTTGTTCTATCAGATAATCAAAGTAATTTTTTGTTTTGTTGTCTTCTTGCACAAACTTGGCCATGCCATCTTTCACACTGCTTTTTACGGAGTAACTTTCTACACCACATAAGCAACTCTGTCCTTTGTCCCACTGAAGTCTGTCTTGTTTAATTCACCTTTACTGTGCTGTCTTGGGGGAAAAACTGCTGTCAGCGACCCATTAAAGCAGTGATGTGATTGTGCTGGTTGTAGCTCTCTGTCTCCTCCCAGCTTCAATTTACTCCTCTAGCTTTATTACTGATTTGAAAAGTACCTAGGGCAGGTTGCACCCAGAGCACAGAGAAAGCACTGGAGGTTTTTAAATTATTTGTTATTTATGTTCTGGGCAGTTCATCCTGGGGAATCGCTTTTGTGTAATTCTTTACTCACAGGCCCAAAGTTGGGTGCCATTAGCAGTATAAAGGGAGTTCAGGACAGCAGTCCAACAGGAGTTTGGGATAGTGCACAGAAAGACCTGGATGATGTTGAGGTCTACAAATGGGGAAAAATTTCTGAGTGCAGAAGATAACATCGTGCATTTGGAGGCTCTTACTGAAACCTGCTGTTGTAAGCTGGGAGGTCATCAGCTGGAAACAACCAGGACTCGCTCTGTCACAAGCTGGCATAAGCTGTGGAGATATGACAGAGGTAAACAAAATCCTTGGATCTCTCAGGAAAGATAATTCCAGACAGGGAGGTACTACTCCTGCATATAAGGATCATTAATGAGACCTTCTTTAAGATGCCACATATGGCTTTGACTAACAGTGAAAGATTATCTGAAACTGAAGTTTGCATAGACAAAGCCATGGGGATGAACAGGGGAATGGAGAATTTGTTTTACAAACAGGGTTGGCTTGTTTAACTTGGCAAGGCAAAACCTGAGCGAGTACAGGGTGGGTTTTTTTTGTCTTTAAATACATCATGGCAGAAAATAACTTCTTAATCTGGAGGGCAATGTTGGCAAAGGAACAGAGGGTTATAAACTGGCCAAGAGTAGATTTTGGTTGGGGTTAAAAAAGTTCCTAACTATTAAAGTGGTTGAGCTCGGAATTCTGACTACTCCATGGGAGCAGTTGGGGCACAAATTCAGTAGAAGATGAAGCTCAGTGAGTTTATAAAGGGGATTATCTGTAAGAAGGTTACTCCCGAGAGCTAGGGATTAGACAACCTGAGCTAGGTTATCATTCTAGGCCCATGGCCCTTCGGACATAGAGTGTTTCATGTATATTTTTTAATATTTATTTATTTATCTGTAGCAAAGCCATTCGCACTTGATTAATTGTTTCAATAAATGGGCCATTTGCGGACAGAAGGATGTGTTTGTAACTGTGGTTACCTTCTAGAAGTAAACAGAGTTTCTGTCCTTATAATGATGTGGAGTTCGGCGCAGCTGCTTTTTAAATCGCATTAACTCAGCTAAGCTAACTGAACTTGACTGAATCTGCTGTTCTGAAACTGAGCCGTAGGTGTTGAAATGTTTCTACTGAAAGAATAATGTGTGCAAGCTAATTGAGTCAGTTTGGTTAAATAAAGCAGGTTTTATGTTACTGACACAAATTTTCATCCCTTTGAATATCATCCACCATCTGATAGGAGCTAAATAAAAACTACTGAAAAAAAATGAAAAACAGTACATTGGACAACAAGTTCTATTTCAGAAAAACCCCCAAAACTCCCCAAAATACCCTCAAAACCAGCCCCAAAACCAGAATGAAGCCTGTAATGATTTATAGATTGGTCCAAAACAAACTGCTGGTATTATCTATATAAGGCTTTAACGCCTCTTTAAAATAAAGGATTAACAATGTTCACTTCACTGTTGGACAAATCTCTTGCAAGTGAGAGGAGATTGGGATGGGAGACAATTTCCAGTTGCTTCTATCAGAGGACCTAACGAAAGAGTCATAAAAATGTTATTCTCCCATGTGCTCTGAAAGGATGAGTTTGGCATTTGATGGGATGCCAATGTGCTGCAAGTGTTGACTGCTGTTCTTTAAAGCCTTATAAAGAAACAAAACTAACAAAAGGCACTACAGACAATGTTGCAGCAACGAGTGTTTCTTGGATGTCAAACACCCTCCAGCCCACAGCACTTTGATCTTGGGAACAAACCATAAAGAACAAATAGAGCAATTTTTCTTACATGCTAACATTTAACAGTGAGGTTGATGAACTTCTGGAAAACTAGCAGAATGGGCATGCCTTTTCCATTTGTTAAATTGTTTTGACAAGGGCATATTTCATTTAAAGAGGCTGTTTTCTATTCCTTCCCTTTTTTGTCTCTGAAAAAATAAAAGAGGAACCATACAGAAATTCACAGTACAGATCTGTTCACCTTCCACATCAGCCAAGTGGAAAAAAAAAATCATTTAAATGCTCTTTTATTGAAGGAGGAATGGGAAGGCAGGGGAAATAAAGGAGTGTGTAGACAGTATATCTGGGTATTTGTGAGTTTTGGCTCAGTTGGCCAAAATTGAAAGCCTCTGTTTCCATTAAACTTGCCAAAGAAAATGTATGAAATGTATTAATACACACTGTACACGTTAGGGATGTAAGCAGTGACTTAGAGACTATCAAGCCCCTCTAGTGCTCTCCCTGTGACTAGACACGGGTATCATCAGACTTTACCATTCTTCTTAGTATTTCCCATCTGCAAAAGAGATGCTGCTTTAAAATTCTCATATCTCACTGTCTTTTCCTGAAATTGCCAAAATGGAAGATATTCCCTCTTGTGTCGTGAGTCCAATTGCAATGGTAAACCCTGCTTTTCCAGGCTTCCCTTTTCTCAGCTTGCAGAGTTAGGCCTTTGGTCTATCTGTTAGGCACATAACCTTTTGGTATGTTAAAGCTCAGGCTCTGTTCTCAAATTCATTTGAGATTCATTTTGTCAGTGTGTTTCCATCTTCTTACACACTATATAATTTTTTTTTCAGGGATAGATTAATGTGCTAGAGTAAGAGACTCTTGGAGTCTTGACTTCTTAAAGTCATGAGTTCAAATTCTGACTAGATTTATCCCAAGCCTTTCATTGTGAGGAGATGCTGATTTATATGATCTCTGGTGGAAAACCTTAGCATGTCCAGGGCTTGTCTGCTCTGTCTGAATGGATGCAAACGGTCTCTGGACATGAGTCTGGGTTTGTTCCACCAGTTCCATTCTTTCCCACTGTTTGTAGCACAATGTCTGCATTTCAGCAGTGCTATGAGAGATTTTATCTATCTATTTAGACCCTACCTATTGGCTGAAAGATTTAATTCTCTTCTTGTCACACAGGCAAATTAACCAACCAGTTTCTGCTCTTCATGATTTTCCTTTTCAAATAAGACGGTGAAGATCAGAACCATTACTGAGACAACCATATCCTTAGCCTTTTCCAGAGCAGAAACAACCCCCTCACTGGCAGAAAAGCTGGTGAAACCTTCCATTTGATTTCAAATCCTTATTCAGCCATGCCCTGCAACATATTAAAAATGAAGCTCAGGAGACCTAGTCGATGTTTCTCATATTCTTTCCTGACCATCTGCAGAAGGAATAGTGTTTATGCTATCCAGCTTCAGGCATTTGACATGGGCTATGAACTGCTTTGTCTCCTGAATCTATTTGTGCTGCCGGATGGAATTACCAGTCCATTGCAGCTGGGTGTCATACATATGCGTGAGCTTGTGTCTCAATCAGATCTGTGAGCAGAACTGCTATTGGGAACAAAATGAGCCGTTCTGCAAAGATTTTCTGCTTACGTGGCACAGGCTACCAAGGACTGTCCTTCCCAGCTTGGCACACCTTGTCACATTTATTATAAAACTTAACTGTAAGTGGTTGCATGTTTGCAGCTGCATGTTTTGTTGCAAATGTTTCAATGCGCCTGCCTTTTTTTGCCCAGGGGAAATTTTAACAGAAGTAGGAAAAAAGATAGTTCTGCCAGCAGCAAACCTTCTCAAATGACTGGTTTTTTCTGTCTTCTGAAACTGTTTTCTGTCTCACGGCAGTTAACAGATGATCTCAGAGGAGCATGGCATCTGCACATAAACCTCTTACCTTTGATTTCTCATGCAAACAGAACACAGAAATAACTGGTTAGGAGACATCTACTAAAAATATCCATAGTTAATTTCCTTTTATGCTTTGATTTGATGTAGCGTTTGGGCAAGTAAAGAGAAATCATACGCAACGTGATGAATTTCCTGCCCCCCTTTTTTTTTTTTTTAATGCAATTGACTGAAATAGTTTCTGGAAATCACTTAAAGTAGGAGGCTTCAAAAGGTACTACAGCTGTTAAAATCTTGACACAGTAGGGCAAGGGACCTAAACTCTAATAGAAAGTCAATTTTGTTATAGATTTATCCTCTGGCTTCTTTCCAGCAGGAAGCCTTTTTCAGCGTCTTTAAGATTTTCCAATGTGATTCTTTAAGGAAAGCACGGTAAATCTTGCAAAACTTTACTTCAGTCATATTCACATGAAATAGGTGTAGACTTACGTGTGCCTTTACACACGAAGGAGCAAGTGATGAGCAAGGGGCACAGATGGCTTCTGAAGATTTCCAGAAAACATCCACAATTTGAGATGAAATCTTGTCCTAACTCTGGAGCACCACCTCTGTCTGGGAAGCTGTGTGCTGATGCCTTTAGCTTCAGTTCTCATGAAGAACACCTCAAAAAACCAAGAGAGCAAGTCTCTAGCAGATACAGATCTGTACAGCTACACTGGTTTGCCCCTGCATTAATAATCTGTTTCAGTTATTTACTAATGGTAGAACTGACAGTTTCCATAAACTTTGTGACAAAAGCCTCCTCACACTTAAATGTGTTAAAACAGTACTAACTGCATACCCCCGAGAAGGACCAATTCCATGGACAAACTGGGCGAACCTTTCTATTTCCTCAGCTCATGACTAATCAGACAGTATGTGAGGAACATCCCTGGGGCAGCACAAGGTGTCCTGTGCTGCTGCTGGGTCTCTCTTCTTTGTGAGAGAGCAGGACAGCCTCAGCCACCTCAAACAGAAACCGAGTTGCCATATATAAAACTGCACTTGGAGTGAAACTTTGAGGTCGAAGTGTTCCTTTTGTGAGCAGGTGACCATGTGGAGAGGAAATTCCTGTTTTGTAGACAGCAGCTGCTGAGCAGAGGTGGTCTCTGCATCACTGCTGTGGTCACCATCCACGCCCAGCGTTAGAGCCAGTTGCTGATCTACATGGCAGCATCTCCCAGTGTACATGCTGCACTTGCTGCCTTGTGCTTTGGGATTTCTGGGTGGAATTCTTAGTGTGAATCCATTGGCTCTTCTGTATGCCACTGTCATGAGGCACTTTCCTGTACATTTTTTCTGCGAGACAAATCAGCAGTGTGCAACATGCTTAGAGCTTGCTGCAGAAGGCTCAGTTACAGATTTGCTGACTCCTTTCCCAGCAAAAGGTTTCCATTCTCCTCTGTGGAGAACCTGTGGGTAGCAACTGTGGGCTTTGCAGAAGACTTTAATTAGGAATATTGCCGCTTCTGTGTCTTTCTTCTTCAAAACACAAGAATTTCTTTTAAATGCAGTTTTAACTTTTGTTGTGGGTTTGCAGTTCTTGTTTTGGGGACAGTCTTTCTAGTGTGGTGATGTTATTGGGTTATCTTTTTTATTTTTTAAATTGCTACAATATTCTGAGTGCTAATGTGGGTGGGTGGTTTTTTCGCCTATCTGCATCTATTTAAACTGTGCGTGCATTACTAGAAAGCAATCTTTCATCCAGTGAGCAAAGCTAATTATTTGTCAAAGTAACAGTGGTAAAAGTTCAGTAGCATGTTGAATTGGGGAAAGTCTTCATCCTTCCAGAGGGAGAGCAAATCTCAATCTTCATTTGATGTGTATGCTTGAGATCACACCTGTTTGGGGGCGGCATCAAGCAAATGAGATATGATAATTTTCGTGCTTTTCTTCAACACCTTTTCCACTTCCTTCAGAGACCGTAGTACGTCTTAGACTTCAGAATCATTGGAATGCAAGTTTCTCCGAAGTACAGAAATGTACTCTTTTTTCCTCCATAAACATGACATTTGGCAATATTTCCATTTACCAAGGTGTCCTTGTGAGTGCGTGAAGAGACGGTATTTCAGTCTAATGTTCACGATTGAGATTCAAATTTCTGAAAGAACTCATCCATTTAGTAAACCCATCCCAGACTGGAAACATTACACTAGATGCCAAGTCCTGCAAAACCTTGGGCTCGTGCAGTATTTCTGAAGCAGTCTGGTTGTGCAGTTTGCTAGACGACCAGGATGGACAGTCTCTTCAGTGGAAGGCTGTACCTTGTAACTTCGAGCTTGTCAGTTGGTAGTCACATTACCTTGGCCACGGTGTTAGGATCAGTGGTATTCTTACTTAACTGCTTATCTCCGTATCATGAGGACAGGGTAAGCAATAATATTTACCCTTGTCTACTTTCTGTCTCAAAAATGGAAGTGTTAGATGCGTACCGTGCCTCATACGAGCTCTGTTTCCAAAGGAGTAAACTAAAATAAAGGTGGGCTAAACAACTTTCTGTTAACACGATTCAAGAATCCTGTAAGCAACAGAGGAATAAATCTTACCTTGTGACTGAACTTATGGTTTTTCCACAGAATTACTCTGGCTTTTTAAAAATCATGTTGGCGTTATTTGGTAGGGCACATGGGTTGTGGCTTTTCTTCTAGACAAACTGTGATTATCTATTGGTAACATCAGCTGCAGTCAGCATTGCAGACACACCCCTCCCCCCCCCAAAAAAAAAAAAAAGCTAAATTGCTGTGAACTCTTCACTTGCATGCTGAATTTTGGCGCAATCCTAGGCATTTAAAGCTCAGAAAAAAAAAAAAAAGAGGTGCCTTCCCTGTCTCTGACAACTTTCTCATGCTCTACCTCATTTTGCATCAGACTCACGTTGTGTTCTTTCTCTTGATTTCGTAAAGCCAAGTGTGTTGAATCCTGTTACAGATGATTGTTTCTAATCACCATTATGAGCGTGAGCATCCTCAGCCCTCGGAGGTGCCGTCACTCTTGCCACAGGAGCACTGTGCTGTGTGCTGAAGTTGGGAGGGGGATGTCTGGGAGAAGAACAATGCAGCGGTGCCCTGACAGAGTGTCATGGTCAGCTTGAAAATAACTTACTGAGCCAAGAAGAGAGAGCGAGATAAAAGTGTGAGATGTTCTAACAAAAGCACCAATGCAGTGAAGATTCATTTTTCTTAGAAACAATCTTCAGAAGTTCTTTTTTTTCTTTCTTTCCCCTCCTCCCCTCACCTGCATTATCAGATCTCTACCCACTGTGCCTGTCTCTCTTTCTGTTACTTTCAATATGCATTGCAACTTCTGTCTCCTCCTTTGTTCACATTAGCGGGACAGGTCCTTCTAGACAAAGGAAAGGGGACCTTAAGCTGGTCTACATCAAGCAAACCTTGGGAAAAGGCAGTCCAAACCTCCTAGTTCTGAATCTCTCTTTACTTTCTCTACTTTCCTCCCTACTTTGAAGTGGGAATAGGGTGCTGTTGGCTTTGCTGCTGGGTGCCATTTGGTAGAGGCACACAAATCCAGGAAGTGATCCAATTCCTGTATGACTTCTTTTATCCCCAAAGGGACTTCCTGTAGACGAAATAATTAGGGTGGCTTTTGTTGGGTTTGGGTTAAAGAGAAAGCTGCTATCAGATTTTATTTCCACTGATATCTAAGAAGCAACTCCTTTAAGATTTCACATCCTGAGTTGAATGGTGAAGAAAGTTTGACTGGTCAGGCTTTCTGAGGGGATGCAGAAGACTCTCACCCTCAGGTGGCTACAGGTTAGCCTGGAGCAGTTGCACCAGGCTTGCCATCGAAGTAGAGGAACCTGTACCACCTACCATAGGCTTCTGTTTTCTGCACAGACATCTCCTGATGTGACTGCAATGATCTGAAATGCCGTATTATCTCACCAACTTCCTTCATAGCTACTGTTTTCTATGCTGTTGTAGTGCTCTTAAACTTTAAAATCGCTTTGGGCGGGGGTTAGAGAGCACCAGGAGTGATGATCAAGACCTCCAGAGGGCCCTTCCCACCTGAGGGACTCTATGAATCTCTGATGGTCTGTGCTTATTACTGGCAGCAAATGCCTGTTGTGCTTAATGTGCAGTGAGTGTGCGTGGAACTGTGGAAGTGCTGTCATGGAAGGTTAAAAGTGCTATTTGTGATGGTATATGAACGGCAGAATCAAAAACATTAATTGCAGCTTTAATCTATATTTCTACCACCAGAGAATTAAAGTAGGTGATCATAACAGTATGAAAGTGGGTGACCTGTGTGACTATGTTCCTGTGGGTTTTTGGGGGAAGATGCAAGTCATCCTTCCCACCTGCTTGTGCTGTCAGATAGAGGCTTGGCTCAGCCTTCTGCTTGAAGCATTGTTAGGAAATGTCATATTTTAAGACCCAGTTTTGACTCTGGACAAAGAGGAAGGAATTTGGGTGATAAAAAGATTTGAGTCCAGTGTTTAAAATCAAACAAACTAAATTTAGGAATGGCTATTAAAAAAAAAGATAGATAGACAGATAGATAGATAGATAGATTAGATAGGTAGATAATCTCTATCATAGAAACTTTATAGCCAGGAATTAAATTCTACTAAAAATTAGGTGGATCATTTCCAAAAGACTTGTCTGTATTTGAACTAGGAATGTCCTCAAAGCTCATGGACTATCAAATTCAGGATTTGAACCTGTGTAAGGAAGTGTCAGTCCTTGCATGCAGATACTTTCTTTCCTTACAGCTGTTTTCATTGCAGTAGTTGGGTAAAGGTTGAGGGAGGATGAAGTCAAACTTTCCTTTTGAGTTTTACCTGAAACTCTGATTTAGAGTTCAGACTATCATGGGATTCTTTCAGTTCTCACTGAAATAATATTAACCCCTGTCTTATCACCAAAGAAAAAAATGCATCCCACAGACTTTAATGCTGTTTGTTGACGTCGTCACACAGAAAACAAATGCAGAAGGCTTCCACAGACAGAAGGAAAATGTTGCTCTGGCAGGGAGAGTGTAGCATGAGGCCAAAAGTGAATTCCTACAATACACTGTAGCCATGTGATAGATGGAGGAGACCAGTATAAATCACAGGATAAAATAACCACTGTAAAGAATGTTCCTTGTCCTACAAATGTTGTGCAGTTATGCTCCCTCCTAGGATTTATAAACTATTTCAGTCATTTTTTTTGCAGAACCTTTCAACAGTCCTGAATTCTCTGAATCAACTGCTCAGCAGAGAATTGAAAATGGCAGTGCACTGATGCTTTAAAGGAAACCAAGAAGACTGGATGCATTAATCTCTGATTTAACCCAGTGCAACATAACACTGAAATTAGTAAGGTCAGACTGATGTTACCGTGAGTCCAATTTGCCCTTTGCAGTTTAAGATGTTTCGTAGTGGCATAAATTACACCCCAGGTAGAAGCATGTAGTGTTGTGCTGAGCACAGGTATGACTCTGTGGATGTGCAATACTGTTTCGAAGAGGCAGGAGTGTGCCACGAGAATAATCTCTGTGGATACACTCCTCTGAAGAGAGCTGATTTGCTTTTACATACGGGCTGCAACGCCTAGGCTTGCCAGCTGAGAGTGGCCCGTGCTTGGTCGTGGGAGAGTTGGGTCAGATGTGGGCACACGCTCACCTTAGGCTTTGCTTGAACTGACACACAGAAGGAGGAAAGGTCTAATAGCTCCAAACAACCAGTTTGGACTCTTACAAAGAGCAGCATAAACACAGTGTTTTATCATTTGCCTGTGCATTTTGTTTTTAAGTAAGGTGTATTAGGAGACTTTACTGTTTGTAAACTACCCAGGTTACCAGATTTGCCCCAGGTACTCACATAGCCTGTGCAGACCTGTAATGGTAGTGGTGTTGACCCACAATTGCCTTGCAGAATTTCACTGTATGAGCCTAGACTAGCACTATTGCCTGACATTGGCACGTATTCACACTGGCATTTGACCCTCTTGATTTCTCCTTCTTGGAATTTCTCCCATCTTATTTAAATGCTTTGAACTGAGCCCTGCTATGGTCTATCTTTTTTTCTCTCTCTCTTTTTTCTCTCTTTTTTTCTCCTTTATTTTTTTTCTCCTTTTTCTCCTTTTTTCCCCCTCCTTTTTTCTCCTCCTTTTTTCTCTTTTTTTATTCTCTTTCTCTCTCTCTCTCTCTCTTTTTTTTTTTTTTTTTTTAAAGGCAAATTCTGCCAGTGACCTTGTGTCACTGCTCTGTCATCCTGGTTTTGTGGTGGTGAAGCACAAACTCTTCTTATGGTAGTTGTGCTCCTGGAAAAAGTCGTGAGAACCAGGCTGTGCCACGGTTAGAGCTGAAGGAAGAGTCAGCTCATGTGCAAGCATGAAACTCAGGAAAGGATTTGGTAAGCAAACTGGTGCTCTTATTTATCATTTTATACGTATTCTCCATCATCACTGAAATAAAGAGCAACTTGTTCTTGGGCCTGTTTTCTAATGATAATGGCGAATGGCATTCATCTTGATGGTTTGTGCAGGGAAAAATGAATCCGACTGTTTCACAAATGACCAAAAATTTTTGAGGATAGATTCAAGCCAGTTCTGCTTCTATTCAAATAAACCAGTGCACTGTTTAAACATAGTGCTATGGAAGAAAGATTGACATAAGTATTTGGAAAAGGGTGTTTCTAGAACTTATAAACCATTAAATAGTAAATTTTTTAGTAAGCAAAGAAACGGCATGTGTAGGAAAACCTCTGAGTAATCCAAACCAAACAAACCTGTTTACCCCAATAACTTGTCAAGTACAGAGTACTTTTGTGCGTTACTCACCATATAGCCTTCCTGATCATAAAGTTTATCATCTGTGTTCCAAGATCTGAGAACTCTTCTTGAGGTAGTCAGTAGTGGCCTGAGATTTTGTGTGCATTAAAGGAAGTCTGGCTGGAGTGAGCAAAGTTATGAAGTCAAACCTCAGCAAATCCATGTGTGGCTCCTACTCAGAAGTGGTACTGTCCTGAGTGTTTGAAATCTCCATGTGCCCTAAGCAGCATTCTTGGAGTAAATATTTTTTTCTGAAAAATGAATCAGCGAATTTTTTCTGGTTTTCCTGCTTTAATCCTAAAAATTTCTTTCACAATTAAACCAATGGAAACTGCTGACCACTGGGAGGAACACTTAATGGGTTCCTTCCCGACAAGGATGGGATGGATTACAGCACTTCTGTAAAAGGAAAAAAAAACCCAAACCCAACATAAAACAATTGCTTTCAGATTTCAAATACATTTCTCAGACTTTCCTTCAATGGTTTCCTCACACAAAGACTCATGCAATAGTCACTGCTTTAATTTAAATTTTAAGCTATTTCTACCCACTGTGAGAAAGACGAAAGAATGTTTCCAATTTGTAAATGCTAGTGGAGAACTTGTAGAATTTTTATTGCTGAATCTCTATTTTAATGAAAAAGGGCTTTACAGAGTGAAAATAAAGAGCGTTTTGGCAGAATTTTTTCATTATTTTAAAAATTTCTCTCTTTTTTATGGAAAAAAATTCCAAGCACGTAAATTTATTCTCCTGATGATTTATTTTTGTTAATAGTATTTTTGGGGTTTAAAAAGTGACCTTTTTTTTTTTTAATTGGAAATAGGAGTGTAAAACCAGGGATTTTTTTCCCTATTTTCATCTGTTAAAAAACCCAAACTAAACAAAAACCCCAATAGTAAAAATACCATGAACCAACAAAAAAAACTACAAACCAACTCCCTCCTCCCCTGAAACCCCAAAATACAATAAACTCAATGATGCTTACATGGGAAATTTTGATTTTCAGTTTTTTAACTAAATATGAAAGGTTCTCTTTTAAAAAATGGTATGTCTCCCTCCACTTCACTTGGGACATTTTCAGGTATTAGTGATATGAATTGTACAAATATTTAGGAAAGAAACAAAATTTGCTGTCTTAGCTGTTAATGCATTAGTTCTAAAATGTCCGCTAAATTCTCTATTTCACATCTGTGATGGAGAAAACAATTTTATGCATTAAGAATTATCTTATTTCTGTCAAAGAGGAAGTCCCCTTAAGTATGTTTCTAAAGGAAAATTGTGTTTTGTAGTCCTTTTTTTGTCCTCCAGATGTTCCTAAACAGTTCAATGTTTTGCCATAACAAAAAATCAAAATAAATTTTTATTGATATATATCCATCAGATTTACATTTGTGACTGCTCTCTACGAGCACTGTGGAATTTTAATTTATTTCTATCCCCCCAGCTGAGTGCTGACTTACAGCCATAGCTCAGAGAAGGGTCTGAGAGAAGTACAGAGTAGGGAGCATAAATAATACCTGTATCAGTAAACTCCAGTGTAGGGGTTTGGGTCTCTGCTTTCCAGCCATGTCTGGCTGCATTAGAGCTTATCAATAGATACAATGAGAAATTCTCCTCTAAAATAAGCACTTAGTTGACTTTTGGCATGTGAATATCCAATTAATTTATTTAGAGACACATAGAATGTGATTGGCCTGCAAAAGAGCTAGAGAAAACTGGTATCTTTTTCATTAGGAAGGTACTCTGAAAATGGAGAATCTGCCTGAGATTCAATTTTTGTATGCCAGGGGCCTCTATTTTTAGTTAGGACAATAAAGCATTCCTGTTTGTGACAAGGAAAGCGGTGACATAGATATCAGTGATTTAGAAAGTTATTGACATTACAATGGCCATATTAGATAAGTAATTGAGAAGTGCTTTAAATATTTGTCAATGACCCAAAAAAATTAATAAAGCTAGCAGAAAATGTGTTTACTATGTTTTCCTGAGTGCCTAAAGCTACCTTTCTGTGTTGCATGCCAGTGTTGCTGGTTTTGAGAAGAGTAACTGCGAAATCCCCCTGCATTTTGTTGAAGATTTAATTTTCCAGCAGGTAGAGGCCACAGCAGAGGCATCTGCATCACAGAGCGAGCAAGGGCTGGAGCTTGTGAAGCACTTGCATGAGCCCTTCTTCTCTACGGGGCATGTATCACAGTCTGTGGGTTAAGCCAGTCTTTGAAGAGCTCAGATTTGAGTTTAAATTTATCTTCTGTCACAGAAGCTGAGTTTTTCAAACATTTTTCTTCCTACACAGGAACAAATTTGCTCAAAAAGAGAATGCTGTAACTTACTCTGTGATATTTTTGGCCTGTTCTAGTCCAGTGGATATTTTGATCTTGTATTTAAAATAAGACTTATTAAATATTAAATTAGCATTTTTGCAATTATTTTTCTGAAAGCCAAATAATAATTACTTTCTAAGGAAATACTTATTTTCTTTTATATGGCTCAATTGGCTGTAGTTATTAGAGGGAAGTTAAACCAGATGCAGCTGGAGTCCTCATCTGCTTCCACTAAGGCTGACATGGACTTAATGCTGGAGCATAGCTTTGATGACAATTTGAATGGGAACTCGGAGACTGTGTTTGAGGGTCTGAAGGCTTCAGTACTGATTGAGCCTTAAACTAGGGAGTTTTGTAATTTGAGATTTGAATTGTTCTCTAGAGCTGCATGAGACCAATAAAGTGTTGTAGATAAAATGAATTTAGCTGATAGATATGCAACATATGCAATATATTTTTATTATTTTTTTACAAAGGTAAAGCCAAATGCTGAAATCTTTATACATCTGTGTCTCCTTCCTTACCTAGACTAAAACCTACTGGCTCTAGCTTGTCTCTCGTTCATTGAAGGGAGTGGAAATGCATCCCCATAAAGACTTTACCATGTGATCCACTTTGCTTCAGCCTTGCAGGCCAGCATATCTCAGACTTCCAATGAGGAACACGGCATTCATGGAAAGACATTTGCCCTGTTTTGTTAGTTCTCACTTCAGCATTCGCAAGGTCCTGTTTTAACAGTTTCAGTCACTGATTAATTCTGCAGTTATTACTATATGAAGGTTTAAAATAAATATTTTGTGGCTGTATTGTGATTTGTGTTTCTGCCATTGACTTGCTGGGTCACACTGATTATGTCACACTGTCTGCCTCTGATCCTATTTCCTTTCTCAGCCATGCTAAAATCTTATATAGACAGGAGCTACACTGAATTTCACATATTTTTCTAGGTGATGGTTTGGATCATAAGAACGTGAAATCCTTCAAGGGCGTATTTTGATCAGCGTTTCAGTCAGTTACAAGTAATTTGTTCCTGTATTTCATAGCAAATGCTACAAGTGTCTCATATTAGTCACAAGATGCGGACTTTGACAGCCTCTTGCATCTTGCCACTTTGGGGCAAAATTCTTGCAGTGATATTCTCAGCACAGTCAAATGCAAATCTAGGTACCTTGGAAGATTTGATGTTTTCAAACTTTTAATATAACTGAGCATTTATATTTGCTGCAGCTTACTGTGTTGCAATGATAGATCACTGACTTTGAGTTCTATCTGCCTACGTAGTATAACTAGAGTTCCCCCAGTTTCATGCTGCTGTTGAACCTTTAACCCTTTCAAATTGTTTTTGAGAATCTTTGTTTTAATTTCTTTTGGTCATGTACGACCATTAGATGTAGTGGAATTCTTGCTTGTTTTTACTGATGTAAGGCAAGAGTAGGATTTTAAATAGGTGTGGTGATTTATCTATTTTTTTTTAGTAAGACCAAATTACAATTTGACCACTTTCATTACAGATGATCAAACAGAACTGCAAATATAATTTTCAGATTAACATCCATTACAGCATAAAGTATTCAGTGGCAGCCTTTGCCAAGAGCTGTCCAAAACCTAATTATTCATCATTAAACTGGAGCCTGAAGACACGAAATCAGACCAGAGGTCTGCTGTGTAACATTGCCGTACATGCACATAATAAAACAGAGGGCTGGATCCACAGGGGACATGGGTCTCTGTTTCTGCTTCCTGCTCTTCATGCTACACATCCAGAAGTTAAAAAATACCCTGTGTTCACAGGGAAGGGCCTTGAACTTGCCCTCCTGCCCAGGCTACCTAGTTCCCCTCCAGAGACTGTCCTGACTGCCAGGCTGCAGCCATGCTCCCTGCCTTTCTCTCCTTAGCCCCACCACTCGGGGTACTGTGTAAGGGGTAACAGCCACCTAATGGTGGGAGCTGTGGGGTTGAGATGTCCCTCAGCAGGGCAACGCCGGTGCTAGTCCTCTCACACGCTACGTGACTTTACAAATTCAGCACTCTGGGATGCCACTGCTGCCGCCAGGCACGGCAGAAATTCCTTGGCAGAAACTCGAGAGCCTGAAGGTCAGATGGAAGATGAACCACTTGGGGAAGGCACTTCTTTTTTGCTTCTGTAGATGCTCCTCTGGTTACAAACCCTGGCAGCGTGAAGAGCCAAGACAAGTACTGGAGAGGGGATAAAGGAGGAGCACAGAGGCAGCAATCACCCTGTGTGGGTTTAAGCAGCAGGACGGGGGAGAAGCAGGTGGGCTGTGCAGGTTTCCCCACCCTGCTGCAAGGTCGCGATTCCTGGAAGACGTTGCTCCTCTTACAACCTGGTGTCACGAGGTAGTCTTATTTGGCATTTGAGATCCCAGAGCATGGCAGTGAGCCACAACGTACCAAGGGGTTTTTTTCTGTTTGTGTGTTAGAGAATACTCTGAGTGGTGGAGGGAGCACAGGGGCAACCCAGCAGCCAGTTTACATTTGGACAGACATCTCCACAACAAAAAGAGTTCAGTCTCAGCACACAGAAAATCAGATCCCTACCCCTTCCAGCTTTCTACATAGTATTAAAAATAATTATATACAAACTGATACTTCTGTTACTTGACCTGACCAAAGACAGCTTCCCACATCCCATTTATGCCCTACACTCATATATTTTACTGAAAATTGTACTTTCTAATGAGAAACATGAAAGTGTGTTGGGCTGTTTTTCCTTTTAAGGATTGTATGTGATGAATTGGAAATAAGCATAGAAATTAAAACACTTAATGTCTCCATAAAATCACATTCAGTAAGCCTTTAAACTAATCACAGTTTGAAACTGTAATGCCTAGAGCTAAAACAATTGTGTTTAAAGCAACAAGGCAGACCCACAGTATAAACTTCCATCAAGATGTTGAGTCTGTGCTTGTTTTCTGTTTGCTTTCTCTTCTATTTTAAGCCTTAATCTTTAATAAAAGCCATGGAATAGGGCCAAGTGACATAGAAAAGCCCATGTGCTGCTGCATAAATGAAATCCATAGCAGAAGGAAAAATCTCCTTGATAAACTGTTCAACTGCCTCTGCTAGATGGTGATGGTTCCTGCTGTTATTATGGGGGTAGTAGGTTGCAAAATTTCACGTCTTACTTTTTTTTCCCTCTCCTGGCGTTAAAGACTCAAATTCAACGATTCCTTTCTTCTCTTTTCTTTTTGGGTAGAACAGGCAAAAATATGAACTCTCTCTCACCTTTCTATATCCTCTGCTTTCTTTCTTTAGAGTATTGTATTGCCTTTATTGGAATTATCTCCTTTTCTTTAAATCTTAAAAGTTTGATTATTACAACCCAACAAGATTCTTCAGCGAATGGACCTGGGACTAGAGACCTATATGCCCTTTCCATTTCAAAAGTGTCAATATCTTCACAATACAAAATGGCTTTCAACTGTTCTTTCTTCCCTTTTTTTATTTTATAAGATGTTTTCAGTAAAAGTAAGCTCCAGAAATTTCTCCTATCTTCTCCTCTGCCATATATACATAGATAATCTATATGACTATGGGTTTTCAACAGAGTGCAATCCTCTTGAAATGTTAGCCACTTGTTGCTTAGAAACTAAATCTGAAATAAAAACAGATTTGAAATTCTGCTTTCAATGTTAGCTGCTTCCACTAAAATTATTGTATGATGACAGAAATGCTTATGCTCAGGAAGTCATCATAAAAATAAAAGTGCTGCAGATACCTCACCTTATTCTCTTTCACCTCAAAATGCATTTATGGCAGGGCTGAATGCCTTTTCTCCCATTCCTTCTTTTGGGTTAAGACTTGTTTTGTTTTTTTGGGGGGAAGCTACTTCAGAACTGGAAAGCCACTTCTTTTCAGCCATAACTCTCCCATTAATCAATTGTTTTTCAAAAATCCTCCATCTTTTTTCCTCCACAGATACTTGGATCGTCTCCTCACCATCTTGTTCTGTTCTACACTAGTGGATCATGCCTGGTGCCTCTTTCAGACTTGATTTTTGGGAAGCCAACTCAGAATCACTTGGGAGGCTCTGCATTTTAAAGGGCAGGTCAGACTCATTTGAACCTCCTGTGTGCTGGGTGACTGATCTGTGGCTCTCAACAGAGCTAGTGGCAGAAGTCTCTTGTGGGTCTCCCCAGCACTATAAGTGACTTTGGCCCCACAGGAATCAAATGACGCCTCCTCAAAGCACTCCTGAATGATACATATTATGGGGACTGGTGGTGTAGTACTCCCCCATGATAAAGTTATCATTCCCTTCTTGCTAGGGTTGCGTCCCAGAAGGGAATGGAGGATTAAGCACACAATTACTGCTAAGAGCAATTAAACCTGGCAAACTAGGGAGCGAGCAGGCTCCTTTAACCCTCAAAATGAAACCCTAGGGGTTTGCTTGCTTACTGAATATTGGGTTTTGTTATGTTTCATAGAGACTAGAACATATTCCTGTCTCTCTCTGGAAATGGTCAAGAGTACAAGATAAAGATTCAAATCCATCTGATTCAAATCTCAAAATCATTATCATTTTCTGATTTAAAAGTCAAGCCTTATTTTTTGTTATTATCAATGGTAGATCTCCTTTCCTCCTTTTTAAGCATAAACACACCAAATTGAAGGTATAATCAAGCTAAACGAAGTAGCATAAATATTTATTGCTGATATGAATTGAGTATGAAATTGATACAATAGGTGGAAAGGTCTTTATTTAGGAGTGAGAACATTTCTTTGAAAGTTATTTCTCCTGCTTTCCAGTACGCTTTAAAAGGAAGTTGCAGATTTTAAATTTTTTTCCTGATGGTGAAGAGAGCTGTGTCTTAATTACATTGAATTGATTACATCTTGGGGTGAACTTGAGTCTTTCTAGTGATGTTGTATGGTTTGCATCCATCAGAAAACCTGAGTGTGGCATGGTTAGAAACTGTTCATGCAGAGATAATGAAATCAAGTCTTATACAGTACTCAGCAACAACTGTTATTTTTACCTTGCATTCTAGTATGAAATTTATCTATATACGTAAATTGCATTGCTTTAATAACACTGATAACAGTGAAATGATACAATAACTTCTAATTTCTCTCCTGTGTCAATATAATTAGCTCAGACCAAAGTGTAATGGTGCTTTTTGCGTTTTATCAATAGTTGTATTTCAGTGAAGGGAAGAAGTAGTTGTGGGTCTGTTATCACTCTTTAAACTGGCATTGCTGCATCTAGAATATTAGTTGTACTGGGTGCCTTCTCTGTATTTCCCTTTTATTTTGGTATAAGGCCATAGTCAGGAATGGCCTTGGGAACAAAGTTAGAAAAGCTAGCTAAACAGTCTTTTTGTTCCCCACTCTTCACTGCTGTCTCCCCAGCTGACGAATGGATACTGGCTGTGTGATTGTTCCTAGTTTGTTTCAAAGCCAGTAAACTTGGTTAGATTAGGTTGCCATCATAAGAGCATGGTAAATTAGCCCATGCTGGGCCTAGGGCTTTTATACCTGGCCTGTGTCCAGGTCCAGAACTGCCTTGTTAAAAGCTGAGCTTGAATGGCTCTGCATTCCAGGCACTTCTGTGACTGGTGTGCATATATGTACCAAGATGGTTTTACCAATTGCACAATACTCATTTATTTAATCACCTAGAAAGCTTTTCCTGCTAGGGTTCTTGCTGAGTATGCACGTTTTCATTTCTTTCTCAGTTTTAATTTTATTTTTGGGTTGTCTATAAAAGATTGACCTTCCACTCTTAAATATTCTTGCCATTAGATATAAAGCACATGTATTGGCACAAAAACTACCATATATGGAATGAAAATTACTGGCAGTTCTTGAAACACATTCTGCACATGAAAGCCTAATTATATGTTGGACAGTGGCGATTGTAAAAAAGTAAGCTTGAATACCTGTGGTTTAAATCAATGACCTTTACTTCTGTGAGTGGCTGCATTGATACTAAGGATGTCAAGTGCTAAGCCAAGATGAAACTGTATATTCTGTGAAAATAAAGGTGCATGCCAACGCTCCGTGCCAACAAACAGCATGCCCTAAGTGAGGGTGAATGAGGAGACCGGTGAGGAGATTAGCAGGTTAAGGTGCAAGAATAAGAGCTTGTTCGTGTGAGTAAGGATTGATTCCCACAGTCCTGAAGGAAATAATTTACTAGGATAAATTTGATTCACCTGAAAGGCTTGAGGAATTCCCTTGACAACCAAAATATCTGAAAACTTCTCCATTCAATGTCCACAAGCTGGAAATGCTTTTAGGATGCAAATGTTAAAACCTGGGCCAAATTCGGGTTCCAGGATCTTGATGACATAGCCATTGATTTAAATGGAGTTTCCTTGGGATTTTTTGTAATGATATGTCATGGGTTTGCTTAGGGGACAATTTTTTATCACACCCCCCACAAATTGGTCTAAGGTGAGAGAAGTTTATGCAGACAAAGAGATCTGATTGGTGAGAAAATAATATTAGGATTTATTATTAGCAAA
>JAWMRA010000078.1:51293856-51377711 GCA_035584735.1 Pseudotriccus pelzelni | reverse complement strand
TTCCGTTTCTTCTTGAAGATGTAATTGGCAAAGGCGTCACCTGAACTCCTGATTGGCCCTTGTCCGGAAATTCATCCGGACAAACTATTTTCAATCCTCAAGGAGGGGGACTTTTGCAAACCCATGACATGCTACAAAGAGCAGAACTTATCCCTGAGATAAGTGTTGAATGAAGAGTCTCTGTCTTCTTCTGGGATCAGAGCAAAGTCAGGGTGATTCATCAGAAGAGTAAAACTCACATTAGCTGTCTTGTAAATGCTTTCTGTCTGGCCACTCTTGGTCACCTTGCATCAGGGGCACCCTAAAAGTGAGACCTAGTCATGGTGGTGTAGGCAGTGTGCAAGCAATGTGCACCCAACACTTGCTGTAGTCATCTTATCTCTGCAGACAAACCTCTATGCGAATGCAGTTTGAGGAGTTAATTTAACCTAAATAATTATTTTAGATGGGGCCATATGTGGGAAGAGGATCAGACTAGCATTGCTTTACAGATCAGTGTTGTTTTTCCTGCTTTGTATGGTTTGCCCAGAAAATAAAGTAACCAACCCAGTGTAACAAAGCACAGTTCGTTCCTTTGTCCGTAGCTTTGTGTGTTCCCTAATACTAATGAGAGGTTTTTTTGCTGGTGTTAGCAAGAGATGCCAACAGATAGATCTGAAAACTGAAGTCACGTGTTTGTCTCCTTCCTGGGCACAGGCATTTCCAACTCACCCTATACTGCTTCAAGCAAGAGACAAGAGAGAAGTACTACTCCTGGAGTCTCTGTGTGTCCCTTCACTGTTCATCCCTCTTCTGAGAGCAGAAGCAAACATGGTAATTAACAGAAAGACCTCTGCACCATTAAATCACCTGTGCTTTGTTTTCATTTGCACCAAGGTAGCCCCTGACTACTGCAGATCTAAATCAGTAAAAGATGGCTCGTGGCCAAAGTCAATTTTGTTTTAAAGTTTCTCCTACCAAAATTTGGCCCTGGAACCTCGTACTTGGAGTTGTACAAAGTTTCATTTTATTATGGTATGTTTCCCCCTCCATCCCCGAATTGGCGACCGCTTATATGAATTTTGGCAGGGGACGAATGATCCTTCACACTCAGCCTGTAATTTACAGCTACGTTTGGTTTTACATAATGTACAATTTCAACGTTGCCTAACATTTCTTCATGTATTGCGGAAGACTTTCAGGTTTTATTAAACTGGCATATATAAATTGATTTTCCAGCTGGATGCAGTCACTTGGCAAACCCTGCACATTCTAACTACATATGAGCTAAATTACACACTCTAATAGTGTGTTTGAATTATTTTATGTGCAACATATAGTTGCAGGAGCACGTGGCAGTTTCCCAGTGCTTTGCCTAACTAGGGTTTTGCTCCTAGCTAAAGGAACTGTTACAGAGACAGATATAAATATTTTGGTGAAAGAACAAGCAGACTGTGCCTTTCAGTAGGAGAGACTATTGCCAATTTGCACTTGCTGAGAAGAGGTATTACTGTCTCCGCATGACATGAAGAAGTATTACTTAGGGCAAGTCTAAGTCTGCAAAATTACAGCTTGAGTCAGGGGGCTTTATGGATATGAAGAAGAATAGAGTTAGACTGGGGCACTTTCAGTGTCAAGGGGATTTATTTCTTATGCAAATAGATGATCCATGAGAGGCAGAAGAATTCTTCAGTCTGTCCCACAACCGTTTCATGACTGAATTCTGGAAAACTTGGGCATATTGTTTGGATTTCCTCTGATAAAATGAGTCAAGATGGCAAGTTTGACACTGTTCAGCTCTGATATGCTCACTTCCCAATTATTACACTCTTGCTCTTTGAGAGTAGGCTTTAATCCCTGTGTAGCCTCGTGTTTACATTACTCTTTGTGAAAGATCAGAGTAGACCTTAATCTTGAACTAGTTACACAAAAAATAAGGACTAGGGAGAGGACTGCATTGAACATTTTCTCACTGAAGACAGATGACTTCATTTCACATGAACCTTAGAGGGCGTGGCCTGAGATCGATAGCTGAGCTTTGAATTTGAAAAGACATTTGATGCCACCTGTGTGCTAGAAGGCTTAGCCTGTCATGGGGGCTAGCCACTGGAGTCTGGGATTTTTTTTGGTGCGATGTTCACATTTACCAGAAATCTTCAAATATCCCTGTCCAGAAGGTTATCCTACTCCAGGGTGTAGTGTTCAACTAGGTAACAGATATCTCTGTCTCGTAAGTAGGTTTGCTCTTAGGGTGCTATCATGAAGAGTAGATGCAGATGGTCACACCTTACCCTGCTGAAGTCAGCTCCTTGGGGCATGTAGGCTGATGCAGGAACCCAAAGGGGAGTGTTGGATGTCACATTGTGAGGTTTTTTGTCTTGAAAAGGTTTCCTTCTGCATCAGAAACAATGTTATGTTCTCAACTTCCTTGGAAAATGGAAGTTCAGGGTTTAAGCCTCTTTCGTGTTGAGATGTCACAAGAGTTTTACGTTAGACTGCAAATTCTCTCATGCATGTCCCGCTCTCCTGGTGGAGAAAAGGTAGAGGAAAAGGGAACAGTATTGTAATGTTGTCACCAATAATCTTCTAATTCACTAGATGTTTGAATTTTACTGGAGAGTAATGTGTTTTCTTAGTTCCCTGAGAGATAGAATTAGCAATAAATTCTGCCCCTATCTCACAGAGTTCTGATTTTATAGCCATTGCTCCTCTTACAGTGCTTCAGGTGTCAATTGTGCTATCTATTTACCACATGGATAAACGCATAGCAAGCATTATATCACTTTATTAGGCCACTAATATCTAAGAGCTTTGTCTTATGACATGGTATAAACAATAAATCATATGCTCATTGCAGTTATTCTTTATGTCAAGTCTTATTTCTACATCCCAGGCAGAATAAAGTGTTCAGTACAGTTTTCTTGTTATGCCTTTCCGCCTCCTCTGTTGTTATTAATAGAGAGTGTGCCTGATTATTCTGCCAGGGGAGGCAATGCGGGATAAATTGTGGGCTCAGATGAGGGAATCGGAGAGAAATCTCACAGTTCTTACATGATATTGATGACTGTGATTTAATTTTGGAGAGCTGGGTGAAACCAATGCACTAATAGGTAGTTGAAGTTCAGAGAAAACTGCCTAGCCTAGTACTTGCTATTGAAAAGGGTTCTCTGGATCCCAGAGAGTGGAGGTTGTGTGTAGTATTTAGGACATGTAAGTATAGTCCAAGGTATCACGCTGGTAAGGGGTCCTCATTAAAGATTTGTTGTCAGGTGGCCTACTGAGCAATTGCTTAAGCTAAAAACATGCCATGCAGTTCCAGGCTATGTATTTCTGGTAGAATCATTAGGAAAAAGAAAAAATTTGTATTTTAATGAAGAGGTGTATTACTTCTGCCACAAAAGAAAGAAGTATTTTGTGTCATCATGACCACAGCCATCTGCTGTACAGTGTCTATGATTGCTGTCCTGGTGCCAGGCAAGACCATGGGGGCTTGCTTAGCTGCAGCATGTTGTTTCGTTGGCATCACTTTCAGTCTTTTAGGAGAAATAGCAAGCAGCCTTTACTTTCTCCTTCTCCTCTCCCACTGGATCAAAAGCAGGGGTAGGGAAGTGGGGGGGAGGAGAGAAACACAGAGCCATCACCTGTGGGTTTTCAGAGTGCCTTCAGCCTTTCACCTGCAGTGGGTTTAAACCAGGCAGTGGAGAGAACAGTTCTTGCCTGCCTTAGTTGTTTAGGGTCTTCTGCATGACATTCTTGAAGAGTCACTTCAGTATTATAACAAAAGCAGGATTGACTTTATCCACCAGTTCCTTGAGATAAAATTCCCCTGACTAAGGTTTGTCACAGTACTCATGGTCAAGCTTACAAAACTTTCATCAACAAGATTCATTCAAAGTCTTGAATGCCTGCCTTTTCAGTTATAGACACTCTGCTGGAGAGCAACCACACCGCACTGCGTATTTCCCAAGACATGTTTCTTGATTGCTATCACATCTATCAGATGATTTTTCCAGTGGGTAGCTTTAACCACAGAGGACTACAGCTATTCCTGTGGATCTGAAGTAATGTTTCATAATAACAAGTGGACAGCAAGGATCCCAGAATCTTTCCTGACAATGCTTAACCCATTTTTGCAGGTCTTACAGGAGGCAATCAGCTTATCTTGTTGTCCAAAGCCACAATATCCTACAAAAAACAACCAAAACAACCAACAAAATATGGTTGCCTGAATGTCATAGGGCATTAAAAGTCTATGTCAAAGTCTGTCTCTTGATATGTATTTTTTCTGCTCAAGTCACTTGCTTGTCATCTTTTGCATGAAGGTAGTTCAGTACCTGAACTGTTTCTAGGAGGATTATGTAAATGTGTGAACTGAGCTGTCTGGTTGGTACTAAAGTTATTTTGACTAATCATAAGCTCATCTCTCTCTCATCACTACATGGTTTTGGAGTGAAGAGATGGAAAGGGAGAAAGGCTGAGCACTCTTTTTTGGTCTTGAACTAACTTGAGGCTGCTCACAAGACAAGATTTACCCAACTATGTATCATGGCGGTAAGAAGTATGAGTTACTATTTGGGAGAGTTTTTCTGTTACCTTCTCTTATGTCTGTGTGGAGCAGCTGTTATCTTCAGAGTAACATCTCCCTCCTGAGTCTAAAATTGTGATTATCTATCCAGTCTTGCAGCTTCAAGGAAAGCAACAACCACACTATCTACTATGTAGATCTTGTTAGGGCATTACCATATTTGTTCCCTAATTCAGGCCTCTCTTCTTTTTGCAAATCCCTCGGAAAGACATCCTGTTTTCCACAGATTTTTGCCAGACCATTTGGGGGAATTCCATTTCAACCTCTGCTTTGTTAGCAGACTACGCGCTCCATCTGTTCGTTGTTTGGTGTTTGTGAGGAGTGGTTTGTGGCCTAAATTGCATAAAGTCTTGTTAGTAGGAATCAATCATTGCACAGCCACACTCTTTTACTCCTTCAAAAAAGTCTGGCACATTGTTTTACTTCCAGTCCTTGAATGGTTGCCTGAAATTTTTGGAGAAGAAAATAATAACCAGTGAATAGCAAACAGTTATTAACATATAAATGCAAGTGTTCTCTAAATAAAATCATCATTCAAACAATTTTTACCATGAAGAGTAGGGAGCATGTGGCATGGGTAACTAGTGTCCATGAACACATCAAGACAGCATGTCTTTCCTGAAGCCAGTAGCATATTTAGTCTTTATTTCCATAAGGTATTGCTTTATGCCACTCTTTTTACAGTTTCAGATTTAGAAGCTCTGGACTCAACATCCCGAAGAGCTGTAGTGTAGGGGTTGTGTGCAAAGTAAAAGCTCTTGAGTGAAGATCTCTGTGAATAAGCACAGCAGTTTTGTTCAGCTGCCATTACAAGCAGGTGAGAAACTTCGATGTGTGACACAGTAGGTTTGGGGGCAGCAGTCTGCTCACTGGAAGAAGAGGATAAAAAGGGAGTTTGAAGGCAATGCCAGTTTGCTGAAATGTGTTCACTGGAAAGTGGCTTAGATCTTTATCCTCTTCCATAAATGTGGACATGCTATGGGCCATGGGGGTGAAAGGCTGAGGATGAGCATGTAGGGTCACTAAAAGCACATCTGTCCAGTTTTGCTGCTGTTCCCAGTCCAAGCACTGATTCCCCTCTTCCCTTCCTCATCCTGTGTCAAGGTGCCTTGCGCCTCCCTTGCACTGTAGGGAGGCGCTGACAATGTGGTATAGATCAGGCGATGCGTTGGGAAGGGAAAAACTCGACATTGACTAATGCCCGACTGAATCATACATTTGGGATCTCCCGGGTCACGAACCGCGAGAACTTTCCACAAAAATTATGAGCCATAACTCAAGCAGGCAGCTCTGGGACGGTTGCGCAGCTGCACAAAAAGCGTGCGGCCTACCCTTTTGCGCTCCAGGTTGATTTTTTTTTTTTTTAAATTTTATTTTTTTTCTCTCTCCTTTTTTTTTTTGTGTGTTTTTTTCCGTTCCAGTAACCCTCTCTCCGACTTGCGGGTATCGCCGAAGCCCGGCCTCCTGCCCGCAGTGCGGGGCGCGGGCCCCGCGGGGGCGCTGGCGGCACAACGCGGAGCGGCCGGGGCTGCGGGGCGCGGTGCGGGCTGCGCCCCCCGCCCGCTCAGACCTCCGCCCCGCATCGCGCTCCCCAAATGTCCTTAAGCCTGTCCGGTCGGCGCTGCTCGCAGGTTTTGCTGGTCAGCACCGTGCCTCCCGCGTCAGGCAGAGAGCGGGATCAGCGGGATCAGCCGGCTCCGCTGCCACCCGTGGAGATCCTTGCGCCCAGGGCTGGGGCAGAGGGTACTAGCGGGGCGACAGTGGGGAGGCCTCCATTCCTGCAGTGCCAAACTTGGGGTAGGGTGACAAGTTTTTTCCACGGCACCCCTAGCCCAGCTTCATGCTTGGAGAGGAAAAGTGCCCGACTGCGTATGCCTGTGCCCAGGATTTTAAGTTGTACTTCATGGCGGGGGGGGGGGGAGAAAGCTGGAGGAGCAGTGGGGTGCTCTGCGGGCGCCCTTCTGAAGATGCTGTGCTTGCTCGGTGTTGCAGAGGAATGTCGGATACACTAACAGAGCTGCAACACTTAAATATTTTATTAATCAAGGGGACTTGGCTGCAACAATGTGATTTCAAAAATCTCGATGGGTTTTCTTAGCAAGGCTTTCTGGGGTAAAATAAAAAAACACTATCAGGGATGAAACAAGACACTTTCTCTGTGTTTCACTTCTCCCACACTGTATATGAAGGAAGGAAAAGCATAGGAAGTGGGCAAACACAGATTAATCCCTTCCTGCCAAAATTTCCGTTAGAAAACATCTCCGTCTCCTAATTTTACCATTAAACTCTTCAGCTGCTTTGTGGGATTGATTTGATACATTGATTCTATTATGGCAGAGCTTGCAAAGAGTGAAAGAACATGAAATATAGTTCCCCAAAGAGCAGATTCTTGGGCAAGAAAGATTCTTACAGACTAGCAGCAGAAAGAGAGCGCTAGCACAAGTATGCTAAATAAAAGCAGATACCAATCATAAACAATTACATATGTGCTTAAAAATTCTCCTCCTGACATCTTTACATTTGCTGGTGGAAGTCACCTTATGAATATCAGCAGATGAATTATTCTATATGGGTAAAGAGTTGAAAAAGCAAAGGACATCTCACTTTTTCCTTTAACCTTGGGGAATGGAAAAGATCTGGCTCTTGCATCTCTTTTGAGAATACAGTGACTGTAGGGGAAAAACTCATATGCATTGGAAGGCTTCTGAATACATCTAAATAACAGGCATATCAATGAAATGCCAGACTTTGGCTGAACGATAACCCATATATAAATCATACAGTGCACTGTTTACCTCCAAGATACGCTGCGCTGCAAATCTAGCTCTACTGGGAAGTTTGCATAGATGGACCAAAACAGACTGGCTAAGAAGTACATCTGCCTCGTGCACATTTTGTGTAAGCAGAGCTAAAATGATGGTCTGAAATCTGCAGTGGAAACTGGGGATCTGTTTACATTCTGTCTAGAAGAGCATCTCCATTTATTTGTTTGTAGTTAGAACTAATATCTTGTGATCATCCAAATATTAATTTTAAATAATATTTGTTAGGAATGTGGTTGCATTTCTGTAATATATACTGCCTTGCAATTGGGCTAGCTTTTTGAGAAGGTATTAATTATTCTCACTTCTTAGCCAAACAGTTTGAATGCATAACTTTCAGCCTGCGGTTTGATCACAAACTTTCTCCTTTGAATATTCGTTATGCGTCTTGGATGTCTAAACATACAGCACGGTATTGTTTCTGGCTGCTGATTGTGTGACTCAGATTTTTAAGCAGTAATAATTGGCGAGTAGCAAACTTCCAATACAAATGAATCATTCTGGCATCATGGAAAATGCAGGATTCTCAAGGATTTCCAGAAATACCTACTGGCTATATGAATATTCTGAAATAATGAATAGTATAACTCGCAGCCAGCTGAAGTTGGCTGTCAGTTTGGCAGTCACGCCTGCAAAATATTTTTGAATAAGGTTTATGCCTGTTTGTTTTTTGCTGTTCAGCTAGAACAAGTGCTATCACTTCCTAACTCGTGATGAATTCAGCGTTGCCAAATCCTGTGATTTTTATCGCAAGTCTCGTGATACTTGATGTTGTTTTCCCTATAACTTCTCATTCCTGGAGACATTTAATTAGGTGAGAATCTCAGTTTTCATTTATATAGAAATCAGTTTCTGCTCCTCAGACTGTGAAGAAGTTTGAAAGTATGACCCAGGGGCATACTAAAGACAGCCACAAACCCCAGAAAAAATACAAATTGATTAAATGTTCTCTCTCTTTTTTTTTTTAAGTTTTTTTCTTTTATTTTGTCTCGTGATCTTCAGATAGTTCCTCAAACACCCGATTCCTGATTCATGACTTTTGAATATTTAGAGATGGGACTGCCACTAATGAATTCTCTCCTTTACCTCCCTAAATTTAAAACTTTTTCTTCAAAGAGGAGGACTGGTTGTTGTGGAGTGGCAGTGAGGCCTCATAGACAGCATTCAAAGTGCTCCCTTGCCACCTGTACTCTTAGCTCAACTTAACTGTGATCTGAATGCATTTTTTGCTTCATGTTATTTTTCTCAAAGGTCAAATTCTTTGGTTCCCCGGCGCAATGAAACCCATTACACACTGTGCTATTACAAGGCGACCCTCCCTACGGCCTGAAATAGGAGACACTTTGCCTTCTCAGGATAGCCTGCCATGAACAGTAAAAAGTGAAGCTTTGCGTGAGGAACCTCATGTGATGTGGGTGAACATGCAGGAATTTACAAGAAAATTTTTTAGTTACAGGAACAGGAGATCATCAGGGCATTCACAGATGAATATGTGACTCCTTGAATACTCACCGTCAGATCACCTCTCATCCCACTTTCTACTTCATAATGCATGAAACATTCCCAGTTTTTGTGACTGTGCATGCTGTTTGTGTTTCCAATAGGAAAAGTGTGTATTACTGTAAGGGTAAATAACATACAGTTAATGGTTTGTTCAAACTGTTTGATTAGGGTTTTCCAGAGCTTGCTGAAAAGCAGGATTTCCAGTTTGTGAGGATTTTTTCATTTTCTAGAAATTTGACTTTGGCCTAATTGGCCTGAAACTTTGTTGTTGTTGTTGTTGTTGTTCTTTTCCTATGAACTGAAGAAATATGCTCCAGAGACATTGGCGAGGGATGTCTCATGCACCAGTCAAACCGAGGAGAAAGCTGGTCTGGTTTTTCAGCCTCTTCCCCACCCCGTATCCCCCCCCAGGTCCTGTGCTCTTCTTTTTTCCCTGATGCCAAGCTGTAATGCCACCATCCCTGCTACAAAGCCCAGGCTCACTCTGGTCTAGGCATTCCTGCCCTCCCTCTTCTTGCTGTCCCTTCATCATCCTTACTGCACCTCTCTGGGAGGTGTGAGAGGGACTACTTAGAAACAGAGAATTCACTTTTGTCCCCCGCTCCTCCCAAAAACTGGAGAGGGACCTAAGCAGGAGGGGAGACAGTTCTTTCCCTGGCCTGCAAAAAAACATTCTTAGCCAGAGATGAGGCTTTTTCTTCCTTCCCAACAGGTGTTTTCTAAGAAAATTGATGATGAAATGAATGACCGTTACTGTTCCTACTGTTTATGCCTAATCTGAAGGAAAGACTCTGATCTATTAAAAGGGATAATTAAGAAAATAACATTATTTTGTCACAGAACACAAGGTTGAAAAGGGGTTTGGCTAAACTAAACCTGAAGGACACGTTTATTGCCCTGACCTGCATCTCTTCTTTGACCTGCATGACATTTTCTGCCTCCAGACTCTGCCTTAAACTTATGTGAAGTTTTGATCATGATCTGGTCATTGCAGCTGAAATAGGAAGGGAAAAAAATTGTCAGTAAAGGAAAGGCACCGTAAAATAGACTATAGTGGAAGGAAATTAAAGATAAGGAGAGCTACGAGAGACTCACTGTTGAAATGCACATTTCACTGACAGAGCCTTCAAAACAAGGAATGATAAAAAGGAGGAGGGGGCATATCCTGCACACATGGGAAGTCAGTGAGCTTTCCTCTAAGCACAGGGAAAGGCACTGTGTGTGACAGAAGGCCTGGAGCCCTGTCTCCTGCCAAACTGACACACAATGTGCATGGGTATCATCTTGGGTGGATTTGTCCTAAATCTCTTCCCCACCAGCTGGCTGGACTGTGTGGGGGGGCTGTGTGATGATGGAGGGGCACCCATTCCCTCTTCATGGTGTCAGATTATGTGACAACCACCTGTGTTGCTGGCATATAGATGCCTGTGTTCTCACTTGATGAGTCCGGAAATCCTCCCTTGTCCTCTGTGCTTAAGTTAAAAACTGCTGATTTAATGTTTTTTTGGATCTGACTGGAGTATTTGGGAGGTTTCTTTCCAGTCAAAACAAAACAAAACAAAAACCCCAAACCACATTGCCAGATGCTACGCTGCTAGTATATTATAAAACAAAGTAAGCAGTTATTTTGTCACAGATACATCTGGGGCAGGGCTGATGGAGTCAGGCTGAGGAATCAGAGGCTTCAAAGAGGCCAGGAAACAGGCCATGCAATAAGCCTGTTTTTTTGTATGATTAGAGATGGTTAAGCATGTGAATTTTTATCACAAAATAAGTTACGGAGTTCTCTTCCCGATCGGGGACAAAAAGCAGTTTTTACACGGGAAATGTGGAAAGTTGCTGGCCTGATCCTCTGTGTCCCATGCATCTACCACAGTGACTCATGGAAGCTGCGGTTCTCGTGATCTACTCTTCTCCTCCAGGGCTGGCGCCCCCCATTCAGATGACTCTTTCCATCATGAGCTGCAGGAGTCCAAATAAAAAGAATACTGTGGTGCACTGTGAAAAATGTGCTCAAGCCCAAGAGCCAAAGAGGAAGGAGAAGGGGGGGCTCCCAGCACTTGAATTACTACTCCCATGAGACAATAGGACTAAGAAGATGACTGGAAAATGAGGCTGAAAAGAGACACTATGATTCTTGTTATGACCGCTTTTTGTGACTTGTGTTAGCACGTCCTGGAGCTAAAAATTTTACATTTTGTGACGGGAAATCAAAAACTTCTGAGAAAATCAAAACTTTCTTACGGAAGGTGCATTTGCCAGAATTCACATTTTCTTTTAGCAGAAGTGGTAATGCTTCAGTGAAGTTTCTGATCCGTTCTGCTTCCCATATTTAGCCCTGTTTCAACTGGGACTGAGCATGGGGCGCAGTTACTGCCTCTACAACTACTCTTATGCAAATGTCTAATTAACCAGTTTGATCAGCTGTCACTGGGCTTCTCTCCACAAATGTGCTTGCAATTCTTTTTTGAAAATGCTGCTTTAAAAGTACTAACTCCCAAGGGGCTGAACAGTAAGAATAGCACAATATTACAAGTGATGACATATGGTGTCCCTTCTTTTCCCTCTAGCTGAAGTTCTGAGCCCGTGTACTTGGCAGCCTGATGCAGCAAACCAGAAGAGGTCTAGTAGAACAGATTTACTAGAATTTCGGGCTCTTGTGTGCAAGCTCCTGTGCTCAAATATATAACTTTAGTGTTCAGCAATCACAACAAAGCTTATTCTGGAGCTGCATAGCTTCTAGAGTGAGACTTAAGCACAGTCTGTAAAAATGGGTCCCTTTATGAGTTCCTGGTCTAGGGGACTCATAAAAACAATTAACACAGCATCCACCATGCCATACCTCTCTGCTTGGTCTGTGAGACGTGCCAGTGCTTTCATTTTTGTCAGACAGGGTGGGATCTAGGGGTTTTCCATAAGCCCCAGCTCACAAACTGAGTCTCCAATCTCATTTTGAAAAAAAAATAAATATACCTGACCCTTACACGGATACTCTTGAAGGTGGCTCAGGTGAACTTGATGATTCAGAGTATTTGAATTATCTTCCTCCCTCTTCCATATGGGCAGAGCAGAAAGGGTGAGGGGCACCAAGTCCACTGACTTCAGCATCTTACAACAGTGTGCTGTGGAAAAATGGAGTTCTACAATGGGACCAAATGTTTTTAAGGGGAAAAAAGCAATCTGTTAGGTACTCTACTTGGCCACAGAGAACTATGCAGGATTCTGCCTTCGCTTGCCAGCACGGAGGGAGTAACTCCCCGTGTGGTCATGCTTACCTTGTGGAATTTATTGTATTGAGTGTTACACAGTGTCTTCTCTTCCCCAGGCAGTAGCATTTTAAACATAATTCGCATTAAGGAGCGGAGCACCACTGGACAAAGAGGATCGTTTTGTTCTTCTGAAAACAGGATAGATCTGTATGCTGCCCCGGTAGCATTTCCAATACACAGTGAGTGTGCCACCAAGTCATGGAGGGCTACTAAACCTACCCCTCCCTATGGTTATTCCACTGTCCTCCAAACCTAATGTCATGTTTTCATATTTGATATGGTCCAAGAGCTTCTTCAAGAGCTTTATAAAATTCCAAGGGGAAAGTGCCTGCGGTATAAAATTAGAATCAGGAAATGACCTATTCAATCATTTGGCCTTTGACCAAGAGCCACATCCATTGGGGGTAACACTCAGCTTTCCCAGTGACCACAGAAAGCAGACAGGGCAAAGCAGATCATTTGCATTGACCAGCTACCCAGAGTGACTAGGAACAGAGGCTGAAATAGCAGTTTGCTCATTTTATAGATACGTGGATTACTTAATCGGAGCAAATTAATAGTCGCCTCAATATTTTTTCTCTGCTGAGTAACAATGGAGCATAGAAACATATGGATGACAGGCAAACCAAAAGAAATTTGAAAATAAGGAGGAGAGACTTGAAGTGGCTTATAAGAGGCAGTGGAGTTTGTCCTTCTAAATAAAAAAAGAGTGTCTTTAGAGTTATGAGTTTGAAGGTTTGTTTTCTGTTTTTTACACTGAAAATGTGAGTCTTATTTGGATCACAAAACTCCTAAGGAAACATTGAATCTCTACTACATGAATATAAGTAATAGAATTTGAATAACCTATTTTGTAGACTTTGTTTCATATAAATGAGTGAGTCAAACTTGGAAAATATAACTTAACATTTCTATCTCTTCAGTTCACAATGAACATTCTCAAACTCTCTATAATTCTTTTAGATAAATTAAGACATATCCAAGTTAAACATGCAGATATTTTTAACATGGAAAAATTTCAAGACTTCAATGCAAGTAAGAGGAATCAAGAAGCTGAACTGGGAAGATACCCAAATTTGCAGGTCTGGAAACAAGGTAGAGGAAAGGCAAACAGCTTGAAAGGAGAAATGTGAAACCACAAACACTTTGTATGCTTGATCCAGTACTAGAAGGGAATTATTCCTTATCCTTTTTTATAAGGTAACTGGATTTCTCAGCTGTAGTGTGGAAAAGCTTCTGAGTGAGCAGGAGCAGCCATTGAACATGTATTTTTCTTGTTCAGGAGTGAGTGATTTCATCTGGTTGTTTCTTAGTTTGTTAAGTGGTTTTTGTGCAGTTGTATTTCTTGCTTTATCTGGGAGTTTGTTTGATATTGTAGAGATATAAAATCCACTGGGGAAGGGAAAGTACAAAAAGGTAACCTAACCTATTAAAAAATGTCTCAGTTTCATAAGGCCTTTATTTAAGAAATAAGCGTTTGATGAGGTGTGCATGTGCCAGTTCTACAAGGAATCTGGAGCTCGCCATAATTTGGTGGCAAGTAGTAAAGGCCAGGGCTCTAGACTGGGCTGGTTTGGGGGGATCTGTTGCCTTTATGTGCATAATTGCAAACATCAGGAAAAGAACAGAGCTGTGACTCAATCAGGAGAATTAACTACGTGACCAGCAGCAAAACTCACAGAGTTCTCCCTGCCCTTCCCTCTTACGTGAGTTTCCATGTTTTGGGGAGGAAAGGAAAAAGAATAGCTAATTACTTTGAATGGTTCATTCTGCAGCAGAGAATAGAAATAAATCTGTACAAGAGTTTGGCACTGGGAGAACAGAGGATGTAGAGGCAGCTGAGAAGCAACTCTGGCGTTTGGTTTGTTTTGATTCAAACCTGAGAGAAGTGGATACAGTAATTTGTGTCATTATTTTTATTGTTTATAGGGGAAAAATAGGCTAGGCCCAGAGACCTCTCTGAGTTGTACTGCAGGGAGAGCCTGGGGAATCCCCAGAAAAAGGGCTTACCCTCCTCTCTGTCACCCACAGCTGCTCTTTCACACCACTCAGATCCCTTTGTTCTCTTTTTCGGAGCGAAAAGGAAACCGCTGAAGACTCCTCAAAGGACATGGATCCCTTTGGACCATACTTCCATGTGCTTGGAGAATGGTGGGGGGGAAAGACATTGGGCTGCTTTTTCTTTCCCTAGTCCCGAAGAGAGAGGCAGACGAACGTCTTCACCCTTCTCCTCATCAGCGTAAGGTGGAAATTGGGAGCATGGCCTGTGCCTCTGGCTTGCTCCTGAGCACAGTACACAGTGTTTAGAGGAGGTTTCCCTTGCTATCCCTGCAGAGAGTGCTGGGATACCCAGCGACGTTTCCCATTGGTGATGGTCCTGGCTCCAGTGACAGCTGAGAACTGGTATAGCAGTGCTGCACAGGAACCAGTCAGCATGTGGCCAGGTAGGGACGCAGGGAACCCAGCCACCAACTGCTGCTCCTGCACTTCAATTCATATATTCAACAGTCCTGAAAAGTACAGAAACAACCTCAGTTCCAAGCTCTCTCTTTTTGTGTCAGCTAATTTAATTTCTTCCTGGAGGGACCAATGTTCAGATGATGAAAAGCCTTTGTCTTTGCATGGGGCTGTGTGAGATGGCAGCAGATGAAATCTCCCAGAATCAAAGAAAACATGACCACCAACTAGGTCCAAGTTACCATCCTTTGGATTTCTGTGCAGACTGCAGCTGTCCTGCTGGTGCCCTTTCCAAAATCAAAGCCCTCTACTCTGACAGCCAGTTAGCGGGACTACAGCTGCCTCTTGGAGAGGAGTGAAACAAGCTGGCACGAGTTATCTTGCGTTCTTTCAATGGAAAGTTACATTTTCCTTCTATGACAGCATCCACTTGGGATACTAAAATAAATTTCCAGTGCCTAATTAAGCTTCCACTTCCTTATTGGGAAAAGATGATGGTATAGAAAGATTGAGATCTGCCTACTGCAAATAAGCGGGTAGTCAGGGGATACAAACCAAGAATCCTGACTCCTAGTCCCCCCAGACTAAGAGCAGTGAACTGTAATTTGCCTGGATGTAGGAAGAGTCACCTATAGTGGTCTTCTAGTCAGGGCTTGAGGCCCCAGCCTAAAGAAAACTAATTGAAATGCTTTGATTTTTTATTTTTTTTCGTCATTGGTAACCTTTCTAAAAAAAATAAAAAAGAAAAAAAAAGAAGTAGCAAAGCTCACCACAATTGTTTTCAGAATTTCTTCCCCAGATGTTATTTTAAATCAAACAAGTAATTTTAAAGGTTTTCTTTTCTTTTTGCTTCAGTCACCTGTCCTGGGAATAGAAGAAGGTCAGGAAAAGCATGACAATATAACAGAAAAAAAAATTCCTTTCCAGATACCATAGAAAAAGAATCTGCAAAGTCTGTAGCAATTATTTGCTATAATTCTAGTCAATGTACATGAAGGGACAACAAAGTTCAGCTGTGCATTCTGAATTTATATTTCTAATCTGATGAGTCATGCAGTTTAAACCAGTCTTTCCCTCCTCCTTCCCTCCACACTTCCATTCTGTTCTGTCTTTTATTTGTCATTTTCAGAAACGGTGCCATAACTTCGTTTAATTGACCAGAACAATCATCTGAAACAGAACTCGTAATGGAGACCTTCCCTCTAGTCTTGTCTATGAATAGATTGAAAAGACACAAAATAAATAATCTGGGATTTGCTGTTAATCATTGTGGACTCTGTGTTCTTATTCATAATTCATACAGTGTTTCCATTCATAGTATTTCTATGAGTATGTGAATATGTGTAGCACTCCAAGTGTAATCACCAAGTAGTAAATTTTCCAGGTATATTTATCTATCTGTATCTATCTTCCAATATAATGTACTATAGTCACGGTGAGTATCTGAAACACTTATTCTAATAAAAAGTCCATTCTAAATTTTGGTGGATAGCCTATTTTATTAGTAGCAAGAAAATGCTTGTATGTGCTTAGTCAAAATAGCAAGAGAAACTGGATGATATAACAATAGTCGTCTGCTTTTGGAGTTGTGGTGGTGGCTACGGCATCTGCCAAACACGTACATGTTTGTGTGAACTCAAGCGCTGTTATTACAGAAGCAGTCACCTTCTTTAGAATAGCACCCGGTGGCTACCGCTGCTTAGAGAAGTCAGTGCCATGCCAGGATCTGGGTTCTGCTTCCAGCTCTTGTCATGGGATTGCTGAATGGTCTCAGTCCTGTCACCTCTCCTTGCCTCTCCAGCCTTTTGTGAAATGAAAGTTTATTTGATGCTTTTTCGAAGTGCTTTTCCAGGGCTTTCCATAAGAGGAAGTAGTTTGTTTTGTTTGTTTGCTTGCAAGAGAAGAAGCTCTCCCAGTGCAGACACTGCAGGAAGCCTTGGGGTATGTCAGAAATATGGCCCAACGTATCCCTGGTCCAACAGAACCTGGGAGCCTGGGTACAGCCCTGACTCCTGAGAGGCATTATGGATTCAGCGCACGGTGTTTTGCTGCTGCAGGAGGCCTGTCTTCACCTAGGCCCTCGAACAGCAGACACCACAGCAGGCGTCTGCTCAGGTCAAAAAGAGGAAAAGAGCAACTTTTCACCAGTGAGGTCTGTTGAGAAATATTTTATGAACACATGCAAAGATACGGTCTGTGGTCTGGGTAGCTCAAAGGTAGGCATAGCCAGAAGGTGATATAAAGTTAGTTAGAAGGAAAAATCAGGAAAATATAAGACTTGTAAGAACAATAGTGTTCTCTTTCTCCTGGCTGCTTTCATGGGGTATACTTAGACTTTCTTTACAGTCTTCCTTTACAGTCTTTCTTTGTGTCTGTTACTACCTGCAGAGGCTGAATGGAAACTGATTGGGTGCAACAGTGACTGGGGAGGAAAGGGTTACCTCAGGTTGAAAAAAAGAGAAATATTTCTTATTGTATTTTGCTGTATCAAAAATATCTTTGAAGTCTTCTGGTTTCCCATTGTCTGTTTAGATCATACACAGCACCCATTGTATGTTCTAACCAGTCTTAATTCTTTGCAAATGTTCAGACCTAAAGCTGTTTGTGTTTCCAGTCCCACTGCCTGTGTTTCCAGTCCCACTGTCATAAAAGTGATTGAATTCATAGGGTTATTATGCATTTGCCTAATTATTGATACTTCTTTCCACCATATGATGCTAATTTAACTTTTACTTTTTCCATCTTGGATTTATTCCTGATTTTCTTGTATACTTTTTTTTTTTTTTTGTCCTGGCAGTATGTTGGCCTGGGCTCCAAATATCAGATTTAACTGTGACAGGGTCTCTATTCAACTCCAAAGTTATTTTCCATTCTTTGCTTTCCTCAGTATTGACATGGGACACAGTTCCAATAAACAGTTCGTATAGCATAATATCTATGATGACATATGCATTTCTGCAAGGTGGGTTGGTTTTGTTGGTTTTATTTTTTTATTTCCATTTAAAGTCCCATACACAGAAACTGTATTTGTGGGATATTTAGTAATATTTCTCCCGTAAACTAAATTTTGCCCAAGTTTGTTGCTCACCGGTTTCACAATTGTTCTTTATTAAAAAAGAAAAACCAACAACCCTCCTAGTTTTTTAAATAACATTCTGTGCACCTCACCTTGAGTTAGTTTTACTATGTGACCTTGCATAATGAAACCACTCCAGTACCTCAGATAAATGGTAATGTGCAACTGCTCAACTTCCAGAAGGATGTTGGGAGATTTAATGCACCAGTTTTGGGATATGCAAACAGCCCTGCTCAGCTCAAAGATAAGATGGCCCAAATAATTCAAAGATAAGGAAATACAAATGGGAGGGTCTTACTAGCAACACAGGGTTGTGAACTAAACAGTGGATCTTGGGTTTTGGTTTTAAATTTGCTACCTAGAAAATTTCACTTGGAGGAAAGTACTGGGGTTTTTTTTTGTCTGCAAAAATACATATGAATATTATAGTCATCTGAACATTTGTACTTCACATTTTTGGTAGCCCCTGTTAAGTTAACACTGGCTCTGAAATGAGCTTGTGAATTCTGTGACTAGTTACACAGAGGTAAAATTGAATGTTGTGCATTTAAATTTTATATTTTGATGGTGTAAGCAGGACTGGTGCAAGAGCTCTGTGCTGGACCTCTGCACAGGGACTGAGTAGGAAGTATCTGAAGCTGGAGTCAAGAATATCTTCTGAATGATGTCACCTTCTCAGTGAATATAATCACTTATGTCATCTCCTTGCTGCTTTTGAACAAGGAGGAAAATCCCTAGTAAAAATATGTCTGCTCATGAACAATTCATAAATATAGAAGGAAGGTAATATCTTATTAAAGAAGTGACACCAAATAATTTACTCCATCCAGCTTTTTCCAGTAACATGTTTAACTCAGTCAAATTGCATTTCCTGACATTTAATGAGTAATTTCTGGTATATACATTTGACCAGGAAAAACAGGAAATTCACCTCTGTGGAGAAAAACAGCAAAAGACCTGTGTGTTGTGACAAAGTTAAAACTGCAGTAGGAACTTTAACATATTCATTTCCTGGTGTCTTGTTATATTAATTACATCTCCTTTACCTGCCATTAATTGAAGCCCAAGGCTTTCACAACAGGTGTGTGAAGCTAGGCTTATATCTTTCTCAGACAGACACTCAATTAAATAGTTTGATTTTTCAGAAATACTGGAAATACTTCATCTGCCTTCCGTTGAAAAGGTGAACTTTCAAAAATCACATCATAGGTATCGAATTTAATTTCCTGAATGGCAGCTGGTTTTAAACCCTGGAACTGAGGGTGGGAAAAAAAAAAAAGTAGTTGAGGCCATTTTGTGCTAACAGATTGTGCTGCCTTTTTTCATTTTATAGTGTGTCTCTGGTCAGCCTGGTAGCAGAACTTGTCTCTGTGCATGGCTATTATTGCAGGTTTTGAAGAGGAGGGCAACAGTAGGGGCAACAAGCTTTTTGAATGTAACTGCTCTCAGGCAGGGATGAGTGCGCGCTGTATAGAATACAGGCCAAAGCCTCTTCAAAATGAGGGTTGCTTTTGGTTTTGATTTTAGTATACGTGTCCATGATATAGTATCCACCTGCTCTCTGGGCTTTAAGGCAATGAGCTACATCTGGGACATCAGATGGGTTGTCATCAAGTCCCCGTGAAACACCTCCCAGGTAGTTTTCTTAGAGTGTTCTCTATGTGTAGGAGCTTTGTGAGCTGTAAAAACCAGTGGTCTACAACAGGAAGAATGATTTGTGGCTTTTTCTGTACAGCTACAAGGGACTATCATTTATGTGAAGGGCTGGTGTTACCTGCTACTGTTGCTGCATGTTTCTAGCATCAAAGGCCAGAATATTACCAAGCAGACAGTGAGGACTCGGTACCCATGAATGTCTATGTGAAATAGAGAGAAGAGGTCAAAACACACATCCTCAGCCCTCAATAGCTAAAAGGTTCCCTAATTTGCTGATAATGTTCATGAGACAGATACTGAACAGCCCTTGGTACTGGCTGAAGCACAGCGTGCTTATTAAGGAATGATGGATTTAGTGCTCTTTTAAATACCATGGGATTTAAGCAAAACAAGAGCTATAATAAACAAAACTATTAAAATAAGTGGTACAAGTTGAAACGGGTCCTAGTGGTTTGTGTCTCAGGGTGGAACTGTGAAGACTTTTAAGCACTGGAAGAGTGAAGTCCTTGGCCTCTTGTTAGGACAAGGAAGCGAAGTCATCTTTCCACCAGTGTTGAGTGTTGCTAAACTTGTGAGATGAATTACTTAACAGAGATGGAGTCATCCTTGGTTTTTTTTATTTGTTTGGTTTGGTTTGGGTTTTTTTTTTGGTGTGTTTTGCCATCCCTCAAATGATGTCGAAATGGTAATTGTGCACTTCCTGCTTGTTAAGCTGTCCAATTGCATTGATATTGTAGAGAGTTGCCTAGGTTGGCCTTAACAAGTGGCAAAAGATAAGTTTCTCTCCTTAATGCATAACTTATGAAGCCTCTTAGCATTTATTTGAGGAATGGCCAAAGATTGTAGTAGGAAAGAACAGGTCCCTCTTGGTGATACTAGGAAACCTCTCAGGTTCTTGGTTGCATGACTCAACCCACTGGGCAGAGATGGTCAGCTTGGAAGTTGTATGGCCAAATCACATGGAAAGGAGCTTTTGAGGTGTTTTGCCCTTCCTCATTATTATGGGACACTCTTTCCTATGTTTCTCCACACATTCTCACTCCACAGATCCCCTGTTTCTGCAGGGAGCCAGCACATGAGTAGCTTTGCCCTGTAGGTGTTGGAGGTACCGGTGTGGGTTACTGTGAGCGTAAAAATGAGACTCCTGCATTCTTGTGGGTAGTTACATGGTAGCTTGTGTTTTCAGGAGACTGAATGTGATGATCCACCCATTCTATTACATACATACTTCTAAATTAGAAGAGCATTCATATCTGTTCAATGAGCCAAAGAATGTGGTGAAGATTTTCCTTGAGTAACTATAAAAAAGTCTCACCACTGATGATCTTCTTTAAAAAGTCAGGTCACCTCAATTTTGCAAATGAAATTAAAGCATTGTGTAGGGATTTTTTTAAGTTAGAGATAAGATACGTTAGAATTTATAAAATGATATTGAGTAAAAGAAAATGTTAAGTGGTTTATAACCACAGAAAAAACCACAGACATATCACCTGTAGAAAGTTAGTAGATTATGCATCTGGAATGGAAAAAACTGAGTATCTTTACACAAACTAATGTGGCGGATTTGAGTCATCCACACAAGATGTGATTTAAACTAATTAGAATTCCCCAAAGAACTGTAATTCCAATTCCAGTTATATAAGTGGGAATATCACTTGAGCTGCACAAAAGAGTTACTCATTTTGGAGTAGCACAATTCTTTTAAAAGGATATATAGCAGACAAAATAATAGAGGATAAACTACTAGAATTACAGCTTTGAATAAGAACTAGAAAAGTGATTAAAACCAGGCAGGGCTCATTGTGGCCTTCAGAAGTCTGGGAGGAGACATGCAGGAGTGTGTTAGGAGAATTAGGACTCAGTTGTTGGTTACTCTCAGGTAATGAGGGTAGAAGACATTAATCAACAGTTGGTCAGGGATGCTATAGCAGTAGCAAGCCGAATTCATGCCAGTTCTGTGGCTTCACCAGAGCTGTCCCCAGTATGGCTACTTATGAGTTTGGTGCAATGAACACTTTTTCAGGGAAAGGGTAGGGTGGTGAAGAGGAGTCAGAGCTGTGGATTTTCAGCAGTAGCGAGCAGGGAGATTTGTATATACCAAATCAGTCAGGTTTAAATTCTGTTCCTAAATTCACCAGCGTTCCCTTCTGCCCCGGGTGACCCCTCTGTTGAGACATGCCTTCTTTTCTAATGCATATAAAAATTCTCCTGAAAACATCATGATGGAGAGGCACAGTTGTTCACAGACAAAGTCTGTGCTGCAAACAGTCCAAGGCAAGGGTTATCATTGCGTAAGCCCTGTGGACCCAAGTTAAATCTTCTGACTGAGTATGCCACAACTGGGAAGGGATGCTCTCTCTTTCCTCCTTCTGTTCCTTTGTTCTTCTTCTCTTCTTTGTTTCAATAAAAGCTACTGCAGCATACGCATATCAAAAACCTGAAAGTTGTCTGGCACTTCAGATCAAGGAATGGATTCAAATTCACTGCCTCAGGATATGTGTCAAGTCGCTGAGCTTATCTTGCTCTTATATTCCTGACTTTCTAGTTTTTACTGGGGGTAGTTTTCTGCTCTTACTTATTGGTGTTCAAGCCACGAGCAAGAGAAGTCAGTGGAGGATAGCACCTCCGTGCTGAAATTGGGCAGGGTTCCCTCTTTCCTTTGTGCTGCAATGAGAGGAAGAAAAGATTGGGAGCCCTGGGAGGTAGGAGTGAAATTCGCCCGATGTCTGCCTGGTAGTAGTAGTCCAATATTACTGTAATTATTATTATTTCTTTTTGCAATTATAAATGAGGGGTACAGTTGATTCCTTTAAATGACTAGTGAAACCAACAATAATACGAAAAGCACAGGCCAGTGTCTCAGGGAGCATGCTGATGCCATTGTTTTCCCAGGACTAAATTTTTCTACCCAAAAGTAAATGCATTATGTGATTTCCAGTATTTTTTCCTGCAGTTTATGGAATTATACTTTTATCCTCTTTCTCTGGAGTTACTTTGATACATTTTCTGAGTCCCCTGGAAAAATCTAACAAAACAGAAAAATATACAATACATCTAAATCCAGCAGGCCTTTAGAAACAAAAATTAATGCTCTGGAAATCCTTCTACCAACCCAGCAAAACAGGCTGGCTAACAAAATATTTAATCAGACATATTGCAAGCAGAGGGGATATGCATGTCTGTGTTTACGCTGTAATTCAAGTGTGGGTAGAGGCAGCTGGTTTAGACACAGGCTGTATGGTTTTTTATATATACATATATATGTGCGTGTGTACGTAGACTTTGGAAGTTTCCACCTGTATCTACCTGTAAGTCTAGAAAATTTTCAAACTGGGTTTATTTTTAACACTTGTTTATATGCTTGCACGCACAAATTAGTAGGAAGTATTAGGAAAAAAAAAAAGGTGAGGAATTGAGGTTTCATGAGATGTTAAAATACTGCTCTGTCTGTAAAAGGCCAGATTCTTAATTTGGAGGGTAAATTGACCCCGCACAATGCTCCAGGCTCCAAAAGTAATTTCAAATGCAATAGGTATCCTGGCCTGTATGGATTTGCCAGAGCTAAGGACAGAAGCTTAGAGGTCTGAAAGCAGGCAGTGAAACCCCGGCTCCATGCTGAGGTGCCTACGGCTGACGTAGGAAGCCCACTGGTGTCTCTGCATGGCTGTGTGCTGTGTCTCCGTGTGGCTGCGTGCTGTGCTGCATTGGTGAACTGGCTCATCTGGAGGTGGCTTGAAGGTCTGAGGTGCAGCACTTCTTGGTGCAGTGTAGAGATGAACACTTCAGCTCCGGTGGAGCAAACACCGTGGCACTACCAATGCCAGCCTGGGCTTTAGGGTCACTGTGAGGTCTGCCCTGGAACAAGATGTCAACTTCTCCTTTACCCATGAGATGTGCAGTGCATGCCTGCACAGCACCGATGCTTTTTGCATGCTGAGTGAAGATAGAGTGGCTTCAAACGTAGATGAGTTAGTAATTTGGGGGATAAAACGAAACACATGAAATGAAACACCTAAAACATAGCATGTTCTGGAAAATGAGAAAGAGTTAAAAATTGGGAGTCAGGAGACTTTTGACCCTGCCATGACCTCTCTGTGAGACCTCGCACAACTCCTGTTACCTTTCTGCCTCTGTTTCTCCCTTTCTAAATAACTTCCTGTTCAGTGTCATATGAACCAGCTCATGCTTGGACAATTTTGAGCATTAAATAGTCTTAAAAAGGTGAAGTAGTATTATATAATAATATCTTTTTCTCTTGGTGTGATGAAGCCTGTGTCTGTTCTCTGACCTGATGGCAGGAAGGAAGGTTCGCCCTGAACACACCAAAGTATGAGGGATTGATTAAGAAGGGAGTGGGTGAAGGAGGGAGGAGAAAAGCAGTTGATGGGGAGAAGAAAGGAGTGAATAAATGTCAATTAATTGACATAGCTTAACACAGTGGAGGCTGAATCTCACTTTACGTAAGGTAACATGAGGCTCATATACAGCAGGAAATTCTAAAACCAGTTTATTTCAGGAGTTATCCTGAGGCTTGGGTAGCAGAGAAGCAGCAGGAGGAAGCAGATCCCAGTACATTGCAGTTCCTCAACCACTGACCTTACTAGGTGCTGTTACAAAAATGGACCAGAACTCCCACGTGGAAGAGGACATTTAAACCAAATGTGTGACTCCCATGGCAAGTCAAACAGTTCTTAGTTTTACCAGGTCTTACAGCTGAACAACAAACAGGTACATAAGCAGTTGCTTGTATGTTCATGCCTGGCCCAAGAACCTGTGTCAGACTATAACGTGCTAAGGCTCTGTGCCGTGCACCTTTTTCAGAAAATTTTGTCATGTCAGAAAAAGGCTAAGCTTCTCCTTGGCATGTTTCAGAAGAAAATATGATCTGTGTTAATACAGGCATTACAAAAATAATTTAAATATAGTAAATAAGAAAAAATATTGAGGCATATTTTCATCCTTTCAGTTTGAAAGTGTGGGAATATCTGTTCAGAAATATGTGATCAGGACTAGCAGTGTAAGCAGTGTGTATCTAGGATTGGAGAGAGAGACACCCAAAGACATGCACGCTCTTTATACATGAAAACGGGATATTTTAAGATCTGTAACTGAGAGTGGAAAGAGTTAAAAGAAAATTGCAACCTAATGTAGGTGTCTGGGAGGGGCTGTGAGTCCCACTGAAGATCAAGACTGAAAGACTGAACCTGATGTCATGAAAAAAGGGAAGTCAGTGATGGTGTCTGAAGAGAGTGATTGTATTTAGGCTAATACAAACAAAGTGGTAATGTTTCCAATTCTGTTTTACATGGATGTCACCCATACAAAAGAGGAGAAAGTTGTGGCTGTCAGGACAGAAATTGCTGAAGGTCTGGATAGATGAATGGAGGTGTAGAAATCAGATTTTAGTATTAGAGAAGGAGTAAATGGAAGATACAATATGTAGTAAACATACTCACACGTTACAGGTCGTATCCAGGTGAAAAGGTGAAGCGCTGAGAGCTTTCACATTTTAGTGGGAGGTTGCTAAATTTTGAGTTGATTGTGATATGGCAAAGACAAGAAGGAACGATGGCTCCCAAAGATAAGGAAACTCACTTGGACATTTTATGGTTGTTGAAATAGATGAAATTTGAGATTACTTGAAGTAGCCATTGGTTTGCTACGTCTTGCTTCAGGAAATTACGTACAAGAGGAAATAGCCAAGTCTAAGTAAATATAGCAAATGAAAGCATGAGGAAAAATATGGAACTGCAGGTCTAAATGTAATGTGTGAGAAGCTATTTTGAAGGAAGAAAGTTTAAGCTGACTCTAATGCAAACCATCTGTGCCTGTCTTTACTTTCACTACTCTTTATCTCTGATCAAAGAGTACTATCACAACACTAAAATTTGGGATCTGAATCAAAAGTTCAATTAACGCTGACTTCACATTCTATGTAATCACTGGAATTCCAGTTTTTTTATCTTCACCTGTGTATACATCCTACCTTCCCCCTCTGCAAACCCAAGTGGTCTGTGCATACCTGGCAGATTTCCATCCACAGGATTCAAATAAATTTTGGCTTGTTTTGCTTTCCTTGCTGTTACTAGACACCAGTGAGGCCAAGTTTCTTAAAGGTCAGCCCTCGCTTCTCTCCACCTTCAAAAAATGGGAGGACATTATGCACTTTCAGCCTGGAGTCGGTTGTGTCAGTGGAGGCCTAGCTTGAGGACTGACACCCCTGTACTAGCAGATCAGTTGCTGTAGCAATGAGCAAGAAGTCAGTTTTCCATTTTCAGGCACAATTTTGCAGTTGCAAACTTGTAATGGGTTAGCACAGTTTCCCTGAGTGGATACCACCAGCCTGTTAAAAGCTGATCAAATGGGAGATCTGACACACTCGACTTCATGGGACTGCAAAGAGACAGTATTTCTAGCTTTGACTCTGTATGACACATCAGGCTAAAGCAAAAGAGCTTCTCCAGGCTTTTACTGTCCACTTTGGACCACTGCTAGAGCTCCTGAGCACTGTAGCTACAACCCTCAGGGGCTATCTGAGTTTACTGGTCTACAGAACTCCTTGCTTAATGGTGCCATGCACACATTGCAGGAGTGCTGCCACAGCCAAATACACTCTTAACCACAACCACTATACTCTTAGTATATTGAAGTGCCCATGGAATGCTTATGGATCCAGAAAGCTCCTAGTTCCACCTTTCTCCTCAATGAGTCTGAAGTTTATGAAGCCAATGGGACTGCTCTTCTGTCTCCTGCTTATCCCCCTTGCTTGGGAATACTGAAAGCAGCAAACACATGCTGAAGTATTCTCTGCCAAGCACCTCTTTCACCAGTGTTGGCCTCCTTCCTATTCATACTGGCATTTTGTCTGTTGAAAACCATTTCCCTACAGGATTCAGGAGTGTAATCCTTCAAAGCTAATAGCTACAGACTGCTGCCTCAATAGGTTCTCTGTTGCAGTCCTTCAGTGGAGTGTCAAGCAACTTTTCTGAGAAGAGTTGTTCTAGGGCACATAATTTAATACATTTATGTTTCTGTTATGTTTGGATATGTGTTCAGTAGAACATGAGGCAGATTTGCCTGTTTAACCCAGACACAGCTTGTCCTGTCACACTACCTTCTAAGGGCAAGGATGTGCAGACAGAGAAGTGAAGGGGATCCGGGGTTGCTTTTTATTCCCAGTTCTTGATGTTGGTTCTGATTCATGACTCTATAAAACCACTTGGGTTTCTACTGCCACTCTACATGTATACTGCTGGCTCGTGCTCAGCTTTTCATTCACCAGCACCCCCAAGTCCTTCTCTCCAGGGCTGTTCTCACTGAGTTCTTCTACCAGTCTGGACTCATGACTGGGATTTCTCTGATGCAGGTGGAGCTCTTTGACTTGGGGGCTTGTTGAACTTCATAAGGTTCTTAATGCCCCATTTCTCAAGCCTGTTCAGGTCCCCCTGGTTGGCATCCTGCCCTGTTGTGCAAACTGCACTGCTCAGCTTTGTGTCATCTGCAAACCTGCTGGGGGTGCACTTGATCTCGCTGTCTGTGTCACTGATAAAGATATTACAGAATCACAGAATCACTTAGGGAAGGACCTCCAAGATCATCAAGTCCAACCTTTACCTTGTCAACTAGACCATAGCACTAAGGGCCAAGTACAACCATTTCTTGAACTGTTGGGGATGATGATTACATTACCTCCCTGGGCAGCTCATTCTAATTCTTGACAAACCTTTCTGTGAAGAAATTCTTCTTGATGTCCAACCTGAACCTCCCCTGTTGCAGCTTGAGGTTATGTCCTCTTGTTGTTGAAGAGCACCAGTCCCACTAGTCCCACTAGTCCCTGGCCTCCACCTGAGCATAGTGCCATTCTCAGCCTGCATTGCAACTGGTCCTAATACTTTGGCTGGGATCTCGAAGTCTCAATGACACCACTGCAAATAATAGTCCTCTCTGTTACTGGTCCTTGTAATTGTTAACAGGCTGAGTGTGAGCATGTGTGAGAGAAAAGCATTGTGCAGCTAGATGCATGGCGTCTGCTGTACCTTTAAATCCAAGGCTGGAATGTGGGGATATTTACGTGTTCTTCATGTCCAGATTTTTTGGTAGAGCTATCATTGTCTCTGTATTTAATACCAAGTAAAGGCTATAGGATGTTTGCAAATACACGGTTTACTTAAAGTGAGCTTCAAGGAGGAAATAAGACAGAAACTTATACAGCCCTAGTGGTTTTCATGTGAAATGAAGAAAATGTAAGTTGAACCTGAAAGCCATCCTCTCTTGCCTACACCACCTTCCTTGCCATCATCTGCTCCAAAGGCATCAGCTCCCCTCTATGTTTCATGCACCTTTCCTGCCACATAACCTTACAACACCCCATTTAAAGTCTGACCCTTGAAATTTAACAGTAGAGCAATAACATTCAAATGCCTGTATCTTGCTTACTGCACCTTCATCTCTGAAAGGTGTGGAGTATTCTTAAATTGTGGTGTGATTTCCCTATCTTATTTTGAAGGAGGTAAAGTGCTCTCTTACTGTGATTTGTTTTGATAAAGGATCTCGTCTCATCCTACTCACTTCTCTGTGCTTGCACACTTCAGCCAAAATACAGCACTATTGATTTTGGTAAGGTTGAACAACATGTTTGCAAGCAACTTGCAGATAGTGAGATCTCCCTCAAGTGCCTTCCTGATTGAGATGTGATTAATGTATCATCCTCTCATGTTGTAGCCTTGTTTGTCTTCCTTTGCTTTGTAAGAGAGCGAAGGATTTTAATGTTTATGAAAGATATTGTTTTAATTAACTTCAGAGAGATGAACCAACCATGGTCCTTGAAGAGGCTCTTGCACAAGAATGAAAGCCCACCCTTACAAGAAGGGGCAATAGTTTGAGATTAAAAGCTCCACCTAGCCATCACTTGCACCATTCTCCAACTGTATTAAGTAGCTTCAAAGGGCAAATTTCTAGCGCAGAAAGCATAGTATATTTTGCACATTTGTTCAAGCCTAATCTTTTCCATATATCCCTGCTTCTATTTTCTGTCCATGTCGGTTGAGTTTAACCAAGCACTTTTTTATGCATCTTTTCAGACCTGCAGAATGGGGTCCAGCACTGAGAAGCTTTTGGTGTTAGCTTAGTGTAGCAGCTACAGTAAGTGAACACACAGAGGTCAGGAATGGTTTTTAGAACTGTTTGCTTGATTCAAAGTCCAAGAAAATAAATTGGAAGACTTAATTGGTGTTTATTCAGAAGACCTAACAACACACTTTTTTTTCACCGTCATTTTCTCTTCTGTCAATTCTGTCTGGAACTCTAGGTTTGTCCCAGGCCCCACATAGCATCAACTGCAATAAATAAGTGGAGAAACAATTCGCACTTCACATGTGAGAATGTGCCCTCATTTTACAGCCCATCTATCAAACATAAACATACTCCAGCCTTAGTATGGATGCAGACCAGGAGGATTTACGATCCCAACTCCCTGAACACAGTTATAATAAGTGCTACTACAAATATTGCAATAATATAATACGTTTTAATGTGTTGGAATGCAGTCCTTAGGAGTCTGTGGGCATTTAAAAAATCCAGCCCAAATAACCAAAGCCAATGTTTTAATAAAACAGCTAAAACCCCTTGGACTGAGAACATCTGACAGCACTGAACTCAGCTTTTATTCTCAGGAATGGTTTGTTGATTTAGTGTTCTAGAGGAGCTGTTCACAGGTGGACAGACTTGTACAGGGGTTGAAGCTGTTTCAGCTACATAAAAGGTGAAGGGATATGACAGTTGTGGCAGAAGTAACGTGGGTCTCCTTTATCATTTGCTATATTTGGGTGTGAAGTTCTGTTGAGTAAAGCAGTTACAAGCAGATTGAAAGGGACTCCGTTGCTATAAAGAGATGCACTTTGTTGGGTTTTTTTTAGAAATGAACTGGTAAAACAGAGAACACAAGTGCTGAGTGATCTCCCTGTCCTTATCTCAACCCATGAGCCTTTAATTGTATTTTCTTCCCCTGTTCTGTTGAGAAGGGGGAGTGATAGGGTGACTTGGTGGGCACCTGACACCCAGCCAAGGCCAACCCACCGTGATGCACTTCAGCTCTGGGGTAAAACTGTCACAGCTCATTTATGATTTTAACATTTCTGAGAGTTATTTGCCTACCTCACATTGTGGGAAGACATTCAGATCTTATCTTAAACCCTAGCAAATATCTCGTCCCTTTACGATTTGGTATTTTGAGTACTGAAAGAGTAAGGAAGGTACATGTATGCCAAAATATGCACATTCAGACTACGTAAATAAGCAGGTTGATACCATAGATATTCATTTCATTGTAGTGCTGTCAGAGGTGAAAGAAAGTGGTTTGATTCACTCTGTGTGATCTTTGCACAGATGTAGAGAGCATGCAGAATTTCTTCACTATTCCTCAACAGTGCATCAAGTGACATTTGCTTTGACACCATTTATGGTGAGATCTTCCTCTCAGAAAGAAGTCCTGAATGGTTTTATGTTCTTTACAATATTTTTCCTTGCACTTCAGTAGCCTTTTCATCCTTGATATCTCTCTTGAAAGTAGTGACAGCCCTCTCAGACTTTATCTTGTCCTTTCAGTTATCTACCTCTTCTGTAGGCACTCTGTGCCCTTAACCACCTGCTTAGGCATTGTTTGCCTTCATCCCAGATGAAATTTGCCTTTTTCAAACCCAAGGAATGAGAAATGTCCATAGTGATACAAGTGAGTTCTCACCAGGGCTTTGCACAATTCTTGCCTTTCTTGCCTGACTCTCAAGAATTCTTTTGCCTCAGTCTCATTCATGGCTCATAGTCACCCTGTGATCTACTCATATCTCCAGGAACATTTGCCTGTGCCAGTGTTTCCAAAACGCAGCAGAACCTTATGTCACTCCACCTGATGATGTGTTACCTATTTCTACCCTGCAGTTGTTCATGCAAGGAGCACGTGGGGGATGTCTCCTCTGTCAGAGCCTCAGTGGTGGGGAAGATGGGCTCTGTAGAACTATACCATGAGATAGAGCTTCTTCTGCCTCATGGGTGCCATGAAATCCAGAATATGATGTGGACAAGGAAACCTACATTTCTTGAATAATGGTTTTCTGCAATCTAAATTCAAAAGATGTGGCCATGAACTTCCCTATTCCCTACACTTGCTGACAGCAAAGCGTGAAGGGTAGAGCCTGAGAGATGTGTTAAGGGGGCTTACACCCATCAGCAGCCTGCTGGAGTCCAGCTCCTCGTAGTCACAACCAGCCTCCATTGGATGGGGTGTGTGGGTGGGCTCTGAACATGAAGCTGGTGGGGTCAGTCCAGTCCCTTTCAAAACTGCTGTGTGCCTTCTGTGGAACAAAATATTCATGTCTGGCATTAACTGATGTTCCACTTGGGAAGTTTCATGGGACAAAATGCCAAACTACGCCCAGACACTGAGAAGTTGCAAATAACCAAACACTGGTGTGTCAGTGCAATGCAGTTCATGTCACTGCTGTCTGTGAGGATACACTTTACTCTGCAGGAGCATGAATAAAGGTTGCTGATGGCTTTTGAAGTGCATTCTGCAGTCATGAGGAAGAGGAAGATTGATGCTGGTAATGCTGACATGGGTAAGGAGGTGGCTGGACAGTGGGCATTTGACACTAACAGACTCCCCTTTATAGGACCTGCACACCTGGAAGATTGCTGCCAAGAAAGACTGAAGAGTTTGCTTTTTATACATCCACCTGGAACCACGTGTGAATGTTGGTGTGATGAAATGACGGATGGCCACAAGGGTCCAGAGGAGCCCTGACAAGGAGCTGTGCTTTGTGCTACAGAGGACAAGAAACAATCCTTGGGTTCCACCCTCGGAGCCACTCTGGGAGTCTCAAAATCTTCCTCCCTGCAGATGATGAGCACAGGGGGTTGAGGATGAGCACAAGGGCCACCTCCGTGCAGCATGAGCAGCTGGCAACTGGCCAAAATAACCCAAACGAGTCCTGGCAGCAGCCTGTGCTAAGTGCTGCAGAGGAAGGCAAAAAAAACCCCAGAGACACTTGCTAGTCCTCCCTGCAGGGAAAGACACCTTCTTTCCCTCAGCTGCAGGGCACGAAAGGCCATCTTCGTGGTGCATGAGCAGCAGGAAGCAACCCACTCCAAAAAAACTGTTGGAGCCCTGGCCACTGGTCATGCTGCAGAGGAAGCTAAAAAACCCTGGGGGCCCACTGCCAATCTGCCCCAGTGGGGAAATTCCTTTCTGACCTCAGCACTACTGATTGCCTATTCCCTGGGCATATGAGCTCCTCCTCCCACATTCTGGTCACACCTCCCACGAGGTGCCCAAGCACTCACCTGCTGTACTTGGAGCCGTCTCAGGGGCTTTTGAGAGTGACCAAATGACCACGGCCTCATCTGCCTTGGGGGTAAGAATCCTTCCTGTTAACTGGCAGCGCACCAATGGGTGCTCCAAAGCCGTGGGGCCACTGGCAACATCTCTGCATCCCATTTCTTTTGTCTGCTGCCCCTGGCTGTGCAGGGGGATGAGGACAGCAAGCTCTGCAGTGCTCCTTCAGAATGCATTCCCTTGGTCTAGCTGTTGTTATCCAGCTGAAAAGGCCTGACAACCTAGGGCACCTCCAGTGGTTGATTATTCTTCTCATCTCCTGAGGGGCTTGCATCTGTTCCCTGAAGGCTGAAGTAAAATTTACATCCGTCAGATGGACTTTGAACATGGCCCCACTGGGAGCTGGCCTTGCAGCGGAGAACCTCTATCAGCCTCATCCAGGGCCAGTTCTTTCTCAGCTCAGTTAGTTCCAGCAGCTCCTCCAGGACTTCCTCTCAGATGTCTTCAGGCTGCCCTTTGCCCAGATCCGTCAGTGGCACATGGTAAGATGCTCTCTTTTATCCTGCCCTGGGGCTCTGTGATTGCTGCATTGCTGGGTGGTGGTGATGTGCTACGGGGGTAATGGGACCCCTAAGTGCAACCCTGACCACCGCAGCCCCATCCACCACCTCTCTACCCAGCATCTTCTGGAGGAGAGCCTTCCTTTGGTGGCAGATGAACTGTGGTTAAGTCCTTTAAAATGAGTGATGGGATTGTAAACTCTCAAATGCCAGCTTTCCCTCTGAGCTCTACCACACCTCAGGAAACATTTGCTGTCACAAAAGAGGAGATGGTGAAATTCACTTCCTGTTGGGACGACTAAACCATCCTAAAGCACTTTTACAGGCTTTTGAAGAAGAACAGTTAATGTTATTCTGCCCTTCACTTGAAAGCATGAATACGTAAAAGTTGGTCAAACTGGCGGTAACCTCTGTTCATGTGTCAGGGAACACCAGAGGGCTATAAAGTTGTGCTGTGTGGAAAATTCAATTCTAGCAGTAATTACATGGGTATATCCAGCTACACTAGTGAGATTGGACACTGACCAAAATATTAGAAAAACAAGTGACCACAAACCACAGAGAATTCTCAGACCCACAGCACACTAAAAAGCACTCCAAAGCAGAATTTATTAAAGCCATACACACTCTTGGATATTAATAAAATGTTCAACTGTTTTGAAGGACTATCAGTATATTTAGCCATTTACAGAGTGTCAGGCCAAACAACCCCACTCTGGGCTTGCCTGAACACATCCTGATAATGTAGGCTCATCTCTCCCTGTGATGTCATGATGTCACTGTTTTAGCAAAAACACCAAATGAGCAGAGCAGAGAGGCTCCCCCAGGAGTCCTTAAGGAAAAGCAGGAGAGGTGCTAAGTAGGAAAGGATGCTCTGGTGCTACCCGTATTTATCCTTATTTGTTAAGGGCCTGATTCTGTCACCAGCTACATGTTTCCTCTGGTGTTAAGGAGGCATTTGTGTAAATCTCCAGTACTGCTGCTTTTACGGACAAGTACAGCTTTCCTGTCCAGAGTGAATCATTTGATAAGAACAGCCCTCTGCCGTGGCTTCTTCTCCTCAGTTCTCCTCTTGATGAGGAGATGTTTTGGTTTTATTTTTACTCGTTATGTGTCCACTTGCCGCAGAGCGCTCTCTTGGCACCATAGGATGTGCTGCACTGATGGCTGCGGGTTGCACTGGAGCTCCAAACCACACTGTTGTCAAGACTATATGTATAGGGTCTGAACCTCTTGCTTGCCCTCTCCCTGGGGTATTTTCAGTTGCTGTGGTCTAAAGTAGCAGCTGTAGCTTCCAAATTCAGAGTGAAAATGTTGGAATCATGTGCATGCGCCTGCCTGGAGTGAAAAGCTTTCCTTTGTACTCCGCAGAACACAGCGCTCCCTGGCTCCTTCTAAACAGGCAGGGAGCAGAGCAAACTCCCTTCCCTTGGAAAGGTGCCTTACTGAAAATGAGCAATGGTAAGGATTTCTACACTTAACAAACTGTGCTAAATGTGCGTATTCCAAGTGGGGCTGGAGCAATGCCAAATATGGTCCAGCTTATCTGAAACACAAAGTGCCTGTTTCTGAGAGGGAGGGTTAGGGCTGCAGTATTGAAAAGCTTCTTTTGATATATGCTGCTCTGGGGTTGGGGGAAGGGACGACATTTTTAAAAGGCATTGTTGGAGGGTCTTTTGAAAGAGGCCTCAAACCTATTTGTGTAATAGGGTTGGGATGATAGAGAACGTTGTGTGTATGGTCTTGCCTGTATTAGCATATTAACCACTGAAAAAATACAGCTCAGCATGAAGTGTGTGATAGAAGGCACAATAATCACTGATTCCATGGCTTGTATTTAGTGGCTCTTCCAGCTCAAAGACCAAAACATGATTTCCTATCCTGTAAGTGTTAATTCTGAAACTGTGCCTTGTGGCCACAGAGTTCTGCTAAGGATTCTTAGCACTAAGTCATGAACTACCCCATTGCCTTGCTCATAAGGTTGCCATTGCTGTGGTTGTGTCAGTGTTTCAATCAAGAATCCCCACATTCAGAGTTTTGTACAGCTGGAGACAAATTAGCTCTGAAATTAATCATGGCAGCCAAAACTCAGGGTATTAATTTTTATTTTTCATATTATTTTGGTAAGATATTTACAAGATTCATCTGCAGCCTTTTAGTTAAGCAAGGATTTCTCTGCTTACCCCAGTTTTTACTCTGGGTGGTGTCTGCAGAATGATGATTAAGTGATAGAAACTGGGAAAGTTTCTTAGTTTGGGTGTGATGAAAAAATTCTTCCAAGTATAGGCACTGGGCCAAGGGGTATTGCGTGAGTTTTGATTTCAAGGCTGTGTGTCTGCCTGGGATAAATGAAAGGCATGTCTTAAGCACTTCTAAATAAATAAATGTCAAATAGGTATGCAGTTGCCACCCTCAGAAACTTTCCAGTGCTTCACTTTGCAATTAGATGTTATCTAAACTTCCCTGCACTTAATATAGAGAATGCTTAAGCAACCTGTGAATAATGAAGTATCATTATTTAGTTACCTTGGGCGATTGAAAAGGTTTTAGAGGTGGCTGCTGCAGCACAATGGCTGCTATATCTTAATGAAATAACTTGTCAGCATTACAAGCCTTTTCTGAGGTCAAGGAGCATATAATGACAGGAATTTCAAAAATTAATCGTAAGACTGACTGTAAATAGTAAGATTTTTTAAAAATTATGTGATTTCATTTCTTTGCATTGGCTACTGTGTTTGGAGTCCTTAGATGCCACATTTTGAGGACTTTTCTGCACCTACCAGGGCTAGAAATCTTTCTTTTTAAAATTAAAACTGAGATCCACATGTAACCAGATGACTTCAGGAGTCAGGTCTTTCAGAAAAATCTCACCCATCTCAACAATCACTCAGGGATCATCAGCAGTGGTCAGTAGGATTCAGGACCCCAACATCCTGTGAGTCAATGAACAGCATCTCAGCAAGCCTATGGAGTAGGTAAGGCCATGAGCCACATCTGTGGGCTGATGGCATGAGATGAGGGTGCTCAAGAGTGATCTGAAGGCTTTCTCCTCTCTCTTGCTTGATGGATGAGGGATATTTCACTGAGAGATGCACGTGTTTAGAGCACCACCAGTTGCTCCACGTTGGCACAACAGTTCACCGTGAGGTGAACCAGTACAGAGTTTATCATGGAGGGATAAAGAAGAGCCTGGGCATGGAGGGAGGCAGCAAGTACTCCCCACCCATCAGCATAGGTGCAGGCTTTGAGGGTTTACAAAAGGGCTGGCTGCTCAGCTCCCCGAGCTTATACTGGAGTGCATCCTCCCTTGCACATTCTGGTTTTCCCCTCAGCATGGTAGTTGATAGTGGAAACCACTGATTTATCATCATGTCTTCTCATCATTACAATAGTTTGATCGTTAGAGGCTGCAACAGTTCATCTTCCTAAATCTATGTAGCCTGTAAAATTTTCAGTGTTCCTACAGGCTACCTTCTAACTTGTCAAAATGCTTGCAGCAAAGGTTTTGTTGAGTGACAAAGGCTTGATTTTGTGTTTGTGGAACAAAAGGGGACATATATATTCAGAAAAAAAATATTAGTAATGGCAAACAGATTGATGAGAACATTCATCTCTTTACCTGGGAGGTGACTGACAATGGCTGCGGTGCTAAGTCATTTCCCTTTTGATTCTGACCTTGCCTGATGGATGGCAGTTGTTTCATGAACAGTTTCATATAGTCTGCATCTCTGACTGGCTGAGCATTCTTCTTGTCATTGTGAGCAACACCAGAAGAGAGACAACTGATCATTCTGTGTCTGGATTGTGGGTGCCCAACCAAAGTTGCCTTAAAAGCTGTTGGTAAAAAAAGAATATGTGTTGCTCTTTGAAATTTGTTAAGGGGGGGGTGGTATGTCTGCTTCCTCCCTGAAGGTCCATACAGGAAATCTATAGGCAGGACAGGGTGTGCATTATTAGGAACATGGATTTTTTTTTTAACGCCTATATTTTGGCTAACCTTTGAAAGCTCCCCATCAAAAAACCAAAGATATGTTGAGGTAAGTTTTATGGGGAATATATCCATGAAACATTGAACTTTCAGAACTTTAAAAAATAAGTTGAGGGCTTATAAATTGCGTAGAATGAATTATAGTACACTGGAAATGTCAGGAAACCACACTGCTTTCATTACACTTTTATTATAGGATCCTCAAGTTTTCCCAATCAACAGAATCAGTTTAGTACCTACATATAAATTCTGGATTGTTTTTATGCAATTCAGATTTGGAAACTACTTACAATAGCTAGATACTTGAAAATTTGTACTTTTAAAATTAATATTCAATACTTCAATTCTAGCCTGTCCCATGTGCTCCTGAATTTGGGATTTCTGTCTCAACACAGTTGAGGTGAGACTGCTGTAAATTCGAACTGTAGTAGAGCCCTGATAGCCAAATTGCAAGGGTGAGTTAAGGCAGTATCAGATTTTTGGAATCCACAGCCCAAACTCGGCCTATGGGTTTCCCTTGAAGATAAAAGTCTGAGAAAAGAGTTTGGTTTGAACTCAGTTTTCTGACACTTACTCAGCCTGAGATACTTGAAACCACACAGCTTAGGGGTATTTCATGCTCTTCTTGTGCTCAAACACTTGACAACATACAAAACTTGCCAGGAGAGATCTCCAGCACTGATGTTTTTGTTCCCAAGTCCAACTGCTTGGATAAGGCTGTGGAGATCTCTCATGGGGAAGTTGCATCAAGGTGATGGATTAAGACGCAGAGATTAGGCAAAACAGAATGTTTGAAACCTAGCCTAGTAAAGGCCAGACAGGATTTGAACTTTAAACAAATGGTTCTCATTTTCTCTTAGTAACTGAAATTTACACATAATCTGGACAGAGTCAGAAAAATCTTCTTAAAATATTCTTTATTTTGGCAGGCTGCTGTTTTCTGAATGTTGTTTTCTTCTTTACATCCTCAGAAACATGATATGAGAGGGATGACTTGTAACCAAAATTCCCCACTGCTGGTATTAAAACCAAAAAGCCCAATGTGTAGCCTTGCCAACTCCTACCCGCCTCCAACAGAATCAGGCCCTGACACAGCTTAGAGACAGATGTTCTAGGATGTCTCAGGTTGCTTAATGTTATTTGTTCACACATCCCAGCTGATGCTAAATCTTGTTAGAGAGGTGTTAAACATCTGAAGAGGACAGAGGTACTATCTGTCCCCAGAATGAGTCACTGGGATGGGAGAGATGAGTCCAACTATTACTACCCGCCAGGGCTTCTGAGACTTCCCCGCATTACTCTCTCTTCTTCATTTTAAAGGAGATATTAATTCCATTCCCATGAATTGGAATTTGGACACCATCTGTGATTTTTTTATGTTAATAGCAAAATTGGAAAGGCACGGGATTTTAAAAAAAAAGAATCATATAACCTGGTGTATAAATGTATAATAGGATTAAAAAATCTCAGTTTTTCTCAAACTGAGAGGTCTATTCTTCTTCTAATTAAAAACTCTTTTAAAAACATATGACAGCTCCTTGTATACAAAGTAATGGTTCTGTATATGGAGCTTAGAACACTTTCTCCATATACCTTCCCTGAGAAAGAGGAGCCAAATTTGTTGATTCTCCTAATTTCACAGATGGGGAAACAGAAGCATAGAAAGTGAAGAGACTTGTCTGCTGTCAGCTGTGGTCAGGCAACAATCCAAGCAGTCCTGATTTCCAGGCTCTGCTTTAACCCGTCAAGTAGACTCTGGCTCTTCCTCCTCCTCCTGGGCGATGTCCTTAGTGGTTTTGTCTCCTCCCTCCAACCTCTTTCTTAGGTTTCAGTTGGGGCCAAATGTTTATCCAGAGCTGTGCATGCAGGGAGCATCACGCCGTACAGTTTCCCAGTATGGAAAGTAAACACAAAAATGCCGTTGTCCCAGACTCCAGCCTTATGCACATATGGTGTGCAGCCCCGCTGAAACCCATTTAATGTGTTTAATACGCATCATCCATGACTTATAGGTTGGATGCAGGAAAAGAAAAACAAAACATCACTGTAAAACAAACTATGATTTCAGAGAGTTGCTGAAAACGAAAAGCAGGAACAGGCACCAGGGATCTTTCAACAAATGTAATTTAAAGAGCTCACTTTCAGCTCTCTGGGCACTTTGACAAGCATTTAGTGGGATTCGAGCAACTACTGAGTAGTAACGGGCAGCTGTCTGTGCAGCATGGCTGTGCTGGGGTGGGAGGAAACAGGACAAACATGAGGGAGAAGTGGGTGATAGGAGGGAGTAGGGCTGAGTGATGTGTGCTGGGGTCCTGTGTGAACCCCAGCACAGTGCACATACTGCTGCCAGTTGTGACTTTCACCAGTCAGGGAGTGAACATCCTCCTTGGTAATGAGTCTGACAGTAAAACTGCCCTCTCCAAGCCAAATACCATGCTGTTTCCAAGGCTAGGGAGGACCCCAAGGGAAGGACTGCAGCTCCAGGTGGCTGAAATACAGGAGAAAGTGGGGAGGGGGGAAGCAGGACTGGGCTGATGAGAGGGAGCAGTTTGGCAACAACTGAGTTTCACCCAGAGCTGCAAATTTCTCTCAGCTGCTCATTCCTTGCAGGAAAACTGCTCCTTTCTTTCTGCCAGAAGGAATTTCTTCCTGTCAGCCAGCACTGGGCTGCAGCAGCCCCCCAGTCAGCCATATGCAGCCTCACTAGAATAACTTGGGTTCACTGGGGACACCTTTGTGTGGACTGTCCTAACCCATGCCTTTATTTGCCACCTCTGCAGAGCCAGTAGTTGTGCTGGGCCAGGCCTTCTTCACCTTTTTATCCTTCCTAGTACCTCACAGCAGAAACAAGGGAGATACTTCACTTCCTTTGCTAAGCTCTGCATGGCTTGTGTTTCCACTTACCTCCCCACATAGTCCTTAAAATTGCACAAAAATCCAGTTTGCTTTGATGTGTCTTTCACAGAAACACAGAGGTCAGAAGGTGCCTCTGGAGATTGCCTAGATCAATCCCTCTGCTCAAAGCAGGGTCATCTACAACAAGGGGTTTGTGGCTGTGCCTGATTTTGGTTTTGAGTATCTCCAAGACTTGAGGCTCCACAACTTCCCTAGGAAACCTCTCCCAGTGTTCAGCCATTCCCTGTTTCCTAGGTGTTCCGAGATATTTGTCTGTTTTCTCTAGAACATGAGTTCTGCAAATGCTCTTGTAGGTTTTCCTTGGACTTGGCCCTTTGATGGCATAGGGGCCCTTCTTTAATACTTGATAGTTGATATCGCCTTCATCCCAATCTACTCTCTGCAAAATCTGTGTTGTGCATTTTAGGTCCACTTAGGGTTAGAAATGGACAGCATTATTATTATAATAGTGAATATTATTACATTACAGTTACACGTGTGTGATACATTTGTGCAATATCTACATGATTTTTTATTTATTTTTGGCTTCCTATAGAGATTTTACTTTACACACTCAGACATCAGTGGCTTTTGGCTGTTTATATTCTACTTTCCCATCCGCTTTTTATGTTTCTGTGTCATAAAAAAGCTTGAAGCGTTTTGTAAAAGATTATTCGCGTATTAAACCGTTTAAACATTTCTTAGGAGAAAAATGCTCTCTTTCATTATCTAAGTAATAAGAGAATCAGATGGTGCTTGGTTAGGTGATAATCGAGTTCCTGAGCAGGTAAACTTTGACAACAAAGAGATCAAATGGTTTATGCCACTGGCTGAACCAGACCATTTCCTAGTAAATTGAAGTTCTCCTTCCTGCTTCTACTACATTGAGAAATGGGCTCATGATGTAAATCTTACTGTGGAGTTAAACTAGCCAGTGGCTGGCTCCATCTGGCACAAACACCAGTGCACCCCTCCAGCCACTGGTCTGGAGCAGCTTCCCTTTACTATCTCTCCAAGGCAGGAAATGCCCCCACGCACAGGCTTCATTCCCTGAGTTATTTTCCAGGACAGCGATCCTTCCCACCCTTCAGGAGGAGATACGGCTCTTTGGAATGGGCTGAGAGTGCCAAAAACCACCCACTCAGCCAGCCAGCAGGAGAACTCAGTTACTCGTTGCCTCCAAGCCCCGTTTGGGTTTGTTTCCTCTGAGGTCGGAGCAGTGGGGGGCAGGCGGGTGGTTTTAACTTTTTGTGCCAGCACAGCAATCTGCTGATGACACATGGTCTCCTGGGGTACCGGCCAGCTGAGGTCACTGCCTTGCAAAAAAAACAAGCATCTCTAAGTGCTGAGCATGATTTCTGTGAACTAAACTCATTCCCGGCTTGGTTAGAGTCTGACTCCATCTTCGACGGGGATTCAGCCACACCAGGCCAAATGGTGTAGTAGTGTGGTGTTGCTAGGAGGGACAATAGTCCTTGTGTTGCTGTACCGACTTTGTATTTCTGCATTTGCATCATGGCTTCATCACTGTTGCTGAGGGAGCCGAAATTCCAAGTCTGGAATAGGTCGAGGAAAGTAGGCGCGGGAAATATGGCATTCAACAGGTTTTTTCCCTTTGGTATGTAAAGCAGTCAAGAACTTCTGCTGCTTGGGTACTGCTGTCCACCAGGCAGAGACTTAACCATTGTGTGCATCCCAGCACCTGTGGGTGATGGAAATAAAGATGTGGGACACCAAGGATGCCAGCAGGAGAGATCTTGCTGGGCTCATACCTCCGATACAGACGCAGGGCAGGTGGGTGCCAAAGGCAGATCAGAGGATCTGTGCTGGTGTCCAAGAGACGACTTAGCTTTTAGCCCTTAGTTTTGACCCTCCTGATTAAAAGAAGGAGCCAGATCCTTTTGAGGATGTGCTGAATAGAGCAAGAGTAATGTTAAATAACGTGGAGAAAGAGAAAAAAGTGGCCCAAAGACTATATTCAAAAGCTGGTGTGAACTTGGTTCAGGTCAGCCCTGCAGTGCACTAGCCTTTAGGGAACCATGAAGCCAACATGTGTCTTGTTTTGTAATGAGGAGGGACAAATCAAAACATTTTGAGAGGCATTACCAGGAGAAGCATGGGCTACACACAGAGGATTATGTAGTATCTAAGATGAAGACACTTGGAGTGATTAACCAAACTTAGGGAACTGCATTAACTGAACTCCCTGCCTGTGAAAATAGGTACGGACATGGTCCTTCTAGGTTTGTGAATTAATTCCATGAAGGAATACATGCCATGGGGATTGTATGCATGTATGTGCATACATCAAGATATTTAAAAAGACATGACAGATTTTCAACATGTGCCACATTTTGCATGCTGAATATCGTTAAAATGTCATCTTTGGAAAATAATGTTCGTGTAGGACATCCTGAAAATACATTAATCATGTTTATAGCCATATATTAGGTCGAATGTGCTATATATTTTTCCTGCTTAGGACCTGAGATAATCAACACCAGATTTGCAAGTTTTCCGTTGCTTGAGTCAATTAAAAAATAATCAGAATATATTCCTTTTATATATACAATATTTGCAGTAACATTTCTTACATTGGCTAAGAAGTAAGCTCTATGATTATTCTTTGAATTAGAAATTCAATCATATACCAGATAGTTTATACACAAAATCAGGAAATTAATTTCAATTTAGCTTTACAAATGAAACATACAGAACCACACCCACTGAATTTGTAAGCCAAAATCTCTTTGTATATGGAATTTTAATGTGGATAACTTAAGGTAATGAATACATCTCCTTTTTTTAAGTGTAATATGGGGGGGGGGGGGGAGAAGCAAAAAAAGGAGAAAAAAGGTATTGACTAGGAATTATTGTTTTTTCTACTGTACCTGCATTATCATGTTTAGTAATGTTACCTTTGGTATTAAGGTGCTCACTGTCGCTTTATATCAAGCAATACTTAAACCAAGCAATAGAGTGCAGGATGCAGATTGTTTGAGGGAGTATCTTTCATTTACTGTAAGAGAGTAAATCAGCTCTGAAATTATTTCTTTTCATTGCTTGGTTGGCTTTGGTTTCAGCTTTAAGGAGGAAGGAGACCAATTAGTAATAGCCCAAAGAAGAAAAATCATGAATATTCAGAAGTCTAGAAAGCATGACCTCCTGAGGAAAGACTGAAAGATTTGGGTTTGTTTAGTCTAAAGAGAAGGCTTAGAGGGAAAGATGATCACAGCCTTCGAGTGCACTAAAAGTTGCATCAGAAGAGGATGAGAATAGATATCTCTCTGTGCCCTCTTTGGATAGAGCAAGATGCTGAGGCAAGGACAGTGTGTTTGCAACTTGGTAGGGGGTGCCAGCACTGGTCTCTGGGATAGAAATAATGGAATTACATGTTTTAGGAACAGGTTAGGTAGTGTCATGGTCAGTATATATATTCTTGTTCCTGCTTTACTAGTATTCCTTCTGGTTGGGATAGGTGATCTCATAAAATTCTGCTCTCAGAAAAATATTCCTCTTTTTAAAATCCTTGTTTTCTTAAGATCCTAATTGTTTGTAATGAAGTTGGATATGAGTGTATCCATATAAATTCTTAACCATATGTTGTGCAGTATTATGCTGTGAAGTCATGTATTTTAAGGGTTTTGGCCATGAACATACTCTGAACACAAACAGAAAAACTATAAATTTGAACTCTAAGGCTATGTTAATCAAAGACATTCAGGTACTGTTAAGTATTGAATGAAGCAGGTTAAGATGGAGACGGTACACAGAGCAGAGCTGGAATGGGAAGTCATTTCTGGCAGAAAGTTTCGAAGATGGGAAGTGGTGCTAGTTTTAGGGGGTTTTTTGCATGGAGGCAAGGGGGGAAGGGGCATGCTAGGGAAGATTATTTTTCTGTAGAATGCAGGATATCAGGGAGAGCAAAAGACATACAGTCAGGAAGACCAGAGTGGAAAGTATTATATTAGGGTGAGTGAGAGAGAACAGAGACACTAACCAGGCTGTCAGTAAAGGTGGAGAAAAGGAGTCTACTTTCAGTATGTTAACTGGAAAAGGTCAGAATGGAGCAAGGAACCAAATGTAAGGAAGAAAAGAGGAATCGAAACTAGCTCGGTGCCTGGAAGTACATGGAAGCAGAGATTAATATAAGCTCTCATGGATAAATAGAACTAGGAGAACAAAGGAGATGTTTTGTATTTATGTTTATGGAAGTGTTGGGATTTCCAAGCATACATATCAGTAGCTGAGAGATATATGAGCCTTAATAGCGTGCGAGTCTTGAGAAGATGTGACGACCATGCACACGAACATAATGTCATTTGTTCTAACTAAAACATTGAGAAATACTTTTCATGAGCTAATTTTATTCAAAAATCTGTTTTTACATTAACATGATATCTTGTAGCATATGGCCAGGTGTGTAAGACCAAGCAAAAAGACAATACTGTCTCTTAATTAATCATTTTTTCCTGCATGCATTGATAGATTTCAGAAATTTCAAGAGGCTTATAATGTACCTTTTACTTGTGGCTTGAAGTTCAGATTGCTTAGGAAACATGAGACCACAGAGTCATGGAATCTGCAGCCTAACCCCAACAAAGCATTTGTTTATAAATAGGAAGAGAATATCCTAATAACAGGAGGCAGATGTTAAACATCTTGATTCATTTCGAATCTGCTCAGCCTAACTCAATGAACCCAAAGTCAGGCAACAGTGGATGAACAGAGCTTTATTTTTATCTTGTTGGGTCACATTAAATATATGTCATGTTTTCTGCAGTTTTGGACTGACAACAAAACAGTTTGAATAAATTTTGGAGAGAACCTTTCAGGACCTATTGTTAAAATTATTTAATCATATCCCGATTTTCCCTATTATTGTTTGTTTAATATTTTAAACATTCTGCATAGTAAAACCCTCAGGAGAGCCTTGGGGTTTGTTAGCTTGTTGATTATATTACACATAGTTTCTTCACCATCATCTCTATTAAAGCCAGTGTTACAACATCATAAATAGTTGAATTTTTATATTGTCAGTGGTTTTGGTGACGGCAATTTAAAAATATTCGTAAGTGTTCTTTTTCTGCTTGGCCATATCTACTTTTTCAGTGCCGTTCATACACAAATAAACAATTTGAATAATGCTGTAAAGTTATTTTTGAACTGCTGCCTGGGCTTGAAAAAGCTCAGTGTACAAAACTCACTGAGGTGAATGGAAACATTCCAACATATTTCAGTGAGCTCTGGATCAGACCCCTGAGCACAGTGCTGTTTCAAAGCTTTTTTTTTTTTTTTTTTAATATTGTAATAGACAATGTTTACTGAACTTATCTGAGGTATCTAAGGTTTCCAGTGATTAATATACATTAGCCCAAGCGTGTTTTGACTGGCTGATGACTAGGTATCACTGGACAATTTCTTAGGGTTTTTTTATTCTGCCCTTCTCAGGCGTTACACAACACTGCTCCAGCTGTCCCAATGTCCAGATGTTGTCTGTAAAGCTCTCTGAATTTAATATTGTATGCAATCCGCTCTTTTTATTATTTTTTCCCCAAACTGGTTGAAGCTGCAATGTCTGTGTTAGCTGTTTTCTTACAAGGGCTGTTTTGAGGCAGCTTTTACTCCAGTGTGTTTTAGAGGGAGCTCAGATTTCATCAAAACCTGTGCACAGTCCCTTTGTTTGTTTGAAGCTATCTTTCATAATCAAGCTGAAAGAACCTTCTGAACGTGCAGGACCCATTCTGCTCTTGCTTGGATGAAGAGCCTTACATGTCTGTTTTTAGTCCTGCATCCTTGCCGTAGTCCGTAGTTAATTTAGGATTACTAAACAAACACTCCCTAAAAGCTTCTGCCTGGGTCCCTACATAGAAAAGGCGCTGTCCTTGTTTCAGTAAATCCTGTCGCATTAGGGTGAACGCTTTCTCCCACTTAGATGTTTCACAGCTTGTTGTGCGCCTGTGCTTTCCCCAGTACTTTCTTTTGCGTGCCTGTAATGCCTGCCAGTTGAACATCTCAGAGGCCACTGTAGGTGCAAATCAATCTTCACAGGCTTTCTGTAAAATAGGTAGGTCTCCTCATTGCCATTTGGCCCTCGTTTGAAAGCTGAGTGGTAGATGTGTATCCATGAGAGTATGAGGTAAAAAACTTATTTTTTCCTTTCAGTTAGTGTCTGTTAACTACACTCACAAGTTGTTTGCTAAAAAAGAAGATATCTGTTTGGAAGGAAAGCAGTTAATTGTCCCCAGATATTCGACAATGGTTTTTTGGTGTTGGTAAGGAGCATGTAATTTCAGTCGCTGTCTACCACTTATTGCTTTGAAGGTCTCTTGAGAGCTCAAAGAGGGTTGAAAAATGTTACTAATTCCTCTAATCTTTCAGCATAGAGTTGAGATGGGGCATGAAGTATGTCATTCAAAGGATACTTGAGCAATGTGATTGGCTAATGGGGAGTCCTAGCAGCAGGTACAACATTTTAAATATGCGCTACCAGAACACAGGCTTTTAAAAAACATTTCTTGTCGCCCTCACCTCAATGTTTGCAACACTGTCGATAGCTTTTCTAATTGTAATAAGTCACAACAGGGCATATCTTGGTGGGCCATAATCATACTTCTCAGGCTGCTGATAGCACTCCTCCTTCGGGTTCGTGGCTGGCATACACCCGAGGAGTGCAATTATGGTACAACAATGATTGCCCTGTTGCGCCTTATTATTCAAGCAAGGCACTGAAGCAAGTGTTTGTGTGTGTGCACATGCAGAGACAAAGTACATCTGAGCAGGTCCTTACCAGATAATTAACAAACTTGTATTAACCCTATCCCAACATTTCTTTAATTCGAATGTTCCTTTTATAGCTGCCATTTTATCCTACTTGCCAAGTAGCTCCCGGGAAGCCCACCAAGGACTCCCTTCTTCTTTACTTCTTGCCTTTTTTGTTGTTGTTGTTTTTGTTTATTGTGTTTGAGCGTGAATTTGAGTCCTGACAAGGGTGACATCCTGCCAGCCTTGGAGTAGGAAGATGCCTGTTCAGCTGTAGGGCATGTGAATCATAACTTGTGGTAGCAGGAGGTCCCTTCACGTCAGGTGGAAGACTTGAGCTGAGCTTTTGTGCCCTTATGGCCCATGAAGGCGGTGTTTGCTCAGATCACTAAGAAGTGTGTCTTGATAGTGCTGGTAACTGTGGTAGGTCTTAAGAAGAGCCCACAGCTCTGCTCAGACCCAGACCAGAAGAGACAAGATCTCATTTCACAGAAATTCCACTGCTTTTTCATGGGTGGACTTGAACCGAAAACATGAAAATGAAAAGTGCAGCTACTTCACCAAACCCTTGAGTTATCCAGTTCCCTTTAGGGATTTTTGGTGTTATTTGTTAGCTGAAGGAGTATTTGAATACGCAGAATAATATGAAATGCATTACTGACCTATAGAGGTGATATACAACAAGCAATGCCCTTTTTCTGCAATAATATCTGTAGCAGTGGACTGCTGCACAGGGCTGGAGGACACCGTAGGGTCAACACAACCATCATTTGTCACTGTAATTTGGAATTGAGGAAGCTGCTTAAACAACAGACAGGGAAGAGGGACTTCTCTCATTTTTCTAGGCTTATGCTGTCAGATTTTTAAGTCATAAGAATGGAATGAGTTCTATGATCCACATGTTTTTTTGGAAGGTCTCTTCCAACTCTGAGCATTTTTAATTGCAGATGTTGTTAAGATGTCATTTTTAATAGCCTTGTAAAAAAGCTCTGCCATTTCCACATTCTTGAGCTTTGAGCAGTGTGCATTCTTCAGCTGCTCAACAACAGCCTGTCTCCCTCGGTCCCAAGGATGCTGAGAATGGGCACACTCTATCTTTGCAGACTAACTAGTGTTTGTCATTGCACTGTGGCACATTCCCAGTTCAGAGACTGTAAATTTTCTTTGAGAGGCGCAGCTTTGTGAGAGTTGGTCACAAGTGAGATTCTGTGAGTGCTAATGCAATGTTTCCTGAGATTACAAATTGCTAGGCTGGGGTCAGTGTTAGAACCACAAACATAAGGTATTTGAGATAAAAATATTTTATGGCTTCTGCCAAACTGGTGAAATTTTCCATATTTGCTGCTGTGTTCAGTTCTTGTAATGGTTACAGAGAATCTTGGCTTCCCCTTTATCCTCCCTCGATAGCAAAAGTTAATCACTCGCACATGGACTCACTTGAAAAAAATATGTAATGTTTGCTTGTTTTCCTCTCTTGTGTTAAATTTCATTTCCTCTGTTCCTACCATTTCTCTGCACCGTGAACCTATTGCTCATTGGAGTATAACATACAGGTGTGGTTTTTTTTCCTGAACAAAAAAGTGATGCCATTTTTTTGTTTTGGAAAGGTTACTCTGCCCGTCTGAAGGCAGGATGTGTGCCCTGATCCTTAGAGGTCTCTTGAAGTCTCACTGTTTCAGTCAAGGGGACTAAAATTTGAAGAGAGAAAAAATAACCGAGAGGGGCCCTGGTGATGGGGAGACCAGGACCGCTTTGGCTGGACTGGCAAGCCCAAGGGAGAGACATGGTATCCTTGTGCCTCCGTCAGTCCCAAAGGAGCCGTTCTGACCCTCAGAAACCCGGGTTCAGACAGCCTCCTTTTCCTCTGTGTGCTGCTAGCAGTGTAGGATTCCCTCTGTCTTATGTCTAATTCCCTAAAGTGCTGTTTCAAAATATTTTGGCTCTTTGTAATTGTATTCAGGTATGAGCTATCGCTTCAGTTCTTCAAGGGCAAGCACCTCTGATCTACATGTTTTTCATGTCCAGTATGTAGGATTTCAGGGTTCAGTCTGGCATACACCATTCAAGATGGTCCCTTGAAGGAAATCTCTGTCTATCAAATATACATCCTCATCAAATTAGTCTCCCCTCCCCTCTGGATTCGCATGCCTACCCTGCTGCTTTGATGTTACAGCACTGAGGAATTTATAAGACATGGTATTTTTTCCCAGCAAGAAAACATGAGCAAACCATCTATTATGATAATTACTGAAACTGATTTACATCTTATGAAAAGATTAGGCAGTGGCTGCTGCTGCTGCTGCCACCGCCTTGGAAATGTCCCATAATTATATCAAACTTCAGGTCTACAGAGAAGTACAAAAAGGCAGCTTGAAAACCTCTGGATGTGTATCTTCTGATAAGTCTCTAAAGATTTTCTGATAAGACTGCCCCAGAAGGATTCTTGCTTCTGGTTCTCTCACCACGCAAAGGGATTTTCCCCTCCTTGTAGTTGTGCTTCCAGTGAGCATTTGAATATGGTTGGACTTTAAAGAAAGACATCCAGAGAAAAAAAATCGATTCAGACACAACAAATGTTTAAACTGGTTTTACAGTATTAGGCAGCAAATCACATTGAGAGATCTTCCACAAACAAATGTGGAAAATGTGTTTTCAGAAGCAAGTCTGTCCAATGGGTCCTTCAGTAGTATCTCATCTCCCATCCAGCCTTTGGAACCTCATCTTGCAGGCATGGTTACACAAATAAATAGCTTCACATGGATCGTTTTGTATGACTGTGTGAATCCTTGAAGAAACTTGAGCCTCTGCCATAGATACTAAGGGGATTTTTGTGTCTGGCTCCAGTTGGGGTATAATGACAGCTCAGGTATATAATTTGCTTCCTCTTCCTCTGTTTAGACATCTCTCAAGTAAGGTAGGTGTAGAGTTGAGTGAATTATGCAAAATATTCAGGACCCATCCACTAATTATTGCTGTTGTTAGCCTGCTGAGGTTTCATAAGCAAATGATTTTTACTTTGAAAAATAACTGCATTTCAAACTTGAAAGGATGAACATCTTTTGAAAACTACGTTATTGCTAAGAACACCAAATTTATACAATCTAAAAGAAAATCAATAGCAGGTAAGTTGAGTTGGACCTGTTATTAGGTAGGGAAGACAAATATATCAAGTTATTATAAAAAAGTCTATGATGAAGTACAGTTAGGGCTTTATTCTGATAGTTAAAAAAATTATGAACAGAAGGCATTTGATGAAACTGAAGAGCATTTCAACATCTTAGTATATGAAACAGTCATGTGATGATGAGGTTCATTCCAGTGATAGGAGTCCAGCAGGGTTCAAACAATGGTATGAAAATTTATCTGGACTATGGTAGGGTGACCACACTGCAATACCACACATAGAGCAAGCTTACTACTTTGCTTTCTACCTTTGTCATTCCCCCTGATTAACAAAAATAAGTTTTGTACAGAACAGTACTTTTCCATGGACACGTGACACTCTCTGGGTCAGGGAGTGGTTTGGTGCAAAGCTCTGACGTGTTTGATTGTTAATGTAAGCATTGCTGGGGGTTTCACTTGGTTTTGTAAGCTATGGAGTACTGTCAGGCTGTGCGGACGGAAGAAGATGAACAACAGTTTTCCAAGTTCCTAGGAGTGATGAGAGGTACATTTTAGGATATTTAGGATGGCTCTGCTGAGGGGGAAATGTGCAATATGTATATAGCGATTTTAAACACCACTAAGCTGAAGGCAGTGGAATACACAAAATGTATCTTCCATGGTCAAAAAGAGGTAAATTAATCATATATTACTGCATGTGTATTTTACTATGTAATGATGTTTTTTACGGGTGCTGTAACCCAAATAGTTAGTTCGCTGTTCTTATAACAGTCAAAGATAGGGCTATGAAGATGGATACCTTTCATAAAGTATCTAATTCAACACGCTTAAAGTGCTGAAGCCAGTACACATGTATTATTATTCTGTGAGAAAAATAGATCTGGTATCTCTAGCTACTTTATCCTACTTCATGCAACTATTTTTATTGTCATATCCCAGTCCAAAATGAAGGTTATTCTTTGTGTTTAGATGTTACATGTATACATCCCTGTAAGGTCCAGTCAGTTCAGAAAGGAAAGGTTGTTTTTTGTGATGATGACCACATACTACTGCGACACCAGAATGGGAAGTCTCTTCCAAAACCCTAATTTCCCTGAGCTGTTTCTATTCCCAGAGAGGCTCATGGTGCTGCAACAGAGCTGCAAAGTTCGGTCTAATGTAGATTATCAGAATTACTTGACTTGTTTGCTTAGGAGCTCACTGGCACCAGATTTTCCCTGATGGCTGCTAAGATCCGTGTGGAAAAGCCCTACAGGATGTAATAGGAATCTTTGCAGAATCATTAAAAGGCCCTATTTAAACTGCTCTGAAACCTATAGAGTTTAATAGAGAGTAATATCCTTTCTATTGTTGTTTTTAACTGTCCTATATAATTCTATATTAAATTCTTGAGAAAGGCTGTAATTTTCTATTAAATTCTTTCAGGCTTTTCCATAGGGTTCAGTAACATTTTTCATTTTTCCCAGAAGTCAATCACTTCAAGCCGCCAACCATATGTATACATTATGTATACACACGCATATGTATGTATGTTACTCCTCTGCAGCTCCTTATTCAGAGCAAGGTCCAGTTCCCTGAGAAGTGATTGCTCTGAAGAGCTTCCCCCTCTCTTCCTGTGAGCAGCCAGCCCCAGGGAGAACATTACACACTCCTGCTCTCAGTCAGAATCACCCTTGCTGGGCAGGTGCCATTTCTCTGCTCTCCAGGGACAGACCCCCTCCATCTGCCTCCATTAGCTCTGGAGCAAAGGCTGGCAGGTCATTGCCCATCACCTGCACCACGAGCGTGCCCACCGGGGCCACTTGCCTTCTCACCAGGGAAAGCCTTTAGCAGGGGAAGGAAAAGCACACTCGCAGGAAAGCAGGCAGCCGGAGCCAGCAGCAGAGCGGCAGTTCCAGCTGAGCTGCCTGGCTCACATGAATTAATCTACCCCTTTTAAAACATTCACACACTGATCTGATTTTGACTGCTCCCCGCACCCAAGTGGCTTTACAGCTTCGTGTGGTTTAAAGGGAAATTCCAACAGCACTTTCTCTGCATATTCAGTTTATCCCAGTGCTGGCACTCAGACCACCTGATGTGCATGTTATGTTTGTTTATTTTGCTGATATCTTGAGAAGGTCGTTGGCAGTCTGTTTCCTGCTCTTTGGGTACATATGCTGCAGCAATCACTCTGCTCAATGTACAGTGTGCAGGAAATGTAAAGTTCAGTAAACAAAGCAAACACATACTATATGTGAATTGGAGAATATTTTGTTCTTCTTTCTGGATTGCATTTTGACTCCCATGCAGCAGGTGTTAAAAGGGCCATCAAGCATCCCTGTGAGCAGCCTAGCCTGACCTGACTGCAGTGCTGACAACAGCAGTCTCTGCCACCGTTGGGTCTGACACTGAGCCCTGAAGCTGCGTGTTTGTCAGGGTTTGATGGTGCTGAGGTCCTGACCTGATCCCCCCTCTATAGAATCACTCCTTCTTCAGTTTGGCTCTGCAAAATTGACTTGGGAGCATCTGCCCACTTCATTGCAAAATGTCTGAGTGTGAGTTATCAAAATACTTACCAGTCACGCTCACGGTCATGCACTTTTTGGGTTTTGTGCTCCTGTGCACGGAGCTGAGGAAAGTAAACATGTGAAAATTGTACAAGAGGTGTTCATCCCCGGTAACCCTCAGCTTGGCAGCTTATTCCCTCCCTTAAAGCACAGCACAGCCAAATAGATACTTTTATCTTGGATATGGGGACCATTCTACTGTGGGAACCTAACCTCTGGAGCAACCCAGAGAACCTTGGGCCCAAGTCTGCAGCCTGCTTGTGTAGCACTCCTGCTTACTTAGGAGACCAGAGGGATGTGTTGTTCTTATATACCCTTTTTAGTCAGCTGTCATGCAGCCATGGCCCAGGTAGTGCTTTTGAAGCATTTGAGAGAATTTGTCTCATGGTAAGAGGCTGGATTCAGGGAGCTTCATTTGGGAATAAGAATATTTTAGCTGGAGGAATTAGCTTTCTGTATTAATCTTGAGGGTGACTAGGTTTGGGGTGAATACCTAGTCTGTTTTGCTGCAAAGAGAAGTCATTTGGCTCGCTAATGCTGTTCTCATCTCAGCTTCATTATGTAACTAATCTGCTAGGGTGTCTAGGCTCTGGATGCGGAACTTGTTTAAATGTCTGGATGTCCAAGTCAATGTGTGTAAACAACAGTAAATAAAAAGGTATGGGTATTTGTATATCTATAAATAAATGGGGCATTTATTATGAACTTTTATAATGAGCTGTCCATGCATCTGTTGGGATCGTGCCTGCCAGAATTGGAGAGTGAAGTACGTGACATATGAAGCAGCTGGGAATATACACTCTTAAGATACACTTGTAAAGGCCCCTGACAGCTATTCCAGAGAAATTTCCAAACCTGTGGCATGTGAGTATCTTGAAATTTGCGGGAGCAAGGGATAGAGTACCAAAGTTTGCCTATCAGAAAGTGCTGCTCCAGCAGTGTTGAAAGCCTTTGGTGAACTTGTGTAAAATTAATGGGGTAGCAGTAATGCAAAAAGCACTTTGCTTTTCTAGGCGTTATTAATCAAAGTTCTGACCTTTTCACTGGGAAGTTTTGTCCATGGGGTTACCAGATGTGCCGCGTTACTGCGATTGTCTTAGCAGTGCAAGGCATTCTTAGGGTCCCAGTTTATTTGCTGAAACTGGGATCTGTCCTGATTTCAGTAAAACACTGGGATTTCCCAGAGCTTTCCTGACTGTCTTCTCCATCCTATCAGTGTGTCTGTGTGTCTGAGCACATCTCCTCAAACCGCAGCTGCTGGTCACTTAAAAGCCTGAGACAGACAAGCATATTGCTACCTTTACAGGGAAAGGTGTGTACTGTAACAGCAGGAAGTCAGCAACGGCAACAGTTTCAAGCCTGACATGTAGGGGAAAATGTCTTCATCCTTGCTTGCAAGCACTGACATCAGGGCTGTAAAAGATGCAGACTGAGAACACTCTCTGTGAAAGGGGTAAAAAAAAGGGAAGAACCAGTAAACACAGCAGAAGCAAAGCTAGTAGGATGGAAAATGAAGTAGGGCTGGGAAGTAAAGGGTAAAAGGAATTACAGATTACATTTTTGGGGCTTTATCTCTGCAGAGGCATGGTAAGGTTTGAAAGAGATAAAGATTGTTTATAGAAATGATCTGAACTGGCAACACAGGTTTAAAAGCTAAGTCCAGGATCTTCTGACACATCAAGGGAGCTGATCTTTAAGCTTGATATGACACTCAGGCCAGGAAAGTTTGGCATGATTTCACACTTCCTAATAAAAACTCACAGTGCCTGACATAGCATCCTACTCTTGTTAAAACAGCAGTAGAATTTTTAATGAGCAAGTGTTCAAGAAATTGCTTTAATGTCCTCCTCAAAAAACTACCCCTCATATCACAGCACTCTTTAACACCATACACAAGACTGTAACTTTACAGCCTCCCTGGAGCAATGCATGGTGCTTAGCTGTCCCAGATCTGGGCAAACAAGGAGCTGCAACTTGGTCACAGACCCTGGACCCCATCTTCTCTCCCTTGGGGTCTGGCAGAGAGTAAGGGATAAGAGAGCCTTACCCCTTCGAGTGGAATAAGCTGTTGCATCTCATTTTGCATTCTGGCCAAGAAGGACAATGCTTCCGAGGTTGGAATATTAAACAGGCTTGAAACCCTTTACCTGTGAGGTGTCACACACTGCCTGTGCACTGGCCAAGTGCAGACAGACTGGCTTCCAGGTGCTCCCCATGAGCTCCTCCAGGTCACAACTCCCACCCTTCTGTTCCACCTCTGTCCAGATGGCTACATATAATATGAAAATTAGGCCTGGTAGAAAACTTCTGTGGTCACCTTTCCAACTTCTGGAGCGCTCTTTCTTACAAGTGTGTGTTGTTGGGCTTTTTTTCCCCTAGCTGTTGAGGCAAAGAACAGTGTGGCTGGTGCCACTGCAGCCAATGGCTGGCTTCCGTGGCTGAAGCAGCTTCACATCAGAGCTGCTAGCAGGAGACTTTCTCCCCTCGTGCTGCCAGCTTGACTCTCTTGAGTCAGACCTGCCAGTCTGAAATGCTGTGACATCCAGTGTTGTTGGCTGAGGTTTATCCCATGTCCGCTGGCCCCAGTTTTATTTGCCCCTCTGTGCTGTCCTCTGTGTGCACTTGCCTTTTGTCTTGCCATCCTGATCTGTAGCTACCTCATGTAACAAGCCTTCCAGTGCAACTTGGATATTGCCTTTTGCCCTTATTTTATGTATCTATTTGACAGCAAGGTAAAAATCCATTTGCACTGTGACCTCAGGTCTTTAGCTTTTTTTGTGACAAAGAGGCTGCTGGCTTTCACTCTGTTTTCCCTTTCCCTGTGTGCCTTGCACTGCTCCTTCTCTGGGCTCTTTATGGGAAGTTATCATGTTTCCCTGTACCTTCAGTCAATGCTGAGTTACAATCTAGTCCTCAGGAAAATGCCTCGTGTTGGTGTGTGATGGCCCATGCTGTCTGATAAGTAGGATACTTCTGTCTTCGGTGTCTTTGACATCAATCTCTGGGCTGTCTCTGCTGCTGATGTTACTTTTGCAGGCATTCAAGGGAAGATGCATTGTGTTTGGATTCCCCTTTGGCACTGAATTACGTGAATGCTGCTGCAGAGCACAGTGGGCAATTGACTGAGTAAAGGGTGTTAGGTTATGAACAGAATACAACGTCAGGTCCCTGAGCTTGCTTGTTGCCCTCATATCCCCCAGAGGATCACACTGAGATTAGCTCAGTTGGTTATAGCATGGTGTTAATAACACCAAGGTTGTAGGTTTGATCCCTGTATGGGCCATTCACTTTAAGAGTCGGACTCTGATCTTTGTGGGTCCCTTCCAACTCAGAATATTCCAAGATTCTGTGATCCTCACAAGGATAAGAGCAGCAATATACTGTGACCATACAGTCCCTGTTACTGACAGCGAAAAGCCACTTGTCAGCACTTCCCTAGGTTTGGGTTTTCTGAACCTATAGAATCTGAAAATTAGAAGCTGTGGTTCCATATTCCAAATTCTGTTTTCATGAACAGCATAATGCATACTTCTTTTTGGATCACCTCATATGGAACCTCCAGCCCCAGGTGTGAAATACGTACCAGTCTCATGAGATAATTCCTAATCCAGTCACCCTGGAGCAGTGCTACTTTTCCCATTCAACTGGAAGCACAGTGTTACCTCTTGTATGAGTTGCTTTGTGTGCAACCTGATCAGCTCTGAGATTTGCCTCTGTTGTGTGCCCTGTGGTCTTTTAGCAAAGATGTTGCTGCCCTCTGATGCCATGGTGCACAGCAGCTTGGACTCCAAGGCAGAAGTGCTGTTCTTAGAAAGGACTCAGGAGATCCGAGCCAGGAGGGGTGTTTCCAGGGCATAGTGGTATCTCATGTGTGAAAGCTGGATTCCCAGACACATGTGTTGCATACACATTTATGGCTCCTAAGTCTCAGTCTGAAATCTCATGCAAGTTGTTTCCCATCCGTGATGACTTCAGATCAGTACCTGCCTACTGTTTCTCTTACATTTCCCATACGATGAGATTCTGCACTTACTCTGACTATACCGGTGCTTCATGGCTCTCAGTCTTCTGTCTGTTCTGCAGCCTCTGGAAAGATGGCTGCCTCTTTCTGTATCCCAGAATTTCTTTCATAACCCCTGCTCTGGTGATTTCCTTAATGCTTTCCGTTTTCTCAGGATGTTTTGTTGTCATAATCCTGAATTGCTTCTCTGTTGTCAGCTCCTTCTGTCATTAGTCACAGCCTTGGTGGCTGGGAGTTGCTCTAATGAATGGTTCAGTTTATCCAGCAGGCTGGGCTGATGCCAGAAGTATCTGTGACCAGCCAGAGGTACTTGTATAGTTGCCAAAATGTACAGGAGAGTTGGTCAGGATAGTTCTTCTGTCGTGGTATGCCTGGGTTCGCTTTTGGGCATCAGCAGTGGGAACGATTTGCTCCCAAAGCCTTATGGAGTACATTTGTACTGACACTAGTTTTCCAACCGTGTAATGGTGCAAGTCTGGCATACCTGAACTCTTCCTTGTCACTGTTAGGCTGGAAGTTACAGAGGGAATAAAGATGTAACTCTGCCAGCTCTTTCCTTGGAGACTCCATCATGGGTAATGGAGCTCCACATTTCAGCAGGCTCACTTTGACAAGTGGGATCTGTTTTCAGCTGTAGTGTAGTCAGTGTTTCTGTCCTTGACATACATCTGTATATTCAGCGGGCAGGCTGCACAAGGAACTGTATTTCCTTCCCTTTAGTGCTGAGAATATCTGACATGAACCTACAGGTCTATCCAAGGCTTATCCTGTTCTCCTTACATCTCTTTCTATAAATCTCAAGTGTTAATATCTCCTGTTTGGTGGGTTTCTCACAAAAGCCAGAACTTGCCCACTGGTGTTTTCCTTGTACGAGGCTAATGTATGGTTATGTGTCTTCAGTCAGCTATTGCTGTTTATCCATGTTCATAGGATTGCATTACAGCTGATTCCACTTTCCAGCTGGAAGAAAATTGGTTTAACAGAACACTTGCAAACATGGAAAGTTAAATGCTTAGCTACCTCCTTCTGCAGTGTGTGTGTACTGATTATTTGTAACATCCGCCAAGGTCTTGCTGCAGTCATCAGAAGAGCTCCTAACAACATACCTACTTAGAAAATGAGAGGATGACTACATAAAAATTGCACAAGAAACACCACCAGTGAAGGCCTGCGCACACAAAATTCAGTGCAAGTGAAGGCAAAGTGTGTAGTGACCTGTACAGCCCTTTGGAGGTCTATGCCGTGCATGTGGGTATGGCTAGCAAAATTAGTGCTGACATGAAAGCATGAGTTGCTGTGTATAGCCTATGGTGACACTACTTTTTTCACAGGAATCTCTGTACTTACTGTGTATCTCTGTACAGATACCAGGTAAGTGTTCCATCCTCTTCTTTCTTTTTTTTTTTTTTTTTCTTATTGTAGCATTTTCCTCTTACATCCTTGGTTGAGTTAGTTCTTTCTCATTTCTTTCATCTGTCCTTGCTAGCTGGAAGCGTTTCTCTGAGTTACACCCTTGTTCCTCAATGGCCTCCTTGGAATATTCGAATTTCACACGAAACCACAGTCTTCATGAGGGAATCCAGATTCACATGTGGATCCCATTATTCCCAGTCTGCAATACCTGTATGTATGAAGTCCCTGTGGCCTGCATGAGTAGGAAGAGGATTGTCAGGAGGGGGTTGACAATGGACCAGTCTTTGCGTGGTCTCATTCCTCCTGGGGTAAGAGTCTGCTAATGCCTTTCCTGGCTGCCAGAGGGCTCTCAGGATCACTCATGGTAGCAGTGTCTAACTTGTGTCCAGTTCTTTTTCAGAAAGGAGATGCTTTGCTTCCCCTGTCTTATCTTCCATGATCTACCTTGCTTGCAGATTCAGATTACCCTTCTTCAAGGCTTGTACTGTGGTATCTGTTCAGAAATCAATCTTTTTGATGATCTGTCTCTCCATGCTAGCTGCTTGCCTCTTTTGTATGTACTGTATCATTTGCCTTGTAAACAAGTGTTTTTATTTACTATTGGGCTCAGTGAAATAATGACTGCCTCAACCACTGTACTTTATTTGTGCTGGGAAGCTAGCGTGAATTAAAAACATGCAGAAGAAAAGCAATTGGACAGCAAAAGTGGCTTTGATAATGCTTGCCTTTGAAAAACCCTCTGTATAATACGTAAAATAAAATAGGCTTTTATTAAAACAATTGGTCATAGAAGTGCTAGGCCTGAACAGACACAGACTGGCTTCCAAATGCTTCCTCTGACGCCTTCCCAGCCGCACTCCAAATGCTTTCCTCCAACTTCCAGGAAGGTTGTGATCCACTTGCTGACTTGCCAGCTGCCTACATCCCTGGTGGGATGGAACAAGGCCGCTCCCTACATCATCGCCGGGAAGAAGAGGGAGAGCTGCTCCTTCTCCCTGCTGCTTTGTTCAGAAGTGCCAGGGGAAGATCCTCAGCTGACTGGGGCAAGGTAGGGCAATATAAGCAAAATGGAGCACTAGAAAAAACGTAAGGGGCAATGGCAGCTTGAGGGCTTCTCCGTCCCACTTCCTCCTTTAGGCACGGAAAGATAAAGAAGCTGAAAGTTTAGCCCTATAATACAGTGACATACTCAGTTTTGATACGTGCTCCTGATACTGAGAGACATGTAAACCCCACAAATCTTCTCTGTTTTAGCTGTTTGTCACAAAAACTCCTGTGTATGCTTTCTGTAGAACTGATCAGTGAAACCCTAAGTCCCCTGAAGTCAACTGAAAGCTCTTGTTTTCCTGGGCAGTGCAGGGCCAGGCTTTTATTCCCCTAGTATATGTTGCAACACAGAATATAGATTAATTTTTACTCTGTGTTGAATCCTATCCAGTGTATTATTGTTATATACTTACTGTCTGGTTATCCTGACTGCACCATAACTGAAGCAGAATAGCATTAGCTGCTCTGAACGAGAAGTATTTGGTAGCTAATTACACAGAAGGGAAATGAACAAACGCTAAGTTAGCTAGAAATTTATGTTAAAAAGCAGGTATTTTGGATGGATTTAGATATAGGATTTTGCTTATTTGACACAATAATGCATCATGTTCTGTTTGTAACCTGTATTATAAGTGTACAGCTGTCTGGGGATAATGACTTTCCAAATTCATGATTTCCACTTTAATTACACTTCAGATTAATATTTGCTCCATGGAATTTGAAGTCTTGGAGCAATTTTCTGGGAGAATCTTAAAAAACAGACCTTATAAGTAGAAAGACCATCCTTTATGCAGACACTTCAATAAAGACCCACCTAGAGAATCACTTTATTGTTCAAGCCTTTCTTCCCTGATTGAAGTTCTCGCACCTGAAATACCAACATCCCTCACAGTTTATATGGTAATAAGCAACTGGCCCATGTAGAATCAAGTTTAGTGAGCAGATGTGAGGACAGTTTTGGGACATGACCTTCCCGTTCCTTATGTCAATCAACGATTTTTCTGAAAAGAGTAAATAATGGTTAATGTTGAAGTGGTTAATGTTCTTCAGTGATCAAAACATGTTACACATGGCCACTCTCTCAAACTGCCTCAAAAGGAATCCAAATTTCAGGTTTCTGATTTAAAAAGTCACTTTCAGTCACCTTTAAGTTTGTATGAATTTTCACATCAAGCTTGGAAACTAAAAAATCTTACAATAATCACAACATTTGCCCAGACAGATCAGAGTGGATACAGTATCTTGAAGGTTTAAGTTGATGCCTCCAAATTTCTGGAAACAGATTATAAATTTTTAGACTTTTGGAGGTCTTTGAGCTACACATCCCAGTTGGCAAAGGGCCCGACTACAAGAAAACAACCTTGAAGGGGAATATTCAAGGCTTACAAAGCTAACATCTGGCTATAAACTCCGGGCAGTACTCTGGCCCCTTGCTGTGAGGCTGAGGACAGACTTCAGGCCTGCTTTGGGGTTTATGGGTTTTTTTGAGGGGGTTGGATGATTCAAGGCCACATGCAGTGCCATGCAGGTCACTGCTTTTTTACACTATCAACCCTGACCCGTCCAGTCTGATGGAAAGATCTGTGATTGACACATTGTCAGAGCAGCCTTTGGACCGAATCTGCTCTTGTGCTGATTTTCCTACTGGTGTGAAACTTGACTTCCTTGTAGCTACTCTGGAGCTGCAGCAGCGTAATTGAAAGTAGAATCAGGCATCAGAGGGTCCTTTATTCCCCTGGCTGAGGAGAACTGAGTTATCAGTGTGAACATTTGAATGTGAATGAAGCTGGAGAAATGGAATTCTGTAGCCAAAGGCTTTAGTGAAACGCCTTCACCAGTGTTTAACACAGGCTGGTGATCGTCTTTTATTCATAAATTCAATACTAAGGAGGAGTACACCCTGTCACTTAGTGTATAAAATCACAATTAACGTACTATAATGGACTTTAAAGTGCAAACCCTGTAGAACTGATTTATATCTCATAAAATATTACTGTAAAACCTCTCTTTCTTCTCATACTTTTGCTGTATTTCCCTTTTCTGCTTGTGTCTTAAATGCAACTTTATTCTTGTTTTATGCTTGTGCAAAGCTGTAGGACAGTGGAGACAAAGCAGGAAAAGGAGAATTTGGGCAAAACAGCCATTTTGCAGTCACCATGATACTGTTGGTGTAGCATATCAGTTTCTATTTGCAACTAGCTTTTAAAGAAAAATAATACAGTGATGGAAGGAGGATAAAAGATAAAGCAGTGAGTTGGGATCTTTCACACTTTTGCTTGGTCTTTCCTTCTTTTCTTGGCAGATATTAAAAGTAACATTCCAGTGTCACAAACACTTGCAGTAGTCAGAGGCCCAGTCTATTGTCATCAGACCTGTGAAATCTCACAACATGTGGCAGCCAGACAACGTGCTCTGATAAGTCAGCAGGGGCAGCTGGGTTAAAAGGGATGGCAAAAGGAGCAGTTCATAATTTACTTACCTCAGCACCATTTATGAAGGTCCACAAAGAGGCTCTGATATTTGGTGCAATGCAAATGTATTGTATTTGCCTCAGTTGCAAGGAGAATTTCTTTAATAGTGTATTCATTGGTGATTTGTGATGGCAACCTGAAATTTTTACCTGCGTCTTTGATACAGATTAGGTGATTGAGGCTTTTGCATTCAGGAGCACAGGAGAATCAGTCAATCCACTTCTGACGAATGTTGTTACGTGATTAAATATAGGTATGGTCTTGAGTTGTGCTTGCACATTGTTCAGTTGAAAGATGCTTGGAAAAAATGGGCACACCTTCTCACTAAAGTAAACAGGCACAATTCCACTGACTTAAGGATGAATCTACCCCCAGTTCAAACCATGTAGTGTTTAGTCTGTGGTGAAATTTTGTTCTCCAACCCCCCCCAAATAGTCACCTTGATCTCCTGGCTTTACAACAGCTACTTAATATGTGGTAACCTAAAGGAAACATACAAAAGTAGAGGACTGCATCAGTGGATTCGTGTGTAAGGACCCCTGGCCTGCATCACTCCCAACATAATGAGGAAGGAAGGTCAGGCAAACACAGTTGAAATTTTGTTGATTTCTCATGTGGTCATACTTAAACATGGCTGCTCTCTGTGTTTTGGGGATGCTCCGAAACCTGATTATTCCTGCTTGCTCTGCCTTTATCATGTATGAATAATGCTTATTTGTTGCTAAACCTCCTATTGGATAAGAACTGTAGGCACAATGACTTGATATCTAAAACTGTTGGTTCATTGTAAAGCTGCAATTCGGAGCAGGAGCTGCATGTCAAAGAGTGGTAGCTCTGATCACTCTGTTACTAAATGGAAATCTGGCCTCCTTTTAACTCTATTGTTCAGCTTTGAAGGACTGAGCAAATCCTAATGAATTTTGATCTAAATAATTGAGAATCACATCTGAGAGGGTTAAACAAATTCCTCTCAAGCTTTTCTAGACAGGATCAAGGCTATCTTCCACTATCCTGGTTCTTGAGAAAGGAATATTCATATCTCTTAGAGATCTTCTGACTCTGTACATGCACATATGTTTTGACATTACAAACAGAAAGGGGAAAGAGAACAATATAGCTTGTTGTGAAATTCAGAGTTGAGAAGAGGAAGGGAGAGCACTGGTTCAGGAAGTTTTTTTCTCCTCCAGCAGTCAGTATATTGTAGCTGAAATCAGACCCCTATAGCAAGCTCCCTGAAGGAAGCAGCATAATAAATAGGTCTTTAAGGTCCTTTCTGAATGACATGGAATGAATGCCTCTCTCTTTCCCGCTCTCTCCTCCCAAGGTAGAATTAGAAAATGATTCTCCACGTAGAGATATGTGATCCGTGCTAATGGCAGCAAATGAGAATGCCAGCTGCTGTTTCACCCTCTCTCGCACCCCTGCCCTGCTCCCACCTCCCCACAGTCACTTTGGCAGTAGTTTCATGCTTTATTTCAGACTTACTGTTTGAATAATGATAATAATGTCTTGCACTCCTGTAGTGTCTTTCATCTGAGGACTACAAAGTGGTTTTACAAACGTTAGCTCTATAGGGGTTCATTCTGCAATGTACTAAAGATGATCACAGAATGGACACATAGTCCTATAATCACACAGTTGATTATTTACTCCTTGCAAATCTATGTCCTCTACATCTCTATCCATCGCACAATAAAAACTTCATGACTATCTTTACGAGGTACAATACATATACGCTTGTGTAAAGCATTGAAAAAAAATGGAAAGGAAAACTTACTGCAGCCTTTCCACAGGGAGGAATTATTTATTTATTTTATTATTCAATCCCTTCTACAGAAGGGAAAATTGAAAATACTGAAGTATTTATGAGTCATTATCTAAGGTTTGTTCCGTGAGCAAGTTGTATTTTCTCTACTATCTGAATTAAAATTTCTGTGTGCTTTCTGCAAAGTATCAGGTCCAAATAACCCTGAGTTGTGTGATACAGGAGAGGTTGAACACACACCCTTGAAGCGAGGTCCTCTGTATTCTTGGAAAGTTTGGGATTCCTGATCTGAGCTATGCAGCCTGCAGTTACCATCTAATCTAAACTTCACGAGATGGGTTTTGTTGTGTTTTCCTGTTATTTTCATGCAGGGTAAGGCCAAATTCTGCCCTTTTTTCTGTTGATAAGCAAATTTCACTACTTGCAGTTCACATAAACAAATACATGTCTGCTTGTTATCTTTTCCTTCCAAAGCTTCAAATTTTTGCTGGAAAATACCACAGCTGTGCTTTTTCTAATCAATTTTACATCAGCATAACAAGATCTCTCATGGTATGTCAGAATTTTAATTTCTCCTGTCTCCATCTCAGTAGTAAAACAGATGAGATGAAGTGAGAAATAGGCTAGCCAGACATTTTGAATTCAAATTCAAAAAGAAATTTGAGCTAAAAATAAAAGTATATAACTCAACAACATATTTTTTTACAGTTTAGCTAATAGCACACTGGATTTTGACCAAGTCTCTAAGGTCAGGTTTTTCGAAAGAATCTATGAATTTTGGCTCCCTCCATGTTCAGTGTCCAGGTGAAAAGACACCAAACCTGTTTTTCATTGTCACTGGCCCAGGTTATTATGTTCTTAACATCCACAACAGGGCACTGCATTTTGAGAAGATCCTGTGACCACTTCATCACCTAAATAAAGTCTGGATAAACCATCTGGGCCTTAAGATAAGTCTCATGTATTTTGATTCCTCAGTGAAAAAAACCAGCTCCATGAAGATTTCTGCCATCTTAATGTGTTTTGAGACAGGCCATGCATTATGTTTGGATTATTGGGCTGTGTGTTCCTAATATAATTTGTAAAATTGTTCTGGAAAAAACAGGCATAAGGAGAAGTGGACTACAATAAGCCAGTCCTTCTGAAAGATTTTAGAGGTCTTAGGAGAGACAGAGTCACTAGCCTTGAAGACTGTCATTCATCCTGGGATTGCAATTCACAGAGGAGTGAATCCCAGATACACAGAAGAACTTGGCACAGCTCAGGGGAGATGCTTTCTCAAGAACTAGCTGACAGTTGCCAGGAGGAAGCAAAATGGAGCCAAAGAAGCTGCGGGGATGCTTGAAACTTCACCCCAGAGATAAGTTTCTAGACAGATAAACATGCGAGTGGATTTTTTGTTACTTTAAAATCTATTTTTTAAAAGTTTATTTTGTCAATATAGTTTTACTTGTAGTGTGGCGACTGGGCCATGTTGCGCCTGTGATCACACCTCAGGCCAGCAGCCACTGGATTTGATCTGCCCTTACAGAGGCCACTGCAGTTAGAACCCAGCCTAGGAAAGAAAGCTGTCCCTACCTGAGGGGAGGTGCAGACTTGGCATCTGGAAAAGGAGAAATTAAACCCTGACAAAAATAAAAAAGGAACAGAGTCCTGTAACCAAGCAAATCCAACACCAAGTGTATGTAGGACCCTCTTATGATGAAATGTAAATCTTTTTTAATTGAATAGTCAGAACAGGATTGGTACCTGGAGCTGACACTATGAAACAAGGACATACTAGTGAGATGATGTCTGCTTTGGTCAAAAAGTTTTTAATTTATGGTTCTGTCTGTTGAATTAATTTGGTATGTTTTTTTCCTTACCCAAAATCTCCCAAAAGAAGGCTCAGAGAAGCCTTTCAGAGATAGCACTAAATCTCTGTTGATACAGCCAGGAAAACTCTTTCAGGCTTCTCTCCATTGGATTTGAATGAGCCTAACCTATCTTGTTGGTGTTACGTTACTTGTGACAGCCACCAGGATAAAGGGTCATAATCAGAACACAGCTAATTCAGACAGCCATGACTTAAACAGAGAATAAACTGGAATTTCTGCTGTGAAAAGGTCTAGTAGTCCTTTTCAAAAGACAAACAAGTTTTCATAGAAAGGACACCCAGAGTTTCCGCTTGAAAACCTGTGTTGTGGCTGTCCTTCTGCCATACCTCTCTGAATGTTTACCTCCAACCGCTTTTGATTTGTGGACCTGTAGAAAGTGTTCCCTGTACTTGTGGGCCCTATGTAGGGTCATTGAGCCTGGTGGCAGTGACTTTTGGACAAGCATATTTATGTTTCATGCAAGAGTTCCACAGGGGTTGTAATTTCAAAGTTTTCTGGGCTGGATACACATCTGCAACTGCAACTCTTATTTTTCCTGTCCAGGGAGACCAAGTACAAAGTAGGAAGGCAGTGTGCACTGGAGACTGGTCCCTACATCTGTACAGGCATAAGGTAGGCTGTATGACTTGAGCAGGGAGCTTCAGGGGACTCAGCTGCATAGGTGAAACTCAGTTATGTTTTGAAGACCCCTACGAGTTGTCCACAAGGGTGGACGCCTTCCTCCTGTGGGCATTGCAAAGCACTTGTTAAAAATCACTGAATTGCACTGAATGACATCAAACACAAGAGTTAGGCATATGGAAATAAAGGCTAAGAGCTGCGTATGGGTATCTAAAGACAGGTGCTAAAGGCAATGGGATTCACTGAAGGACATACCGGTGCAATGCTGGAGGAGAATGGACTTTGTGCAGGAACTGTGAAGTTTCATTTTTCCATTACCATCAGGAAGGTCCCACAGTCCTTGCTGGAAAGGCATGAGAGCGGTGCAAAACACTGTGAGTGGCTGAGCTGTATGGTAATCAAAGCCACCCTTGTAGTATCAGGATATACATCTGAAAAATTATTCTGCTCCAAGGTCACACTTCCATCCACAGGACAGTCCCCAGGATGCTGGGGAAGATTACTAAATTAAATGTCTGCGTTGTTGCAATGTTCTTGGACCATCTCTAGCTTTTTGGTATTTTACAAGTGGCACTCAGGGGAGGTTGCAGGCGGTGCCTGCGTATAACACTGCATTGCTATGAATGCCTGAGGGGTTTGGAAGGCCTCCCGTGGGAATGGAGGTTCAGTCCGTAAATCACCTCAAGGTGCCCGCTGGCACCCTTCTTGCGTAAGTATCAGCGTTAAACACAGTCACAGACAGAGGTGTGCGCTTCAGCATGCACCTCTCAGGCAAAGGAGTAGTTCTCAGATGTGTGCCTTTGCATACTGGCCATGTCCAGCACAAAATGCAATGAATTTCCTTAGCTGCTGCTACCCTGTAAATAATACAATAGCACCACTATTTTCTAGCGTATTTTCCCTAAGGGAAAAACGAAGCAGTTTGGACTCAGGGCATAGTGTTGCCTTCAAACATATATGCACAGCTTATGTCTATTTCCATGGCACATTGCCCTGAATGTATAATTGCCTTTGGTTTTGAACAGCTTTGTTTATTTGTATATTTTGTTAATGTGTTTTGCACCTCAGGCATGTACTTTACAAATGCAAATTTCTTGGCTTACTGGGGTAATTTACAGCTTTTAAAGACTAATTTTGGAACCATTTTGCAATGGTAAAAAGCTGTTGTTTGGGGAGATCCTTTGCCAGGGGGACCCTCGGTGTCTTTTCAAAAAGGTGCAGGGCATTCCTACCTCCCACTGAAATCAGCAGGACTCAGCCAGCCAGAGGGAATCCCACGAAGTCCTCAGCCTGGCACGCAAGAGGAAAATTAACGAATCTCCTTACGAATCATTATATTGCAAGAATACCGATGGGCCAGGGCAGAGAGCAAAGCTCACTGCTGTATCCACTGTCCAAACCCAGAGAGAGGAGGGACAGAGGGTGATCCTGCAAAAGGGAAGTGAGAAGACAGTGACTAGTTTAGGAAGAGCTAAGAAGATTCAGGGATGGTTTTCAAGAAGGGGTTGGTATTCGTTTTCCCATCGCTAGTGAAACTGTGCCGTGGGACTGCCAGGAAAGGACGTACGGGCCACAGTTTTCATGTTAACAGGAAACTTGGGGTTACTGGTGCGTTCTCCTACAATGGTTCAGGACTGGTGCAATGCAGGAGGAAAACTGCCTCCAAGTTGTAGATGGGTAAATAAGACAAAAAATGGTCTCCAGATTTCTTCAGAGATGTGATAAGAACCCTAAATCAGATCTCTAACTGTCTCTCATGTTTCTTAAATGTGCAGCGGCTCTCCGGCTGCTATTCAGTGGTAGCTCTCACTGGGGAAGAAGCAGGGAGATTTCTGGCCTGAAAACCTGCTAGAAGTGCTTTGTAACTTGGCTGAATTGAGAGCAATAGCCCAGTGCTATAACAAAACTGGGCCCAAGCCTACTGCATTACAAAATGTTTCCTTCTATGTGTATAACTGCTTCCTGAAGCAAAACCTTTAAATTTTAAATTGTGAGTGCTTAAGATATAAAAATTTTGTGTGTGTGTGTTTAATAGTTTATTACAGAAATCAGAAATGGGAAAAGAAGGGCTGCTTATTTTTTTAAAGAGCCACTGAGGTTTTAGAGTTATTCCAAGCCTTGGGGTTAATTTTCAAAATGAAGTCTTTGAGAAAATATCTTTCTAATAAAATTTTAAAATTTGGAAGCCTCTATTCTCTGGAGTTTTTAGGGAAGTTGGTTTATTAAGGAATTTTACCACTAATATTTCTCAGCAATGACTGTGCTGACATGAAAAGGGCCTTGTGATGACAGTGGAGTGTAGTGGTTGCCTTTGCAGCTAAGAACCAGGGGGTCAGAGGAAGTGCGTTAGTTGCTCTGTTTATCCATTCTGTTTTGTGATGAGAAAGTTGCTTTAAGCCAGCTCTGCTCAGCCCAAAGCCCTGTTTAGACATGAGAGTCATATCTCACTGATCCAGCTACTCCCAGCTTGCATCAGCTTTACCTTACACTGGTGTCTTGTGCTTGTGAAATGAATTGCTGAGGCTCATGCCGTTTTGACAGAGGGCTTAAAGCAGCTCAGCAAGTCAGTGAGGCTGAGTGTGTTAGGGCACATGAGGTCTGATCCGTTAAACTTTTGGCCATGCAGCTCAGCATAATTGTATTCTTTCTCTTTACGAGCCTCTAGATTCCTAGAACAGGTTGCTTATGTATACTTTTTTCTCCCTATCTGACTAATAAGATTTTTCAAGGCTCAAAAGCCACACAGCCTTGAAAGAAATCCTTTCTCAGTTGCTTAACAAAGATACGTGTGGATTTTGTGCAGCAAGTGTGGGTAGCTGTGACATTAACCTCTGAAGCTGTTGTCAGGGTTCCTGGTTTATTCTAGAGGAGGGCAGAGGAAAAGAATTCTTTGCCCTTATGAGAACAACACTCATTTGAAGATGGAGTGAAATGTTAAAATTAACACTGATGATATTTGTTAGGCTTAGGGGCTTTTTCACCTCAGAGAGCCTCTCAACTGATATCATCTTTGTTTTACCTGGAGAAAAATGAAAGACAGAAGATGCAATTCTGCAGTTCACTGATGAGTGCATAGCACCGTGGGATGAATCTGATCTCTCGAATTTGACACCCAACCCAGGTCACCACCTCCCAGCCATGCCTGAGGCACAGGTCTGCTTTTCCCTCCACTTCACAGCCCACAAAATGGTTATGTTTCATTTCCTCCTGTTTGGGATCAAGTACACAACAGAAATAGTCATGAGATTTTACAGTAAGGCTTCAGTTCTCCCTGGAGACCTGTAGGGATCGCATAGAGGCAGTGCTTCTGAGAAAAGGTAATAGCAGCTTCTACACTTGCAACATTTCAACCCTCTAAACCTTGGTAAAATAGGTGAATAAAATATGAAATGTTAAATTATGCACTTTTAAGATTACGCTATTCCTGCAGGAGACCCCTAGCATGTTGCTGGTGGCACCCCATACTCAGCAGAAAGTTATTTCTAATTGTTAGGAGCTTATTCCAACATGTAAAAGTAAATGCTGACCTTGATGGCATGGGAGCTGAATGTCATTGGAGGAGTAAGGAGCTGAAATGGTGCTTAGCACTTAAGAGGTAGATTTTTGTTTAAATGATGCTGCAAAACCGTTCATTTTTTTCCACTTTTCTTTCTACTTCATTGGAAATTACTAGAAGAAACTAAAAAGGTGCACATCCTTAAATATGGGAGAAATGCAAGTAAAAATAATTGCAGAAGCTACTTAGGGTCTAGTTGTCCACATGTATTATAATGTTCAATATACCTAGAATCATGTCTCCTAAAACTTCAAGCTCTTTGCTATCCATCCATAACTCAGTTTATGCATCTACAGAATAATAAACTCAGAGATAACAAGTCACCCTTATCCCAGCTTTGAACAGGAGCAGGAGATGCTGACAGTATTCACCAATGCCTGGTGCTGATCCAGACCTCTTAAATTTCTAGCTTTCCTCACATTCAGGCTTCCAAAGGGGATCATTGTAAAGCCACACTGCTGAGATTTACCTTGCTAACTCCGCTTAAAACTGAGAATCAGACGTATACACAGCCTACTGAGATAACTCTAGTGGTCCTAGAAGGCAAAAATATCTAAGAATTCAGTGCTAAGTCTCAAACTCTGTGTTTAACCCTGTCCTTCAGACCCTATGATTTCTGCTTCTGGTAGGTGACATCTGTAGTGATTTTGAGGATCCCCAATAATGTGAGAGCTGTTTGTTAACTCTTTTCACCCAGGCTGAGTTTGCTGAAGCACGTGTGGTAGTCTCTACTGTAAAAAAGTTAATGTCAAAGATTCAGGGCAATAATCTTATATACATCAGAGGTTTCTATTAATTTTGATTTCCTTTTCTTTGAAGAGTGAGGGAGTAGAATGACTAATTTGGCTCCCTAGTACTCCCTAATGTTTAATCTTAAGGACTGGGTGGGGATATTTGTCAAAAATAATAGAATCAAATTGCTATTGAAAAACTATTTAATCATGATACTGATTCCATGGCAAATTGTTTTTTCTCCTGTACCATAATTGTATCTTAGCAGTTTGTTTTAAGTGAAATAACAGTGTAGGCATGATGTAATAATTTCTCATACAGAAGACTTTGGAAGCAAGTTACATTCACGGTTACTGTACTACTTTAAACTGTGTAATATCTGCTTTGCATCTTCAAGCCAAGAAGTATGACTTTCCCCCTTTCCTCCTCCGGTGTGCCAAGGGTAGATGTTCAGCTGTGGTGTACATGGTCATGAGGGATGGGTGTATTGGAATAGGCTTGGGCCATTTCTGAAAATCTGCTGAAAATCTGTCACAGCCTGCCTTTGGCTGTTTTGTGTCATCCTCACTCAAGTGGTCATGAATCTGCAGGCCATACAGCTCAGCACTGGGAAAGCCTAACATTTCCAAGCCATGTGTCCATCAATGTAGAATGTTCCTGCTGTGCTTTTACCTGCTTTCCATAGGCTAAATCACCTCAATTGTTGGCATCTTTGCTCTGGTGGCCGTTCCACAGCTTAACATACCCCACTGTCAGGAAGCTCTTCTGTAACTTTTATCTTTTTTTTTTTTTTTCTTTTTTTCCCCAACATTTCTTTGTCTTTCATGATAAGGCATTGAGCCTTCTGCTGTCTCCTCTCAGCTTGGCATTTGCATCCCCCAGATACTGTGCTCTCTAGCCTTGTGCCTCCATATTCATAGCTCGGTCAGAATATGCTATTAGCAACTGGTCTCTCCTTCTGCGCAAGTTTTGCTGCTCTTCTCAGAATTCACTCCAGTTAATCTTTCAGGTAACAACATGCCCAAAAATTAAGGCTACATTCCAGTCTCTGAAATGAAGCTTTTGGTGACTCAAGCCAAAACATCTTTGATCTGTTTTGCTACTGTATTACTTTTTACTGCATGTCCAATTTGCTGCATACTATTTCTATTAAATCTCTGTTGACATTACCGCTTTCCAGGTTTCTCCCTCCCATTGTGTGGCTATTTCCCATCTGGGCTTTTCTCACGTGGGAAATATTCACACAAATTCAAGACTTCAGCAGAGCTTCCCAGCTGCATTAGGCATTTCACCAATAAATCACTGTTTCCTGTGGCAGAAGAGAAAACTGATTGAAACAGCCTTTCAAATCCCAGATGCAGTGATAGCTCACCCTTCCCTATTCCCTTACTCCCAAATCCTGTGTAATATCACAAGCAAAATTTTAAACAGAAAATTGAATCCGGCAGGATTTCAGGGAGGATTCAAAGTTGCAGTGCTAACAGTTGGCGAAGATCCACACTCTGCCTCTGAAAGACATTAAAAAACTGACTGGAAAAAACACTCAGTTTATTTTTGCTGCGTTAACCAGGGTTATGACCTAGTGTGCAGCCATCAGGATAATTTTCCTGTTCCTTAAGTTTTGGCTAAGTTGGTGCTGTAATTTAGTGTTGTTTAGTTGAGGTAGAGTTGATTTAAACACCTGGACACCCTGCAGTGTAAGTGCAGATGATATGGAATGTTTGGGAGAGACAGCCTGACAGCCTCTTCCTGGTGTTGTGCAAGGCCAGGACCCTTCAGAAAACAGAGCACTTCCCATGGGGGCATTGTCAGCATGATTTCAGCCCTCATGATGGTGGAGAGAATGTTTCGGTCCTTTTGTGTCACCAGTGGCAATGTTTATAAAAATTGCCAAGGTGGTTCAGATCGCGGAGTCCTAGTCCAGGGCTCTGTTCCCAGTAGTGCCTCCAGGAAAGCAAGGATGAGACCAGGGCAAGCATATGTGATAATTCATTCTTTCACCCTCCAACTATTTTCAGCGCAGGGGATTTCCTGGGCCTGGTGAAGTTTGTTTGTTTGTCACCCAGGGGATTTCTATTTCAAGCACTTGTCCAGTCTCCCCTCAAGCCTATGTAAACTTTTTGCATCCATGTAGTTCTTTGGTAAAAGCTCTACAGCTCTCTAATTGCTGGCTAAAGAAAACACTTCTACATGTGGCAAACTTAGCTCCGTTTAACTTCATCTGGTGGCTCTGGTTCTTGCATTGGAAAAGGGAGTGAATAGTTATTTGCAATCCAACCACTCTTTGCTACTCAAGATTTTATAGACCTTCATCATATCCTCACCAAGTCCAGGCAGAAGAGTCCAAGACTACTCAGTGATTCCTCATGTGAAATCCATTTCATACCTTTGATCATTCCTGTTTCTTTTCTTTGAGTCCCTCTTGCAGGGTCTCAAGTTGGGTACAGTATTGGGGGAGGGGGGCGAGAGTTGAGAAGGAGATGAAGAAATCTCACGATGGTGTTCCCCGTTTTGCTCTTTATTAATTTTTCAGACTTCCTCTGACTTGAATTACCTTTGGATTGGGCATGCAAAGCCTTTTGGCTCTGCATGCTGATAACATGCAACAGCCTGTGTTGCTGGAGAAAAAAGATTTTACTGTCTGGTCACTGCTAGAATTCTTAGCAATAAATCAGATCTAAGATGAAAGATTACTAACACAATTCAAGGCAGTTCCTGGATTTCTTAGCTCAAGCAAAACTGTAAATTAAGCAGTGCCAAGGTCTGAGCGTTGGAGCTCAGTCATTGGCACCACTGTTAGTGTGCTTCTGGCTAAGGTTTTGTCCTGCACCAACCTGCCCTCTCCCAAACAACTCCCAAGCACGCTGAGAGAATTAGCATGGACCAGGGGTGGTTCCCAAAGTCTGACTGCAACTTGGATGCTGTTAGTTCCTTTAACTGTGATTTAGAGGATGAAAGAGACTAATAGTATAAATATGGCCAAACCGTGCCACCTGGACTCAGAGCTAGGGAACAGGCCCTGCGTGTATCTAAAAGCTTCCTTGTGGAGTTGGGATGATGATGTTCATAGGAGCAAGGGCAGGATCTAGAACAGGCATGGAAATTGTTTGACCCGATTGTGGGATGCTGAGAAGTTAACACCAACGTTGGTTATGCTTTTTGTGTTTAATGATGACAGTGAACTTCTGTCTCCAGAACTTTCCACCTGCCCACTTTTCTCAAGCATCCAAAATTGGAGATAATTGAATTATTCTAGATGAGAAGGTTGATACATTTATTTTACTGAGGGCATAAGGGGAGATGTTGATGTAATTGATTTGGTTGCTAAGCCTGTTAAAGGAAATCCATATATAACCTGCATAGAAAGCAGTCCTAAATGTTCATTGCTTCTGACTATGAAGAAAGTCTATTCATATATTTTACAAAGGCACATAGCTTGGATGTAGAAAGGTGCAGACCTTCTCCATTTGCCTCAGTGGTTTGTTAACCCAAAGCTTTTCTACTGCTGTAGCTGTTGCCACCACCCTACTCACTTTGCTGATCTATCCTAGTTTATCTCTCTTCTCTTTCACTTGCAGGCGCACTGGCAGCATAAAAACAAATTTCCATTTAAATTTTTTTACCATCTGGGGTAACAAATAATACATAAGGTAACTGTAATGGAAAGTGATGAGGGACAGGAAGTTTCTCATTTATTGTAGTTAATTTACACTGTGCATCAAGAGCATTTACATACAGTTAATGCAGCATCGCTAGTGGTTCCCCTGTTGTTTGTGTGGATCTTTTACACAGCAACAGGCAGAAGAGAACATTTAAAAAGATAAAAGAAATTAGGCACAGACAGCAGAGATTCAGGTCTAGTAAGTAAAACTTCAGGTGCTCACAGAGGCCAAGATAAGTGGGAGAGGATTACATTGGATATTTTAAGTTGCTTTTATGAAAACTGGTTAAATAATGACCATACTTATTTACTGATACTGGTTCAGTGAGGAGAGGCCAACATTCCCAGTAAATTATTTGCATTAGTCATCAGTTACTTATTTTATAGTTGTGATGTACAAAGAAGCTAAAATAAAGACCTGAAATCAAAACTCTGCAGTTGGGAATTGCCAAAATCAAGGTTATTCATTGGTTGAAATTGAACAGGTTGGAAATTATGGGTTATGGGGCCAATGTGCAATGGGGGAACAGTGAGAAGTGGATGTTTCATCGGCCTATAAAGTGGTGGTTGCACTTCTACAGCTCCAAAATGTTAGTCATATAATACACAAACTTTTCTATCAGTCTAAGCCTTAAAAAATTAATCCTTTAATCTTAATATTTTAATGATAAATGTGAAGCCTATTGAATAAGAGGAACCTCCTCTCTCCTTACACTTGCTCTACTTGAAAGGAGTGCTGCACAATTTCTGTTAGCTTTAGATTCTAGACTGTTGCCAGAATCCCAGAAGCCCTCAGATCATAATGGCCTTTTGGTCCTTCCTTTCAAGGAACTGATGATCTTGTCCTCATCTGTTTCACTCATTCCCAGTAAACTGGAGATGATATCTATATTCCCCAGACACATAGTTGGCTGCACAGATGGACAATTCCTGGGGATGCTTTTACAAATTACAGAGCACCTTGGCTGACTATGACTGGTCATGCTGTGATTTTCCTGATCCATCCTGTCCTAAGGATTTTATTTTCTGTGCTCTGCCTGCTGCTCTGAGCAACACCTATCTCCTGCTGATGTCTACCGAGTTATTACAGACAGATTAAATCAGCAATCCCCAATTCTCCTCTTATGAAAGTTAGCGCTTGTAGTGTGCTCATGATCCGTCTGGTAGCATATGTGTATAATATCTCCGCTGAGGCCTTGCAGGACCAGAATGAAAATGAAGGCACAAAAGCTTGTGAAAGAAGTTGATTTCTGGGGAAAAAACCAAATATGTAGTAGCTCCATTCAGTGATGTGGGAAACATTGCATCCCCAAAGTAGGAACTGTTGTATGTAAGAGGCTTTCACCTGCAGCAAGATGAATTTGGAGCCTGCAAGGGTGTGGGTACCTTATGTGAGGCTGTGTGGCAGAACTGGGAGTGACAAATGCACTCAGGAGGTCATAATACAAACTCATCTTCTTGCCTGCAAAGGAAAAAGAAGAGAGGAAAAAATATGTCTTGACTGTTTAGTCTGGAAAAAAAGGAGAGATTACGTGGTGCATGAACACACTTACTTGGAGGAATATTTATTGATCTTGTGAAGATGGAAGCAGTCATCTTCAGCTGAAGCTTTGTGTCATTTTGGCTTTCAGTTCTCCTATTGCTGTGAAAGTCAATGCACTAAGGCATAGGAGACAGCTACTCTCATATCCTTCCCTGTAGAGCCAGGCCTAGCACAGGGACCAACAGGAATGGCAGTGCGAGGCAGGCGGGTGCTGACATATCCCGCAGTCAGGAGTTGTGTAGGGTGCAATGACCTGCTCTGCTTATATTGCCGTAGCAGCATCTAAATCACAGAGCTGTGTCTGGTACTCTCCTGTCCATCTCTTAGATGTTTTCCAGTGATGGGGTACCCTGATATGCTGCATTCAGGAAAGTGACTGAGCAGGTGAATGGTAGTTTAGTGGCCCATTTATTGGATTGTTATGGGGGGAAGTTCTTTGTTCTTTCCTTTTTATTCTTTCTGTCTGATCATCAGTAAGCTCTGTGGAAGCCAAACGGGCTTTGAAAAGTAAAGTTATCTTCATTTGCAATGAGTTTTTTTAGCTGTAAGGTATATCATATGCACCCTTCCGCATTTAGAAATGATACTTTAAGCCCAAAAAATTACTGTAATTAACTTTTTCTAAAATCATGTTTTTTAAAGTAATGCCTTTTTAAGTACTTTTTTTCTATATCTCTTTTTTTTTTTTTTTTAATCCCCCAGGCCTTAAGTTCCTGTTTTCAGACTTGTCTCTGCAGGCACAAAACCTACTTTTTCTTTTAATGAAAGCTGAGATTTTTCACAACTCCAGAACCTGGAGCTCTGAGGAAGACAAACATTAATTACAATTATGAGAGCTGGCAGTACTGAAAAGGTAAAGTCTTAAAAATACTATCTTGGCTCTACTAGCAAAATCTTTCTCTTGCTGGATAAAACTAATCACTCTTCACCTAGATGATCGTTTAAGTTACACCAATAAAGCTGAAAGAGGACACAGAGGGTAGCTGATGGTGACATGTGGACATTGGCACTGTTTCTGCGTTGTTGGCTGTTCTGCTCCTCTGTGATGATACACAGCACCGTATCTGTGCCTGGGGATAGGCAAAGGAGGAGGAGAGCTTTGAAATATTTTAGAAAAGTACAATTCTGATCTGTAAGAATTCATCTTGATGCTTTCTGAAACCTGATCCATACTTTAATCTGCTCGAAACAGAATATTCATACTGACCCAGCTGATACCTTAGAAAGTGATAGAAAGAAAAGCATGCATATCCTTCTTCAGTGGTTGTTGCTTTTTCTTGTTTTTGTACTGCAGATGTACTTATAAACTACAGTCCAGACCCAAACCACCCTTGAGCTTAACACTGGGCAGGCATATAAAAAGCACATACTCCAAGTATATGTAATGGTAGTTAACCAGTAAAGACCAGTCACCTGTTTCTTAGTCTTCTAGAAACTTTTACTGAGACTCTTATGAAGATCACAGAATTTGCTATCCAATTATCCATCTATGACCTCCAGCTGGCTGTAATGTATGAAGAAATCATAAGGTAAAAAGAATCTTGTTTTAAAATCTAGGCTTGTTCAAATATAATCTTCATTCAACCCTGAACACTGAAAGAATTAGTTTGCGAAGTTAATTCTGACCTTTCACCCCCATTCAAGGTGCAACACTTCAGTGAAGGCAAGTGTTTTCAGAAACGTGATTACAGATAAAACCCTATATCCTGCAGGATAACCCTAACCCTAACCACAGCTGTTATTTATGACTGACACCATTAGAGGCTTTTGTCTCACAAAATAAAGAGTGTAATAAATTTGTAAGATACTCAATGTAGCCTCTGAAAATTTCTCTAGGGGCATATTCTACCCCACAGAAAGAGTCTTTCATTGTGTTTTTATGCAGAGTTTATGACTGAGAAATTAATTGAGTCACAGGTGGTAAGTGCAATTATCAGTTAGTATTCTATTTATCTGCTGTAGTGGTACTAACGTTTCTGGCAGTGCAAGATGATTTTCTGTTAGTTCCAGAGGCAGCAAGTAAAGGACTGTGAACACTAAGAATATGCATATATACATATATACACAAATATATATATTTATACACAAACACACATATTTATACACAAACACACATATTTTTGCATGTATACCCCTGTATACATCTATATATTTAATATATATTAAAATATATATTGATATGTAATATATCAAGTGTATCTATATCTCTGAAGTTTTCCAGAGATTTTCTTATAAAGCTTGAATAAATTGACAATCTTGGCTGACTTTTCTGGAGTCTTCCCAAGCCTAAAGCATGTGTGGAAACTACCAGAGTTGCCAGTCTAAAAATGTAAGTTAATCTCATCTTCCTGCATGTGCCTATGTGTGCAGATTCACTCCCAACCTGTGTACCCGGCTTGCTTTTGTAGTTGCAGCCCCTGTAGGGTGGGTGGTGTCCCCGCTCCAGCGTCAAGCCCTCCGCACACATTCCTCTGGAGACACTGAGTTCCAAACCTTTTTTAGAAAGACCCAGCTTGTAATTCTTCCAGCTGTAAATCTACGATAGACGGAGACCAGGCACCTGTTACCTAATTCCTTGCCGGGGTTTTCGGTTTTAAATTGCATTAGATGCTTGTTCGGGAGAATCTTTGTAAGTTATTAGCTGTCGAATGTGTGGGAAAGGACTGGCCATGTATGGGAATGGCAGAAAACTGTCTTCTGAGGTATCAGAGAAAAACAATAGCCACGCACTTACAGTATAAATACGAAGCACCATCTGGCCTTAATTGCTGTTGAGGAATGTACGTATATCATGCATGGAAATGATATCTATCAGAGGAAATTCCTCTCAGTTATATACCGATGTAATTCAACTGAATTTGAGTGATTTACTTCAGAGTCACCTTGCTGTAAGTAAGAGTAGAGCTTGGTCCATCAACTAACTGTTGTGATCCTGTTTAAGGAGGAACATATAATGAAAATATCTGGCATACACTTAAATTGTTCATTGCTGAGCTTACACTGCAGCAGAAAAATACACATGAGACAGAGATAAGCACATCAGGGGCCTACTTCAATAATATTTAACTGTCTGAAATGATCACTTTAACTCTTAGGAAGAGTTATTAATATTTATTATTTGCATTTTAGTTGTGACTGTAGGTCTCAGTTGAGAAAGATAATTGAGATATAAATCCCTGTGTTCCTTCAATATCCATCAGACAATCCCCACAGCAATGACTGATGTTTTAAAAGCTCTGTGGATGGTCAGTATTCAAAGGAAAAAGTCATCCAAGATGGCAATCAGAAGGAGCTGCAGTTTGCCTTACACAAGGCTTTTCTACAAGATCCTGCAGAAATTCTTGGTATCAGACCCTGTCCTTCCTAAATGATAATGTTTAAAAAAAAAACAACCCACATATATTTTGCCTTTTGTTATTTAATTTTTTTTTTTCTTTAAAATCAGTAGGATAAAGCTGGGCAGGAAAAGGTCTAGAGACTGCTCTTGTTTTAACATTGTAGCTAGTATGATGTAGCGGAATGTTAAGGTGTCCACTTACCGGTGAGTATTTAATTTCTTGATCCTCTTCACATCAGAGAGCACTCTCAGCACATCCTCCCTATCTCTCTGCTAACTTAGCAGCCAAGCACACTTCTGGTTCTTCTTCCAACAAACTACACTGAAAGCATGTTGCCTAATTCCTTTGTCTTTGCCTAAGGAGAACTGAGACACTGGCATGATTTCTACCACGCTTTCTATCAAACATGAAGGTACTTGAATCTCACCAGGCCTCCATCCCCCATTCTTCATCGTGCTGCTGGAAGTTGTTACTTTTGTGCTTTAAATTCATGCATCTTAAAGAAGCCAAGTATACAACTTACATCCAAACAGACCTGTCAGTGAAGAAAGCCTCGTGCGTGACTTTCAGCAAAGCACTCCACAACAACAGAAGTGGAAGGGTTCTCATGCATTTTTGAAGGAGGCCTGTGAAACTGCTGGGAGGTTTTTTACCTGTTTATTCCTGAGCAGATATTCCCATCCCCTCTAAGGATTTGTTTAGCAGAAACGAGGCAGAATGGGATGTCCCAGTAAGCATAAGTTCCTTTTGAATTTTGCATGGATTATTGTCCTCCCACAGGGATATCTCACTCTGTTCTCCATTCACTACAAATCAACCTTTTTCTGCAGTGATGTCTGAGACCTACATTTTACTACAAAGAAGGGACTGCAAAAGGCAAAATGTTGTGAACTCTGTGGTTTTGGACCTCTATTAGAAAAGCTGATCTTATGACTGAAGACTGCCTTGTCACCGAGGACATTTTTGCCTATCATTGAATTACTTAGGAAGAAAGGACCAAGTCTCTTCAGAAAATCCATGTTTCATGTACAGGATCTGCTGCAAATAGTTTGAGATCAATAGCACTTTGAAAATTGCAGGTAATCAGGATTGTTTATTTTCTGAAGTTTATATATTAAGTTCATCCCGAGGATCTTTTTTGTTTTCTGTGGCCACAGAGAATAGGAAAGATTGACTGTGCAGCATGTTATGAAAAAAAAAAAAAAAAAAAAAAGAAAATTCCCTGTCTTGTTGGGCAGCTGCTGCTGTGGACATCTTAAAAATGGAAAACTGTTCCTCAGACTGGAATATCTGTCAGTCAAAGAAGTTTGTGGTGGTTTGGCCAGTTTTTAAAACCAATTATTTGTAATTTCTGATTTTAGGAAAGTGATCTATACTATGTCCTTCGTATTATGTTGACTTTTGTCCCTAAGCTGCATTGTATTCTAAAAATCAGACAGTTGGAAAAATCGATAAAACGAGTGAGTCAATAAAATGAGTATGTTAATGTAAAGAAAATGTATAGAGTTGTATTTAAGGTATAAAACATTACCTAGTAACTGATTTCTATTACTGTAAAAGAAATCTATGAATGTGTTTATTGCACTGATTATATGTTTAATTTCTTAATTCTGTTTTTACTTATGGCCCATTTCAATTTCTAACCTGAGATTTTCTCCTGAATATGGTCTGTCTTATGGAAAAATTAGGACCTTTACTCTGGAAACTATGAGGTTTTTGTTCCAGTAATGAAGAGTTCCTTGTTTCTTGTCCCACTGAATTTCTGGTATATAGCTGTCTGGAGTCTTTGCTTCCTATAGCAGGAATTAAATGGGAACTCTAATTATTTATTTATATGAATATGTAGTTTGTTTTTTCTTCTAATGATGCAACTACTGGGCCTTTTAGTCTTTCTGAGCAAATGCAAAATTGACTGTGAAAAAAAGGACTGTAAGTTATCTTTGGTAATAAGCTAAAATATCTACTGCTCAAATTCCAAGTTTATCAATGATTTATCAATGTCATATTTTGCATTAGGGAATCCCACTGTCCATATTAATTTCCTTTCTAATTGCTGCTCTGTAGCTCCACAATTTACAGTTGCACATTTTTGAAGTCTTGTTTTCAGTTTGTTCAGCAGTGTGTGAAAGTAACACGATGCCTAGCCTTTCTGATAGCAAAGTAGTACAAAAAGCTTTCTTCTCTTCCATCTGGCAGGTGTGGGTCAGTGCTGAAAAGATGGTTTAGTACTGCATATGGCAAAAGGAATTAACCTGTATTTGTATGTTGTTGTTGTTGATTCTTACATCAATATCTTACAAATTAAAAACTGGCAGTAAAAGTGACATGTGAGCAGTCAAGTGAACAGACAAGCAATTCAGGGAGGTTTAAATGGGCTAAAAATTGGACTGGGACATGAACATTTTGTTCTGATAATGTTGGTTGGGCTCTGCTGCAATTTCATTACAGTGTTTCTAATCACATTGTTTCATGTTTTTCATTAATCTGAGGTACAGTAATCAAGTCCAATGCTTCAGCTATGTAAGGAAAACATAAACTGCCTATCTAAACCCATTGAAAATATCCTTACATGCACTATGGAAAAATAACCTTCATAAACAAAGTGCACATGTTTCTCTGATGCCTAATCATGTTCCTCAGAAATAAAATGATGGTGCTATATATGATCCTTAAATGGTATATGTAGAAACAAGCTGTTTCATAAGCAATGTAGGTAATGAAACCTGATTTCCTTAAGGTTTGTGCTCTTTGTTCTCAAATCCTCAAATTCAGTTCCCTCTGAGTTTACAACAATGATGACTCACCCATTGTGAATAGTATTAGAAGTCAGGGCTCAAAGTAAGGCATGTTCCTACACTATGGCATAGCGGTGTTTGTTAAATCTGTGCAGAAAATTTCTACTGAATGTAGAAAAGTAGGATGCTACATGCAGAACTGGTTAGCATTGTTAAAAAACAGAAGACTATGAACTCCAGCTATAAACTTACACATAAATGATGTCAAGCATACAAAGCAGTTACTCCAAGATGAGGCTAAGTGTACTCCTTGCATGGTGCTGAGGGTGAACTCATGCTGTTCAAGTGTCATCTCCAAACGAGCTCCTGGGGTCTAAGCAGGGAGATCACCTGGGAGATCTACAATAAGCTTTGTACAAGTAGGATGGCAGATACACAAAGGGAGAAAATGAGGAAAAGATGAGCCTATTTAGGAGTGTTGTGTCGTTTGTCCATTGTATACCTTGACCATTAAATTAGAGACTCTTTTGGTTGACATACTCCTTACTGTTCACTCTTCCCAGTACTGCTGTATGCCTTTGCAGAAAATTGGTTGACTCTCTGGCACAGCAGGAGTTACAGCAGGCACGTGAGTTCTGTGCAATGCACTCTGGTGCTATGGCCTTGGGCTGAGAACTGGGAGAACTCAGTTCTGGTCCTTGGACTGTCTCTGTGTGTTGTGGAAGTGTTACTCCCAGCAAAACACCAGTATCTAGAGGAGGAAGAGAGGAGAGTGTTGTGAGGTTGCACCTGGCTGGGCAGGGGAGAGATTGTGGAACCCTGGGAACTGGCAGAAAATGGGGACAAAGAGAAAGAGGAAAGGAGCACAAGCTTGATCCATGAACTTCTGACAGGTTGTCATCCACTTGAGTGCTGATACACCTGGGAGAGTAGGGAGTCAGATCTCTTCTTAGTCACAGAAGTCTCTGCTGCTCCTTAGGTGAGCTCTGCAAGGCAGATGCACATGGAAATGCACATCCTGGAGCTCAGCCAGGATCAGACATGAGTTATGTACCCACCTGCACTTCCCTAGTGAAGCAGGCACCGTGGAGGCTGTGCAAAAATGCAATTTTAAGTAGCAAGCCTGGATTTAAAACTCGGGACTTAAGGACTTGTAGAGTACAGGCAACTGGGTTAGATAGCAGCCCTTATATTAGGGGTAATCCTAGTGCTTAATAAAATCACTTCCATCTTGGCACAACTCTTTTTTTTTTCTGGCCACAGAAAGAGAGAGAACAACTTGCTTATCAAAACCATGTTCAAACTTGATGTTGGCCTGATAATGTGTGTGGGTCAAACTTACCTGTCTGCTGCAACCGAAGTAGTGAAGGACCAGGAGAGGTTGGAAATGTTGTCTGGTGGGAAGCCGGAGGAGTGGAAGAGACACTATTCACACACAATTTAGAGGTGAGTCTCCCCTGTAGTTTCTTCTCTTTCTTCTCCCACTTGTTCTTCCTAGTTGGAAACTGCCGTTCCTCTGGGAGAGAAGGAAACACTAATGGATGTTTAAAGTCCTATCTTGCATTGTGTCTCCTCATGTTGCCCTCTCAGTAAGACTGAATCTGGCCTCAACACCCCATTTATTTCCAGCTCACACTCCTGTCTCCATTGGTTTTCTCTTGATGACTTCTGGTTTTTCCAGAACACCTAGTCTATAGTCTCATTTAATACCCTATTTTAATAAAAACAATTACTACATTTAGCAGTTTACAAATGCTGACTGCCAGATGGTTTCTTCTGACATTGCTGATCTCTTTGTGATCTTTGGCATTATGTGTGTCCCATGAAGTTTGTGACTACGTTATTAAATCTCTGCTTCTTGAGTGTTCTTACTGTAAGAATGAACTAATCAGAAGTCTCTGAATGCCAGTCTAATAAAACTGAATAAAGATGGATCATGGGAATGATGTGAATGCATAGGGGATTTATCATATGACTATGAGAAAACATATTGGACTGTTTGTTACTAATATTTTTTTTGATTTATGGATTCTGTCATCTTTTATAATCCTCAAATTAATAAAAAACACAAGACTTTTAGACTCTGCTAAAACAAAAACACTGTAAGCTTTCCATTGGTAAACTTTATGTACATTAACTTTTCAAGCATTTTGAGAAGCCAAAGTTTCTGAAATTTTTCATCTAGATTATGATTTGCTAAAATAATAAGGGATCCTCTGAGAGAGCAGGTTATTTTCTTTTGTTTCATTTGCTCTAACATGCAGGTTTGTTTTCGTTTATTTGTGGAGGGTTAGTTTGTTTTAAAATTCTGGGCTTGAAACAAAACAAATTTTCTCGAAAAATGTAAAAATTTTTGGTTTTTTAAAAAAAATTGAAGAAAAAGCACTTTTTTGACATGTGTTTTGATTAAGTAATTGTAATATCTTACAAATTCATGAGATAGGGAGATGGGTTACAAAGGAATAGCTTATTCATTACCAGTTAGAAATAATTTTAAAAGTATTTAAGTAATTTAAAAATTAAATTAAATAATTTTAAAAACCTAGACAAGAAAAGTTGTCTGTACAAAGAGAACACCTTGAATGATTCAAGATGGAGATGAAGAAAGGGGAGGAAACTAAAATCCATAACTGAAGGAAAACCCATTATTTAACATCTAAACATATGTGTGCATATAAAAGCATATCTTATAAAATGCTTTGTTTTTAGAACTATATAAAAATTGTTGACATTTTTTCCCTGAAGGAATGTGCAAAAGATGCAAGATCGTGTACCCCAGCTGGCTCCTCTCAGTCTGGGAGGTGAGTTGTTCGGGATGATTGTGAATAATGGGGTTGCTGCACAGAGCTGAGACCGGCTCTGGTATTGCACCAGCAGTGAGCTCTGTGGTAGATAATTGTGGTCTGGTTGAAGCTCAAGGGACTGCTGGTCAGATCCATCCCATCTTCCATTCTTTCTCATGGTTTTCTCCTATAAGAATCTTTTTATTTTGCTTTCTGCTGCCTGCCACATTTCCTGGAATGAGATCTCCTAGAATGCAATGCTCAGAAGTGAGCATGCTGACTGTGCACAGATAAACAAACATTTAGGGAAATACAAAGCTAACTTCACATTGCCAACTGCAACTTCCTGTGCTTGGCCAATACTTGACTTCTGTCAAAGGGCTTGTAGGCTTCCAAAGAAGCTAAAATAAGGAATTGGTTTGTTGTCAAGTGATATAAAAATCTGTGGATAAGATGAAAATCCACCATTTTTTCACACTGGAATGAAAAAACAGAAGAAGCATGTTCTTTCATGTCAGCATTTATTCACTGTTATTAAGAGGTTTATCCTATGAAGAGACCACTCTGCCATTAATGATTGTTGAGGTTCTTCCATGTTCATCTGACAATAAACTCATGTCATGGGTTTGCAAAGGTCCCCCCTCCCTGAGGGTTGGAAGTAGTTTGTCCAGGTGAATTTCCAGAGCAAAGCCAATCAAAAGTTTTAGTAACGCCTTTGCCAATTACATATTTAAGAAAACGGA
>JAWMRA010000078.1:51248830-51289760 GCA_035584735.1 Pseudotriccus pelzelni | reverse complement strand
TTTAGCCTGGAGAAGAGAAGGCTCAGGGGTGACCTCATCACTCTCTACAACTCCCTGAGAGGAGGTTGTAGCCAGGTGGGAGGTTGGTCTCTTCTCCCGGACAACCAGCAGTAGGACAAGAGAGCATGGTCTTAAGCTCTGCCAGGAGAGGTTTAAGGTTCAATATTAGGGAAAAATATTTTACAGAGGGAGTAATGAGACATTGGAATGGGCTGCCTAAGGAGGTGGTGGATTCACCGTCCCTGGAGGTTTTTAAGATGACACTGGATGTGACACTTAGTGCCATGGTCTAGCAACCACGGTGCTGTTGGATCAAGGGTTGGACTTGGTGATCTCAGAGGTCTTTTCCAACCTGGTTGATTCTATGATTCTATGACTGATAGGCAGTTTGGTGGGAATGTAGTGTGAAGTAGAATGTGAGGTGAGTTAGTAGTCTGTGAGACAGCCCAGTTAGCAAGGACACATGCAGGCAGGAGAAGAGGACCATAGTCCATGGAGGAGGTGTGAAAGTCACAAGAGAACTTGATATATGGAAAACAACGTAGAATGTAAGTAGAAAAAAAAATCAGGAAGGTAGAAAGGGAAATAGTGACAACAGCATAAGGAGCTTGAGGTAAGTCAGGGCAAAATAGAAAGAACTTCCTCTGCTTTGCTTTCAACCTGTTTTTTCATCAGGTGCCTTCATAGGCCAGATTCAGTGGTTGGCTCTAACCTTTTATTGCAATAACTAGAGAAATGCAGTTAATAAACAGACCATGCATTATTTTACTTGTTTCCATCACACCCTCTCACAGTCATCTGCTCTCAAAGATGAAGAATCCTAGTCTATTGAATTTCTCTCTGTCTGGAAGCTACTTCATATTTCTGACCATCCTCATCTTCCTTTATGGGTTTTATGGTTCTTTTTTTTTAATGGAGGGCCAAGGAGAGGAAAGGACAGATAGACTAGAACTGAATTCTGTATTTTGAATATTTATTGCCATACTGTTTCTCTCTATTCCATTCCTAATCCTCCTTAGTTATTAAGAGGTCAATTATACCCTCACCTCTTCCAATAATGCTGAAGAAAAAATTTTGCCTGAGCCAAACCCATAACCCAAAAAATACAAACACATGAAAAACTATTATTTTGATTCTGGAGAAAATATTATGTGTTCAAAACCATGCAGACATTTCCTATGAGGATGCTGATCACATCCATTTGCTTAAAAAGGAAAAAAAAGGAAAAAAGCCATCAGGGTTAATCAAATGGCATTATGACAGCAGCACACAGGAAAGATGCACAGCAACAAGGAGAGAAGAATCTGACACAGAACTCACCACGTTATTTGTCTACTTTGTCCATAGGAGACTTGGACAGAAACTAAATCACCTGTATGGTAGCTAATAATGAAGGATAGATTTATTAGTAGTGGAAATGGTCCTAAACTATTTAGTTCCTAATGCTTCAGTGACTGTTTGGATGTAGATTTTTGGCTGAGGTGTTATTTGGAACAGTTTCTGCCTTTGGCTTTTTTTCTTGTGTTCCAAGATATTTGGGTTCTATTTTGCTGTAGATTTGGTAGACATGCATATACTATTAGGACAGGCAAAATATATATAAATATATATGTAGAGAGATTCTATATAATGAAAATTTGATGTTGACCTAAAATTAATAGTAAATACATCAGAGTATATACTCCATAATTTTTCCTGAGATATAAAAATATTATAAGTATTTTCCTTTCTCTCCAAGGAAGGACATGTGAAAAAGCAATCCCAGTAAGTATGTAGTACTTCATAAGTCTTTCCTAAAGTTGTTGTTTTGTTAGTTAGTTTGTTTATTTGTTCCTTTATAAAAAAATCACATAAAACTTTTACAAAATACAGAATAATAATGCAAAGAACTTATTCTGATTAATATTATTTATACTAAATTTTTTTTGCCTGTATATTCTGGCAGCTGGTATATCTATGCTCTTCCTCAAGTTCTTTGAATTTACAGAATTATGTTAGGCAATTATCTTCTCTTGTGAAATCTTTGAAAAACTATGTTCCTGCTAATTACCCCAAAACTGCTGGAAGTCTCTCTCCCAGGAGACACAACACAGTTGAGATTCATTGATCATCTTGGATGAGGTATCCAGAACACAGTCTCTGATTGGGTCATTCCCAGATATTTAGTCTCAGGACCTAAATAGAAGAGGCTTTTCTCATGGACTGAAGACTTTATCTGTTATGTAAGAAGGAACAGAGATAGAGAATCAAATATGTATTCCCCTCATTAAGGCAGGAGATGGGATGGGTTGGGATGGGGAGTGAGTGAGCCATAGAGCCTGTTTTTCTGCCATGTGGGAAACTGCTCAACAATCAGACTTCTTTGAAGTGTTTCAAGATCACCACTGGAAATGAAGACATTCTCACTCTCCTAAACTCTACCAATAGAAAAAAACCCTTATATTGTTGTGCACAAATGGGAAGGAGAAGTAGGAACCAAACAGTCAGGGACTGTGCATTTGTTTACCCATGTGTGTCTTTGAGAAAGAGAATATGGGAAGAAAGCAAAGTTGCTTCTGAAAGATGATTAGAAATGCCCATGTGGACAGAGGTGAAAGGGTGCCCATATTACTCCTAATTCTTTCATTCCCCTCCCACCCAATAACCAAATACCCTCCTATCTTTTCACCAATGCTATCATCAAACATCCAAATTCTCTGCCATTCAATCCTCAATGCATCTTAAAATCACATCCTAGACTTCCCATTCTTCTCTGTATAGAAACCTTCTCTGAATATTCAGCCTTGCACCCAGAAACCGCCTTGACAGATGTTGAAGTCCTCTTGTGTGTCCTCATACCTGCTTTTTCTTCTGTTCTAGAGGTGATTGCTGTAAGCTGAACACCAGCTGAACATATCAAAACAATACTTGGGAAAAAAAAGAGATGGCAATAGGGACGTGCAGAATAAAATATATGTGCTGTAGCTCAGTGTTGTGAAAAATGTCTTCCTCCTCATGGGGCTCAACTCTGAGTTCAACATCTGCTAGGCTACTTAGCTCTTTAGTGGACATTGCATCATTGCTTTACCACAAAAGGCTATCTTAGCATGAAAACAGGGTTATCTTACGGTGACACTTGCTCAATATTTCTTCTACCTCCTTTCTGGCAGCCTGCAGCTTTTGAACTTGAGGTTGTGTCTGTATGTTCTTGTGGACTTCCATTAATCTGTTTAATTGTACTTTAAAGTCCTTTGACATTTTGACTTCTACAGCATGAGGTGGGAGGGAGTTCCACAGTTTTTCGTAAGCAAGGAAACTATGTCAGTAAGATGTGCAAGCTTGACCTCCATCATGACATGAGAACCAAGACTGCAATGAATGCATGAGGGAAGCCAAGTAGAGTTTTGTCAATTTCTGGACCAAACTGAAATCAAACTCACCGGATACAGACCTACTAAGTGCCAGAATATCTGGAGAGACACAGGTCATGACCTTTTACTAAAAAAGTTACTCTGTGGCTTAGGGATATTTTTTGTGCTGTCTCCCAGCTACACTCGACTGACTCCAAAAGCTAGTTGTTGAAGGAAAGCAAATATTTCTTTTCCCAAAAATAGTGAGACTGGGGACAGGAAATGGCAGCTCAATGCACGGCTCAAGAAACTCCTCTCTGATGGGGTAACACAATCATACAGCCACATGGTTGCTTCTTAAATAACGGTTAAAAAGTGTCTTTTGTCAGTCACTTTGAGAATGCAGCCACCTTATCAAGCATCGGTGAAGCTAATAAAAAGGGAGGAGTGGGTTGTCCTGGAATTCCTCAAAAATCCCTTCAAATATTTGTTTTATTGCATTTCAGATGGATTCCTTTTCAAGTTCCCTGCTTGACTGCCCAGAGCATTTCTGTTCTCTAGCCCCTCAAATAATGGTTCAGATAGAAATTCAGTCCTTAAAAGTTTTTTTCATCTTTTCTGAGGCAACACGTGAAGACAAACAACTGCCTAGGATAAGCTGCTTATCTTCATCTTGTAAAACTCCTCCAGGAAAGCTAATTAGAATATGTAAGACAGGGCAAAGAAGCACCAGAAAAGGAAAGGAAAAAGAGGCCTTTAAACCCACAGGCAGTCAGAGTAAAGTCCTGGCCTTTATAGTTCCCGTCAACAACAGGAGAAGCCTGGAAAAGGTTGCACACTGAAATCTGTGGCTCTGTGATTCATTACTTTGAGGGGAGGTTTAACATAGCACAGGAGGCTGAGCAGCCCCAGCATCTCTGTGCCCAGGATAGAGCTGCTTGGTCTCGTGGTAGTTGGATGGCACTACAGGATCACAGCCTTTCCCAGCCAGCAGACCTGAGCTTTCAGCACACAGACTTTTCTGGAAAAAAAAACCCCAAGCCCCCCAAAAACCAGATTGTCAATTAGGCGAAGTGCAATTTCACTATGGCGTTGTTTCCATCTGCAACTTTGAAACCTCAGATGAATATGATATATTTGTACCAGGAAATAAAGGGTGGTGATTTTTGAAAATCATCTTGCTGTGAGGGTAACCCTGGAAGAAGTAACCCCGAGTCCAGCTTGGGTGCCTAAGAGCTCTAAGCACTGGGGACCTCACCAGGGAGACCAGAGGGTGGACTTCAATATACAAATTCTGAGGGAAGATCGATCAACATCTTTCCCTTGTGTTATGAGTTTTTTTCCTCCAAATTTGAAGCATATTTATTTTAAAATAAGATATGGAAAAAAACCATTTTCCCTTTTACTTATTTGTCAGGATTGTACTCCCAGGTTTTGCCTTTCTCCTTCAAGTGCTGCTGATGTGCCATGCAGCTGAAGTAGGAGGTGTGAGCTTGGGCAAGCTATTAATATTGTGGTGCTTCTGTTTTCCCTCTTGTGCAAAAAGACTATAGCAATTCTTACCTAGCATACAGTGCTTTAAGGGGTTTAATAATTGCCAAGGAGTGGTGATCTTGGTCGCTGTCTGCTGGACCAGTAACAAGTCTTCCTATTTTTTTTTGTGATTTGGGTTTTTTCATTCGGGTTTTTTTCCCCCTTTTTTTTCTTTTTCTTTTTTTTTTTTTTAATTTGTTTTTATTTATTTACTCCAGCCTGTTCAAGTTCCTGCAGCACCTTGTAGCCCTCTTTTACTTTTCATCTTTAAAATTTTCCACTTTAGGTCATCTTTTCAAGCCTCTGCTTTAGCCCATACTCAGTCTGAATGCGCAGTCTCCTCCAGTTCCATAAACTTGATACCTTTATTTTATTAATTACCCATTAATTACCACTGTGGAGCTTGTCAGACTGCTTTGAGAAATGCCCAGCCCCAGCGATGATGCACTGTAGCCCCTTCCCTAGCCCAGCAGTAACATCCGCAAAGAATTCCCCTCTGCTAGTGAGCCATGGTGACCTCCCCTTCCTGAAGCCATGCTGGCTATTTTCTGTTAATCTGCTCTTTTCCAAATGTTCTCCCTTTTGACTCTTAAAAGAGTTTCAAAGGCTTTTGCTCACAATTCATGTCAAGCTGACTAGTGTGTAGTTTCCTACCATGTCTCTATGGGTTCACTTTTAAAGTTATGGCATTACACATTAGTCATCCTTTTCCTCAGAGACCACTCCTGAACTCAGTAAACTTAAGAAAACATCTACCAAAGTCTCTCCAGTTCCTACTGTTGTTCCATTCAGTATCCTGCGATGTCCTCAGCACAGTCCCAAAGCCGAGTCTTGTAGAAGGTCCCCAGGCACGTCTCATCTTTGTTACAGCCCTGGAGTTCAAAGAGTGCATCTAGAAGGGCCAGAGGAGCTCTTCTGCCTTTGCACAAAAATCAGTGACCCCAAAGACTGTCCAGAGAACATTTGAAATACAGTTTCTGGTATTATGAACACAACAGCCTCCAGAGAGGCTCTTGATCTCTTGTATCTTCAACTATATCATAAGGAATAGCTAAATATCAGTTCCTTAGCAGAACTCCCACTTTACTTTCTCTGTCTGAGTAATTTATTTACCATCTTCTCTTCAAATTATTTACATCCATGACAATTTGAGTTCCGTCCTTTGGTCATATCAAAAGGAGAAAAAAAGAAGCAAAATCATTGTCACCTGAGATCTTTGTCAGATTGTTTGATTTTTCTACCTCTCTGCTTTCCTACAGCCTGTTCCCATACTCACTATGCATTTCCTGAGTTTGCTACATGTGGTTTTGAAATAATCACCATTCCTGTGATATGTTTTGCCTTACACTGCTGAGATGTTCTCCTGTTCTTCATTCAAATGAACTGGCTGCATGGGATTCCCATATTAACATCGTTGCCTGTCTCAGTATTTACATTTATGTTTTTACAAATAAATATTTATATTCTACAAAAGATATTTTACCCCAGTATCCTCAAATCTGAATTAATTTAATAGATGAATATATGAAACAGTAAATACAATTGTAAAATTTACAGTAATAGATGAGATTTGGAAGAATACATTTTAAATTTGGGATCAACAGGAGAAATGAAGAAAAGCAGAATGTACCATTGTGGCGGCTGATAACAAAAAATTATTTTGATGGTGAGGTCTTTTTTTACTGAAGGATTAGGAAGGACACATACTGGATGTTTAAGGGATCTGTTTTTCCATCTATAATGCAATAAACTCTTTTCATTGCCTAATGTGTATAAAAAAAATCTTGACATAATTCCCTGTAGTTCCTCAGAACTTGGAAAAAGGCCAATATTTTCCAGACTAGCATAGTATTAGGCCTTCTGCATCTGCCTTTATGAGACCATCTGAGAATCAGTGGATGTTTACGAGTCTTACCTGTAACCTGTTCCAACACCATTTTTAGCAGAAAATATTTAGAAATTATTTCTGCTCTGTCACTCTGTTTATCTTTTACTAAGCCAGCAATGATTGCATGGTCTTTGAGGACTTTCTCTATTTTTGGATACATTTCTGTCCTGCTAGGTGGTTGGGGAAGGCAGGATGTTTGTCTTTTTTTGTTTCTCTTTTTGGTAAAAGTCAGTTTGAGTTCAAGGCCAGACTGAACATGTTCTTGGAAGAGAAACCCAGTGAGGATTATTAAACACACAGGCACCATATCTTAATCAAGAACTCCCAATCTGAAAATAGTTGAAGAGTGGGAGATTACTAATGGGAAGTTTGAAATATGCCTGTCTTGTTCTTTCTCTTCTTTAGGTATCCATTTAACAGTTGGAGAAAGCACAATGTATTCAATGGGCCTTTGCTCTGCTGTACTGTAATTTCTTTTAATACAAAATTTTTTTGACAACACAAAATGGATTTGTGTTTACCTGGTAGCTGCTCCCCCACTAGGAGAGCGATTCAAGTTCTTGGCACCAGTGTATTATACTAGAGGTATTCAGGACGTTTGGACAGGGCTGGAAAATGTGATGAAAGTCCTTCTTTCAAAGTTAGAGCCCAAGCAGATGATCTACAAGAGACTTGTGCCCTTCTGGGGAGGAGGTAAGAGGTCAGGTGGGACACCCTGGGGTGTCGATCGTGATGAGATGTGTCTGTTTAGGCCCTCACACCTCACCTAAAGGCCTGAGTGTTCTGGCATTCAGAATAGTGAAGAAAAATATGTACCTTAAAAGGTGGGATTTACCCAGTGCATCTTAGACATGCACCTTCGGATGGACTAACTCGTGCAGTTCATATATCTGCCTTTCAGTGTTGTTAGAGGGAATAGGGGGCTCCTGGATATGTAACATTTTGGGACAGGAATACTGTACACCACTGCTTTTGCCTTCTATCAATGCTGAATCAGTCAAGAAAAGAGAAAGAGACAAGCACCTGACTGTCAGACGAGGCTTGCATGTTGTCTCCCTGACATAGCTGTCCCAACTGGTCACTCTAACCCCACTCTGGCTGGCCAGATATGCGGCCACTCCTTCCCGCAAAAACGTGTAGGTAAGAAATCCCACCAGGTAGCATCAGTCAGTGGAAAATGCTTGGTTTGGTAGCATATATTATCAGTATGCTCACTGAGTCTTTCCCGAAAACATTGAATTGGAACTCTGCTCTAGGTTCTTGCTTGCAATGAAATACGTACCTATTTATTAAGCTGACTTCTGCACTGTCAGTCTCTTCTTCAAAATCCCCTATATATGTGCATTCAGAAGAGATTTTTCTTTCTTCTTTTCGGCAGCTGAATGGAGACAAACAATAGAACAGAGACCTTAAAGAACTTTTAATGCACTGCACGCTACCTGCAGCCACCTCTTCAATAAAATTGAGCTCTGCTTCTGGATCATATCCTTATGTGGAGTTCCAGTTTCCAAATCCTCCTTTCAGAGACTCCCTGAACCTGGGATGGTCACATTTTCTGCCGCTAACTGTTCCAAATTCGCCATCTGGCACTTCTCAGCGCTGGAGAGTCAAGATAGTTGTCAGCAGCAATGCAAATCATTGTTGTTTTGTTAAACTAACCTATAGTACGTCCCCGGTTTTTTTTCTTTTCTCTTGCTTCCAGAGGGTATAAATAATAATGTTTAAAAATGAATAAACACACATGCAAAGACATATAATATCTCAGCCACATTCCAAAGTCCTTGCTCAGGTTTTTCATTCACTTCCAATGCCAGTAAAACTCCAACTGAGGTGAATATGATTTTGGTGGGCTGAAAACTGAGTAAAATTTGCTGGAGAAATTTGGCAGAAATTTGCAACGGCAGCGTTGGCAATTCAACTCAGAATGCTTATTAAAAGGAAAGCTGAGCTGCCGTTTGGGGCTTGTCAAAAAATGTCTATTTTGAGGACTTGGCTTCCCCCCCCACTATATCCTTTCTCAGTAGCAATATAATTATTAGCACTTACGGATGAAGTTCTGAAAATCTTGTCGTACCTGCTACCCTTCCCAGCAACAATAAGAAATACAGCTCTGAAACACTAGTAAGTTCTCCAGCAGAAGACACAGAGGGATACCAATGGTTATCTTTGCTTTCAGTCATTCTGATCAGTGAGCAGGCTATTTTATTAATTGCTTGAATAGCAGTCATTCCAAATACCGATGTTTGCAAACTCCCTTCCCCAGCAAGGCTGTTCAGGAAAATCTATTGAGGACAGGCTTGGTCACAAAGCTCACAGTGGAGATTGTATTTAGCACCTGTGGGTTTCTGTGCCTGTGACACTGTGAATTAGCTTGATGAGACACCGTGGAGTGGTGGAGCTGCTACCCTTTGTCCCTTGGGACCGGCACTGTGCAAAGTTTTGATTGCCTCCTACCTAACAGGCAAATTAGATTGTTTTCTCCGATACACATCTTTGTTAATTATTAGCAGAGATATTTTTTAAAAATTGAATAACAAAACGTAATCTTGAAGAAGGGAGCACTGCCACAGAAGCAGTTAAGGATCTGTCTGGAGATTTTTGAAATTTCCAGTTACTGGGATTTCCACGCTGATACAATCTAACACTTTTTGAGGACTGTGTACTTCAGTTCTGCTAAGATATCAAAATTATCAATCTCTTGATTATAATATTCATGATACTCAAGCATACCAGAAAGAGCACTAAAATGCAATTTAATTTAACCATTTCCACTTTTGTATTTCCAAAGTTGCTGACACACTATCCTGGTGCAGTATATCCTCTCACTATCTCGTCGTCTCTCCATTCTGCTTTCACATACTGCTCTCTGCATATTTTTCCTTTTTTCACCCTTTTCAGACCCGTGGGTCTCATCCTGATTTAAGGTCCACCACTATAAATTCAAAATACTGCCGTTTGTTTGACATTACATCTTTGCACCGATACAAATCACAGCAGCATCTGACCCTGGCATGGCTTATATTCTTCCTGGTGACTTTTCTGTTATGATCTGGCTGTACCCTGTGCATGATTGATTGCTGCACCTCACTCCTGCCAGATGCTCGGCTTTCTGCACCCAAATCCTCCTCTGGTGACACTCCTGCAAACAAAGGGTAGATGTTGCAGACTCCTTTCCTCCTGCGCCTCTGCCTCACCTTCCCCTCATCCCTCAAAAACGAAATCTTGAGAAGGAATACAGTAGAATCGTGGGAGACATAGAGAGGCAGAGAGTGCCTGAGGTTCAACAGCACCAAACTAATCTGTCAACAAAAGCTCATTACAGTAATATATGGTAAGTCTCCCATTGTACTACCGAGGCAAGCCCATCCTTGCCCCACATTGTTTTGCTACCAGAACTTTTTTCCCTGATCCCACCTCCTCTTTCCTAATGCTGGATGGTCACAGCCTTTCCCTGTTCACTTGGGGCGAGGTAGGAAGACAGAGGGGATCACAATATCCCCATGCTTAACTGGTGGGTTTGTGGTTGTAGAACTCTAGAAATCCTGGAAGAGAGGCACGAAACAAGGGTTAATTCATGTGGCTGATTAATACCTCAGGTTTCGTGTCACCGCAGCTACAGATTTAGCTGCTGCCCTTGCAACTTCAGACCACAAGATACGGACTGACTGACAGTCAAGGATTTATCTTCTTTTCAGTGGCATAATATCTTTGGCACCAAATACATTTTCTATTTCACTTTTGGCACACACCATATCAAAAATGAGTGCAAGGCTCTGTGAAAGTAGAAGTTTTCTGGTTTGTACCAGAAAGAAGATCCTGAATGTAACATGGAGACCTTCCCAGCCTTCAAGAAGTACTGATGATTTCTCTGTGAGGCCAAAAGTGCAAGTGTAAACCTGATGTTTCTCCCTTTGTCTTCAAGCTGCACTGGTTCTCTGATATCTCATAGTGGTTTTTTCACTTAGCAAAGTCTGTGGGTAGCAGAGGGCAAGCACTTTTAAACCGATACAGTTTTCTCATTTATTTAAAAAAAAAAAAAAGGAAAAGATTTCAAACACTAGTGAACCCCAAAGAGGAGTGAGTTGAACGGTTTTTTAAAATGGCTTATCATCATGTTCACTAGCCAAATTGCTTTTGTGGAGGAAGTCAAGAAATGGATGAAAATAGCTGTTGAGTTTTGTGTTCAGTCTGAGCATCTACCTCCCAACCTCCTAAAGAGAAGACACATGTTCTGATCCAGTCATTGAATATAAGAATTTATTAAACTTTTGTTTCTTGGGTTATGCATCCATGAAATACATGAATGCACTATTCAGTTGAAGGTTTATGAATTGGGTTTATGAAAGGGGTAATGGGTTTTGAATCTTGCATTACCTAATGGTTAAAACTAATCCAGAATATTGCTGAATATGTCTGAAACCACAAGTAAAATTGTTTTTATGTCTGGCCCTTTTGGGAAGGTAGACTATCTTGTTTTTTTTAGACTAAACTAGATAGAAAAACCTGTTTTCACATGTGAGATTTGGGCAGACGTTTCTCCTTTTTCTTTTACTGCTGTTTTCTTAGGTCGCATATAGATTTTAAAAAACCCCAGACCAAACCAAACCAAACCAAAAAAACAACAACTCTGCAATACAAACAAAAGATCCTAAAGGATGTTCAGAGTGCCATATTGTGATTTATTGTTCCCTGTAATTTATAATTTTGGTATTCTTACTGGCTCAACTATGAAAACATTACATTAATGTCTTTTAGGAAGATTGCCACATGAGCTGTAACTGTATGCACATAAATATTGTTTGACTTTTAATGCAAAGGTATGAAAAAGCTAAGATGCTGCTGAGATAAGACATCAGTGCTGTACCTGTAAGAAACTTCTTCGGACCAAACTTGGCCCAGTTCCTACTTTTATTGAAACCAGATGCCTTTGCAGCATTTAGCTCCCAAATCTGTGGTGCTTTGTCCAATCCCTGACCCCTGGGAGCTGCTGTCACCCAAGACACACCATGGGAGAGTGTCCCAGTGGCTGCTACCACAGTGATGCAGAAATTATGGGCTCGGTGCAAAGGTCACGTTACTCACGTAATTTGTAAGAGCATTTAACTCTGTAGGAGATTTCTCCGGTGGAGAAATATCTCCCTGGATATTAGAGGATGTGCCTGGACAGATGTTTGGAGACAGATTAGCATTAAACCCTTTGCAGTCCCCTTAAGACACCTTGCAAGACCCAGGGCTCAGGAGGAATCCCTGTGGGGCCGGAGCTTCCCTCCTAGCGCCGTAAAGGGTATCCCAGGGCAGGGGAAGGCTGACTTGGCTTCTCCCAGCTGCCATATGGTGCCTCAATGACTGTGTCCAGCTGCCGCAAATTAAGGCTGTCCCTTGGCCTCAGACTGCTCGAGGCTACCCTGGAACTCGGCAGGGAATCAAAGGAGCCCGTCCGACTGATGCCCCAACTGTACTCCACTGTGGCAACTGCTGAAGGCTCTGTATTTAGCTTGGGGTGTGCACATTTGTATGCAACAGAGCTGTCCAGTGCCGAGCAGTACTTTTGGCGCCGAAAAAATGTTGGATAACTTTTCCCTCCCCCCACTTAATCTGTTCCAATTTTACATCCTCACCTGTCTCTGGAAATATATAACTTCACTTACCGCAGAAAGCTGTTCCTGAGGTGTGTTGTTTGCCAATGGAAATTTTAGCACGACAGTTTTCTCTCATGAGAATTCCCTCTCAGGGTTTGGTCCTTTTGGTTTTTGATGGTTCTGGGGTTTTTCCTGTTGTGAGTAATGGGACAAGTATTCATAAGCAGGTTTCACATGAGAAAAGGTTTCTGTGTAATGGACTCATTTTGCAGATACAAGGGTTGAGACAACTGGTATGTCGGTTGTAGTGGTTGTCATGTCTCTAAGCACAGACTGAATGGATCCTAAACCTACACTAATACAAATATACTGAGGCAAAGAGGTAAAATTCCTCATGCAAGACACGGAATTGTCAGAAAAACTGGCATTTATGGAAAAGAAGATTTATTTAAAGGAAAATTATGATGGTGTATGGCCTAAAAGCAATCTGCAACATGGGATCAGGGCATAGAGCTGCATCATGGCTTCCTTTCGGTGGACACAGTCCCAGTTGTTGGAAGCAAGCATTGTTGAAACCAAGTATGAAACTTTCCTTGCCCGACTATGCCTTCTGTATAGCAGTATAGAGGACCCTCACACATACCCTTATTGTTGTCTTCAAACCTGAAACAGCAGCTCCAGTGCTTTAGCTCAAGTATACAGGGTTTCATATACTGCATTTCATCAACAGGAATCATTTAAAGGGCAAGCAATATGATGCATAGTTTGAGAAAAGTTTGGATGTGTTTATTTATATAAGATATTGTCTGCAAGACAAGAGAGAAAATAGTCCACCAAGCTTGTGAAAAGACTGAATTTTTCTGTCACGAAATTGAATACATTATGTTTTCCAGCATTCAGACTATATTCATGTATTCTTCTACATCTAGAACACCTCAAGTCTTTCCTCTCCCTCCAAAAAAAACCACAAAACAACCCACAAGAAAGCCCTGAAACATCTTTTACCCTTTCCCTGTCCAATGCTATAACACTAAAGTGAATTTCACCCCTATTGGTCAAAATTTCCATTTCCAAAAGTGCTTCTCTATCTTCTTATTTGTTCTACTTCTCCTGGCTGAGTTGCTCCAAGGGAGGGAAAAAAATCCTTTTTATGGGTTACATTACTTATGCAGCAGGCATGAAACTGCAAACACCTGGTAGAGTTTCCCTTGTGTGAGCTGCAGCCTACCTCAGAGTGCTTTGCAAACATCTGAAACTCATTCTGTAGATCTCAAAGGCCCTCTCCATCACTGATTGAATATTTTTATGAGATTCATTATGGAACAGCTGTGATTGATACCAGTGATCACACAATAGAGGCTATTAATGTTTGAGATGTGGTCACTGTCATCCAGAAGACTAATTATTAAATCAAGGTAAATACAACATGTATTCCTATTCCACACATATTACGCCTGTTCTTGGCAGAGAACATCTGGATGAGGTGATGTTTGCTGTAGGCATGGGAATGGTTGGAGTATTGGCTCACAAGCATGTTAATTTTGGCTAGTGAACTGAGAAGTAAAATATCTGAAAGAACTGAAAAATTAATATCAGATTTGAAATACCTAAATAAGAACTGAACGGACAACAAAGTATTCTGTGACCGTGCTTCTGCTTTTCCCTGCATTCCCTGGAATATTTTCTTTTTGGTATGAAGGAACGCCCAAATTTTTGCCATGCCAGGTAGTCTGTAGTATCTGTGGCATCACCTTTTACCTGGACAAGGCCATGGCAACTGTTACTGTGGAAAAAATGAGATTTTTTTTTTTTTTTTTTTTTTTAATGCAGTATGCGCTTCTCCTTCATGAGGCTCGGACACGGAGCTAGTATAAATACCTGTGGAGGTTTTCTTGTGTGTCTGTGTGTGTATGTTTGCACACACATATGCATATTTAGCACTGTGTGTAGGCTGTGTGTGAGCATGTGTGTGTATACCCTCAGAACCTCTTTTGAGTGAACAAGACCATCGCACAAGAACAACATCTGAGAAGGCTGTTTTCACCTGAGGGGAATCGGCAAGTGAGCTGCTCTGTAACTTAAAACTTCTCTTTGGGATAATGCAGAGATAATAACTGCCACTAGCAGTTGAATGGTGCCAGACGTACCAACAGATGCACGTGAGTGGCACTCTCGGGCAGTTGCACCCTTTAAAGGAGCCTATCAAAACTTATATTGAAAAAGAGAGAAAACAAGAACCGATTTATTTTTTCTTACTGGATTGTGCCTTCAGCAATTCTTGGTATTTCATCTCTGTACATAGTAAGTACTATGGTTTCCAATGGGTTTATGTACTGACCAAGAAAACCTTGGCCTAGTCACATGCTGTTTAAACCAATTCATTGATCACAAGCTGGCTGTGTAAAAAAAAAAAAAATTCACCACTGAAATGAACTTTATTGATGCCACTTGTATCATTTTTCATAGCATTTCCCATTTAAAAGAAACTCGTCCAAATTGTTTCATCTCAATGGAATTATGTTGTTTTATACCTGTGGATCATATGACTCTGGATAGGACAGGGGACAGAAATGCCTTTTTTTTTTCTGCTTTGATCCTTTGTTGATAGGTTTCCTACAATATTTTTTCTGTCTAATCAGGTGGATAGTGTTAAAAGACTAAGACACAAACCCAGAAATTATTTAAAAAGGAAAGCAGCTACCTTTATTCACATTTTTTATAGACAGACTCCACTCTTTTTCTTGTTTCCACATTTTTTTTTTGTTCTTTAAAGTCACTGGCAATAAGATCTGCAGTTATAAAAACACCCAGTGTTTTATTTATACAAATATCTTGCTAAGAAATGATAAATCAAATTGAATCTTTCTAGGTTTATTGTTTCTACAAGTGACAGAGTTCTCCTTTCAGTTATACCTGTGTGATTTTATAATGACTATTGAATTCAGGGCTGCTCACTGGTGAAGAGAAGAATTTAGCTTGTATTTTGTAAATGAATGAAGTACTTTACCAGTTCTCCTTTTCTTCCTGTGTGAGTCAATGACACAATATATTCAGAGACTTGCTCCAGCTGGTTCTTTACACAGTAATCCTCAGTACTCATATGCCAATCTCAAGTTTATACTAGAAAGAATCTTTAAACAGTTGTAAGTTCAACAAAACAGAAATTCAGGTTTTGATGTCAGAGAATTAATCTTTTTCCAGATGCAAAAAAATCTGGTCATCATAGATGATCTCAGCTGAAAACTCCATTTCTTTAAAGTGCAATTATGCTTACATTTTGCATTTGGCTAAATTATTTCCCATCTCTGCAAGTCACACTACTAGAGGTGACTACAAAGCGACATATGGGTTTTTTCTAATGTAGAGAAAGCCCAGTTATGGCAAGGCTGAGTGGTTATTTGACATTTATATAAAGTACACATATCCTAAGGTATGGAAAATTATCATTATTTTCAAGTGGGAAACACCTGTCAGAAAAATGTCTGTGAGAACCTTTGTTTTACAATGCAACACTCGAGTTTTACATTGCTTTCAAGCATGAGTTTTAGAGGAAAAACTCATAGAAAAAACCTTTGCACGTTACTTTTGTGTGTTTTTTAAAGATGACCGAAATTTCTTTCTGTGCACTCTACAGTACTTTTAATTTGAAAAATCCTTTTGTAAGAACCCAGTCACCTTAACAAATGTTACTCGTGCAAGGTTGTGATGTTAATATCACAGCTTTATTGTCTCCAAGGCTCTTCTAATATCCTAGAACAATTTAGTCCTAGATGGAGGATGGACAGGGTATCTTCTGTAGCACTTTTCTGATGGGACCTTGGAGGAGATGAACAGCTGCTGAAGGAAGTCCAGCGATATATTTTCTCCGACCATATGTGTATAGGCAGCTATCATCATCTAGCCAAGCACAGCTTCCAGCTTACAAAGGAATCATCCAGCCCAATGGAAACACCAGTGTTAGCACCTTATACATGTTTTGATGTATAAACTGGAGGACCTTACCTTACAAAGTGCTCAGCCTTGCAAAACCCTGTTGTTCTTTTACGACGAAGTCCTAATGAAGGCAATGGGAGTTGGCTGGCCAAACCCAGAGGTCCACCTCTGGAAGTCTACCTCTAGATTTTGTTCTGTATTATCCTTTGAGTCAAGTCCTGTTAATACCACTGTGATTTTTGGTTGTAGTTGGCTTTGGAAAAGTTGTGAGTTAGAAATAGAAGATGTGTGGATAAAGGGTTGTGAGAGAGAGGGCCCAAAAGCTGTCCATCAAAAGAGCACATCCTGAGAGTTGGAAGGGTGCTCACAGCTACTCGTGTCCCACACTGCCTTTCAGCAGTGCTGTGTCCTAGCACAACTCCACATCACCAGATAAGAAATGTGATATTGTCTCTGCATTTTCGAGTCATACTTCACTGGAAACCCATGCCGTGCTTCCAAAACCTCCAGATTTGAGTGTGCATGTTTTCTAAGCTAATTACATTTGAGAGATGATTAAACCACCTGAGATGAGATCATATCCACGCCAAATGGACAGGGAGAACTTGCTTTTTATCATAGCAACCAGCTGTTTGAAAAGAATTCTCTTTCAGCCATCCTTTCAAAAATCCTGCATGATCTCATACATTTGTGTCCCTTCAACTTAGCTGTGTGCTCCATTAATATGTTTCATTCATTTTTATCTAATAGTATATGACTCAAAGGAAAAAGCAGCACAGAGGAGCTGCAGATAGCCTAGAGAGGAGGCCTGATGTTATGCACTGCACTGTGCCTCAGAGGGTCATGTTGGGTGTCGAAGTGAAATTCGCACTTCTCACAGCAGAGATGAAAATTCAGTTACGATAAAACCTCTTCATTCCAATGGGCCTAAGATAAGAATGCCCAGAGTTTAGCATGCAAATTTGCTTTATCCAAAGTTTGAACCTAAGAGAAGATAACTCAGGGGGAATTGGGAGTTCATACCAGCATGTATGAATATTTTGATCATATCAGTCTGGATTTTTTCTCTCACTTTCTGTGTTTTTCTAATTCTAAGGCAAAGAGCTGTGCTGCTTCCATATGTGTATTTACTGTGTCCTACACCTCAGGAATGCTCTGGGTGCTGTAAGTAAGTACCCCATAACCAGCAGTATGTCCCCACTGCACTTCTGAAAACCTGAAACCCAATAAGAAGACTGGTTCTGGTGACCTCTCTCCACCCTGTGTTTAGAGGGATCAGTACTGGTGGCATTTTGTTCATGGTAGTGATCAGCTGGCTTTTTTAAAAATCATAAGAGGGTGTGGTTATATAAACAGAGCTTTTGTTCCTGTATTTACTTGTACACTGCTGTTCAGTGGACTCATTTATATCTTAGATATAATTCCTCTCAAGTTCTTCTACTTGATCTGTATGCTAAAAGCTATGACATAGCATAGAAGTAGACAGAAAAAGTATGTGAATGTGTATATGAACAAATATGTGATATTGGGTGCGCTGCACTATGTTTAGTGCTGGAATTTAAGAGGTCAGTTTGCCAGTCTGTTATTCTAGTCTTCTGTTAGTGTCATTCCTCTGTGATGCTTTACCATTCATTATTTATTTTTGTTCCCCCAGGTGACAGAGACCCCAGGCCTTATTTAGTCCATCCCACGTAGGTGCTTACCGTGACTGCTTAAGCTGGTATCATATCTGGTGTCCTTGTCCGGACTTTGCAGATAACTTAGAGAGAGGCAGGCACATCCAAGGAGGGATTCATCAGGTCTCTGTAGGGTGTCCACCTTAGGAAGAGGTGAAGGATGTACTACAAGTATGTATTTATTCCATGGACTATGAAGGGAGTAAGGAGCAGTGGTTCAAGACTGAGGCCCCAGGTCAACTGAGGTGAACTCCTCTCAGTATCTGAGTGTTAGCAATGACAAAATTAAGACTCTAGTTCCTTCCATATAGTTTTTTGATTATCACATTAGATACGGTAGCAGTGGTGTATTACAAGCAGAGTTTGTTATAATAAATATGTATTCTTTTATCACATATTTATTCGATATGTATACATACATACACAGCTTTTGCAGCCATCCACAGGATTTTTATGTATGGACATTGAAACATGAAGGCATTTATGAGAAATTGAAGGGCAACTAATGCAGAGCAGAGCTGTGCTGCTCTTAAACTGAACTTTAGATGTTCTTCAAAAGGATTTTATATGGAACAGGTAGAGTTTCATGTTAACCATTGAGGAACACACCACAAAGATCTTTATTACTGGCTGGTTGCAGGAACTTACTGGATATAAACCTAGGAATGCCTGCACAGCAATAGGATGGGTACATTTATGACTTGTTTTGTACAAGTATTTTTAGTGCCTTTGCACTCAATACTAGTGGTGTTTCCTTTTGTATGTCAGATGTGAAATTTAATTCTGCTTCTTCCTTGATTTACTTTACAACAACAAAAGTTGAGCTCAAATAATTGTCTACATGGGTTGCAGATGACTAGTTGAGCAACTTACGAGAAGGCAGTCGGATTTCTTTATTGACACACACTGCTGGCAATTCTCTACATGTCCAGAGGTCTAAGAAGCTGTTGTGCTTTTTATTTTGTTTGTTTGTTGTTTTTTTTTCCCAGCAACACAAGCAGAGGAAGTGCTAATCAGGAATATTCTGTTATGTTGTTTACTTTCTGTAGTAGGTTCGATTGTATTCCTTGACCTTGTGAAATTTAAATCTTCCCAACGTTCAGGCAATAGAAGTATAGCTGTTGCTGTGCTACCCGTGGCATTTTGGCTTGGTTTCTTCTTTCCCCTGACCCTTCTTTTTTTTATTTTGTCTTGCTGAGTGGCTGTACATAACTTTTCTTATACTGCTCTACTGCTTTCCCAGTTAGTCTGTGAACTGGGGGTGGAAATGGTAGTACTAACATACTTCAAGAGCAGTCTTGGTGACTGTTAACAGCAGATATGTAAAATTTAAAGAGAAGTAAACATGTAGCTGTATCCTTAGCAATTATCTTCCACCATGCCAATCCAAGTGCTACTCAAGATCTAGGAATTAGCTGTCTGTTTATAACCAGTTGAATTGTAGGCACACACTTCCCAAACTCTCATCTTTACTTAAATATCCTTAATCAGAAATCCAGAAACTCTTGCCAAGCATAGCAATGACCAATTCTCTCCCCTCACTTCCCTGCAAACAGAAAACAAAGCAAAACAAAACAAATTGCTCATTGCTTTGCTTTCTTACCAGTCAGAGGCCATCAGTTCAGCAATCAAACGAGCTTCCTACAGAAAAGGTGTTTTTGTGCTGATTTTCCTTTGGATACTCTTCCAGATCATTGCATGTTCTCTGTTTCACTGAATATTCTAAAAAGGCTGAATATAAATTCCCAGATGATCTACTCCCATGTTTTTTATTGACTCTGTTTTTAAATTATAACACCTCTTGCTAATCTCTTACTGAGGGAAAGGAATGATCTGTTAAAAACACCTTTTTTTAAGCATTTATCATTATAACATTTAAAACATTACAACAAAGCATTATAACACTTCATAGGATTAAAGCATGCTCAGACCAACACTGAGTGCTTTAAGCACAAAAATGAGTCTTTCTACCTGAAGTGCAAAAAAAGGATTACCTCTTTGCAAAGGGCTTTATTAATTCACATTGTCCAAACAGGGAAGACAAAACCCACATTCTTAAATTATTTATCAATAGATGAGGATTTTTAAACTATTAATTAATTTATATATAATAACAACTATCTGCTACATTGGTTACGCAAAGCAAAAGCAAAGTGCTTCCCTTGAATCTATACAGGTGCAGAACAAAGTGCTTGATGCAGCTCCCTCCTATGATACTGACCCATTGCATTCAGTGGGACAAACCATATGAGCAAAACTTACAGCTCTGAGAGCTACTACGGTTGTTTTAAAATATATTTATCAAATATAGCTAACAATGGGAAAACTCATGCAAACAGGGGAAGATGTCAGAACTGAAATCTAGGGCGGGAGAATACGATTCTGCTCTTGGGTCTCCAAAACTTTCTACAGAGCTTACATACATTGCATGTGTGGCCAGTGGATCCTTTCCAAAATTCACAGAATTTTAAAAAAGGTGGAAAAAAAGAAAATGCTTTTAATGATTCCTGTGGGTTTAGAGCTGGCTCTTTATTATCAGAGCAGTACTAATAGTTAAAACATCTATGTCCATGAGAAACAGAAAGCACTCATTTAGAAATCACTTTCCTTTACAGAATTCTCAGGCTGTAGCCTTAAATGCAAATTTCATTAACATAGATGATAAAATAATACAATAAGATACCTTTTTTCTCCAGAATTCTCAGAGTAATAAAAAGAACAGTGGCCAAGAGTACTTTAAATATATTAACATTTTTTTTAACTTCGCGAGCCTTTGTTCTCAAGAAAGAAAACTGCTGTTTCACTTCCCTGAAGCCATTGGTAATACGATGCAAAAACATCAGAGAAAATCTAATCCAAGATAGGTGCAGTCCCCAAGGGAACATGCTCTTCTTTGTTTTATATTTCCATTGGAAATCTGGGAGATTTTGCATGCAAACATCTTATTTCATGGGGCTGCTTCTCAAATTGAGAGATTAAATCTAGCGCAGTATAAAGGCCTTTTCAATAAAGTGGGTTGCACAGTCTTCTGTTTACAGAAAATTGATGCATCATCTGATATGTCTGAAATTGCTAACTTCTGTTTCAGCAAAGCTGAAGGAATTTCAACCAGCCCATTATCTAATCAAGAAAAATATTCCCTTAGCATCTTGTCTTAAGGTAGCTGGCTGGCAAGCAGTGTTTGGACTACTGTATATCATGATTCATTACAGTTGCAAAATGGACTGATTTTCTTGGGAAAGTCATATTTGTAGAACTATCCATCATCCACAAAGTGTTTGTAAATGCCTCAAAAGCTACAAATCAGCTATTAAATCCTAGCTTCATTTCGTGCTTTTCCCCCCTCATTTCATACACAATAAAAATTTAAATATTTAAGATAAGTGATCATTCTTGTTGAGCGCATGTTGACTGAACTCCCTGCAGTAGTTACGCTCAGTATAAGCCACAGCTGATTTCTCAGTCCTCAGAGCTTTATGGGCCCCCTGTGCCCTGGACACTTCCCATTATTAATGTACCTTCTGCCAAGGCAGAAACCAGCAGAGTTTGCTCAGTCCTCAGCACACCAGTGTGACTGAATACATCTACATCACCTCCACTCAACAAAATTTCAAACCAAATTTTCCAGGGAGCAGGTGGGAAACGTACCTGTCGGTGAGACCCTGCTAGAGTGGACCCAGCAGTGCAGGGCCAGAAGTTCTCTCCTGCCCCTTGGTGATTCCCCATCGGACATGCAGAGCTCAGGTCCTGGAGGATAGTCGTGCCCAGCAGCTGGAGCAGGAGCTCCAGCAGCTTTGCTTGGCAAACGAGGCAGGGTGTGAGCAGCCGAGCAACTGGAGAGGGCTGTGCTGTGTAATGCCCGGATCTGCTTCACCAGGTCTGCACACCTTGGCCAGTCCTTTGTCATTGCTGCTCTCAGGCAAGTGACGCTACTTAAAACAAGTGCCACAGAAATGGTTCAACCCAGAATAAGGAAATGAAAGGTGACGTGAGCATGGCTGATAAGCAGGGCGGGTAGCAATGTGTACAGGACTAAGGTCATGGCCCGTCATCTTTACAGCTATTGGGACAGCCAAACACTGACAGCTGCATTTCACCTCCTACCAAGTAAGAAAAATATGAGAGCTTTAACAATGCCAAGCTTTTCTGCAGGACTTCCCATAAGTAGATCTCAAAGGCCTTCGCTAATGAGTTAAGAAAAAAAAAGTGTGCATCTCCTGGGTTCCCAACCAATGCTTGCAGCACTGCTGCTTCCTTCCTTGCTGTCCTTCCCCTCTTTGGTTTCATGGAGAAAAGTGAGTCTCATGTGCTTGCAGGGTAGGACTGTTGACACTCCCTCATGCCTGTAAGGGGCTCCAACTTCCACTGTGGTGAAAGAGAGGATATTTTTCTGGATTTAGCTTTAAGAAAAGCTGATCCCTGTCCCTAGGAGAGGAAGTGAGAAATGTATCTGAAGCAGGATCTGCTGCCACATACCTTCTACTAGTGTTTTCATCTCAAGATTTACTTATATAAGAAAAAGTACTTTCCTTGGCAGGGGAGCCAATTAACAGGTGGATTTTGAATTTAGATTTTAGATATTTGCTTTAATGAGCAAACCAAACTGAATCCCAAATTCCTGTAATTTTGAACAATTGCTATTTTGCATGTCATAGCAATACTTCTAAGTACCAACTTGCACTAAGTCTTAATGTACTAGCCCTAATGCAAATATAAAGAAGGAGATAAACTCTTCCCTGATGATTTTCTGAGAAAAACTGAGGAAAAGGGAATGTAGGATTAAACATCATATGCAAGACAGGGCCAGGTCACCTAGCTGATGGTCCACGTGCCGACTCACACGCCTTCATCTCTTGGGAGGACATTTGCTTTCAAATAACAAGGTGTTGCTTCTGCTAACTGTACCATCTGAAAACTATTTAATACATTGGAAATAAATTAGTCAAGTATCTGTAATAAAAACCATTAAAACAAAAAAGTGATGAGAGCAGGCTGTCCCAGGTGCAAGCAGGGTCAGGATGGGAGCCCCCCCATGTCCTGCCCTTTCTGCACGAGTCCCTCGGAGGAGCAGAAGCGAGAACAGCAGCGAGACTCCCCATGCCGGAATCCCCCAACCCCAGTCCAGAACAAAGCTCTTCTGTCAGCCTCATGTCAGCATGCACGGACACACTGAGCGTACCAGAGGTGTGAGAAGGCACCGAAGTGCTGACTAGGATGGCAGCACTCTGGCATCCGGGATATCTGATCTCCACTCTGTGACTGAGGCACTGGAAAACCACCACAGGCCCTTCCTGGTCCTTTCTGTTCTCTCTCTCCCCTCTCCTTTCCCACACAGACAGTTTTTTTCATGGCTGCTGAAGAAAGTAGAGAAAAATCTGAAGATGCAAATAGTGTGAGGGTTCAATTCAGGTAAATGTCCAAACAGCTGGGAAAAAAGCTTCAAATCCTGTTCTCATCTGAATAGTGCTTGGAAAGTCAGGCAACTGGCAACTACTCCTCTGAGGAGGCTGGTGAAGGACTCCAGGCTGTCCTCTCCCCGTCAGCTCCAATGGTTTCCACTTTTCTATCCCACTGAAACTACTGATGCTTCATTCACTGAAGAAGGGCAAAGACAGACATGTTTGTTTTTTGAGGGCAACACAACATTTTTGATGAATTTCACCTGTGAAAGGATTTTTGTGTAAATAAATGGATACAAGGCAGGGTGACAAGGGATTAAGAGCTGATTACTACCCAGGATCCCTGTCCCTGTCAGCTCCACGAGGAGAATCATCTGCTGGAACCAGTCCCATGGGCTACCCATCAAGGCCAAACCTCACACCAGGTTGTGCAGTGACTCAGGCTCCCTTTAATCAGCTGGAAAATATTGCTGAGGCAGAATTGAAGGGATGAAGCAGGCTTAACCTGCTGTCGTTGGGCAGGTAGGTTGACAAGAGAAAAATTCAGATGTGCTCCTCACTGGCAACTCCGTTTCAGTGACTGTTAACTTACTGCATTTTGATTTCCTTTGCTGCTGAAAGTGTCGGTGATGTAAGAAAGGATTGTAACTCGCGGCTGTGGGGTTTGATCCTTGAAGGAGATAGAAGTGATCCATGAAGAGGTGCCTTGGAGGCCGTGGCTGCCGTGAGGGGGAGGCTCCCTCTTTGACTGGGAGGTAGCACTGGGAGAGCTCACAGGCTGGAAATGGAGGATAAGATAGGAATGGGACTCTGCAGCTGTGGAGCAGAGGCCAGAGATTACTTTTTTATTATTTTATTTTAAACATATGTATTAATCGTGGCTCAAAGCGGGGATGGCAATGGAAAACTGCAGCTGGAATGGGTACGGCAGGAGGAGGAGGTGATTTTTATTTCAGACATAAATTATGTATTAATTGTGGCTTGAAGGAGGGGTCAGTGTGGGAATCTTTAGCACAGGGAGGGCAAAAAGGAAAGATGATTTCAATTGCAAGTATATTTATTGAAGTGTAACTCAAAACAGGGACTGGGTGGGAATCTGCAGCTGGAACTGATAGGGCAAAGGAAAATATTGCTTTGGTGGAGGGGTATTATTTTAAACACATGAGTAAGTCCTTAACTCAAAGGAGCACAAGGGTGGGAATCTGCAGTTTGAGGACATCAAGTAACACTTCTGGGAGAGAGGATCCTTATGCCTTTTCAGGTGCATTCAGAGCTTGTGAAAGTTGCTGAGCTGACTTTCCTAAAGCTGAAACCCCATCTGTTCCCAGAGATGGGTAATTCAGGATTCCCTAGCAGCCGTCCACTGCCCTGCTGGCTCTCGAGAGTCTGCTCTGCTTGACAGACGTGGATGTGCCTACGTGACTGCTGCAGCGAGCTCACAACTGGTGAGCAAGGCAGCTGGCTCTAAATGCAGTTTGCAGCTCCATTCAGTGTGACCAGTCTTGCTCAGGGATGGCTGCAGCCACCATCAAACCGCTGTTCAGCCCAGTTTTCCCACACAACAGCAGCTGTGTGGGTTACTGTGGCCTGTTTGCCCTTTCCCTGGCCCGCAGGCAGTGGGTCACCCCCTGCTGCCTTGGTAGGTCACCATCCCTTGTGCTGGTGATAAGTGATCTCCAAGCCGTGGACTTTCTCTGTGGAGAAAGTCAGATGGGGCCAGCTGTGAGTGGGGCTGTGTGCTGCCTGTGCCCGCTCTTGTCTGGGCTACAGGAACAGCCATTCCCCTAAAGGAGCTGGCTGGCATGTTCTGGAAACCATTTGGTTGGAGAAGGCATATCTTTGAATTCAAATGGGGCATGGTGGTGGTTAGAAGGACAATGCTGAGCCCATGGAAATGTCCCCATAGTGCTAGTGCCAATTTGTATTCACATATTCCAGGGAAAACAGGCCTTTCCTGTCTGCAGCTCTGGTCTGAAGCCTTGTGTCTGGCCAGGATGTTCTGTTTTACAGCCCTGAGCAGGAGCATTGCAGCTTCCACAGGTTGATGTATACAAGAGCCACTTAGCACCATGGATTTTTTTCAGTGCATCACTGCAAACCCACCTAGGGCAAGTAACTTTTCACTAGCAAACTGTGAAGTCTGTTAGAGTACTCAGTGAGCTTCATAACATATTTACTATTTTCTTAGATAGTTAGCTTTAGTGTTTGTTTCTTTGCTCCAAAGAGTTAAAAAAACCCCCACAAAACAACAAAAAAACCCCAGAAATACTTGATTCCAGGCTTTGCTTTGCATGCTTTTCAAGAGGCATACCAGTGTCTTTCTCTCCTGGCCCTACAAACCATTTTAATGTATCTGTGCTGTTGCTTTGTATTGAAATTTCTACAACTGCAAACCCTCTTTACTCATACTGGATCAGTGCGTACGTGTTTGTGTACGTATGTGTATTATATAAGTAATCTTTTGATCCGTAAAAACGTATGGCTTCACAGTGTCAAGTGTACTCAGGAAAAGTTATTCCCGAAGGAGGTTCAAAGTGCCTGAACCATCATATGCTACAAAATTTCCCAGTAGGTTCCAGAGCTTTTTGGTTACCCTGCAGTGCTCATGCATGGTGTGATGCTGAGTGGTAAAGGAAAGCAGGAGTTCTTGCCACTTCGAGGGCGATCAGTGCTGTGCTCATCAGCTGTACCTGACTTTGCATTACATGTAATAGACCACCACTAAATCCTGAGCTGCAAATGAGAAACTGGTCAGAATATTTAGCGTTAGTCTAGTTTTGCTGTTGACCAGTTATTATTCTTGAGGTCTGCAAGTTTTGAGGTAAATGTTGAATTTAGCTTAGTTCATGTCAGCTGTGGACACTGAAGAGAGGCCTTAAAAAGTGTGTTTTCCTCTGAGCTAAGTCTTTATTGCTTTTCTTGGTCTAAGCAGAGTTGGCATCCATCTTGCTTTCTATTCTCTGGATCTGCTCACATCTCAGTGCTTGGGGTTGTTCTTTGCCTGAATTAGCCTGCAAGATCAAGGCAGAAATAAATAGCCACAGTTTTCAGGCAAGGTGCTGTGCCAAACTCACAGCCCCGAATTCAGTTCAGTGTCAGTCACCTTACCCTGCCTTTTTCCACCTCAGTGAGGAGAGGGACCCCGATAACATCAAAAACTCAGGATGTGCCAGGATATCCCAAAGGCCTCACTGTATCTCACAGTGTCTGAGACCTTATTTCAGTGCTCAAAACCTTCCCAAAATTGTCATGAACTTGTAACAGTTTAGGCCTTTCTGAGGTTATTCTATGTCTTGTGAATTAATAGGGGTTCCCAAAAATTATAATCAAAGTGGCTTTCTTTTATCGTGCCCTTTCCTCATCCTCCTTAAAGAAAATGCTGCTTTTTTTTTTTTTTTTTTAATTTTAGGTTTCAACTACAAGCTTGATTTTTTTTCCTCTCTGCAAAATTAAACTAATGGGGGGGGGAGAATCACTTTCTTTTTAGTTTAAGGAAGAATGGGTCAACTGTGAAAACTCAATAAAATTGAGTATTTCTTGAATTTCAGTTGTTAGTAATATCTACTTTCTATTGCAGATTCTATGATTTTACTCTTTTTACTCCTTCTACCATCAGACAAACTTCCTACTTTTATCTTACTTATATTTTTGTATTTTCACGGACCAATAGCAATCAGATTTAGGCCACAAAATAATTTTATATTCCCACCCCTTCCAAAATGACATTACTTTTCTCCAATATTCATACATAGAAACCAGCAGGCAAACACTGTAAGAGAAAATAAGTGAAAAAAACATTCAGACTATAACCTAATTTTTGCACAGTTGCACACATAAACTCTCACAGTTGACTGTGGAAGTTTGTAAAAGGTTTAAGAGTCCATGGATTATTTTTAAAAGCTTAAGAGCTTTTCCTAATTAAAAATTGTCAAGAAACACTTCCCTATATGATGGTTTAATAAAAAAAGGAAAGTCAAGAATTTCTGACTGACATGTATTCATGGTTCATTATTTGAATATCATTTGGAGATGTCCCAGGGGTGACTCCTTTTCCATTCACTCCTGTTGTGTAGCTCTGAGTCAGGATGCTTCTGCTTCAACAGTTTTATAACTGATGATACTGAAGACAGAAGTTTAAAGGGGATGTATTTTCTCATGTGAGTCCATGGTATCGGGTGTTCAGAAGACAGTTCAAGCAGCTGGAGTTGGCTCAAATCAGTGATTGTCCATAAGGGACAGATAAATAAATCGACTGCTGTTGAAATAGATACCAGCCACTGTGGGTTGGAAATAATGTTCTTATCCTCTGAAAATTTTTGAGATTTTGAAGAAAAGTCTCAAGTCTAACAGAGATGAAAAATGTCAAATATTGTATTTCATCACTCAAAATGTTCAAAGCAGCAAATACAATATAATGCCCTTTTATACTGAAAAGGGCATTTCTCTTTAACACTGCCAAAATACACTATTTTGGTATCGTCAAAATATTTTTCCAAATTTTGTCAAAATGAGAAATGTTCAGAACTGGTCTTTTTCCATAAGACATTGATTTTTTGTTAATGAACATTCATTTTCCAAAAAAAAGCTTCCTAAATTCCTACTAGCCAGTACTTTCTTAAGTTCCCATTTTGAGGATGCTCAGGATGCTAATGTAAAGAGACAGCTCATCCAGATTTACATTTTCTTTCTTGGCACTCTCACAGGCTTTCTCAGTCAAAGCAAGGGTTTACAGGGAATACTACATCTTTCTCTTGAATCTCGTGTGTACCTACAGTTCTTTCCCCATTTTCAAACAGAACTCCAAGCAAAGAGTGTTTTCCTGTTTTGTGAGTCAGCAATCATCGTACAGATATACAACTTTAACTGTGCTAAGCCCTACATTTCAAGACATAAAGGACCTTTAACTCCCAGAAGCTAAATCGGCATGTGACATAGCTCATGCTGGTGCAATTTTCACTGTCTCCAATTTTCGGTTGCTCATCATCCTTTTTCAGTTGGAGTTGTGCGTTGGATCTCCCCGTTTCCTGGGTTCCCAGGCTTTGAAGCTTTACTGTTCTCCAGTTCTTGGTTCTGCAGTACTCATCCTCAAACCTTTGCTGATCATACTCTCTGTATGATACTTCCCTGGGGCTTCAAACTGTCTATTGATATTTTCTCTTTCAGATACTCTTCTCAGCTTCTGCTGTATTTCCCTCAAGCTTGAATTCATTCATGTCTAAATTGCTCCAATTCAAAGATTTTAGAGATGTGAGGAACTAGAACCTAATCTTCTTAGATTAGACTAGTCACGTAAAACATTATACTCAAAGCACAAAGAAAATAAATAATGGAAAAAATAACATTCCCCCCCCCCCCGAAGCATTACAGTTTTGCAGCATTGTCTACCTAAGAAGTATATATGAGAACTAGTCTTCCAAATAATAGTAAGACTCAGACCGCAAATTACATTAGACATGGGAAATAATGGGGAAGATGAAGCATATGCTTCTGAAGTGTTAGCAGTGCAAACACTTCTTTCATGGTGATGCTAACAGGCAAATAACCCCAGAGAGAGCGTGCTGTAAGCGTCATGCAAAGCCCATGTAGGACCAAGGCACTAAAATATTAGCTCCCCCAGAACTGCACAAGGCAAGCACTGTGTTTATCGCCTCTGTAACTCACAGAAGCCTGTGAGATTGCCAGCACAAACAGCAACACGGGAAAAGCTAGGTGTACACAAGAAACTCTTGGTGTACATCCAAACAAAAGAAGGAATCCAGGGCGAAGAAGCATGAATGTTAATAATCTTGCCAAAGATCCTTTCTTCAAGGCTAATAGTTCAGTAACCTCCTTTGATGTATGACTTGAATATATCACAGCATCTGTATGCCTCCAGCACCTCCCCTAATGCACGACTACAGCCAGAATTAATTACTATGCAGGAGTGGGAAGGCGCAAATGACCCTGTAAGATGCAGATCAGTTTGTTCTTTCTGGTAATGCAGCGCTACCAATAATTTAAGCAGAATTTTAATAAAGCACACATAGTGGCTGGTTCCCAGTAGCCAAGAGTCTGTGGTAGACTTCATGCCCTATAGCTTTTAATTATTCATCTCTGTGAACAGCAAAACCCAAGATGCCTAAGGTACTGGACAAGTCTCTTAACCTGCTCAGACAAGAGATGAATGTCCATTGGATTAAGTCTTCTATTTACCAGTTAGTTTCATTAGTCCAAATCTAATTAATTTTGCTTGCATTGAGTGATAACACTATCCTGCAAGTGATCACATCAGCAATACAGGGAATTCAGCTGGGCTTAATCTAAAAGGTTTCAAGGGAGAACATTGATTCCTCTTGCACTGCTGGAATTAGTGAAAGCCAAAGTGTAACAACCTTCGCCCACACTCGGCTTCAAGCTCTGTAACCATGAACTGGGATCTGAAATCAATGCAAGTTCTTGGTGCCTGTTGGGCTTTCTGCCTGTGAATGGGACATAACAGGCAATTTGATTGGCTGTGTGTCAGAAAAAAAGTCCTCTTCACAGATCTACAGTTTTCCTACTCTGAGAATCACAGAAAGATACTCAACCTCTGCTGTCTCTGGAACTCAAATCACAATAGTGAAAAGATAGCTGGAAGGGAAAGGCAACCTTTCTTTATGCACATTCTTGCCATTAAGATCATTTGCAACACCCTCTGAGGTCTTTTATGGGAACATAAGTATTCTCTTCAACATACCTCCTTTTCCATTAAAACGTTTTCTTTCTTTCTCTATGCTACCCTAATGTCCATATTAAGAAAAAGCATGAAACGTCTCTTTCTTCAATTCCTCTCTTAAGGCTTAGACTTGTGTTGATCTTGGCCAAATATAGCCTGCTGGCCATAGAAAGGCCAGTGGTGGCTCTTCTCTTTTTTTTCCTCCTTTTCTGCACATGTTCCCCTCGATGATAACCTTAATTAAAGCCAAAGAATGCTTGAGCTCTATGAAGCATGTAGCTAGTGTGACCCATACTGATTTGTCACAGTATATTGCTATCTACTCTTTCCCCATATTTGTCTGCAGAGAAGGGTTCCCAACGCTGACGCTGTAACAAATACAATGAAGCCCCAGTCCAACTGCAGTCTTTGAATAGTATTACAAATAGCAACAACAGTCATTCCTAGCAATTATAGGAAATATCACTTTCGTGCCTAAGAAAAAATTCCAAGCCTTCTATTCTGCCTTAAGTGATCAGCAAGATTGCTGTGCGCTACATTTATATTTATGGAAGTGGAGTCACCAGCATGTGAAGATAAGAGAGAGAACAATTAAATACTCTTAAACTCAGTTTTCCCAGTCTAAAGCAGACTAAGGAAAAACCATTTGAGGTCAAAACTATCACTGAAGCAATAAAACTAATTCCCCAGGCTAAGCTCAGTGACTTATTTCAGTGGGGTTATGCTGGGGTGAGTTTGGCCCATTATTTTTTAATTGCTTCCAAATGTGTCTCTGCCTAGTGAACTATCCTGATAAAAATAAAGGACTCTCATGAACTCTTCAGGCAGCAGCAACATCCAAAGTATTGCTAAGAAGCGCCTACTGGTGAAACCTCACCTATCCATCTCTATGAACACAAAAACATGTAGGCAAAAGGTTGATATTGCCCCAAAGGGAATATTTGTAGACAAGAGACTGGCCAGAGAGCCGTGTTGCAATCACAGGTCTGATCCCACTATAGCCACGGAGCAGCCATGGTGCAAAGCCAGGTTGGTCGTCTTACCAGCTGGACTTTCTCTCTCGCCTTTCTTGGTCCAATTGCCTTCAGAGCTGGAGTCAGTGTTTTCTAGGACCATAGGTTTAAAAGGCTGTCTCTCTGTCACCTCTGCTGTCTCTGGAGCTCAAATCACAATGATCAGTCTCCATATTGCTCCTGCCTCACTGCTAGCTACTGGATGCAAAGTGGAAAAAGGCTTATAAGGGAATCTCACCAACACCTCCAATGGAAGGCCCCACATGGATTAATTCTCCCAAAATTTTTTTGTCGGAAAAGGTGGAAGAGGCTTGGGAGCTGTAAGCAGCAAGGCTTAGGAAAGCATCAGCCCTAAACAGAGCCTTTACACAATCATGCCCGAGATGTCTGGGTTGTGATTTTGTTTGTCCTATGTTGGACCTCTTGACCATGCCTGAGCCTACTTCTTGTTGCATTTTGCAGTGGAATCCTCTCTGGATCTGTCTGAACACAATGCAGGCTCCCTTCTTTGTTTCCTACAAATCACAGGAGAAAAAGAGAGGTGGTGTTCTCTTTTGGGATTGCATGAAAAAGGGTGCAGTAGAGTACCACTCTCCTGATGGCCCTTATTGGAATATATGTTGGACAACATAAGAGAAGATGTCTCGCTGCACGCATGCCATGCATGTTAGACATGAAATAGAAACAGGAATGGTTGTTTTGTTCCAATTAAACATAATTCCTGGTTCCACAGGTCTCGGGAATGATATTTTGGTGGTGCAGGCTCTCACATATTTGAAATCCTGTAGGCCCAAGCAAGACTGGACATTTTTCTCTCAATATGAAAAGTTTTAATTTTAATAAGACTAAAGAGATTTAATATGTAGGGCTTTTTATGGTATTCTTTACAATATTTTATAAAAGAATGATATGTTTCTAAACCGAACAATCCAAAAGCCTGTCTATTATTTTTTGCCTCACAAACTCTAATGGCATAGAAACACTCCACTGATGTCAGTTTTGTTCCCTAAATGCTTAACAACATCTCCAACACAAAGGTGGCTGAATCGCAACTCAAATAAAAATGAGAGAATATTTGTGGGTCCAGGGAAGATGCACCGAATATCAGTGAAGAGGTTTAAGAGAAAGGTAAGTGATATACATGTTACTACTGGCACTGCCCTGAAAATGCCAGCTGTCTCTCAAATAACCATGGCAATAGATGTTCAAGGTAAGGTGCTATTACAGGGGTGAAACATCGGTCTGGAATTTGTCCAAAGACAAATTTCCATTTGTCTTTGGAAATGGAGTGGTGGATTCCACAAATTATTTCTTCTAATATCAGTCTAGGTGATCACCAAGTCAGATTAATTTAATCAAATCTCTGTAGCACCTTGGCCATGCAGGCAGGCTCTGAGCAATGGTGCAGTCCCTTGAGGCAGCTGTCACAGGGGGCTGGCTGGGATCAGAAGCCTCCAGTTTCTGCTCAGGTTTCCAGTTGAGTTCATTGCTGATCTGAGACATGGTGCTGTGAAATGAGGATGCTGACCCTACCCAACCAGGCTGTTGCAGGGATACACCACTCAGCAAGGAGACTGCTCTGGGACAGTATGTGGGGCTGCAGGCACAGAGAATCCCAACCTTGGTTCAGAAGCAGACTGAGACCAGTTCTAGCCTTGCCTGCGTGATTTCAGCCTTACTGTGCAGCTAACGTGAGTGTACTGCATGTGTGTGCACTCAAATGCCTAAGGACATCTCATCTGAGTTAGCAGAGCTGCAGAAACATCTCTGTTTGGAAATCCTGTTTTAGAAAGTCATTTTTGAAAGCATCCTTTGGAGATACTTGTCTCCATTACTCAAATTCACACTTGTATTTCTTCTTCTCACATGCTCTTCCATTTTTATTCTCTGTTTCCATTGCTAGTGGGAGGACTGAATCTCATGTTGGCCATTTTGGCCCCTTTCAACTTCATGAGTTTTGTAATTATATTGTGGTTAGAGCTACAGGAGCCAGTGAATGCTGTTGTATGATTATTATAACACAGTCACCAGTATCTAACTGAATGCTTTTTAAAGGATGGGGATAAAATTTGGGAGCCAGAGGAGATATATTTACTATCAGCCTCTTTTCCTTTTGTCAGTGGTAAGGAATGAATGTAAAGACTGAACAGGGGAAAGTGTAGTAGCTTATACCAATTCCAGATGTTAAGGTGCTATTTATAAGAGGATATTATTGGGAACAGTCCTGACTTAATACCTAAAGGATTACACTAACTATACATTACATACACACACACACACACACACACACACACACACATATTCCCCACCGCCAGTGTGAAAATTCTACAAGTCTGGTGGGGAAAAAGTGAAAAACACTGGGTCAGTGAAAATCAAATAGTAAAAATATGTCTCCTCAAGTTTAAAGCAGAAATGTAAAGGCTTGGGTTCTCTACCTAAGTTCTCTAGCTCAAATTACCAAGAGAACACTTGACATTCAATGATTCTGTGATTCTTAGTTCTTAGCAAAATTCATGGAGAGAAGGTCTGAATCTCAACTTCAGTTCTGTTCTGCTAAAGATCAGAAAAAAATTTGGTTTATCTGAAACCCTATATTTCTATCTAATCCACAAAACCACAATGGATATTGCAAAACTTCCGAGCTTGATTTTCTTTGCTGGTGATTGGACACCCTCAGTTCTATTCTTAAGTGAAACAAAGACCAAAAACTGAGAGAAAAAAAAGGAAGTGAAGATGAATATTTCCAATCCCTGACTGATATTTGCTCAGCTTCTAGGTGAGTTTGGGACTGAGTGGAATCTGAAGAATTCAAACACAATTAAAATTGCATCATCCATTTTTAACACATAAGGAGCAAATGAAACTGTATAGAAATTATAGGTGAGAAAGTTAAAGAAAACCCTGGAAAAACCCCTGACAAAACAGTCAGAGGCAGGTGGCCTCTTCACTTTCATTTACCACACTTCCCTCCCCTTATTAGATATATGAGAACAAAAGTGCGCCTGATGCTTTACAGCCACGTAGGAAGACGCTGTCGCTGACTGAAATTTCTCTTAGAGTCCTGAGGGTAATGGGACTCCATGTGTGACTGGGCTGCCTGCACAGCACTCATTAAAGATTTCAGTTTTCCCTGAAATGTCATAGGATAATCTTCCAATTACCCTGGAATGAAAGAGTGAAACAAGTTGGGAGATGCACAGTTTCAGACTAAGGATTTGGAGATTAGATAGGGATATGTGTTTTGGACAAATCCTCATGTATTAAAGAGTGTGTTTGTTTTAATGACAACTTGAATACTGCATCACCTTCCGTAATAGGGCAGCAATTAAACCTTCAGATATGTCAATTAGCTACTGATGGGCTGATTTCCTGTTTGTTAGTGTACAAGTGGAGACTCATATGGCTCTGGAAAGTTTCAAGACTGCTGTCTGGGGCTTTTTGCACTTCAGGGACATTTCTTGCAGGCATTAAAACCCTGCTTGATTCCTCATCATTAAATATCAGCTAAAGTCCAGGAGCAGAGGAGAACTTCAGGCTTGAAACCAGCAAAACTGCAGAAAGTGAGCTGCTACCTCATTATGATCATAGAGTCAATAAAGTCACCTGATGGCAGATTTAGAGGAACTCATTAGGAGATGGAATTTGGTTGTGCAGACAAGCTGCTGTGATTCTGGAATGAGGCCCTTTCATTAAGGTCTTCAAATAGGATACAACACAGAGGGAGGGTGAGCCTGCAGGGCATTGCAGCTTAAAAGCATGGCAATAAGGATTCTATATGCATACAGCACTCTACATTGCAAGGCAAAGGAGATAAGCTTTTAGGTGAAATTTAAAAGAAAATAAATGAGAAAGGAATTTGAGGCACCTATATCCCCTTAAAAGTGATATTTTGTAATTCTGACTTAGAGTGAAAGCTATGACATCCAATGAGAATACAGTGCAACAGACCCTTTATTACCTAATCTCTATGTAAATTTACTGATTTCTTATTGTTGGAACTTTTTAAAGCATGATTGAATTAATCTAAGTCAAAACAAACCCAAAGCTTTTCACGTGACCAATCCGTTTTTCCTTTGTTTCTCCAGTCTCATTTCTTCCAAAGGCAAACATCTAGCACCCAGCTTCTAATCAGTGAGCACTGTTCCTGCAGCACTCGGCTTTACCTCAGGAAGGTGGAAAGATGCAGCTCCTAAAAAGCGACAAGATACACAAGATGTCCTGTAAAGCCAGCCCAGAGCAGGAGAAACGCTGACTTGTAAGCAGCGTGCACCCTAGTGAGCTGCTGAGCTGTGCAGAAAGGAGTAGAAATAGGTGCTATAATTTTGATCCAGAGAGAAAACCACCACTAACAATTCCCCTTTTGAGAATCACCGATGTAGCAAAAGTCTAGCTATAATGAAAGAGAATAAAGCTCCTGGATTCTTTCACTGTGGACACTGCAATTTTGGTTACAGCGAACTTAGAAAGAAAGTGAATGGAGTGGAGTGGCTTAATTATAAGAGGGCTCACTGTGGTTACTTTAAAATCTTGGATATGGTGTAGGGTACTTTTTCTGCCATCCGTCTCTTTAACACTAAGGAAGGTCAGGAGTGTTCTGGACAGTCCCCCAGAAAGCACACAGTTGCTGCAGTGTGTACTTGAGCTGCTATTTTTTTCACCTACATTTCACCTGCTATATTTTTCATCCTACGTTTGCCTTCAAAAAGTTTATCATAAAAGCTTGTCCAACAGCACTGCAATGCAAGGAAACACTGAAAAATTTAGCTCTGCTAGTGAGATGAGTGCATGAAAACAGCAGGCAAATAACAGATTATTATTCTATCTCTGACTAGCTTGAAAAAAAATTAGAAACCTGAAGAAAGAAAGTATGAATCTTTTTACGTACTGGAAGCTCAAACCAACTTAAACTGTCTGATACTCTGTTGTAACTGACCTGGCTCTGTGAGCTGTTCCAAAGCCATGTTTCTAGAAAATACAGTCTGTGTTTAGCTTATAGCCATGAATATGTAAAGGTCTTTACCCGTGTCTTATTTGTCTGCCATGCTCCTGTGCCTGTGCCTGGCCATCCAAACCAGAACAGGCTGTCCAGTCTTCCTTTCTGCACTGACTGAAACCAGCAGGAAGTTTCTTGCAAATGTTAATACAAAATGTTAAAAGAAATCTCTCTGCGCTGCTTGCTTGTTTGCTTCTCAGAGACAGCCTTGTGAATGAGTCTGCTGCTTTTCTTTATACTGACTTTTCTTTCTCATTTGTGTTACCACAGCACCTTGCAGGCCAAATTGTGGTCTAGAACCACTGTGCACCAAGTGCTGCAGAAACATGAAACAACTAAGCTCCATCCCGAAGGGCGTAAAATTATATAATGGAAATATAAGACCAGTGACCACAGATGGATAAGAATAAGAGAATAACAAGATCATACTAGGGGGTGCTTTCCGTGTGCCTGTGAGCTAACCATGTTCAAGTTTTTGGCAAAGGAGGATTTTAATAAGGGATTCAAAGGAGGATAACAGTTGGTTTTATGAATGCATATGCAGGCTCTTCTCAAGCCTGAGGGGCAGCAAGGGAGAAAGCACAAAAGATGCTTGTTGGAAAATTTAACAAATTGATCAATTGAAGCTGGCATCTGGGGCCGACTGATGCTGGGCATTTATATTTTGATAGTGAATAAAAAGTGACAAGTTGGGAGTAAGCCATGAAGGGCTTTGAAAGTTAAGAGAGTCACAATAAGCTTGATGTCCCAGAGGAAAAAGGAATCATTGAAATGGTTCAAAGATAATGGGTATAGTCAGAACAACAGGCCAGGAAAATGATTTATATAGCTGGGGCCTGAAATGAGCAGGGCAAGAGTGCTTTTGTGAGGACCACAGAAAAGGGCATTTCACTAATCGAGATGAGCGGCAGGACAAGAGCTTCAGCAGTAAGAAGAGACAATAAAGACTATTGTTTAGAGATAGCATGTGGAAACACGATGTGGCCTGAATTGGCAACACAGATGGGAGACTCGGCGAGAAGACGGGACCTCGTGCTTCTGCGTGTGGACATCCAAGTCTGAAAGCAGTGTTGCTCACCACAATCAAAGATGAAGATAAGGGAAAGGACTTAGGAACATTCAGGGCTTTTAATTACCCTAAATGTGATATCCAGAGACTTACCAAGACTCTCATTTGGATAGAAAGACACGTGTCTGGAATAAATTGTTATGGAACAGAGCTCTGATTCTGTATTATGGAAACTGTGATTTGTTTGCATGAGCATATAAAATTATCCGCAATGGATAGAAGAAGAAGAGAAGGAAATCTTATGGAATCCTCACAGAAAGCAGGAAAAGGGAAGATACTTTGAGGAAAAGAGGAGGGGAAATGTTTGGAGTCAAGAAAGAAAAAGTGGTGAAGAGGAGGCTTTTTGAAAGTGTTAGTAATACTCACAGGTCCAGAAAGGTGAAGATAAGAGTAGGAGTGTTGAGATGTAGCTAAGGAACTGCCATTATGGTTTCTGCAAGGTAGAGGGGGAAGAGAACACATGAGGACTTTAAGGTAGCTCCAGAAGGGAGGAATTCATGGAGTGATTGTGCAGAGAATCTTCAGTCTGCTTACAGGGAAAGGAGATGGGTGGAAGTTATAGATGTAAGTGGGGTGAACAGAAGGGGATTTTAGATAGGAGAAGAAACAAGATATTTTTGAAGTGTGACGGGAGAAAAGAGCCAAAAGAGAATGAGAGGGGAAGGAAAGGGAAGGGAGCAGATAAGAGCAAACACTGAGTCTGGAAGAAAGGCTAGGATGAGGTCACTGTGACAAGTGAAAGGTCATCTAGAAAGAATGTTAAACAAAATATCTGATTTTTAAACATATCTTACAGGCTATTTGTGGGAAATGCATTTGGAAAGATCTGCTTTGAAGAGCTAAGCACATGCTTCAAGAAACAGAAATATAGACAAATAAGACGTGCTAATTGAAGCAGCTCAGTTTTCAGCTCAGATTTTCTAAGCAGGATATTTGTGAAGAAAAACAAAACATTTTTTGAGAGTGGAAGGCTACAGAAATATAAAAAAAGAAGTTCTGAAGGCATGTGACTTTCTAGGTTGGCATTGACCTATTTCGAAGATGGAAGAATGTTGGGGAGTTCAGAATGAGAAATAAGGGGGTTCATTTTACATCAGAATAGTACTGAAGGCTACATTGTGTTCACAGCAATGTTCCGCACTTATACGTGTCTTTATGGTTTGGATTTCACATCATGGTCTCATCCTTGCTTAAAGTGACACTCCACTGAATTGCTTCTAAAACTTAGTTCAGCAGAAAATTCCTTAAAAAGCTAGTATTTTAAAAATAGAGAATTTTCCAGAAGTCTGCCCCTTTGAAAACCCTTCTGACAAAGTGCTAATGACATTCTCATGGAATCTTGCCTGTTTTCCAAATATCTTGCCTGAGTGCCTGCTCTGGGAGCCAGGTCTCCAGGACTTCTTGCTCTGTGAGAGTTCTTAGCTGAAAGAGGGAGGCAGGAAGCTTGGAGTTTAACCTTCCAGATTTCATCCAGGTTTGAAAGCAATGATTTAAAATACCTTCAAATAGTTTTCTTTTCCTTCTTCATGAGACTTCTGATGTTTGTTCAAAAGTGAAATTAATTCTTTTTCCTCAGCACTTCTTAACATGCTGCAGAACACAAATACCAGCTTTTGAACACCATAAATGCTAAACACCAAAGCGAAAAACCAGCACATGCCTTTCAGTCATTAAGAAACAGTATGAAATGAAACAAGTGTTGCTTGCACATTGTCAAATGTGTGCATTTTGGGGGGAAATTCTGGTAAATTAATGAATGTGTTGAACTCACATTAAAACTTCCACTGAGTAGCGCCCGGATTGCGATACTTAACAAATGTTGCTTGTGTTATATGGAGCAGACGAAAATTAGCTGCAGTTTGGGGTGAGGGGAATGTATAATTGGGTACTGGTAGTGCTTTTCAGGAAATGGCACAGACATCTGACTTCTTGATTTTATAGTTGAATTTGTGGGTGAATCAACTGATCAGGACAAGTAGCCCTATTAAAATAGCAACTTAATATTTTGTCTTTGCAGATCACATTTTGTACATAGACTTACAAAACATGATATTTTAAAGAGAATTCTGTCTAAACTGCACGAGCTAGGCTATAGAAAGTTGTGGAAAAAAGGCTTGGGAACAACAAAGTAAATTACACTGAAATAGGTGAAATAGGGGAATTTTAAAAACAGAGATTGAAATCAATGCTGTAAACACAGGTAGGTCAGGCACCTGTGTTGAACCTCTAAAGCAGAGTAACAGTTTCATCTAGCAGTCACTGTCAGTAAGTTGATCTGTATTTTAAGGGACAGAAGTGCTGTCAGAACAAGCTACTGGGGCAACATTTTACTGTTACTGTAGTAAATGTATCTAATACTATACCAAATCATAATATTGTGTGGTTGCTTATGAGTTAAGTGCATACAGGACCAAAAGGTTGCGTGATCACAATAACTTCTAGTTTAGAAACTTGAGAGGAACAAACAGACAACTATCAGTGTACAAATTTTTATTTTTTTTTTCTTTTTTTAAAGTAAGCTGATCCTAAAATAAAGAGATTTCAAAGTAGCCTGGAAAGGCTATTTAAGTTTTTGAAATAAATTCTGAAGAAAGAAGGTCACTGGAAGGGCAACATCATGGAGGTGGAAACAGCTTGAGAACCACTGAGAGCATACAGCATCTCTTCCCAACACCCATTTGCTGCACAGAAATCACAGTGTACTACCTATTATCCATCTGCAACCAACTTCGAATGAGTCGGCACCTAACATAATAGGACCTTGCCCCAAACACTCACTTCTGCTTCCTTCATGATAGTCTCTGCCATGGCTGAACATCTTTTTTAAGTTGCCTCATAAAGTCAGTGTGTATAATTGTGAGGGGATATATTCCTTAATGTTGAAACAAATTGGAAAGAGAGTTAGGAAATGCTTCTAGCTTTTGAGTGATTAGAAAACTGTGATGTTTAGCACTACATGCGTGTATAATTGTGACATTGCTCAGCTTTTATTATGGGATGTGATAATTATTTTGTATTTAAATAAAATAGCACAACTGCACAGACAGAGTGCTTACTGCAGGTTGGCACCACTGTGAAACAAAGGTCCTTTTTTGTTTGCACAATGACAAAACTTCCAAAGTTGCAGTAGCAAGAGTTTTCTTAATATAATTTGCTTCCTTTCACAAAATCACAGCTTTTGATTCTTCGGGAAATGTAAACATATACTTTACAATTATACACACTGGGATAATGTTTGTTTATTGATATAGTTGACTTAATTAACTAATTTTATTTCTCCAAATGGGATTGCAGTTTGTAAATGCTTTCAGAAAAGAAGCCAACAATAAAAATAAATAAATAAATAAATAAATAAATAAATAAATAATTATGAGGAAATGAAGTGGGGGAAAAAAGCAAGATGGAAATACGGACATGGAGTGGGAAAAAAAAGAGAAGGATCCTTCTTCTGAAGTCAAAATACCATTGGCTGATACACTTTTCATGGGAAAAATGGTAGGTATAATATACCTAGATATAATGTTAGAGAAAAAGTAATCGTAAGTTAAATTAAAACAAAATTTACTGTATTAGATTGTGTTATCTAACTGTTCTGAGGGATCTCAAAGAAATCTATTAAGCATGAATTAAACTTATTTTTATTCTTAAGAAGTTTCTGCTAACTATGAAAACTGGTGGATGTTTCAAATGGTGTATAGGCAAAGACACAATGACATAGTTGCATTTTCTATTTGCTGCAAGCTTTAATGTAATAATGGCCAGTCTTCGCGAACGAAGATCCGGGGAAGGTCTTTACACCTTCCAGCCTGCGCATTGGATTTTTT
>JAWMRA010000078.1:51208308-51248730 GCA_035584735.1 Pseudotriccus pelzelni | reverse complement strand
GGTGGATTGCCTTACAGGGCTAACGAGCTCCACCTGCCCGGGGAGTGTCCCTGGCTGGGAATCCAACCCTTGGCCTCGGCGGTGAAAGCGCTGCATTCTGACCACTAGGCCACCAGGGGCTCCCAAGCTTTAATGTAACATACAGAAAAAGAGCAAGTGCCAATCTGTTGCAAAATGATACAGATTCTACAGAGATCTTGGTGATATTCCATGACACCTACAATAACACCTCAATAGCAAAGTCATAATAATGTATTACATTAAATGTGCTTTTTTGGCTTTAGAGAAAGCTTCCATAATGTTAGCAGGGTTAAGCTGCTTTCTGAAGGAACAAAATGTGAACTATTCACTACGGACAATTCTGAGACTACGGAAAGATACCTTGGTAAGAATATATGTTTGTCTTCCACAGACCTAAAGTTTCCCTGGGGACAGAAGTAAACCCAGAAATAAAATCTCATTGGACATCAGTATAACCATCTCTTCTGTCTGTTAATCTTCACCTTTTACTGCTGACTGCGACCAATGATCCTCTCTTCAGCAGAAATAATATTATTTTACTGTAACTATTCAAAAACACTTAGTGCTTTCTAAGATGCAGCTCGCAGAGTTCATCAGCAGCCAGTGCGGGACCTTATTTAATATTTTTCTTAATGAATGCTACAATTAGATTTACATTAACAAAGTTTCCTAGACCTTACAAATCAGAAGGCATTGTCAACTTTTGTGAGAATCAGAATACCCAACAGAAAGTATTGCTGGAATGATTCTGAGGAGTTAGGTTGTAGTAATACAGTGATAGTTAACAGCAGAAAATGTTCATTTAGCATCTAATAGCTACCGTTTCTGCCCTGGGCCAGGAACTTCTGACTTGTCGACAGCTGTGGAAAAAGGCTGATGGATACATGTCCGCAAGCTGTAACGTGCCATCCCAATTGCACTGGTGAGACATTTCCAGCAGAGATATGGAAGTTAGAATAGTGTTGTGCTAGGTATGAGTAAGAGACAGCTAGAATTCCTGTGGGTGTAGTTGGGTCCTAGCATATTATACAAAAAAGCATTGGTCGGATGATTCAGGAACGACAAGTTCGATGGATGAGATGAAAGGAGGAAAGCAAAGAAAAGTCTGGGAGAAGTATATAATTCTAGAGTTGGCAGGAAGGATAAAGAGCGAGTAAGGAAAGCAGTATTGTAGTGTTATTCGGATCAATGTTGATACAAACATAAATGAAAACCACTGGCCACAAATATATATATATAAATGTACATATATTTAAAACTAGAAGCTTTTGAAACATCAGAGTGGTGAAGATCTAGAAAAGCTCTCCTGCAAGAGACCCTAGAATGCAACCCGGCTAGTTTTACATCAAGTTCAGGGCAGGTTCTGAAAATTTAGAAATAGGGTCTAGGGAAATATTCTGTTTGGGGTTTTTGGCACTAATTAAAATGTTTTTAACATATTGTTAATTGGTTGAGACAATAAGTATTTGGTCTTGCATCAACAGGAGATTTCTGTCACTCTGTATTTCTGTGTAAAAACTTAAGTTTTACATTCATGTAAATTGTCAACACAACAGTGTTCACTCCTCATTGTAAAAGATGTAGTCCTAGAAACCTAGTCTTAATAACAGAAGAACACTAGATAAACACCACCAGCACTGTTAGGAATTACGTCTGTGTTGGTTTTAAGAATTAGCTTACTGTTTCAGACAATTTGCTAGGATAAAATTTGGCCCTTCAAGCACACATCTATAAATGGGCACTTAATTTTTTTTTCTTTCTATATGTTCTTACCTAGAAGAAATCCTGAGCATCTCCCAAGGATTGCAACAGCAGAACACCAAACATTAAGCTTAGTTGGTGGCATTTTGATCCCTCTCTTTTTTACAGTACTGCTGGCAGGCCAGGTAATCAGGTTATCCTAAGGAGCACAGGGTATACTTTCCAAGGTGCTTCCCCATACTGTTCCCCGGTGCATCCATTTAGGACTGCCACAGGCCTCTTCCACTAGTATAATGTGTAATGAAAGGAAATATAGTAGTGTCTGTAAATGATAGCCTCTGGTGTGGGAATTGTAACAATGTGATGGAAGTTGTTCAGTTCTCTGTTTTTCTTTCCCCTTTAGTGGTCACTGAAATGCACTTAAAATTTTTAAAGCTGTTGCTGTTATGATGATATTTTATGAAACCTCTTTCCTTTTTCTTTTCTTTAAACCTAAATTTTGGGCCTGTTCTAAATGAACAGTGTCCCTTTGACATTCATGGGATTTATGAGCACGCATGGAGGGAAAATACATCCCTTTGCTGGATTTGAGTCAGGAGGATCCCAGAGGCATATACTGTACTTCTGAATTTCCTTACGCTTTTCATAACTGTAATTCTTGTGTCCTCTTTTGCATACATAATTGATTAATCTGTATTTTTAAAGGATTAATACATTTCCTCTTTTTAATCTGGAGGCACATGATTTCATTTTCATTATACTCCCAAAGTCTCTGACTTCTGTTTTCGATTTCCCTACCCTGCCATCTATGGGAACAAATTAGAGAGAAAATAACATTTTTGGATTATTGGGACAAGGAGAAAATAATACAGGCAGCAAACGAAAGAGGAGAATTAAATGAAATTACAAAGATTCCCTGAAACAGAAGCAGGGAAAATAAAATTACACTTTGTTGTGCCAGTGTCTGTCTTAAGCTGTGAGGGAAGACAACCCATATTATCATTGGTGCCCTATTGCCATAGTTCCCACTAAGATAGCTGAGTCCGGAATCCCACAAAATTCCCACTGATTGAAGCCACTTAATCAACAAATGCCTTAGATTTGCTGGCCTTACTTCCCTACATTTTTAAGCCTTAAGAGAAGATCCATTTAGAGACCTGGAGACTTTTCTGATGCCTAAGTGTTGCTTGGCCTGTGCTAATCTGCTGAGATGTTGTGGTGTCCTAAGTATTCTGCACTTTCACTCCTAGGATGTGTTTTGTAGGGAAGCGTGACAATTCACCCCGGTCATGATCCCATGAAGCCTCCCTCAGCAGGCTGCCTGACTTGTGCATTGCATGGCTGAGCACCAAACCCCAAAATCTCTTTATAGAATACGCCCCTGGCCACTCCTGGTACCTTTAGTGTGGAGAGAAACCTATCTTTATGCCTTGAGACAGCAGCACTTTTTTTCTGGTGAATTGTCAGCTTGTGGGCTTCTACTTTTGCAAATTACCATGAACCCAGAGTGAGTCTGGCCCATTCAGCAGATCTGACTTTTTGTATTTTTAAAGTTTTCAGGCCCCACTATTCAAAGGAAAATAAATGGAATGAAGTGTGAGGGAGCTGAGACTGGGGAGGTTTTCATCTTCTCCTTGTGTGCGTATCATGAGTTAGATTGCTAAGAGTCAACTTTATCGCTAGCCAAGATGCATTTTTACTTATAATTCAAAGTAAGAATTAAAAATGTAGATTTACAGTAATGTAAAATTACAAAAATTTACCAGAACAACCATGCATTTAAGCAGGAGTCTTAATAAACATCTAACAACAATGTTAAGTCATCATCACTATGTTTCAGCTGACTCGTATGGCTGGCTGTATGGACTCCATAGCCCGTTCAGGGTCTAGACTGCCTTGGACAGTCCTTCAGCCTGCATCTTTCCTCACCTCTTAAAGATAAGTGCAGCAGCTGCTTCAAACAACTACCCCAAGCAGCTTCTCTAGCCAAAGGTGTAATGACCTCCTCCTTCCTCTCTTTTCCTGTTTACCTGCCCTTGCTCTCCATGACTGGGCAATGAGCATTTGGAAGTTAGCTCATTTCCTTCCCCCACTGCTTAAGCTTGCTTGATTATTATTTCTATTGTGTTTGCACCTTTTTTCCTCCTTCTGAAAAATATGCTGGTACAGCTTTATGTGGGACATCATGAGGCATACTGAAAACAAGATCTTCTTACCAGAACAGTAACTATCCTCATTCCACAAATGTCATATAAAAGCTAGGTGCGATACAGGAATGGTGATGGTGGAGCCAGGAGCTTCAAGCACCTGTTCCCAGTGGATATTTTGGACAGGGGGTGGGAAGGAGAGTGCCTGTGTACTTGTCTAATTTGTCAAGGAGCTGATGGAGTAAATTTTTTTACAATGCCGAAGGAGTGAATCCTGCCTCCTGCCCCAAGTATGAATTAAATGTTTTCCATTTGGAGCATAGTAATGTGTCTAGACAGGGCTGGGAGCAGGAAAAGTCCCCATTTTCCTGACTCAGGGAGGAAAGCCTTTTGTTTTACTTTGTTCCTCTCCCTGTTCAACTCATATTCCTCACAACTTTGGCCCAGTTTCATCAGGAAAAAAGAATAATCTACCTTTCACTGTTCATACTTTGAGCAACATTACTATTGCTCATGTTACATGTGTGTGAGGAATGATCATCCTCCCCTCCTGTTTCCAGTATCTTCAGCCAAGGACTTCTAAATACAAATGTATTCCTAGTCCTGGCAGATGAGTAGAGTAGGACATGGTATAATCAGAGATACCAAGGTGTCACATCAGTGTAAACACCTGTACTGTGTTGGGGTTTATCTTATCTCTTTATCAAGGTGTGTGAAAGGAATTGGTCAGTAATTTGTATTGTCAACAAGGCTGTCTGGTCTGTTAACCAAACTACTGAGCTCCAGAAGAGAGATGGGCTTCAAGCTCAACTAATGAAGACATTAGTGTTTTCCTGAAGTGGATTTATTTTAACTGCTCAGCTGCAAGTACATGGAGGCTCCAAGGCAGATCAAAATAGTTCCAGAAATGTCTTCATTTCTCGAGCAGATTATCAAGTTACAAACATTACATCATCAACACAAAGTGTCTTTGGCTGACCGCTCTGCAGAACCCTGTCCTTTAGGTTTCACTGCACAGGCATTTCTGCGTGTCGTGCATGCTCTGCTACCTCACGATCTCAGAGACTTTGTAATCCTCCATTGCACAACTCGGGGGCAAGAAGCGGTGTGTGAATTCTGGAAAAGCTCCTTTCAGTTGTTTTCCTGTCTACCAACGTGAGCCTCCTTTAATGCTGGCATCTGTCTGACTTCTGTGGTCTGCTGGAGGATAGTTAGCATTTTTTGCTGGATGTGTTCCATTTCCCTTGTCTCAATGTAAAAGTGATATGATTCCTGTTTTATAAGAAAGACAAATGATTACCTAGTAACTGCAGAGGTGAAAGTAGGAGGTCATTTCCCCTTAGTCTTTTAGCTGACTTGAGTTGTTCTCACCAAAAGCAAATGTCATTCCTGATAATTAAGAGAACGATTTTTTGAATCGTTCATGAGAGCATTCATGAGAACAGGCAACATATCCTGCATTTCCTACATACCTCTCCTCAGTGGCATCAGTGGGAAGTTTGGGCATGAGCCTCGAGAGAGGCAGTGCCCACATTTTTAACCATTTACAGCTTGAGGCTGAAATATGTCCACTGGAGAAACGCAGCGCGGAAGGAGCTACACACTGGTTTTGTTCTGTGTCTCAGTCCCATAAGCCAGTAGCAGTAGGGTGCCATGCATGCAGATGAATGGCAGATGACCCAAAGCCCTAATGAAGAACAGATTTTCCTAGGTTTTGGGGTTCCAATAGTAGCCTGTACTTAAAATCTGACTGGTTTTGAATATGGCAAATAGAATTACTGTTTCCTGCTGGTTTCAGGGTAACGTTATCTCACTCCTAGTGGTAAAAGAGAGGAGGATGATTTTTGGGTCTCATAAAACAATACTGCTGCTCTTGTAAACTGTTAAAGTGGGCAGGGGCTTTAAAGCTGATAGGTGTTAATCATGGGCTCTTTCAGACCTCAGACTCCTCAGATTATGCTGCCTGACCTGGCTGGTTTTCCTCATGCTCATCCTTTTGTGAAGTCACTGTTTGTCCTCACACAGACCGGAAAAGAACAGTCCTTTTCCCGATGCATCAGCAGAGCCACGGGGAGAAGAGGGATGTGAAAGGATTGTTGGTTTTACTGCACGGTTGCTGGCCCATGGGAATCACCTTGCATAGTTGCTAGCCTTCTCTAATGGTTACTGGCACATCATCAGCATGTTATTGTCCACCTACCACAAAGGAGGTGCTGAGGAACAAAACCTCCTAGGAGGGTGGTGTAACGTTATTTTCTCTTCAAGACGTAATGAGGTGCTACACATTTTATATACCAGTCACATAAATTATCTATTGCAAGAATTTATCTTGATTTACACCTCCAAGAAGTTCATCAGATGTTTTTTGGAAAAGTGTTTAATTTGTTGTTTTTGATAAAATGGCTCTGGCTATTGGGGGCCAGTGGAGAAGAAAGCATCCTTATATTAACCCCCCCAGTTTTTTAACATTACTGGGGAAATAAAACGTTTTTGCAAGCAGCTGTGCCCCAGAATAATTCCACTAGGCCCTGTTCTCCTTTTATTGATATAACTCAGTTGATTTCAAGTCGGCTGCCTTCCTCTCACAGGGAAGTCACACAAGATCCTTCAACTAACTTTGAAAAATGCTTTCTTCTGCATCTCACTATTTCCACTGAAAAGTTATCCTAATAGAATCAGTTTACCTTTTGAAACATTAATTAAATTTAAAATATCTGGTGTTGCCAACAAAAAAGAAAAATGTTTTTTTAATGTACAGCGGAAATCAATTATCCAGTATCTGTGGATGTAACTGAAAGAATACTATTGTAGTTTCTTTTTGTTTTCTTGGGGGAAAAAAGTCTAATTGTTTTTTTAAATGAAATGTTAAGTAGCATAGTTTACCAAGAAATATAACCACAGACTGGTTTGATGTGTGTTGCACAGCTGGAATTAGAAACACACACAAAAAGGAAAAAAAAAATAGAAACCACAGAGCTATTTAGCTGAGACAGTAAAGAAGCAATGAAAATGGCCTGGCTTTTATTTTTGCACTTAAAGGTACTATTCATTTGGATAAACAGTATAGTCATTGCGAATAAATAAACTTACAATTTTTTAACAACAACAAAACAAAACAAGAAAGAAACAGAAGAAGGAAATAGGAAAAACCCAAAGAGTGAGAACATAGGGATCATTAAGTATGTGATTTCGAACAAAAATGCTGTTAATTAAGGGCAACGCCCAGCTGCAGGAATTTGGGAAAGAGGCTGAAACAAGAAACAAATATCATGTCCTTCAAGTTTAATTAATTTCTGTGGACAATCTCCAAACATGTTGGGGGGGGGGGGAAGGAACATAAAGTAGCCAAAGGAAGAAAAATGTGAGAAGGGAAAGTTCCTGAAATTTGAAATTGTAGAATTTAGAGAAATGCAGAAGTCAATATGTTTTCCTCCCAAAAAAGCTGTAACTGGAACTTGAGAGAGAGATTGGGAAAATGAAGTTTTATGCGTTCAAACAAATGGGCTCTTTCGAAGTGCTTGTAGCAGCTGGATGCCATGGCAGCCTCTTCATGCAGCATAAAGTCGTTTTGTGGCAGAACACTCAGAAAAGTGACTCCTGGTTGTAGAAAATACATGCTGCTTCCATTCATTCTAATTGCCTGAGTCGTGGTATGGGCTTGACCATACCGCCAGCAAAGCTCTTCCCCTTGGTTTAGCAGTGCCCTCAAGTCAGTCTGTAGCTGGAAATCGGACCAGAACAGCCAGAGAGGAATAGAGCAGGGAAATGCCCCTGGCAGAACAAATCCCTGCCAGGTCTTACTGAAAAAAAACCCAAAGCCAAAAGAAATGAGTCAAAGCAAAAAAATATGTATTCTTTTCTCACTCCATTCGCTTTTCTTTTTTTTTTTTTTTTTTTTTTTGGTATCAAAGTCTTCGTGTACAGCTCCTTCATCTCAAACTCATCTCAAATTCATCTCCTGCTGCTGTAATGAACTCATGAAAGTGTCAGTTATGAGCAGACGTATTTCTAGCCTCCTTTTCCTTTTCTTTTCTTTTTTTTTTTTTTTTTAGTATTTCCTGAGTTTTCCAGTCAGATATCTTACTCCCTTCCTCTCCTATGCCTTCTCTCCTCCTTCCACCCCTTTCCATCACTGTGTAAAGAACCCCTTCCATCACCAGTCACTTCGTTATCGTTGCACTTGGAGCTCAATTTTCTTGTCTGGACCCAACAGCCCTGTTATTCCTCTCAAGGTTTTAAGAGGTTTTCCCACTGTTAATGATGGGACAAAGCCTGCCAGGGCAGTAAGTAGCCAGAGGGTGGAAAACAAATGGATTTAGAAGCTCCAGGTATATCAGTTGTGCTGCAGATTGCAGGAGGAAGCCAAGAGATAGGCAGTGTGGACAGATACAGTGAACTTGTTTATGGTGAGCACTCGTGGGACTGACAAAGATCAGTTGCTTAATAGAAGTAGGTTCCCTATAAACACTGAATAGATTCCTACTCATGTCCTGTGCGAATATTTTTGGCAGAATTGCATTCTGTCTATTAAAATATTCCTAGATAAGCAAAATTCATTTCAAAAGACATCTTCTAAAGCTGTAGAAAGAGTGACTTGGACAATTTATGTCACAATTTTTAAAAATTGTATACAACTCGCCCCACATCTCGATTAAGTACATAAATGTTGGCTGAATCTGCAAAGAGCTGAGGATGCCAAAAGAGTGGCCAGCTTGGTCATCAGCCCTATAAGGTTTTCCCTGTCTCCTGTGGGATTTGGGAATACTCAACTTTGTGGATCATTTGACCAAAAATATTAGGTGTGTGTTAGTGAAGAAGCAGAAACGTAAATAGAATTTTCTTGACTTGAAAAAATAATAGTTTGATAACTTACTTTAAAGAGCACTAACCAGATCTTTTAAGTTGTTTATTTGTATTTATTATTGTGCAGTTTAAGAGGGGAATTAAACATCTGGGTAACTGTGTGTTTACAGTTTGAAAAACATCCTAATGGTCATATTCCTTCCTCTGTAGAAACACTTGCACACTTCTAAACCAGATACTTGTTTCTCTGTGTTGTTTATTGATCTACTGTCTGGCTAATACACCACTCGAAAAGATTCTGAGCCAAACATACCTCTAATGTAAGCAGATGCAATGACATCGAAATTGGTCCGGCCCTCTGAGTTTGCTTGTGAAAGACATGAATTTGACAATGACTGGTCAAAAATACCTATCTGCTTTAGTTCAAGCCTGCCTCATTAAAACCAGATTTACACACTGAGTTCAGCAGAATTGCTCTGAATGTGCTCTAGGATGATGGAAAGCAAGCGTACTTGTTTTTAAGGAATCTCTTCCCAGATGCCAACACGTAAGATAATTTAAAAAATTGTTCTTCTTACATGTCATACACATTGGAAAGCGAAATGAGAGTAGCCTATTTATACCAGGATAACCAGCTTCTCCTGGATTGTATGCAGTAACACAGTTATAGCAAGGAGAAGTTCTGAGCACTGTAAAGGAAATTTTAGGCTTTTTCCGGATGAAAAAGGAAATCTAGAAACTTTTTTCACTAAGAGTTTAAGGCTGACATTCTCAAAGCCAGCTTGGGTACTTAGATATTCACCTTGCACTAAAATTAACAAGACTTGTTTGTCTAAAACTTTTTAAACACTTCTCCCCCTGCATCAGATTTGGACTCTGGCCCAGCCAAAAATGTATACAGAATCTTCCTAGGACTAGAGTAGAAATACTCTGTTACAGTGTGTGCCCAAATGTGAGTCTGTATATGGTTGCATGTTTGAATCTTCAGTAACAGATGTGACATTTCTATATGATAAGAAAAACCTTAGCAAATGATGTGAGAAGGTGGGTGTCAGCTCAGCGGTTTACTGTACCTGCATTTCAAAGGTAATCCATTTGAAATATGATGAAAGGTGGACCATGTCCAGCCTGACACTATTTGAAAAACTTGTCCATACCCCATCTTTAAATAGCATAAGGGAGATGATGCTTTCAAAGCAATCCCTTTCTCACAGGTCGGTATTGTAGGGAAGGGTAACCTTGTTTCAGAGAAATATGTATTTATTTTATTTTTCTTGGCAGCCCATTTGTTGTCATCAGGGTTGCCTTGGTGAAAAGATATTTTTTCCTTTTAGTTAAGAAAATTCTGTAGTTAAGAAAACATTGTGAAACCTTCAGCTTTTTGAATATTAAGGCAAAATAAGATTGGCATTGAAATAGAATAAATGGTATAAATTCAGGTTCATGAGTATTGTGTCTAGCAGAGTGGTACTCTGGTCTCAGTTGCACACTAAAGAAAAAACTCTGGAGGTAACAAAGACTGAGATTTTGAATGAAATCCATAATTCTGCATTCTTTATCAGGAAAGCATTGCTGTTTAATATATTTTATCCATGAGGATGAGAATCACTCTGAGTCTCTTGTTTGGGCACCTTTGACATTCTGGAATTTAAAAAAAAGAGCCTTCATCCCCTATAGAAAGGAGGTGTTTCTCAGCTCGTGAAATGGAGTCTAAGTAGTAGCAGCTTCACAACTGACCTGGGAATAAATACAAGGGAACGTGCTGAAGGCAGAGCAGTCCATGCCTGCGCCCTTCAGCTCCGGAGAAACCACAAGCTTCTCTGAGGGCAGGACCCTAACTCTAGAGGGGCAGGTAGTGAGGATGCATGGTTCGCTGTGTGTCTTTGGTTTTGCAGATGAACGTATTGTCTTTACTGTTATTGCCTTTACTGATTTTGTTGGAGGGCTTGGTTTAGTCCCCTGGCACATGAGGCGGGCCAGCTTGTGGGAGTGCCATCCAGATAAGACTGCATTGCTGTTAATAATGCGGGAAACAATCAGGAGTTATGGCAGGGATAATATCCGCCCCTTTGGGAGGGTGTGTATCTGCCTTATTACTCATGTTCCCAGTTCTGGTTAGCTTCCCACTTCTTGCTGGATAACTGGAATACAAGACTAATTGAGAAGGACATTTTTCTTCACATTTATCTCCAGTTACCTTTTCTCCAAAGCAGACCTCATTCCTGTGATTCATGCCTTTGTCACGTGCAGACTCACCGCTGCCTCACTCATCCCTGCCAAGGCCCCATCCCAGGCATATTTGGAAATGCTTGCATCTGGGCTGCCTTGCTCTCAGCACACTGTGCTGGTCATTGTGAAGCCTCCTGCTTCCCTGAAGCTGGCCTACCTGTAAGGATGACTCTTCCCCTCTGCCAAGCATCTGCTTGACATCAGCAGCAGAGCCCTGGGGAGGAAGACACCTCAGTAAATCCCCGAGTTTCTTCCAGCCTGAGGAGCTCCCTTTTGCTTCTAGCAGGCCCCATCGTGAAGTTCATCTCTTTACATGCTTGGGAAGAGACAAGGAGTTCTTGTTCTTCTCTGCAGAGTAGGATCCTGCTTTGGGGCTTTTTTGCTACCTGGGATGCAGAAAGAGTTGCCACTGATTTGACTCTGTGTTTCAGTCTGTGCTGTTCAAAACTCAGAGTCTGGAGAAGCTACAGCCTCATTTTGTTACCACAAGTCTCAACAGGTTTTTCAAAAGATAGCAGACCACATACAGGACCAGTTTTTGAAGTTTTTATTCATCTGTTCGTGCTGAAGGCAGCTTTCTTACTGATGTCTCCCAGACTCAGGCAGTAAAAAACAGTAGAGAGGCAACCGGGTAAGGACTGTAGAATATGGTCCACTGACCTTCACCCGGGCAGAAGGGGCAGAGCACACAAATCAATCACCAGGCTTATAAAAAACTTACCGGAACAGCATGTATAAATGTATAATGCATCTATGACTCTGAAGCCAACACATTTTCTCCCTGCTCCATAAAAATTGCCTGGTTTAGACCATAAAGATACGCTGCTTTTTGTGTGGTATATAAAGAATATCAATATGAAAAGAATTTATGTGTTTTCCAAGAATTTTTTAATAAAGTCAATGTTCTCTGGCCATTGCTTCTATTCTTTATGAACAGATATAAGGAGTGATACAGTTGCATCGAAGATCATACAGCATAGGTAGATTGCTGGCTGTCTGTAACCTTCTTGAGTAGGCTGGGCTCTGGATGAAGGAACTTTTAATGGTTTGGTACAGTCAGTGATATCAGACTGCTCATATAATAAAGGCTCAGCACATCCTCTTATAAAACCCAGCATGATACAACAAATTAATCACATCTTGGCCTGCTAAATGGGATTTGGGGGGCATAACTATAAACTAAGCTTTCCTCTACTCCACCTCAGAATGTTTCATCCTCCATATTGCTCATGAGTCGTATCTTTTCCAAGTTCTACAGACCTGAATAAATCCTGTTCTTTGTCTTACTGCACACAAATTTTGAGGATCTACGTTGACAGTTGGAGGTTTCTGTTTGTTCTTAGTTGTTTGTGCTTCTCTTACCTGGATGGAGATGGCAGGTAGAAGCTCGCACCTTTGTGGTTGGAACAGAAGACAGTAAAGATTGTGTCTCAATGTTGCCGGAACCCAGTTTCCTATACAAACAAGGTTCACTCTAGTAGGCTCCAGTGTGTCTGAGGAATGATTTTATTATTGTGGTTATCACCTCGAAGCATTAGGCATGTTTTTTAGCTATGGGAAGCTGAGGAATCTCGTCTTCTTTGGGATTCTTTGGGAAGCCAGTATAGAGAACAAAGGACAGACTTGATTTGCTTGGCAGTAAGTAGTCTACGCTGTTGATGAAGTTTCATGAGCAGGGTTTTTTTCATGTTATAATAGCAGAAGTATTGTATGGGATACTTTTATCAGGCAAAGGTGGAGAAGGCAAATGCAGAAGTCAGAGGTGAGGTCACTGGCTGCCCGGAAGGAACCACAGATGGAAGCAAGCACTGCTTAGGGAGCTGACAGGTCAGAACCCAGGTGGGATTTGTCTCACCAGGCAATGCTGGAGCAGCCGGATGCCTGCCTCCTCCCATGACTTCCTTGCAGCCGGCAAGATTAATTGGGCCTGGATTTCCAAAGACTGATTCATCCACCCTGTCTTAGTCACCTGTTTTAGGAGCAATGAATTGCAACACAGGGACTGTCAAGGATGTCCAGATGAGAAGTTCAGACTGGACAATGAGCTTTTAGCCCAATAAAGTGGAGTTGACATGATGTCTACTCACAAGTGTGAGTGAAGATTGAGCTCTTCTGCACAGTGGAATTCACTGACCAAATGCTTTTATATATATATTTAGATGGAGATAATATCATGGCTGCAAGTTCTCCATAAAGCTCTCATTGCTTACCAGTATAATTTTTATCTTGTTACTTTGCTTTTCTATTTTCCATCCATTAGCTGATCTTAATCTATGTGTGGATCATAGAATGAGTAGTTATGAAGTTGTGTATGGTGAAGGATAAGTAGAGGTCTCTGTCATCTTTTGATCATATTACTGTCTTCTGCTTATGAATTTCCTTCAGTTTATCTATGTGGGAAAATGAAAAGTACCTTCCCTTGATTCCTGTCAGCCTTGTTAAATTTTCCCTTGTGCAGTGTCCTCAGATTTCCAGTTCTTAGCTCAGGTATCCCACTATATCTTGTGGGGTTTTGTGAGTACTTATTTCTCTTTCTTTAAACTCCAGATCCCAGAATCCTGTGAGCATCAGCTATTATACTGCATTAACCATGTATTCCCTGCCTTCACAGCTGCAAACCAAAATTTGCAAGTCTAGTGCAGCTTCAATTTCTATAGCATACTCTTCACTGTCTGAATAACCAGAAGGAAATGAGGAGGTCTCAGTAGTATTTCAATTGAATTTTAATCTTTTTGAAGGACATTTCATGATGTATGAGAGTTAAATTCACTAGTTTCAAACACTTTGATATCTCTATTTTGATTATGTACTGTGTGGTACCATCTGCATCATTCACCAAATATATTCAGAAAACTTCATAAAAATGGAAGTGGTTTGGTCCTGTTTGTGTTCCAACTAATGTTTGGAAAGGTAGGAAGAATCTGATTCTAAGTCTAGTTTAGTAGTTCAATAAACTAAACAAAGAAATCCAAGGGCAGAATAAAATTGAGAGGGTAAAATAATAGACCAAGAAAAAGGGTAAGAACTCATCCATTTGCACTATTGCTATGCTTTTGGAAAGGGAAAAGTTGAAAGCTTACAATGAACATGGGATAGATGCACATTTATGGCATTTGGCATTCTTCCTTTGGATTGCCTTTCACCCTAAATGCATGTAAAATGACTACCTAGAACAATTCTTTGTGGCTTAGGATTTTTTTCTAGTTAGTTTTTGATTTTGAGATATTCTGCAAGCTTGCTTTTTTCTCTGTAGCTATTCATGGTGGTTACTTGAACTGGTGACGATAATGATAAAACCATGGTTGGTCTCCATTGTAAAATGTTCTCCTGCCTTTGACTGGTCTTACTGTGCTGAGTAAATGTACAGATTGTGAAGTGATATTTCCTGCCTAAATACTCTGGTCGTTATTTTCAAAACTTGTGTTTGGCTTTGTCTTACTGGCTGAAAACTTATGACTATATATCATTTCACATCTCACATTGTTTTCCTTGTCTAGTGTTCTCTTGGTTGGCCAATTTCTGGTCCGTGTCAGTACCAATAACAAGTTAGCACCAGCCTGCAGTGTTTATTCAAGTAAAATTTCACAGACTTCTTGTTTGCTTGAGCACTACAGGACAGAAACCTTTTAGGTTCAAGCAAAATAACATGCAGCTCTTCCAATTTGTTAAATATACTTGATACTGTAGGTAGGCAAGATTCATATTTGACATGACTGATAAAAATGTGACATCTGCTTTCACTTAAGACTTGTAGATCCCTGGCTGCCCAGGCTTGCTGAAAGACTCTGAAAAGAGCCAGAAGGTTCAGTTACTGTTAGTTACCAACTGGCATTGTATTTCTCTTGGGACTGCTAGTGGTGAGGATTACAGCCAGACTAGTGCTGGGGATGGTTGGTTTTGATCCATGGGGCTCATCTCCAAACTTCGAATTTCTATAAGTAGTTAGGTGTACTTTTGAGGTCTATCTGCTTAGTCTTTCAGTCCAAGACCTCAAATCTGGAGGGAGAGAGCTCAACTGTACTGCATTTTATTTTACTCAGTTTTGTGACTGATAAATTTAAGAAATAGTACCAAAGAAATAAGCAAGGAGGGCATATTGAGGGATCAGTTGTGATCCTGGAATCCTGTGTTTGGTTGGCTTGTTTTGCTAAAGGTACTTAGGCAACAGTGTAGCACTAGGGCCTGATACAAGGAACATGGCACACTAGTGCATATATTTTTTGGCTTCTTAAGTAGCAGGTCCTTGCTTTTCTTTGAACAACACTGCATGAACTTAAGCTACAGTTTTCTTCTTGCCTCCAATTGAGGGGAAAGCCTCCAATCTGGGAAACAGAGAGGTGTAATTCAGGTTACTCCCTTGTGAAACACTGCAAATCTCCTGCTAATCAGTTCCTCCCCGGCTCTTGTGTATGTTCTTCATTACAGAAGAAGGAAGAGGAGTGTTCAAATAGTCTGACATAAATGACATGCGAGGAAAAATAACTACAGGGAAAATGAAAAGCTCTAACAGCATTTTTGTATGTGTATGTGTGTGTGTACATGGGACCTCTGTCATTAATGAGAGCTGTGCATGCTGCTGGGTTACACACCAGCAGTAACTTGATCTGCCATGAATACCTGATCACCTTTCTGCTAAATTAACCAGACAGAGCTTGTGCAGGTTTTATGTTGGCTGCAGGGGAATAGAAAAGACCTCATCTGGTATAAATCCTGACTGTTCAAGCTCCTTAGTATTTTTTGATGTCCTGACTTTCTATCAACAGAATAGCTTTATACTGAAGTGGTTTGGCTTTTTTGATCCAGTCCTAGAGGCTATAAAGTGAGATTTAATGTCTGTCTGAACTGCAGCCTGATATGGGGTACGATGACAGGGGTAAGGTTGGGACCACAGTCACTGGCAGTCCCTTCAAAGTATTGTCTGATGCAGTACATGCATTTTATTTGATCAGTTTAGTGGGTGCACAGCTCACAGCTCAGTGTCCCATTCAGAATGAGACTAAGCTGGCAACTGATGTAGACAGAGATTGAGAGAGGTAGATATAGATAGATATATCACATGAAGTCTTGGTGGATGAGAAATTCATGCTTTAGATTTCACTGATCTCAGATGTCTCCTGTCTAGATATCAAATATGTTGCACTGTGTCTTACTGTAAGGGCAAGTGTCCACCAAGGACAGACTAAGGCCAGTAAATTGGCGGGATTCCTGACGAGATTGGAGCCTGCATGCAGGTGGCCGAGGGAATAAATTAGCAGTTCTCAGGGGCCCCTTAATGCCCATAGAATGCTACTGGATTTACAAGTGCTGTTGTCACACCTTACCTGGGACAACTTTAACTGGGGATGCTCTGCTATTAGCACAGTAGTGGAGCACTAACATGTTATGAAAAGATACTGAAAAATGCCTACTAAGTCGTGTCACTACAGCTACATAAGGCCAAGCAGAAATTACTTAGATGCTATTTATTTTTTTCTATTGCCATTAAAAAAAACCCAACCAAACGAAACCCTTGTATGTGCATTTGAACTAGGACAATGGGCATCCACCAGCAACTGAAATAATTATTTAAGAGGCTGACAAGAAGTCTGAAGGCTACAAGCTTTCTATAGTATTTTAGAATGCTTTAACTTTAAAATGTTGGCTAGTAGATTTAAGGCTTAGGGGAAAAACAAGTCATTTCCTTGGGGAATGTCTGAATTCACCTCAGAATATGTCTGTCCAATTCACTGCATCACCAACTGGAAAAAAAAAAGACATTTTGACGGATCCTTTATCCATGTGATATTCCCCCCTCCCTCCCCCGCCCCCTGACTGACACAGCTGTACTAGGCAATGATAAAGTAGGCTGGATATGCTAGGGAAAACTGTCTTTTTTTTAACGATAAAGGTGATTTCATTCAAGGAACTGGTTTAAATTCTGCCAGAACAGTCTATATAAACTCCATTTCCTGGAGGAGGGCTTGTGATTACACCCTGCAAAATACTGCTAAATCCTTTCACATGTAGCTCAATGACTCAGTCAGGAGAGAAGCTGAGACAATTCCCTAGAGAGAGGTTGAAAGTATCCCAGATCATTTAAAGAGGATGTTAATGATGATCTATCTAACTATAACAACCTAAATATCAGCACCATTAGCAATTTCATTTCTTATTATAGCATGGCAAAAAGGAGATAAACAGATTATTTATGCTAGTTCTGTGTGGAATCTTACGATTTTTGTGTCTTTATTGGATGTAGCCTGTTAGAGACACTGCTTTTTCCCCATATGCTCCATGTCTGATAATTAATATGTATAGGGTGCTTTTAAAAGCAAACACAGGAAACTCATTCTGCTTAGTTTTTTTAGTGTGTTAATGGTCATATAAAAATATTTCAGGCAAAACAGCACCATTTAAAATTTCTTGGAAGAATAAATTATTCTTCTGAAGAATGTTCATAATAGTGAAGTGTTTTAATACAAACATACATCTAAAGTCAGGGAGGGTAAAAGTATCTTGAACAAAACTTTGTTTTTAGGAGAGGGAGAGCTCAGACTTTATATGTAGACAGCCCAAAAGTACAGAATTTTCTGCAGAAAATAATGCTCTTTTTCTTCCATGTGTAAAACCCAGCTCCTTGCCTTAGTTTTCCTTCAGCAATTACAACAGAGTATACAATATATGTAATGTTATATACTCTTTTATATATATATTATTAACATATATATTTAATATATAATCTTTACAATTAAGGATAGAAGAGGATAAAATATTATTGGATTTTGATCTATTTAATTTTATTATAAAGCATTTAAAAAAGCCTAGTGACGAATATAATATAAATAGCTAGATTAGTTAGATTAGACATTCAGAGAAGTGGGATAGTGGATAAGAGATGATCTACTAGAGTAGAAAGATAATCCTGATCACTGGGGATCAGTCCTTCTTCCACTGAAATCTTGCAAGATCCCCAGTGTTAGTAGAAGGAGAAAGACGCAAAGCTTCCTTGCCATGGACCACCAGGACAAATTATGAATATCAAGTCTGTGACGGGTTACAACAAGCATCCTTAGAAAACTCATACTCTTAAATGAGAGTTGTTACTTTGAAAAATTTGGAGATTTGCTGATAAATTTCCATTTTCTTCAATGGCAATAATAACAAACAAAAATCCAAATAATGAAAGAATCTAAAGCTACTACTTTACACAGTGTGCAGTGGTACATCAGTTTATAATTTCTTTCAAAACTAAGAGATTCCACCCAATTAGTTCTTTCCCTACTTGGGCCCCATCCCATTTGCCTTCCCTACACCAATTCCCCATTAGGATCTGCAGATAAGGTTTTTGCCCTGACATTTATATCCTTCCCAAATGTCGTCACCTCTATCAGCTCTTCATCCCATCTGAGGCCATACACCTTTCCCTGTGGCCCCAGCTGCAACTTCTGCAGACTTTGAGGATTTTGACATGGTACCACCTCATACTCCTCTTTTTTTCATAACCAGTTACCTCTTGAGACCTCTCTGCTGTGTGAGGCAGCCATGCAACAAGGAGGATGCATAGGGTGGGAGCAAAATGCACTGGCCAAGTTCTCTTGTGATGGATATTGCATAAGTGACCAGAAATCGGTGCCATTGCTCCCTATTCTAGTGTTCCATCTGAGGTTGCCCCTGTGAAAACACAGCAGACTTGCCCATTTTACAGAATTTTTTTAAATAAGGTTATTTGCCAACTGGCAGAAAAAGTTACTGTCTCAGCAGCTTTGTCTGCTAGTGGGTGACACCTGAATACACAGCAATAGTTGGAGTCCTTGAATTCCTCCAGAGAAGCATTCACTGGGTTTGGAGAGAAAGTGGAGGGTGGTGCAACTGGGAGTGGTGATAAGACTGGATCTTGGTGTGACATAATATCTTTTTGGAAGCGGAATGCCTCTTCCTTCTGACTGTGCTTTTCTGGAACAACTGGTGCAGCAAAAAGGGAGCACGAGCTCACAGCCTGGAGGCCTGTAGTTTTCAAGTCATAGGCCAAGAAGAAGTGGTGACACAGGGTAGGCTGAATAAATGCACAGGTATCACGCATGATACGACATGGCAGGAATGTCCCGTGTTTGCAACATATTCTGTCAGAGAAATGAGTTTTGGCACTGCTCAACAGGTCTTCTGCAAAAGCCCATTCCTGCTTGCAGGGAAACATTCATTATAGACAAATCTCAGAGGTCAGTTTCTCTTGGAGGGACAATCCAGATGTGTGGAAAAATCATTACATTTTATTAATTTGTAGTTTTTGTCCTGCTATTGCATCTTTCAAGTATGATTCCTCTGACTCAGACATGGAAGATGCTAAGAAAGACACCTCCCTGAACAGAGCTGCTCATTTTAATTTTGTTTTGCTGAAGGGCCTTGGATATTCGAAGCTTCTTTTATGCTCTTCATCGTCAAGGGGTGGAAACACAGTATGTTCCAAATGTCAAATGTCACCCACTCAACGTTTGTTTTTATTTTCTGCTTGGCCATTCAGACAGGCTCAGGCAGAAACCTCTGCTGTTGTTTCTGTGTTTCCCTTCTTTCAAGACTTTTACTGCTCAGAAATGCATCGGGAATCTATTCTTCATAAGTAAAGCTTTAAGCATTCTGTCGGCTCTTTAGTTTATAATTTTTTTTTGTCTGTCTTAATGATGCGAGTTGAGTGTAGAGAAATGTTTGGGATTTTTTTATGTTAAATCAGAAATAGATGTCTTGAACAGAGCTGGTGTGAATCGTATTAAAAACAAAATAAAATAAAACAAACAAGCAAATCAAAACCCAAACCCCAAAAATAGATATGAACTATTCTTTTATGATACAAGAGGATGTCCAAACACACAGGAAACAATTTCTTCTTTAAAAAGTCTAAGAGGAATACTGATTTGAAGGGCCAGCCTCAACTTAAAATCATGCCCCCATTTGAGCATCTTTTCTACCTATTGTTAAAAGCAGTATCTTAGCATCAGCAATACTGAATTATAAATGGTTAAACAAACAGGATTTTCCACATTAATTTGTTTCTTTTATAAAGTAACATTTTGTATGTTGGTTAATTTCCCCTGTTGCTTTTAAGGGCTTTCATTATACAGTGACGAATAAAAAAAAAGTTCAAGAAAATTGATTGCAAAAGTAAAAAGGAATAGGCAATAGGCAGAAAATGAGAGATGAGTACCATGGGCTGAAGGAATCATATTGCTCTTAAACAGATCTGTAAAGGGACCAGAGGTTTGCCTAATCATTCTGTACACCACCACCCCCCCAGTATATACATATATATACATATATGTACCAGGAGCTGGTATAAATGCTACCTATGGTGCATACATATGACGGTATATATAGTACATGTACCTAAAACAAAATATCCACAGTACCATATTACTGTTATCGTACGCTATGAAACAGCTACCATTTTCCTAGGAATATGAGGCTGGAGAAGGAACTCATATAAGGCGGCAAAATTTGGAAGAATACCGGCTCTTTCTATTTGTATTCAGATCCTGCTGTTGCACACACTTCCCACACAGTGCTGCGCCTGTCAGCAGCATTGGCTGGGCAACCAAGGGCTGCTCATTCTGAGCAGGGGCAGATTTTCCCATTGGTATGAGGTGAAATTGCTGGCTATGGAGTCGTGGCACCAGGTCACATGCTGTCATCCTGTGTCCTAGTGCTCCCCTCTAACTCCCCACCGTGCATGGGAGTCAGGTGTCGTGGCCCAGATGTTCGGGGCAGCTTGGATGATGTGCACCTCTCACTCACCGTGAAAGCTACTGTGTCTGTCCTGAAAGTCAGGGTGTGCTGACCTGGTGCTGTAAAACCTGAACAAATAAGTCCCTGGGATTGCCAGAGCGATTAGATTTACCATGCCAGTGACATCCTTATATTATAGGCATATCTCCAGAGCTGTTTCTTTGCACCCAGAGAAGATTTCCAGGTAAAAGAAAGCCTGAAACAAACAGTGAGTCTGAGGAAATTTGGGTTGAAGTAGTTTTTGCGTCGTGCAAGATTGCTTTCTTTTTGTTTCTGAAAAAACCTCGTTGACCAAGTCACCTCAAACCACAAATACCTGCAGCTTTGTTTTGTAACAAAATTAACATCTTCAGTGGCGAGACCAAGGGATGCTTTATGAAATGCATGGCATCAAAGGCCAGTGTTTCATTTCCGTTTAGAAAAAGGTAAGGTGTCTTGTCAGGATGTATCATTTCCCGAAGGATGGACATATTGGAACAAGTGGCATCCTAGTTCCTGCTATTTCTGAACCGCAGTGTGCATTGCTGTGGGAGACCTGCCCGCAGCGAGCCCGGGGCGGGAGGAGGATGGGGATGCGGGACAAGGAGGAAGGCAGCAGAGAGCCCTGTTTTGCAGGGTGAAGGCCAGAGGAGCCCGGCAGGGTGCTGGAGAGGCTGGTAGGTCATCTGGGACAGGAGGAGCAGACGAAGGCATCACCGCTACCCTTCCCCTCGCCCAAGCACTTGTAATTTTTCTCCGAAAGCGCTGTTTTTCAGTGTCACATGGCTTAAGCGAAACTTTCCTTGAAGTCCTCCAGTCAAGTCAGCCCGCGGCGCCAGAACAAACGGGAGCCCAGAAGCCGCAGCACGCAGCGAAAACCCACCCGGAGGGCACGTTTTCCCCGCAAAAGCCCTGAATTTTGGGGGGGCGGGAGAGAGGGGGATACAACGCACGGGTGCGCGGGAAACGGGGCTGCAAATGCAGGCTGAGCTGAAGATGGATCAGGAGACGAGGAGGAGGAGGAGGAGTAGAAGCAGAGGGAGGCAGCCCGACCCGAGGCGGAGGGGGTCCGCTCCGGGGGGCCCGTCGTCGCCCCGCGCTGCCTCCTGGCTGTGGGCGGGGTGTCACCGCCCTTGGGCCGCCGCCGGGGCGGGCCGGGCCGGGCCGGGGGGATGGCGGGGGAGGAGGAGGAGGAGGAGGAGGAGGAGGAGGAGGAAGGGGGTAGCGGGGGTGTCATGCCGAGAGCCCGCGTCGCAGCCCGCCAGGCCGCGGCCCGACCCGCACCCCGGGGCGCAGCCCTCCGCCCTCCGCCGCTCCGCCAGGACAGCGGACCCGCTCCCCGCCCGGCCCGGGGCACCCGCGCCCCGGGCAGCAGCCAGCCGCGTCCCCAGCGGGCGGAGGGAAGGGGGGAAGGAGAGCGGAGCCCTTTCCACTGCTCAGAGGAAGGGGAGGGAAGGGGGAAAGTTTAGCGGAGGGTGTTCGAATCGGGAGTTATCCCTAAAGAGCCTTTCCCCTGCTCTGATCCAGAGGGCAGCGCCGGGAGGAGGGGGCGGCGACGGCGAGCAGCCCTGCAACATCTGTAAAACTTGAAGGAAGCGGTTGAGAGGAGCGCGCGAGAGGGAGGAAAGCGAGAGGGACAACTTTTCCGACACGTGAGTATCTCGGCGCGATGTGTTTGTTCCCCTCCTTCGGTGGCTGCTCCGAGCCAAAACAATGCGGGGCGGCGGCGGGGCCGGAGGGGACGGGCGGGACGGGACGGAGTGGTCCCCCCTTCCCTCCGAAAACTGTTTGGTACCAGACGGTGGATTCCTGGGGATATTTTTTTCTTTTGCTCCTTCTCTTCTTCTTCTTTTTCTTCTTCTTTTTCTCCTCCCCCCCCTCTTTTTGTTGAACCAAATCAGAAATGTCAGTCAGTGCGAGTGAGTCAGAAGGGATCAGATTACAAGATCACTGAAACTGATGTCGGACCCGCGCACACACACCCCCACACGGAGGCAGAGGCGCGGGCTGCTCCCCGCGGGAGGCGGGCAGGGATAAAACAACCACCTACAACACCCGCCGGCTCTCCTCTGCTGCCCGCGTCCCGCCTGTGCCCTGTCCCGTCCCCCTGCCCCCGCGGGATGCCCGCCGGCTGCGGCGGGGGCCGGCCCCGCTAGCTGCGGGGAGCGGTGCGGGGGCGAGCGGGCGGCCCCGGCCCTCGCCCATGGGCAGCGCGGGGGCTCGGCGGCGGCAGCGGCGGCAGGTACGTACTCACTTGGGCGAGAAGTTCTTTGTTCCCCTGGCTCTGCTCTGGGCCACTTTCTTCTCGCCTCCCAGCTCTCCGGCCCCGCTCCCGGCCCCCTTCCCGCTTCCCTAACTTGGAGGCGGAGGGCAGGGGGAAGCGAGGTGTCTAACCCCCAAAATGGCTGTCACGGAGCGCGGGAGCCGAGGACGCGGGGTGCGGGGAGAGGCGGGGGCAGCCTCCGCTCCGCTCCGCTCCGGGCCGGGCCGGGCCGGGCCGTGGTCGGCCGTGCGCGTCCCGCGGCGGAGCTGCCGATGTGCGGGCGGCAGCTGCTGTTTAATTTCCACTCCCTTCCTTCTCCTCGCCCCCTCTCCCCGAGCGGCTCACGGACGTTTTGGTGCCCGTGCGGCGGGAGGCCGGCCGCAAACTTCGCAGGGGGAAAAGGCGAGCGTAGCGGGGCAGAAGGCGCTGTCACATCTGGCGGGGACGGAGGGGCGCTCGGGGCGGCCGTCACTCCCCGCCGGCTGCTCCCCGCGGACAAGGGGACGGGCTGGTCCCGGTCGGGAGAGGGGTACGGGGGTGCCGCCGCTGGAACGGGGTCGGGCTGGGGAGCGGCGGGAGGAGCGGGGCGGCTGCCCCAGGGGAGCTGCTCGGCACCGCGGCGCGGCCGTGCGCCGCCCAACTTCGGAGGGTGGGAGCAGAGCGTGTCCGCCGCCGTTCCGATTGTCCCGTGAAGTCGGCGGGGTGTTGGCGCCCGCTCCCCAACCCGCGCACCACGTGAAGAGAAAAGGTAAAAAGGAAACACACGCCCCCCCCCCGCTCCCCACCTCACTCCCCAATTTTGTTTTTAACCCTCTGGTGCGTACTTTTGCTCCGGGCCTGCGGGTACGGTGTCCGTGGCCTTCTGCCAGTTTGTATGTAGATATATTTATGTAAAACATTTTCTCCCAGCTCCTTGCCAGCTGTTCCACATTTTCCAGCTGCCACTTCAGTTTGAAATGATGGACTGTACGGATCTGAAAGAGCCTTTTAGTCAGAGGTACGGATAGCTGTCCGTTTGATACACAGTGTCACGTTTTAGAGGCTACTTCACTAAAGGCGTATTAAGTAGCAACCCTCTGCAAAATGTTCGTCGCTGTCGTGCCCCTGCTACTTCCCGCTTCATCTACAAGGGTCAATAAACGTGATTTTTTAAGCTTCAGCTTGCAGACTTCGTTTCTTTTGTGTGCGTGCTACAGGAAAAACTTGGAAGCAAAATTTTCCAGAGGCCTCGAGATATGTGGCTGATTAAGTAGACAAACAGTTTTAAGAGGGCATAGCAGCCTCTCTCTGTGTGATGTACGAATCTGTTTTGAAACTGTTTAAGTCAGTGGAATAGTGAGAAATCACTATGTTTCTCTGTATTACAAAATTGTTTTTGATGTGGTGTTCAGCGAGATTATGGATTGAAATGTGCAAGAACTGGCCTTAAGTAGTTTGAATATTTGTGCAATTGCATTGTAATTTGGAAAGGTGCCTCACTGATTGATTCCTATAATTATTTCATTTAGGTACTTTATTAAAAATTAATAATGATCTGACATTTTCTTAATTATATATGTCACGATTATTTTGAAGGAAGACGAATACAGTGTTTTAAAAGTAAAGTAACCTTAAAGTGTGAAAATTGCTGGGTCCGTACCACTGTATTTCAGTTGAGGAAATATATATTAAAAGTAATGGTGAATGAGTTTAACAATGTAAACTGTAGGCAGCCTCTTGAGAGTTTGTTTATATAATGAAGGTTCGGGTTTAACTAGCTAGTATGTAAATACTTTCAGTTTGGTGTATAGACCAATTCTAAAAGCATAAATAATAGTAATTATGAGAGAAGGCTATTTTAAGGAGGGGGGATTATTTCTTTAAAAGCAGGATTATGTGATTTTGAATGAGTAGGAAGAATGAGTAAGAAAAGGACTCTCTCAGTGTATGTGCATTCTTTTAAACAGCAGTGGAAGTAAAATAATTGCTTAAAGTGCCCAAATGAATGCACTCTTGCATTCTGATAATAGCATGTGGTTTTCAGTAGAACATGCTGTTTTCCAAAGCATTTCTCTGGAAGTACTACAAAGCAGAGATATCACCTGTATTTTCCTGCGTAAGTGGAGTAACGTTTTTTGCTTGAGAAGACGTACAGTGGCCTAGAAAGCATTTTACTGCTATACATAATCTTCAGTTGTGAAAGATTGTTCATTTTCAAACACAAACCCAATTTGTTACTAAGAAATTAAAATATCAGTGGTTATAAATAATGTTTTTCTCAATATTTTTTTGAGAAACCAAAATAGTCAAGTTTTGAGATATTATCGTTTGTTCACCTTAGAGATTACTTAACTTTTTAAGAAGATAAATGTGTGCATTGATAGTAACCCATGAAAGTTTCAGTTACACTTCCTGCCTCGTTTTTCAAAAGCTATTTCATTACCTGCACTCCCCTAGTGTGTTTGAATTTCATCCTGTGTGTTAAAGGAAGGAATGGCATATTTTTATGTTGCAGAGTCTAGTGAAAAGTTAGTCATCTTTGCCTGATAAGTAAGGAATGTGATGGTTATTAAAGCAGAGTTTATTTGGAGTTGTGGAAGGAAGCAGTTTAACGATCAGTGTTGCATGCCTTCAACTATATGAAGACAGTAACGTACAAAGAAAAAGCAGACTTGAAGGAAAAGTGAATCAACGAGTCATGAAATCCTCAGGAAAACCATAGTAATGGAATGTTAATGCTTTTAGGCTATAGTAGATTACCTTAAAAGTCAGGCTTTTCTTCTTTATGCAATTGTTGTAAATCCCTAGCTAAAGAATACTTTGAAGAAGGCTTTAGTTTTTCTGGCACTCATATTCTGTAGTAATTCTGGTTGTTTTGGAAGATTCAAGATATTTTCTGCCAACTTGCAGTTAGGCAATTAAAATGCTAAAATGGCTACAGAGGAAGCTTTTTATTCAACAAAAGGTTCAGCTGTAATAATGATTTCAAGTTGTCTTTTAACCACAGGTTTTATAGACCTTCTCCCTTTAGACTTTGTCATTTTTATAAGGGAATTGATTTGTTATACTTTAAAATCAAATAAAATGAGACAGAATAAACAAAAATAGGGCATGGGTGCTGCTGCAAACTTTTCAAGTTCTTTCAGTGCATTTTTCATCTTTACTTTTATTTGATAGGTCTGTGAAATAGAGCTGTAGACTGGCAGACTTTAAATGAAATTTCACACTTTGATGATTTTTTTTAAACTTTGATATATTGACAGCAAAAGGAGCTGCAAAGCTTTTATATAACTTGAGCAGTAACGCCAAGCAGCAGTCAAACGTCTCTATGCATTTGTGTTTAACTGCAGAAGAAAAACATGTCCATGGGCAGTAGAGGGTTCTTATCAACTCCCTAATCCCAGATCCCAGCAAACCTTGAGGGCATGCCTCAGATCTTGCTGAAATCATTGTAGACTCTCACAGTTTGCAGATTAAATATGCTATGTGTTCCTGGCTCCAACAACAGTTTTATGAGCTCACTAAGCTTCCTGTTTTAAGATCCTTTTCTGAAGTTTTTAGGAGCTGCTAAAGGCGATGCTGTCTATGGCAAGTGCTACTTGTTAATTTAGGGACACTTTGGGTATTTCATTCTGTCGGTAAAAAGAGCCAAAATTACCATTTTCAAATTGGAAGTCGAGTTGCACTGGGAAAAAAAAAGGAGCTCCTTTAAAGAGAGATACTGTTGTTTTAATGTGTTTGTGAGTACACAAGGTGACAAAGTTTATAGGAGGCTTGATTTGTTTTATGGGGGCTTGACTTTGACCAGGCTCTTTAAAATGAGGCTTTTTCAGTTGTAATTCTAAGCACAATGCAGCTTTTAGTACATAATTTCTGAGCCTCTTTTAAGTAATTGTATTTGTAGCAGCTCATTAAACATACCTTTGAAGTTCTCATTCTCCTTTAAGTCTCAAAGAAGGGAAAATGCATTTTGCCAGGAATAAATTTCAGTGAGTCAGGTAGTTAACCCTGGGATTTGTTGACCCCTCTGAATGAATGGTATTGCACTTCACATTCCGGTCCGGTCTTTTCTAGCTGCTAAATAGTTAACTCTTATATTTTATTCACTGTAATCATGTTTATGTATTTGGTGTGATAGTTTTAATTAAAAAGGAAAATACTTATTGTCCAACAACATGTGTCATGTCATTCCCTAGAGAACTTGAGCCAATTTTGTGCTTAAAGGTTATTCAGTGAATGAAATTTTGAAAGCCCATTTGTCAAGGTACTGCACAGTTTCTGTTAGTTTTCAACCCCCAAATTCATTGTCCGCATGGCCCAGTCATTAGTCAGCAGTGTATTATGCTGCCTTCAGGCAATGCTGCCCAGCACTTCTTCGCACCATTATAGCTCTAAAAGTGTACTCTGCCGACTGGTAGAATTACTGCTCTGATTTCCGCTTGGCTGGTTTTGAGGTAAGTCCCCTCCCTACCTTCCAGCTCACTTTAATCCCTGCTTTCTCTTAAGGCTGCTTTCTGCAGAGATTTAGGGGAAAACTTTCTTAAAGATTGTGCTGGCATCGTACTGTGGTTTTGTTGTGGTACACACTGTACATGTAAATTGTACCTGCCTTACCTCGAAAGTGTATTAAATTGGCTGCTGATCTGAGGAGTTGGTTTCTCTATCTCTCTGAGAACAACACAAGAAATGAGACAATACACTGATGTTAAAAATGCCTGCAAGGTTATTTAGATTACAAGGGACAAACCAATTGGAATAGAGCGTGTTTGTCTAAATAGTTGCTGGGTGTCAGAACTGATAATATCAGAATCCACTACTACCAGGAGATCTGATTGCATTTTCTTAGCTGAAGTTTCCACTCTAATGTCAAGTTATTTTTTGCACTGATTACCAAGAAGATTAAGCCTTTTTTTTTTTTTTTAATTGATGGTCAAAATGCTGCTGTATTTTTTTTGTATTTGATATTTAGTTCAGGGCTAAAATACTCAACTAACCTCTGGTTTAGAGATGAACCTCCTCCAACAGTGCTTGCTGCTTTGTATGATACTCTGTTTTTTTTTTTCACGTACAAATCTGTTAATGTCAAGGAAATCAACTGCATGTAAAGAATACATCATCCAGCTGCTGGGAGAATGAAGCTTTCATGAGATAAGATGTATGAATACCTGAAACCAAAGAGTCAGAAACACAGATCAAGTTAGTGTCAGTTCAGTACGCTGTTCTGAACCCCGTATATTAAAACGAAATTCTAGCACTACCGATTCTTTAGTATCAGGATGTGGTTTGGTGTGGTTTTGCTTGGCTCTTCAATTCACCATGGATGCTTTTTTCTGAGAAAATAAGACAGCTGTATAATTCTATGCTTATGTTATTTGAACAGGGATAGTGGGTTGCGGAATGTGCGTTTGTAATGCAGCAGTTTAGAGTTGTGCTGTTGTGTTTTGTCAAGTTACAAAATCATGAAGGAATCATAATGCAATTTTACTGCTACTGTCAGACAAGTGTAAAACCTAAAGTAAACTAAAAGCTGAAGATAAAGTTTTATAAAGTACCTTTCTTACTTGAAGTTCTTCCTGGGTATATGGAGTTTTCCTAGCTCTTTTACATGTTAAAACATCTGTGTTGGGTTAGAATGTGAAATTCTGGATAAAGGCATCCCTTAACCTGAGAGTACGCTGAGGAGATAAACAGGCTTCCTGGAATGGGACTGTGATCAAAACATGGCACTTTCAAAAACATTCTACTTGATTCCTTTGATCTTGTTTTAAAATGCTAATTGTAAAATATGGAATACGGTCTTTCCTTCTTTCATTTGCATATCATAAGTTGGGAACAGAAGGCACATCTTTGCAATAGATGTATATTAAATACATTCTTCCTTGAGCTTAGTTCCTGTATAGATTGACATTGATATATGGATGTAGTTTTGATTCTAAGGAAACTTTCATCTGTTGGGATTGATGAGATAAAGTAAAAAGTGTAAAGTGATCATTTCACTGGAATGTTTAGCTCCAGTGCTGGAGTATTAGAGTATTTCTGCAATTTTCTGTGGCAGTTGTAGTCACTTCTTACTTGACTAAGTAAGTGTTGCAAAGCACAGCTATTACAGATGTTTGTAATTTGCTTTACCAAGCTGTTTGTCGACAAGAAGGGAAGGAAGAAAACAACCTGTATTGTCACCATAAGTATTTCTAGTGCTAATAAGAGTATCAGCAGAGGAAGTCATAGGGTATGTTATCCACAGCAAATCTTGCTGGCTCTCTCCTTTGCTGTCCTCTCAGAATACTCCTGGCCTTTAAGATCTTGAGCATATGAATGAAGCTAATTTCAGGTTTCATAAAACAAGTGTTTTACCAAAGGAAGTCATTGCACTGTCATTTAATTTTATTTTAGATTTAGTGCTGCTGAATTTCTGAAGAAAGATAGAGGCAAAAATTTAGTATAGACTTGGTTTGGAAGTTTGAGGTGTCATTGCTCATTTTTGACCTATTGCTACAAACAGTACAGTCCACAGGAGATTTTTTTCCTACCCGCCTGTGCTAATTCTTTTGCTGCTAATCTTACTTTGACATAATAATTAGAGTTTTTCCTGCTGCAGAGTTTGAAGCAAAAGGACATGTAGGATTGCGAAAAAACCCAGTAACACAGCTTCCTCTGTATTTTGTAGCAATATTAGGCAGCTTACTTGGAAGCAGTTCTGATTGCTTCAGGATAAGAGCATTACTGGTTTTAAACACACCCTCTCCCCAAATATATTTACATATTTGGAGACTTGAAAAATATGTGGCACTTAATATTTTTAAAGAAATAACCTTTATTCTTTCCATTGTATTTAGACAATTTGTAAGAGAGTCAAAAAGGAATAAGGAAACTCAAGACCATGTGCTTAAAATAACATATGCTTAGATGCAGAGTTAATGACTTGATTTGTTTGTTTTGTTTTGGGGGGATTGTTTTGTTTGTTTTTCTTAATTCTAAAGTTCAGTTCCTTATTCTAAAAGACTCTTGGATAATGAATGGATTATAAAATTTTACCTCAGAGGATACATCACATCTGAAATGTAAAGCCACTAAGACCTGCTTTAAGTTTGGGCTCTGTGTTGCATGTTTCATGTTCCCAAACAGCAGCTTCTGTGAGAGATGGACTAGTTGGATATGGACAGTATGACCTGGATCCTTCATTCATTAAGTTCTATTTACTGGGTAAGAAATTACAAATAATTTCTTTCCTGGCAGAAACCTGTTTTATTTAGATACAGAGTTTAATCTGTTGAAGTAATAGTAAAAACATTTAATTAGGGTTATTCTTAACAGCCTTCTAAATCCCGAAACAAAAGTAGAGATAATCTACTTTTAAGAGTGTGTGGGTGATGTGTATTAAAAGCAACTGAGGTGCTGCCCCAGTAAAAAGTGCCACTTATTGATCCTATTGTTTGTGTATGTTTTAAATATTTTCAGAACTTTTAGTAATTGAGTTTATCTGTAAAAGCAAGATGTAAGCAAATGTAATTCCTCTGGAGTCGAGAAACTATTAGACTGGATCAGTAGTTCAGTATATGCCATAGAATAGTTTCTCATTTAGGATCTTAATCATGATGATGCTAATAGCACTCCTTTGCCTAGCTGATTGCCTTCGTGTTTGTGATCCTCTGTTACTGTTGCCACAAGCTATTTAACCTATCAGGAGCCGATCAGACCATCATTAACCAGGCTTTAGGTCTTGTTGTTTTTCAGTCTTTATGGGGGGGGGGGGGAGAAACCCCAGCCCCAAACCTCCAAATTATTTGCATTCATCCCCGGATAAATGATAAATTAAGTGCTGGCTAATGTTTTCTAATGGTCCGTTTCACCTATGTCAAACAATTCAGGAAACAATCGGGTTCGTGGTGGGGTGGGGGGAAGGAGAGGAGGGTGGGGAAGGGTGCTCAGGACACCACCCCTGCCAGGCCTGCAGCCCCACAATTAAACCGCTTGCACCATTCACAGATTCGACTTGCGCGTGTCTCCCTTTTAATTCTTCATCTTCTGTACCCCTGCGACTGAAGGGGCAAGTAAAAAGCTCACTTTAATTTCTGCTTTTAAAGGGGATTCCGTGTTATTTTGTGTCAGTTTGGGGCTTTTTGGTAGCCAAGGGGTGGGAAGGACAAACTCTTCAGTGCCACGTTTCTATTGCACATCAGCCTTTGCCCCGGGAGCGTCTCGGTGTGCCAAGACCGAGTTTCGATTGCGAGACAGCAAAACAGACCCTTCCATAGGGTTGTGGGTGGGGTTTTTTGTGGCCATAAATAACACCTAAGTTAGGTTTCCATATTGCCCATTTTACTTTCATACTTGGGTCTTTTCCTGCTGGGATCTTTTGCCCATGTTAAAAAACGATTGGCCAAATTTTGGCTGAGTAAATTATGAAATCAGAGGGATGTGGTTTTATTCTTTCCTGAGTTTTTCTTTCCAGGGGCAATTAAAAGTGAGAGATTGGTTAAACATTAGAACATTATTATTTTAACTGGTTTTTGAGCCCTCAGTGCTCAGCAGTTCCTTGGAATTCCTGATTTGCTGGTTGGTGGCAGTTGATAAAAGGATGGGAGTTTCATTTTCCTGCCTTACTGGGCTTCTCTCTCGTTCCTGGGGCAAATATCCTGTGGACTGAATGGATTCAGAGCTGCTCCTGTATTTCCCTCAGTCAGCAATCCCTTGGGAATACTCCTAATGAACGCTGTACGTTACTATTTATGGGTGACTTACGTTCCAGAGCGTCAGCTCTGCAGGTGTTGTAATTATTGTGGAATTTGCTCTGGTAACCGCATGGAAGGACTGGTTGATCTGTCCTTCAGGTTTAAAACAGGCCCTGAATATCTTCTGTAGATCTTTTGCCGAGGGAGAACATTAAAATCGGGCAGTTTGCTGGAATAAAAAGGAAGTTCGTTACAGTGAAAGATGATTGGCAGGGAAGAGTAAATATTGAACATCTGTAAATTAAGTTTAGAGCCAAGACTTCCTAGTTCAGCAGTTTAAAATTTGCACAGAGTGGGAGTGGATGATTTGTTTCTGCATTTGATAAAATGATAATGGTGTTACTTATTCAGTTAAAAAGAAAGAGTGATTTTATTTGGTTTGCAACCCCTGCAGTAGTTTGTAAACACTGAGCCATCAAAGATATGTTTTCTCTGCCTGAACTGTATTTAAAAACCAACAAATTAGTGAACGGGAAAATCTGGGTTTGCTGATGAACTGCACATGTTTTTTCGATCTCGTGTTGTTTTTTTTTCCTTTTTTCCTCTATCTCTCCTTTAATAACTGGGAGTTGATTCCCGTTTTACACTTTCTCCATGTGAGGGAAGACCCGAGACTTCCCTAAATCGCAGCCCAAGCCTCTGATTTCCAGCCGGTGTTTACAGGAGCGGTTCTGCAGCTACACCTTCATTTGGAGGGTTTAAAGCCGACTGCAATCCCATCCCTTTCTCCATCATTTCTGGATGAGGTTTCCTAGGTTTTCCGGTTGTCAGCTTGCTGCTGGAGCTGCAAGGTCTAGGATGTTGTGTGGGGCTGGGAATCTCCCTCTTTGTTTTCCTATTAGGAGCTTGACCTCTGGAACCTCTTTGGAACATTGGAGAGGACTCGGCTAAATAATGGGCTGTGCTCTAAGTGCATCCAGCTGGAATTGTGGCCTGGGATGGGGGGAGGGAGGACTGGAAGCTTTGGATGCCATCATGAAGCAATTAGACAAGCTACTTAATAATTTATAGCTCGCTGTCTTAAGGGTTGGGAGCATTTGGGCTGAGGAGGGTTTTGTTTAACCTTTCAGGGCTCGCTCTGAATATCGAGGTTAGAAATGATTTTCCTTTGAAGAGAATCCGGGAGCAGATGACTTTGTCATCTATTAATTAATGCTTTGTCTTGCTACCTAAATAGAAGAGTTTGCACAGATCTCTCTGAGCTTCAGGACAGGAAAGCCTTTGGGAACCAGAAAACAAACAGGAATTTTTTTCCTTGCAAATCTTGTCTTTGTTAAATTCTATTTGGTTGGATTTCCTTGTAACTTGGTGACTTTTTATTATTCTTTATTATTTCTTCTTTATTATTAAATTTATTATTAAATCTGTTAATTACTATGTTTATGGTTAGATGTATTATTAAATTTATTTATTATTAGATTTGTTATTGAATTCATTTATCATATATTTATATTTATAGATTATTCACTTGTACGATTTTTTCTATAATTTATCATTGAATTTTTTATCATCAAGTACAATATTTAATACAATACAGCATTTAAAATAAATGTAATATTTAACGTGGAAGTATAATTCTGGGGAAGGGAGGAAAGCAGTTGCATATCTGCTGGATTTCAGTAGTCTTGGTGTAAATTCAGTGTACTTGGTGTTGGTGTCAGTGTCTTGGGAATTACACTGAATCTTACACTGAAATAACTTCTAGTAGTTCAATATTTAAGAAAATCCTGAGATTCCCAATGTTTGCTGCAGCAAAGGACGAAAAGCTCAGCTGGGTTTTCAGGTGCCAGAGGATCCAGTTGCTCCTTGTACAAAACACGGTCTATGGGAACTGGATCCACTGGGCACTTCCTAAATGTTATCAAATAAAAATCCTGAGGGATTTCTAAGGATAGAACCTCAAGCATTTGTCTGGAGAAGATATATTTATATACATTTTATATATACATAAATGTTGCTGACGTTCTTGGATGTGACTTTGGTCTCCCATCATTGAGCAGCTGCTTTATAGATATCTAAATATGTATTTAGATATATATATTTATATGTGTGTAAATATATACATCTATATACACACAGAAACTGGGAGGCATTTTGATGACCACACTTAACAACTGTTTCTTTGGCTTATCCCAGTTATTGCAAGGCTGTTATTCAAGATTTAGCCCATTATTTGCTTTCGTATTGCTTTGAATTCAATTCTGGAGAGCTGCAGAGTTCCCAGAGTTACAGTGTGGATTCATTTTTCCCTACTTTATCCTTTGTTCCCTTTTTGCCATCGAACTCATTTGTTTTTCCAAGGACTCTTCCCTTTGGGGGAACTTTATTGCGCAGTCTCTTGCAATTAAAAAAATGTTAAATTTATTTGTTTTTTCCTAAAAGCTTTCAACCCTCACGCTTAAATTCTCCCGGAGCTCCTTGCTCACACTTCGACTGTGCTTAACAGAACTCTTTGGGTGATCCTATTTCTACTTTGAACTCTTCCATTGGTGGTCATTTCAGACTGCTCTGATTTATTTTCCCAATAAATGAATAAACTCGGGGCTCAAGAGCTTGTCTTGTAACCAGTAGTTAATACACAAATAAAAAAGATTAACTTGGCTTTTTTAAGAAGAAGAGCCCCAAAGAAATTCAATCCAAATAATCATAGTTTGCTTTCGCTGTAGGATTTCAGTCTTGTGGGGTTTTTTCCTCCTTTTTTCTTGACTTGACCTGGAAGCAAATTAAGGAACTGGGAAGCACGTGGTCTATCTGCTTTTAACTGGGCATTTTCTGGCTTTCCTTAGTTTGTGGCAGAACCTTAAAAGCCCTTCTATCTAAATTTCAGAAGAAAACAGGAGGACATTGCGCATCTCTGGTGAAAAATTAGCCCACAAGCCGTTGAGAAAGCAGAGGAGATTACCAAACACGCCGATCCCAAAAGATCACAGAGGGTTTTTTCCACTTCTCCCGCTTTGGAATTGCCCAAAGCCAAGAACTCTGCGCCTCTCCAGGCCTTAACTTTAGTTTGAATTCAGGACAAAGCTTAACACAGACTGCACAAGGGCTCCTCAGGTTCTGCCCCAAGCTGAGGAAAGGCAGGAAATGCCCAGTTAGGAGGACATGGACCATATGCTTCCCAATCCGGAGCTGCCAGACCCAGCTCCTTCCCCGCTGTGTCCCTGACTCAGAGACCAGATGGTTCCTTTCTCCCAGCACTGGGCACTTGCTTCTCTCAGTTGTTCTGCTTGTCTGATAATACCAAATCCATGAGGTTTTCTATAAATATATATCAATATATAAGTGTGTATATATAGTTCCTGTGGGTGGACCTAAACTTAGCAAAAGTTGAGCCTGAATAAATCCATGTTTTAAGCACCCAAAGACAGCCTTTTTTCTTTCCCTTCTCCTCTGGCTGCTTTTCACCACTTGATTTGCTAGACTACTTTTTCTGAGCACAGATTACCTTGCTGATTTTTTGGTGTTTGTTGTTTTGGTTTTTTTCTGAGCTGTTCCTCTTAAATTCTTTCTTAAATGAGCAGGAAGGAAATTCCCCCCCCCTTTTTTTTTTTTCATACAAACAAAGTCCAACTGAGTTGGACTCGGATGTTCTTGGCAGCTGTTTAGAGTTGGCTTGTCTTACAACTTCAGAGAAAAATTGCTTTCTAATAGACTGTTTTTCCCTGCTTTGGCACCCGTGTCCTGGGCTGTGGAAGGGTTTTTTTGGCTCCAGATGTTTGAACATGAACACAACCTTTACCATCTCCGCAGGATTGCTGCCAGCTCTTCCTGTGGAAAACAGAGATTTCTTTTTCAAAAATAATACCTTAAAATGGCAAATTTAACCCCATAAAACAGTAGTAAAGAGACTTTAAGATTAGTAAAATTTTACTTAAAATTTGGTATCATTTGTATGTCTGTGTTTTCTTGTATTTTGTCGCTGCTACTGTTTGGTTTACAAAGGGCAAAACAAAACCACGGCAGAGCCCTGGATATACTTTTAAAGAGCAGCTGAAGGAATGTGGATGTCATCCCAAAAGGTTTTTCCTCTAGGATATAGGAGGGCAGATGTTCAGGAACGTGCTTTGCACGAGGGAATGTTGTTGTTAAATTCCTTTCTGCTTCCACTCAGGGTTAATTTGAAGTCTTGGGAAGGTAGGAAGTTTTATAGGGGAAAATGAGGGAATTATAAAAGCAGTGATCCTTAAAAATCACTGCCGCTTCTGAAAAGGTGGGTGTGAGCTTTGGGGCCACCTTTCTTGTGGAATGCCGGGATCAGTGATCCCCTTTAGACCTGGTTTAATTATTTACAGCAGCTCTGGTATGGAACATTCACCAGGGACCTTCTCACGGCAAAGTTTTGTGGCTTCACAGAACATGGGCGTTGTTTACTTTTCGCTGCTCTATGGGAAGAAATCCCCCAAGATTTTTAGGATTTTCGGGGACCTAAAATGGAGTTGTTTTAACAGCTCCACCAGGGCAGTGCCCATCCCCTGTGCTGGCCCTGCTGAAGCACCTCCACTCCTGGGGCAGGTTTGGGCTCCTCGCAAGAAGGACATGGAGGGGCTGGAGCGTGCACAGGGAAGGGAATGGAGCTGGGAAGGGTCTGGAGCAGCAGGAGCGGCTGAGGGAGCTGGAGGGGCTCAGCCTGGAGAAAAGGAGGCTCAGGGGGGACCTTCTCGCTCTCTACAACTCCCTGACAGGAGGAGTGAGCCGGGGCATGGGGGGGGCCAGGCTCTGCTCCCAGCGAACAAGGGACAGGAGGAGAGGGAACGGCTTCAAGCTGTGCCAGGGGAGGGTTAGATGGGATATTGGGGAAAACTCCATCATGGGAAGGGTTGTCCAGCCCTGGCACAGCTGCCCAGGGCAGTGGGGGAGTCCCCATCCCTGGAGAGATTTAAATTCCATGTGGATGTGGCAACTGGGGACATGGGTCGGTGGTGGCCTTGGCAGTGCTGGACTCGATGATCTTAAAAGGCTTTTCCAGCTGAAATAATTCTATAACAAGGGACAGGGGACAAGCCCAGCCCCAGTGCCCCTCCAGGACAGCCGCTGCCGTGCCCAGAGAAGCCGCTGTCCCTCCTTGTCACCATCAGCATGGGAGGAGCAGCAAGCTGGGCCTGCTGAGCTTGATGTTAACATTCAATCCCAGGAGGATAACACCCAGTTTTGCATTCGGCCTTGGGAAATCTTGGCTCAACCCTGTCATCTTGGGGAAGGAAGACTGACAATTCCAGGCAAACAGGTGATTTCTCATGCTTTGAACTCGGATGCTGCCTTGGTGCCGAGACTTGAACTGGAGTAGTAGAACATGGGCTGTAGATCCTTGAGAATGTCATTTTTCAGCTCAGCTCAGCAGGAAGATCAAAGAAACTTCTGGTGCTGTTGGAAAATGGCAGAAATTTGAGCTGTCCCGAGTAATCAGTGGTTTTTGCTCTGGCTGATGCTTAACAAAGGCTGAAGTTTGGAGCTGTGGGAAGGAAACAATACCTGGAATCTGGTCCTGTTGGGAATTTCTTCCAAAATCCCTTGCCTGAGTAGGTGGATGGTGAGATTTTGTTTCATTCTTATGATTTTGGTTATCAGCTCACATCAACTTGATGATCAGCTGTCAAGAGACTGGAAAAAACCTTTCCATGGCCACATTTCTCCTAAAATTCTTAAGCTTACCAGTTTCTGCTGTATTTCCCTGCAGGATACCACCCCACCAGTTTTTATGTCCTCCTGTGAATGTGTATTATTCAAAAAAAACCACTTAAATGGGATTCCCCTTATCCAGAAAGGGTTTTTTTTAAGTGTTTATGCTGCTTTTTCTCCGCTGAATGATCATCAGTCCTTTTTCCTGCAGCAAGTTCCAAACCAGCAGAAAGAAGGGTCTCTGGTGTCTGCTGGCCCCAGATTCTCATCTGGCTGACCAATCCAGCTGTTTTATTTAGGAAGTCCAAGCCTTTGTTTTTCCATAACTGGATCATGATGCCAGAACTCCTTGGCAGGTGCTCCCTTTTCTTTTCGGGTTTCCAAGGGAGCACTCGGGTTGTTTGTTCAGCTGACAGAGTTGTCCAGCCAAGGCGAATCATCTTCATCTGGTTTTTAGAAAATTACCTTTTAGGGCTCTTTGTCTTCCAGTGAGAACCTGTGAAACTCTTCCCAAACATAAAAGGGCTCTGGCACCGAGGAAAAGTTTCTTGTGGAAAATGGCATTAACAGGTTAAATCCCTGCTCACGGGGTGGAAGGACCAGTGGCATTTGCACTGTGCACCTGTAACATTTGAGAATCTCTTTTCCATGCAAATATGTGTTTTCTGAGATTTTTGAGGACAAGATGCTTTGCTAATTAGTCCCAAACTCCGTAAATTATAAATATAAAGCTGTAGAAACGGATTGTCTGTGCACAACCTTTATTATCATCATCTCCTGTTAGAGGGACTAAGATTTCAGCAGGACTAAAAGTAGATTTTAGGAATTAGTGTTGAACAGAATTGACAAGAAATATTATTTTTTTAAATGATTTAATTAATAAATAGTGACTTCTGAGTAGTGATAATGATTTGGTCTTGTAAATTTTGCCAGACAGCCCAAATACCAAAACTTACCCAATTCATTCAAAAGATGGCATTGTGTTTTCAGGCAGATTTTCATGTTTTCCCCACAATTCAGCTAATGCCAAAAACTGCCTTAATTGCAAGTTCCGTATTCTGAAGATCTCACAAGCTCTGGAACTAATTACCTGATGCAGAATTAATTTTAGAACTGTGATACACTTCAGAGCAGGAACATTCCCATTGTTATAAATTGATCAGTGAATAGGAAGTGAAGCACAACCAATTTCTTAGTGATTTGCCAGCTGTTTTAGGGTGGAAAAACACCCAGCTTTGTGCTCCATGAAGCACCAGGGCTTTGGAAGCATGTGAACCTTTAATTAAGAAGTTCCCACAGAATAGGAAATGCTGACCTGGAGGATGCTTCCAGGGAATAACACAGAGCAGCTTCAGTGCTTTGGTAAATTAATTCAGAAAGGTGTTTGGTTTGTTGTGTTTTTTTTTTTCCAAATGCTGAATATTTTAAAAATGAACCCTCCTGAATGGCATTATTTAAAAAAAAAAAAAAAAAGCAAACTACACATGGAGTGGTTTATTAATATAAATCAGTGCAAAGTCCCCCCAGTGAGGATGAGCAGTCCCAGGCTCTGGGCTTAAATACAGTTTTAGTCTCTGAATTCAGAGACAGACAGGTCACTTCTCAGGCTCATTTTTAGTCAGACTTTCTTCTCTGCTCCCCTTTGAGCCCTTTTAACGTTTCACTGCTTTTTGAACCAGCTTAAAGTGATTTGAAGCAGACCTGTTAAGGTTACAAGGAGTGTGCACAGTCTTAATTTGTTACCTCAAACTCAACTAACCCGCGTTAAAGAGATGCCAGGCCTATATTTCTACATCACAGGTCATCAAGAACTCCCCAGCTGTGTATTCCTCACTATTCCTGATTGCTTGGAAATCCTTTTGCCAGAGCCCGTGGAATTCACGAGTTCTCGAGGGGCAGTTCACCTGTGGTGAGAGGGGCTTTCTGAGGGAACACAGGAGCTTTAGGGCAGAAAACAGGAGCTTTAGGGTGGAAACTGCATCTCTTGGGCCGGCATAGGATGATTTGTGCAGCTTTTTAGAAAATACCCCAACTTCTCTGGTTCAGGAGGAGCTGGGCGCCTTTGTGAGGCACTTCGGTGGCTGAGGTGCTGTTGCTACTATTGGTAAAGCCTTTTGCCTTAGTTTTGCTTCTGAATTTAGGGAAATATGTCATAAAATCTCAGGATCTTTGAGGTTGGAAAAGACTTTTCAGGATCATTGAGTGCCCCCTGTGCCCAATGCCCACCTTGTCCCCCAGCCCAGAGTGCCACGGCCAGTCCTGCCTTGGACACCTCCAGGGGTGGGGACTCCAAACCTCTCTGGGCAGCCCCTGACAGTGTTTAACAACCCTTTCCATGAACAAATTGTCCCTAATATCCAATCCAAACCTCCCTTTAATTCTTCCCGGAAACTGTGTATCACCAGAATCCAGCAATCTGTGTTTTAGAACCTCGTGCTCAAGTGGAAGTAAAATTGACCTGGGGAATTTTCCTTAACTGAACTTCCTCAGTTAACATCCTAATTTTGATAGTAGATACGGGGTTTTAAAGTTTTCTTAAAATCCCTCTTCCTACAGGCTCTGTGGATCTGTAATTCTGAAGTGCTTGTTTTTATTATGGTTTCATCTGGCTCTTTGGATGACTGTTCCAGTACATAATTTTAACATCATATTTTCAGATCATTTCCAGCCTATCTTTTAAATTTACTCTTTTTTTCATATCTCTCTACACTGTCCTGTAATTATATATGAAAATGCATATTCTGTAATGTCATATTTTGATCTGACCTAGTTTGGCCTATTTGCTGTATTTTTAGCATCCCAGTGTTTTCATTTTTGTACAGTTCTTTTTCTTGTTTTTTGTGGACATCTGCATGAACTGAACATCTCTTCACCTCCCAGAAAATCACTTCAGGATTGACTGAACCATTAAATCACTTCAAAAACCCTTTTTGAACTCCTATTCTACACTAGTTGGAAAGCAGAAGTTTTGATTTTCAGGTTCCTATACAAACCAGGCTTAGGAGTCTGGATGAGGCAGTGATGTGGCTTGACAAGTCTCCTCCAAAAAGGCTTTGGTTAGATTATAAATGCATCTTTTTTTTTTCCTCTTTTTTTTTTTCTTTTGGTGGGTAAAGAAAACATTTCCCTTTTTAGAAGGAAAGTAATAGCTGGTTGAAGCTGTGAAGGGCAAGAGGGCTGTGTAGATGGCTTATCAAAG
>JAWMRA010000078.1:51150864-51208208 GCA_035584735.1 Pseudotriccus pelzelni | reverse complement strand
CCTGCCTGCCTGCCTGTCTCTGCCTGCCTGTCTCTGCCTGCCTGTCTCTGCCTGCCTGTCTCTGCCTGCCTGCCTGTCTCTGCCTGCCTGCCTGCCTGTCTCTGCCTGCCTGTCTCTGCCTGCCTGTCTCTGCCTGCCTGTCTCTGCCTGCCTGCCTGTCTCTGCCTGCCTGCCTGCCTGTCTCTGCCTGCCTGTCTCTGCCTGCCTGTCTCTGCCTGCCTGTCTCTGCCTGCCTGCCTGTGTCTGCTTGCCTGCCTGCCTGTGCTTGCCTGCCTGCCTGTGTCTGTCTGCCTGCCTGTGTCTGTCTGCCTGCCTGCCTGTCTCTGCCTGCCTCTATTTTACTTTGCATTTTGAAATAGATTTGGAAGTATGTAGTTCGTAACTAGTGCATTATAGATTATTTGTGTAATTTTTCCCCTCAACTTCTTGATTTTTGGTTGTGGTTTTATAAATAGTGGATATAACATTACTTGTGCTCTTTATATTGGTCTTAGTCTTACTGTGACCAGTTGTCTCAACAGGGAAGAACCTGAACAAATTTGCCCAGGAGCAGTTAATGGGAGTTGCAGAATTCTGGTTTAGCTTACGAAGAATTGGGGAAGGATAAAAGTATTTTAAAAATATGTGGTATTTAGGTTAATTCCTACAACTGTGGCAAAAATGGTGTGATAAACCAAGAGGTTAATGTTACAACTGGAAGAGATTTCTTAAAATGTCTGAGCATTGGTGCATTTTTCAGCAAGTATTGTCAGGAGTTACTTTGTCCGTGCAGCTTTGCCAGCAGATTTTATAGAAAGCAATGCTGAAATCTAGGTGGGTTTTGGAAGTTCTATGTACCTGAATCAAGCCTGTCTAAATCAGTGTGAAATAGCTACTGTATAATAAATTATCTCATGTAAATTTTGCATTTGAATGTATATGAATAGGAGGCATTTTTTTTTCAACCTTAAATAATCCCAAGGAATGGTGTAACCCATGTTGATAGGTTTGATAAAGAGTCCTTTATGGTTGAGAGAGACTGTAATTTCCTGATTGTTCTTCATGCCTCCCCTTGTGTTTTTCACTTTCATACAGTTGTGCTGTTCAAGATGCATTGTATTCCCAAAGACCGCTTCCAGTAGTGTGGATCAAAGTAGTACCTATGAACACCCTAACTACCCAGAGTCATTTCTGAAAAATTAAACATGCTATGTTTGCTTGCATGCTGATTGGGGCACTCTGGTTGCTGATAGCAATCAGTATGAACTTCCCTACTGCTGATGTAATGATGATGAATGCTGTGACACTGCTATTTCAGACAGCTCTTCTCAGTGGATGCAAAACACTTGTTAATGAATTGAATACAACTAGAGCAGAATCAAGTAAAACAGGGAAAGGATTTACTTGCCTTTTTTTTTTTTTCTTTTTAAACCCAACACATTAAAAGAAACCCCTCAAAAATTAAAAATAAACCAAAATAAATGCAGAAGGTTTAAGTTTGCAAGAAACATAAACCAGTCTAACATGCAAATTGAGAATTTAGATGCTTACACTTCAGCACTGCAACAACATTACTTGCTTCAGTCTAAGTCAGTGAGCCTATTCCTATGAATAAAGATTGCATGGTCTGGTCTCTAAAACTAATGTATGCAATATAAATAAAATTATTTAATAAGTAGTTCAGAGAGAAGAAGGGGCACAGAGCTGAAGATTTCTTGAAAACTCCAAATCTATGTTCAGGAAGGGTCATGTTTCCTGCTCTTCCTGTCACAGGCCTGCTCCAGTGGTTTTGGTTAGTTTGCACTGTAAGAAAATGAACAAAAAGATGTGGTTTTTTTTCTCCCCAGTACATTAATATGATTATTTTTACTACTGTAAGGCACAGTTTTATAACCAACATACATAAGGACTGGAAGTTAAATAATTTCAAATTGCTTGAAAGAATTTTTCTTTTTGAAATAAGTTTCCAACATATTGTCATTTGTTGACAATTCTTTCAAAAGAGACAGTTTTCCTCATTTAACTAGTTCATTCCACTAGCTTGTTCCTAAAATTCCTCCAATATAATATGCAGTTGGTGAAGGTTTACATTTATGTTTTAAAAAGAAGAGACACACTGGCAGGTTGCTGTTTTGAGAGGGATCAGGTTTAAAATGGGGATCTGGAATTAATTGTGCAGTGGGTTCAGGTTTTAGGGAAATTACAGTAGGTTCGAGCATGGTTGTATGGGAAAAAGTCATGAATGTTTGCTTTCAGGAAGGAATGTTTATCCCTCTATTTACCTGTGAAAGTTCAGGCTTTTGCCCATATATTGTTATAGTATTTTCTTGCCATTTATATGCACATGGAGATGCTGGATAGCCAATGGAAGTAGCTTTCTGGTTTTTTGAAAGTGGAGCTTGCTGAGGAATAGGTACAGATTGTCTCAGCCTGGGGGTAGGAACAGGGAAGTCACTGACCAACATGCTGGAGAGAGAGAGCCACATACACCATAACGTAAGCCACTTTGGATTTTAATGTGGATACAGTGTCAGGCTGGCTTTTTAAAATGCCTTGTGATAGGGGTTAACAACCAGTGGAAAGAAATCTTTACATTATACTGTACAGTTTCTTTTTTCTTTTTTTTTTTTGGTGAACAGTAATTCCCACATCTTAGCACAATTTCTGAGAGAAAATAAAATTCACAGCCAAAATTAAGGAGACTGATTCTAAAAGATCTGCGAGTCTGATTTGTATTTTCAGCTTGGTCTTAAGGAGAGCAAAGATTTTGGAGGTACCATATTGATTTCATGTTGACTGCTTCCCTATTGGCAAAACGTACGAAAACACATACATCTAATTGTTAGTCCTGCCAGCTCTCCTGGCTTTCCTTACTTTCCCTGCCATGCATACCAGTATGTAGTTGATACAGCACTGGAGTGTGGCTGGGTCTGCAGGAATTCTTGCAGGGGCCCATGCCCCATGTGTGTAGGTTGGGAGCAGAGGAAGGAAGACACAGGAGGAAAGACCTGCAGTGCCAGGGCCACTGGCTTGTGGTGCAGGGTGTGGAGCTGAGTAAGCAAGTTTACTCCGGCAGTGTTCCCTCTTCCATGCTGACATGAATCAACTGGATATAAACTAAGCAGACTTGAAACAGAACAGGTACCAAGAGCAGATGTTTATATCAGTTCTTGGCCAATTCTGCAATTTCTGTCCAAAAATTTAAGTGCTACTTAGGCCTCTGTTCTGCATCTGATGGGAAATGTGGATGTCTGCTAGTCTTTCTTCCATTAAAGAAGGTGACCCTAAAGCACCAGAAAAATCTCATTGGTAGTCTTTTAGGGAAAGAAAAAAAGTACTCAAGAGAATGGATGATGCCAATGTGAGCAGCCACGTGTTGCTCTTGAATTGCAGATGACCCAAAGATGCTTTTTAGAAGATTAAGGGTTTCTTCAGTACCTTCATCTTCTTCTTTTTCTGAGCAGTGGTTGGATCAGTTTGTAATCCTGCCATGGTGGAGAGGGAAAGGAGGTAGAGATAAGTGGGGGTTCCTTGCACATATCTGCACAGGCATGTGTGTGCAGGAGGCAGTGGAACTGCTGTAGATACCTGTCATCAAAGGTTTCTGTGACCTTTGTCCAAATGTTTCATGTCACTTCACTGACTTTGTGGAGGCAGAGTATGTGGCTTCTTCCTTTCTAGTTGCGTAGGGAGTATAATTGCTTCTTTTCATGACTTTAAGCCAAAAGAAACATGCTTGTGAACTAACAACCAAACAAGTTTTGGGGGGGATGTTCTGCAGCTTCCTCCTCAAATTTTTCCAAAGTTACTCTCTTCCATGTAAATGAAGATGCCACCTGAATAGCAGTCTTAGCCCTCAGAAGGCAAAAGAGAAGAAAAATAGCCACAACTGAAGATGTATAGCTTTTTAAATTCCTTCTGAGACAGCACAGAAAGTTTTCTTCTTAGAGGATGTTAAGTTACTCAGAGAGGGTTATTCAGAGGATAGGAGTGTGTATTGAAGGTCTCACTCATGCAGTGGCTGGAGGATGGGTATAGGCAGATTTTGGTGTTCATGTGTCTAGGGCTGTACAGAGAAAACAAGCACGTTCTTTTCGTGTGTGAACAGCTTGGCAGCAATGCAAGGGACTTAAAAGCAAGCTATACATGAGAACTGACCAAAGCTGTGGGGATGGTCTTGCATGAGGTGTGCAAGGGCAAAAGGGGAGGAAGCATATGAGAAATTTGGAAAGGTACTGTTTACAAAGCTTGTGTGAGATATCTCCTCAAGGAGATTTGTGCATTGCTGGGTGAAAATGAGGGCTGTTGCATGTTGAGTATTGTTAGATCTCTCCTGCTCCCTATTTAAGACACCTGACGTTCCCCTTAGTTCTGGTAGGAAGTTGTTTCACAGATCACAACAATATTTATAGCGCTTTCACAGATAGATATTGCAAGTAGTTTTAGAAATACTCTGCTAAGGCAAGCAGAGCTTTGTTATTTCTCTTTTTAGCAAACAAGAAACTCAAGGGAAGAAAAATGCCTTGCCAAAGCTTAGACAGTAGGTCAGTGGCATAGAGTCTCTGATATCTAGCCCAGATCCCTGGCTGTGCTGACTAGCTAAATAATGATTCATTTAGTGATTGGGCTCTTCTTTGATCCCTACTATATAACAATGAGGCTTTGGAGTGTTTTACTGTACTATTAAAAAGAACTCCTACTAGGAAGGTGGGAAGGGTAAGGTTTACTAGACAGTGATGAATTGGCTTTATAGCCCCTTTTTTTGGTTTTATTTTGGTTTTGTTTTGTTTGGATTGATTTGGGTTTGTTTCCTTTTTTTTTTTTTTTGACTGTCAGAATGGAGGAAACAGGTTCGTAATGTAATTACACTTCATTATATTTTGTGGCTTTTTTTGAAGCCTTTCTTTTTTATTTTATTTTAGAACAGTGGGACTTCCTTCTATTTCAGACCCGTTTCGCTAATGACTGCAGTGCTGCTCAGAGCAGAAAATACTCTCTTTATTTATTATTATTTTTCGTTCTTGTTGCATAGGTTCATGTTCAAACTACCTAAGTACTGTTTCTAAGCATGGTGTGTGCTGAATTTTCATGATTTGTGTAAAGCTTACTTGGACAGACAAGTGTGCATCACGTTAAGCTGCAGACCAGTGCTTGGAAATGCTTGTCTTCACAGCCCAAGATCCCTTCAGTCCTGGGGCCTGATGTGCCTGCACTGGTGCACAAGCACCCCTTTGGAAGTCTGTAGTCTTCTTGGGTTTATATCTGGAATGTAAAAGATCTAAGAATAAGGAGAAATGATCTGCAGGGTATAAAATGAATGCATCACTGGAGAGAACACTGAGAAGAGCCAGCAAAGGCAAAATAATCAGATACACATCTCTATAGAACTTTCAATTTTCAATGTTTTCATGCAAAAGAAAGTGATCTCATTATGTGCCACCAGCAATAATATTTGCCTTTCCCTGTGGTTTTCAGGGTGTTGCTCCAATGCACTTTTGTTTGAGTTAGATTTCTGAACAAACAAAGTGAGAGGTGTTTACAGAAGTAAGACAAGGTGTGGAGATAGATGGGATAATTCCCGCTGCAGTGGGTTGGGGTAGCGTGAAAGCTGAAATTTAAATATTTGGCTTCTAGAGTCAACATGAAGGTCTGTCTTGATTTTTTCTTTATTTGTGCCAAGGTGCTCTGGACATAATAGAAAAATACCATTTTTTTCCCCATTGGATCCATTAAAATCCTACAGGATTGAAAAAAATGGACCTACCCATCAGGCAGGCAGCATAGTGGTTTTTCATGATGATTCCATTTAAAGGCAAACATGCTTATTTCTGGTGTTAGTGTTTCTTTAAATTCCTCAGGAATTCATGCATGCAAACATAATTTGATGAGCATACAGAAATGGCCTGTGAACTGCTAATTCAGTTGTGCTGCAGGCTTTTCTTCAGGTGAGAGGTGTGAAAAGTTTTGGTCTAAGATTTGGAACACTCTTTAAACTTTATGACTCTTGTTTCATTCAGGTATTAGTACAAGGAGAGCTGAAGTAATGAGAAGTCATCATGGAGGCGCAGTCCCATAGCTCTACCACTACGGAGAAGAAAAAAGTGGAGAATTCCATTGTGAAATGCTCCAGTCGAACAGATGTCAGTGAGAAAGCTGTTGCCTCCAGCACAACTTCCAATGGTGAGTAACAGCAGGGATTTACTAGCAGCCAAACCTACAGTAATTTTATGTTCACTGCATTCCTTGTGAATTGAGCATTTGCACCTGGATCAGTGTTTGTTTTAAGGAAAGGCTAAAGAAAATGAGCAAGGAGGGGGGGGGTGTGGTGGAAAGTGGTAGGGTACAATAAGGCCATTTTTGGCATCAGGCATAGTCTTTTTCTTCCAGATGTTCTAATTTGAGATGTAAATGTGCTAAGTTATTTATTATAGGAAGTTCCTGTTTTTGGCATTTTGGAAATTGTCTAGATTAGCCTGGCAGGTCTCGCAATTGCTTTGCATTCGGCCATTGAAATAGCTTACACTAGTTAGATAATTAGTTAATACTAAAGAGACAGAAGTTGCTCTGTCAAAATTAATGGCAAAGATCTTTTTTTCCCCTCCTCTTTTACAAATAAACTTGCTTCTTGAAAGGGCTGCCCCCCGCCCCCCAAAGTTCCTTAATGGCCAGGAACAAAACCTTAAGCTAGGAGTGTATCCTCCTGTGAATTCATTTCGAAGTTGTGAATGTACAGCGTGTAGATTTGCAAAACTGGAGTAGTTTTCTTAATCCTCCCCCGAGATTACCTCATTTGACAATTTTACATATTCCCTGCCTCTCCTGAGAATGTGTAATCCCAGCCCTAGCCCTTTCATTGTTCAGTGTAAGAGGGCTGAACTATTGGTTCCTGTTAATGTAAAACTCCCTTTGCATTAGGAGAGAAAATTGCTTGAAAAGGTGTGGGCAGAGTTTCGACCTGTGGATTTTGGATAGCTGAAGATTAACTGCTGTTTTTTGCAAATCAGTTTAGCAATGACTAAGAACAGAAGATATCTTTCTGTATATTTTGTACTCTTAGTGTGTTCCTGGCAAAACATTTTCTGTTCCAGCTTTCTGCTTCCATCATGCTCACTCATCTGGGCTTGTGGACCAGGTCAGATTCTTACTTTGATATCTTGAATAAAGGTTTCTGCTTTCTCAGAGAAACAGACTACAGCAGAAAATACATGAGTCCTAGATCCATGCTAGAGGGGAATCTCTGTGGGTCAGTAAAAATTAGGTGGCACTTGTCTCAGTATATGTGTGACTGGACTTCAGATTCAAAGCAAACTCATCACCTGCTGACCTGCTAGTTGGAGCTGATCCCCACAAGGGTATAGAAACTCTTGAGCAGCTATGGAAAAGGTTGCATCAGTTTTCTAAGGCATATGAAATTAGATCCTCAGCTGGTGTGAGTCAGCACAGATCCGTTGCTGTCAATGGAATTATGGTGGTTCACATTAGCTGAAGAGCTCTCCATTGTTTTTTTTGGGGTTTTTTGATAATAGGATTTTCCACATTGGCCCAACTTTTCAAACAGATGCACACTTCAACACATGCATATTCTTTGATGTGTCAGAGGTTTGTATTCAAACATGTCTCTGACTGTTTGCGCTAGCTTGAATGTTATTATTAAACATTTAGATTTAGAGGGCTAAAATTAGCCTAATTCTGACACTGATTTGCTCTGTGGTCAAGTATTTTTCTCTCTGTAACTGTAGTATTAGTTCTTAACTACCTGCTTTGCTTAGATGGAGTATTACTGCATGTCAGGGGCATCAAATTCCCAAGAGCTGGAAAAATTTTAAGTCTAATGAATGATTACAAAGTTTTGTCACTGGAATTATCCCCTATTAATGGAATGAGATGCTAATGTAGTACATAGTCTTGGCCCGAGGGTGCTGTTTCTTAAGGTAGTGACAATTAACTTTGTTTTCAGCAGGTAAGTGTTGGTCTTGTTAGTCTTCATATTTAGGTAAATTGCCAGGATCTGCAAGGTGGTTTGGGTTTCTAATCTACCTTCATGTATAAGAGAATAAACTACTTTCCAGAGATGCAGGGTTGGGCTTCAAAGGGATAAAAAATTCTATTCCTTCTTGAGTATGAAAAATTTCCTCTTAGTGTAGGGGCTCCAGGGAGCATGTACCAAAACAAATACTAATACCAAAACTTTAAGAACTTAACCATGAGTTTTACTGTTGCAATGTTTTAAAAGTTTTTGGAGAAGTGATTGTAATGATAATGAATTTCGGTTACAAGCACAATTTGCATGAAAGCTGGAGCTTGCATTGCATTTGCATCTTTTGTTCTTTAATGCTGGAATAAGATTACTACAGGAACATCTTCAGTAGGCATAAGATACCACTCCTACAAAAAGCAGCTTTTGTTGATTTAGTGCCTCTTTTTTGCGAGGGGCTGTGGTAATGTTAAATGTTGTGATTTGCATTTGAATACTCTGTTTAACAAGGTAAGGCAGCCTTAAAAATAACAAAAGGACAGAATGATCCTTGCTGTTCTTGTCAGAAGACTGATGTCATTGCAGAGCAAATCTGCCTATCAAACCAATGTCACCTCATAATCATATCTAATATCAGTGCTTCTGTCCTTCTGGACAACTCATGAATTAACAAAGTTTGCAGGGCAACGTGTACTTGAGTGACAAGTCTGAGGTGTGATGTACAAACTAGTATTTTCTCAGTAGCTCTGCTGTCTTCTGAAGGAGTCAGAACTTGGATCATAAACAGATTGAAAGCTACTAGTTACGGTTTTTATGTGAAGCTTTCAATCATGAAGAAACAAAGAAAATACACTATTTCAACAGCTCCCAGAAGTGAGTGACACACCCAGTAGAAGGATCTATGTTAAAATTGCTGTCGAGTGTGGAAAACTTTTAAATAGTATGACATGTAGACTGTTTATTGAAGAGCCTGGTGTTAACCTAGGTGCAAGGCAAAGAAAGTGAGAAAGGTGTCCTGGAAGGGGAGCTCACGAGTTAACCTAAACTATGCAGTGCAATTTCTGAGGCTCAGAAGGTACCCTCTGGAAGGTATTGGAGGGTACCCTTTGGAAGGTACCAGCTGCACTGTAACAGGCATGGGCCACAGTTTACATGCTGGCCACTTCTGCTGAGTTCCTGTCACTACTTAACACCGAAAAGATTTCTGCTGCACTCACCTAACTACAAACTCTGACTGTGTTGCTGAGATGCTAGCAATGTGTTAGATATGGGCTTGCCAGCATTTCCATTATAAACCCCTAATTTCAGGGATTTATAACTGAGCCATTCAAATGTGCTCCAGGACAAAACTTGGGGAAGGCCTTAGTGCTGGAGCAAATTAAAACTTCTTTTAAAAAACAATGATCAAAAAAGTAAAAAACCACCCAAATATAGTTTGAAATAACTAAGAAAAAACTTTGGCACCCTTTGGTACCTAGTGGGACCATTTTGCTTTGTTTTGAATTAATCTTTGCAAGCTTTTGATTTTTTCTTTTTTGTGTTTAGTTTTGTGTATCTTGACCAAACTGCATCCGGTCTAATATTATACATTTCTTTGCAAATTGTTCCTTTTACTGCCTTGTTTGATATATTTACTGCTAAGCTAATACTCAGGGAGACAAAAACTGCTAAAGAAAGCTGCTAATGGAGATGTTAATTCACAAAAGGCTGTGTGAATAAAAAGTTTGTGCTAGGGTATAGAGCTTACTTTTGGTTATTGTGGGACTCGATAGCTTCAGACTGATCTGCTTTGGCAAGGTTATAACAAAAACAAATAGTATTCGTGTCATGACTGTGTCACCGGCATTACACTGGAGTAACGAGGGCAATGTCCTGGACCACCTTGCTACCATAGTTATCAGGTCTTGTCTTCTCACGTGCACATCCTTGCCACTTTTCTGGAGACAAAGCAGTAAGACCCTGTTCCCTACCATGTCAGAGCTTGGATTTAGGTCATCGTGAAAGTTGCTGCCTGCACACCCACGTTTCTATCACGTTGCAAAGAATGGCTTTCTGAAAAGTCGTGTCCATTGATAAAATTGTTTACATTAGTTCTGTACTCCCCTTGGACAGCCTTTGCCCGGTTTTGCAGGTCATTGAACCCGCCTTGCTTAGACCTCTGTTGGGTAGCACAGTACCTCGTGTAATTTCAAGTGATTCCAGGATTAAAAAGAAATCTTCAGGTGAACGCCGTAAGGGTTGCAGTGACTTGGCCTTGCTGAACCGCGATGCGCGCCGACACGAAGGCTTGTTGCCAGCCGCTCTGCCGGCGCGGGCGAGCGGTGTGCCTGCTCCCGCAGCCGGGCACACGAGCCGGGGCTGACACCGGCAGCACGCCAGAGCCCTGTGCCAGGCTGAGCGCTGCAGCGGCAGGCTCCGCTCGCTGCCCTGCCCTGCCCTGCCCTGCCCTGCCCTGCCCTGCCCTGCCCGTGCGGCCGCGCTGGGGCGATGCCCTCCCGCACCCCGGCGCGGGGCGCCACAGCCTTCCCATCCCCGCGCTGCGGTGAAGTCCTGAATCCCGGCGCGGGCGACTTGAGTGAATGCCTTGCGCTAGCCACGGGACCAGCTCTGTTGGCTCTAATAGTGGGGCTGTTTGCGTGCTCTCACAGTTAAGCGGTGGCTTTAATGCTGTACCAGGCTGGCTGTTTGAGTCTGTGCTCTGCTTTGTAGATAGAATTGATAGAATTCTTTATTGATAGAATACTTCCTAAGAGGCGTTGACAAAAAAAAAAAAAAGCTAACCTAACACAGCTCTCAGCTCAGTGCCATTTGTGTTTTGGTTTGGTTTTTTTTTTTTTTTTCACTTAAGCTGTACCATGAATATAATTAATTTTTTGCTTTAATTTCTAAAATGTACAGGGAATTTCTGTGAGGACTGAATGAATACTTTTACAAGGCAAAGCTGCACTTCACAGCATTGCTTGGAGAACATTAAGAAATTGTAATGCTCAACCCTGATTTATTTACTGTTTGGCTTGTGAATTTTGCTGGTGACTAAAATGCTTTCCACTTTTGGACATTTTGGCTCTAAACTGATGTTTTTAATGTTGCATTAAAACAATGCAGTTATTGTATAGGAACTCCTTCAGTGTCTGACGGGCAAGCACTTATTTTCAGTTTGATGTGTTTTGTCTGGTTTTTGACCCATGAGCTTGTTCCAGTGTAATCTGATATTTCTTATTAACCTATTACTCTGCCTTAAAAAAAGCTAATTATAAACGTATGTAGGTTGTGGACTTGACTACCTTTATCAGAATCAGATAGTTATTGAGAACATACTTTAAAGTGATAGAAAGCAGAAATTATTATCTTAATGATGATGTAACTTAAAACCAAACTTGATAGATGAATAAATGAGAGGAAGTTCATGCATCCACTTTGATTATTTCAGAAGAAGAGCCAGCTTCATCTAGGTCTCATTTTTATTTTTTTTCCCCTTTCCTAGTAGTTTTTTTAGGGTTGACTGAGGGAAGCAGTCTGCAACCCCACAAGAATCACATTTCCTGTTTAAACTTTCAGTTGGTTACTTGTCCTGCTGCTTGCTTTCAAGCCTCACCATAAAATAGGTGTTAATCATAATACCCATTCTTGGCCCCCTCGTTGGACTGATGTGCTCAGAGTCCTGTTGAGAGGTCAGGGTTCAAAAGAGGTTGTTAGCTATCAAAAAACATTGCCTGTACCATTTTAGTGACTTGTAAATTGAGTGCTGAATGGATTATATGAGACCTGATTCTACAAAGTGATCAGGAGATGGCATCCTCTTGCCCTGAAATCAAAGGGGATGGAGGGGCCCTCTTCACTTCTCATTTTCAGGTCAAGGAGTAAACATCCTATAGTATTAGATACTGAAAATGATGATTTCAATGTACATATTTTTCTGAGGGTTTTGTTTCTCAGCAAGACAAATACTACAGGTAATTCCTATCTGTAAGTGGTACACAGCAGCATGAAAATTAAGGGTAGAGTGGTCACACGTGGTAGCCCAGAAAAAAAAGGGCAGAGACCCGAACCTGTAAGATTTTTTGAACCCTTCTGTTCTAATATTTGCAACCAGGTTGTAAGAGGATAAACTTAAAAGAAGGTACTTATCCTTGGGGAGAATAGACTCCCCTGATGCTTCAAAATATTGGAAATGAAAGTACTGGAGGTTGTAATTAAGTGGGGACTGCATGTCTTGGTATAGTGTAATCTGATGTGAGTAGCTGATTAAGTGCATGTTCTTTTGGAGTAATGCACCCATGGTCCTTTATGCTACTAATAAAATTTCAGTCATCAAGTTATGGTTTATTGTAGACTGTAATAACTCATTCTGCCTGATATGATTTTCTAGTGTTGTTCCTCAGTGAGCCAGCCCTACCCTTACCCGACTCTAAACCCAGTGATCTCTGCAAGTGCAGTACAGTATTACTTCATTAATTCTGCCGAGATTTCCCTCATTTTTTCCCCCCTTCTCTCCCCTCGCTGCAGTGGTTAATAGCATAAGGGATATTAAATGTCAATCCTCCTGTATCCCTTTGCAAGTTCCAGAAAGAGATGATTGAGTGGCTTATCCCTGCAATCACTGTAATCAGTAAGTAATGACTTAACATCCTGCTGGATAACACGAGGTGGAATCAGGAGAAAACATTAGTTAGCAGCAGAAGCTTGCCACCTGGACAAAGTGGAGGCTAAATTTAGGAAATGATACACTGGGGAGTATTTTTTTTCTTGAAAAACCAAAAAAAAAGACCCAACCACAAAACACCCAAGCAACCATATTCCAATTGTACCTGGGTTTTGAAATAGAGTAAGAGGTGATAATAATGAAAAGGTTTAAAATGTTGCTCTGCAGTATGGCGACAGTACCGTGCTCTGTGCTTTCAGGAGTCTGTTATCAATCAGACCTCAAAAAGTTCAGCCACTGGAGCCCACAGTACTGGGGAGGAGGAAGCAACCAGGAGGTTTGATTTTTAGAAGGAGAAAGGCAGCTGAATCTTCAGTGATATTGTTAGCCTTCCAGAAAAGGGCTCTCCACTGCTGTTCAGTGTTGGTCTCAGGGGAAGATACCTTAAAAGAGAAAAGACCTCCTAATGACCTTGCACTGCTGTGCCAGCCTGTGCCATCGAAGTGAGGAGGGTGTATGGCAGCAGCACTGCTGCTCCAAGTGATGGCATCTTCCTCCCGGCTGCTGGCAATGGATGTCAACAAACACGTGGGTGCCAGCCGATTTGGGAGGGCTGGAAGGGCCCTTAAGTAAAAAATTAAGACAGAAAACTCCTGGACTCCAAATCCCAAAAAAAGAGAATCTGCAAGTGAAGGAGCTATGCAGAGTAGATCATCTTAAAGTAAATAAAAAGAATTTTTAAGAATCCTTCTAATTGACTTAAAGCCAGGCAACCCCTCTGGCAGGCACAGTATTTGGCTTTACAATCTGAACTGTGTAAATTAAGGCAGTTGAAGTAATTAAATTACTTAACAGGTTTTCAAATGGCATTTGTCTTTTCTCTTCTAGATGTTTTCTATTTCATATCTGTCTTCAGTTAAAAGGAAATAATCAGGCGCCAGTGTTGCATTTGATTATATCCCTGCTCTGTATGTTTCTATTTACTTCCCCCCCGCCCTTTCTTTTATTTGTTTTCCAGAGGAATCAAAACCTCAGCTTCTGCTTACATAGAAATTATTACTAAATGCATATGCCAGTAAGTAGGAGAAGTGAGCTAAGGGTACAGTATATGATTATGTAAAGAAGGTACCATATTAAAGCTACATTGTTTGTATTCTTTCCAAGCCATATGTCATTATTTTGGGGTAAGAGTGGAAGGGGAGGGAGAAGCATTCTTCTGCCATCCCAACTAAGAGGAAATGAGATGGATTTTTAGTGCTGTGTTATTATCTTATTTCCCGTTAAAAGCCTTTGCCATTGTTGTATACTGTAAGTGGTCAAAATTTAATTTGCAGATTCTATTTTTGTTCGTAAGGCTGGCAATTCAGAAAAAAAAATGCTTGTAAATGTGATCTGGACCTACTGATGAATGCATACTTTTAGTGTGCAGATGCACTTTGGGAAAGAGAAGTACATGGTAAATACTGGGTTTTGTGCAGATGATTTTAAAATTTGGCTTTTAAGGTATTATGGGTCAGATTATCAAAAAGCACTGCCTGCAGTCAGCTGGAGTCTTGCTACACAGGAGCTGTGTGTGCACATTCTTTGCACATGCCAACCACTTAAAATATGCTGGTTTCTATTCATTTAGTATGACTTTTCATGCATGTTCCACATGCAGCCAAGTGGAAACTTCAGTCTTACGCATGCAATAGCTTGAAAATGCACCCAAATGTCCCAAACTAAGGGGATTTTTTTTGTTCTGCATAATAGTACAGGTTTGTACTGAAGGAGTTTTTCCTAAGATGGGATAATAAATTGCTGAAACTGAAGTTAGTATTCTTGCTCTCTCTCTGTCCCAGCCGTGTGCTTGCCTTTCTCTTCTTTTCCAGTGTAGGGGTTCATACATAACAACAGAGGGTTTTGTGTGTGGAAAAGTTCCTTCTGGGCCTGACCAAGTGTTTTCCCCTCCTCCTGGTCTCTCTTTTTTCTTTCCTTCTTTTTCTTCTTTTTCTTCTCTTTTCTTTCCCCCTTTTTTTTTTTTCTGTTTTTTTTTTTTTTTTTCTTTTAGTTTTCAGAAAGTTGAGTTCCATCCCAATTATTAAATCTTTGGAGACCATTCCCACATGGTTCTGTAAATGGTAGCTTCATCCTGAGTTCTTTCATCTCTTTTCCTGCTCTCCTGGCTTGACAGTTGAAAAGGTCTGACTGTGCCACACAATGGTTTGATTGGTTTCTCTAGGGGAGGCTTTACCCTGCCTCATCATTCGCCAGGCAGGTGGACCAGAAAGTCTCTTGATTCTTTTGTTGCCTCTCAAAGTCCGAGGTCTTTGACTGAATAAATCCTCCGTCATGGGATAATTTGCTAAAAGGAGACTGAAAGATGTGAGAGAAAAGCCTCACTACTTGGGTACTGAATTAATGAAATAACTGGGCCTTGGAGTTTGCAATTGAAAAATCACCAGGAATGCAATGGGTGGAGACAGGCTTCAGAATGCAAGCCCATTACTTCCCTGTAATAAACTATGAGAGCTTTAAATGATATTACTAAATACGCTGTTCGCCTGGCCGCCTCCAGTTATTTGCATTTGCGGCCCCGTTCGTTCAGCGGGGGAAGCCCAAGCAGAATAAAAGCCGTTTTGGTACAGCGCCTAGTTAGTCATTAGATTATTATGAGGGGCTGGAAAGAATTCCATATGACAGAACTAGGGTTGAGTTAACACAGGACGAAAAGTAATTTACAGATAGGCTGTCCTCAGCCATCTTCGTAGCCCCTGATAAGGTTTCATTTCAGAATGGATAGGCGACATTTCCACTTACGGGCCCATTCTGCGACACCTGTGATAACAGCTTCTGGATCCTAATTGAAATTGGTTTCAAAATGGATTTTCACTTTTCTCTGTCTGTGGAAAATATTGAATGGACTCAGAGCTGCCACAGAGCATCTCAGACCTTGGAAAATGGAGCAAGAAGCCAGGATCATCTTTCATAACTGTGTCGATGATATGACAGTTTTGTTATCTGTCTTATTAATGAAATCATTGATCACCTGATGAGGGAGATAATAAACTACATTTTTGCTGCTGTTCAGGAAGCTCAATTAGATTTTTTAAAAGTACAGATGGGGGAAAATGAAGCCAAAACAATGAAATGAATGTTTTCGGGTCTATTTTCAACTTTGCTTTTCTTGAAGATTTTTTAGGTGGAAGAAATCTCCGAGACTGTAAAATGCTGACTACATCTTGAGTTTATTGAAAGTAAAAAGGAAATAAGAAAAAGCAAACTTGATGCTCATATTAGGACTTACTGTTTTTTGTTTTTAACAAACTGCACTAAGTAAATAACACTTAAGTCCTAGTAAGTGCCATGGAAACTCAAACGAAAGGAGAAACAATGGAGCTCAATTTTAGCTGAAGTGGGATTAGTGATACAAACTCTCTGAATGCTCTGATGTGAACAAAGGCTGGTGTTAAATTTAGTGAATGCTTGCTGTGATGCTGGTTCTCCCAAAAATTATTTCTTCTCTAAAAATGGATGTCAGCCTTTAGTTCTTAAAGGCTGTTCCACTAAGGCATTCTGGAAAAATAAGTTCCTTTGTATTTTTTGTTTGGTTTTTTTTTTTTTCTGCGTTGTTGTATTAACGGACTTGAGAAGATTTTTAAATGCAAGCAAATGTAGTAAACTGCCTGCTTAGGACATGGGCAGCCTTCAAAAATAAAACCTGAAAGGATTTTGTGATGTGTTGTTTCCCTGGCTGTTTTCTAATTATTGCAGAAAGAGACAAATCTGTTGTTTGTGCTTGGTTGCTCTGGAATGCACGCTGTATTCCTCGTGGAAGGTGGGAAGGGATAATTTTTCCGAAGAGGGATGCTGGTGACTTCTCATATTTCACTGTGAATTGTATCCTAGGTGTTCCTTCAGTACCTCCGCTAGTGCAGGTCAATCTATCCCCGTTTTTAAGCTTGAAAGGGGAGCTCTGATCAAAGGCTTGAATGATGTCACTGATCTCTGGTGATTGATTAGGAACAGAAGTTCGGGAGCATTTTGCATGTCCGCCTTTACCTTATCGCTTCAAATCCATTAGTGCCTACCCTTTAGGGTACCTTTCAATCAGGGGAAAAATAGCATATGCGCATATAGATGCATATATATACCCACACATATATGTCCCACAAGTAAATGCAGATATACGGAAAAGGAAGAGGACAGGCTTCATGGTCTGAATTATAAATGTGTTTTTCTTTAATGGAAAAGGAAACAGTTTTTATTGGTCTGTGTTGATACAGGGGTTATTTATTAATTGCTAAACTTCAGGGTGTAATACAGGGGTTATTTATTAATTGCTAAACTTCAGGGTGTAATTCTTCTCTGTTATTCTGCCGCTTCTCTCGCAGATTTAAATCCGTATAGGTCTCTCGCATTGAGTTTTTGTCTGATTTACTTTCTTTTGCTGTAGTTTGCCCAGAAAGGAATCATGCCCCTGCTTGTTATTTCTTTTCCATGCCTGGGGTGCACATTAAGATCCACCGTGCGTTCCAGTGGCTTAGAGATGCTTTTTTTAAGTAGCGATTGAAAAATAAATATTTAAAATCTTCAGGGTTTTTTTTTTTCAGAAGTTCAGAGCTGGCCAAAAATGTATGCTAAACTATTAAAAGATTTTTTTATCCGTAAAAGAGGAGCAGTCCTCTGACTCTCAGTGGTGTGGAAGGTGGGACAATGGGGCTTGCTCATGTCCGTAAGAGTGGTGTGCACGAGCAAGCAGCGTGCGACTTGAATCTGACTGCACTGTGGTACAGATGAGGAAGCTGGAGTCCATTTGTAAGTATCCCACTCCTAACAGCATACTGTGATTTGAATGAGGAAGTCAAAAACTCCACACAGGCTTTTAAAAGCTGGAGTTAATTAATTATTCTGTTAAATGGAAGCTTTCAGTATGTAGGATTATTCAAAAATGTTGAAATTATTTTTGTGTATCTCTTTTCCCCTTTCTTTTTAGTAAGTTGGCTCATTTTTTCTCTCTCTCTCTCTCTCTCTCTCTCTCTCTCTCAAATCTCCTTTGCTCTCTCTTCTGCTGTTGTGCATTTCACACCAGGAGATGACAAGTCTTGTGATTGCAACAGAGGCAATTGAAAGAAAATAAAAAGAGAGTTCTTTTTCTCTGGTGCTGGCCCATGAACATACCGTAAAAATTGGATTAGACACACCTAGAGCTGGGATTGATTGCATCTTGAATGGGAAATTAGAACATCTGAAAAATTCCTTTTTGGAGGGAACAGAAGCACAAGAAGGAAAAGTTGGATGGAAACCAGAGAAGAACTGTAAATCACTATTGAAGTTACTTCCTATGGTTTACCATTGGCTGTCAAAGAAAATTGCCTCAGGCTTGTTTATAGCTAATTCCTTCTATAGAAAACTTCAATTTGTGGACTGGCCTCTGAACGGGATTGATAACTCTGTTTATAGACCAGGATGGGTATCTAAAGATAACAGATAATGCAAATGAGCCTTCTTTTGATAAGCCAGGGAAGCAATTATGGATACAACTTGGTTGATGGATTTCAGAGTGCTTTTCCACAGATTATAGATTTTATTTTTTTTTTGAATTATAGTTTTCTTAGCAGTGTTAGAAAAACAAAATCAAAGTCATTGAAATAGAACTAAAAAGATGGAGTGGCTGATATAACCAGTTTTCCTACTACTTGTAAACACAGTGAATCAGATTAAAAAAATAAACAGGCAGTCCTCATCCTTCCTTGGGAGAAATATGATTTGATAAGAATGTGTGTTTAATATTCAATTTACAGTTTCATCTGAAGTGTGTAAGCCCAGATGTCCTGTGGAAGTTTACAGCCCTTTCCAACTTTAACTCAGATAAAATGCTCCTCATGAACTGTCTTCCTGCTTTTATTTTTGAATTTTTGTTTCTGCTGGAGAGGAGGGTGGAAGCTAAACCCTGCCAGTTGTTGGAGGCTCCCCGGGATGCTCAGCACCTGTGATGAGCCCTTAAGCCCGGGTTGGTTTCAGTGCGGAGCGCGCAGCAGAGCGATGCAGAGCGGGCTTGCTCGGGATATGACTGCCCTGCGTGTTGTGTTTCTCTCTCAACTCCATGGGCTTTCCCGTCGGAAGTGTTTGTGAATCCTCAGTTTCTCACAGCCCGAAGGAGACCTGTGGCTGGGGTTCACATCTGCCGGAGGTCAGAGGGAGGTTTGGTGTGCTCTCTCCACCTCAGCTGTTTTGCTCAACTTGCCGGTAGTTGAGGCTCTGTGAATTACAGGTGGTGTCCCCAGGGAGGAGCCTGTCCTTTCCTTACCCTTCAGGGTTCCTGGAGCTGGCCTGAGGGGACCAAGCCGCCGGCACCCTGCAGGTCAGAGGCATCCATCCCTTCCTAGGTTAGCACCTCAAAACGGAGTATGACTTTTAGGATCCACGGTGAGACAAGGAGGAGACAAAATTAACCCTATAAAACGTTATGTTTGTAAGGGATATTTGTAGTCATAATTTCATATTGTTCTTTAGTGGTAAGACTGAGCTTTATTTAATTTAAAGCCCTAGTCCACAACTTACTGAAATACTGAAAGGATTTTTAGGAACTTTAACTAATCTGGGTTTTAAATATTCAGTCTTGGGTGTCTCTTTCCAGTATCCTTACTCAAGCCATTGTCTTTCAGTTGGTTCCCTTCAGTGAGGTGTCTGGGCTCCTGACACTCTTGATCACTGAATTATCACCTCTCTGAAACTGGAGATAACTTCTCATGGAGCTGTCTCAGGGCCAAATCCTGGAAATGTGCTTTCTTTTACAAGTGTTCTATTTGAAGACTCTTCTGTATGATCAGAAACAAAGGGAAAAATAATGATGTCTTAGTTCCCATGCAGTTGTAATAGAATCACTCCTTGTAGTTTGAACTACTCCAGGTTTCAGGGATTTGACAAGGTACAGACTTTGCTTCTGTCATGAAGTCAACCACCACTGCCTTCCACGGAAGCAGAATGGGAATCCTTTATTTTAATTGATATTTAAACATTCAGTCACAAACTGCTACAAAAGCCTTCAGTTTTTTACAGACATTTTCAAGGCCTTCATAAAGGATCACACATCTCATGGTTTTTGTAATGTCCTTTCTGAAGGTGTATATGGGAAATTATTCTTCAGAGATATTTGGTTGAAGAGTTTGAGTGAATGGATATTAGCATCTTTCAAACACCAGACGGGTACAGGATCACAGTGCTTATGGCAAAAAAGCATGGGTTTGGAGTCACTCAGAGCGTTTCTCCCAACTTCATTTCCAACATTCATCCCAGTCTAAGTCAGTGCCACGTTTTCCAAGTATTGGTCAAAGATAAATATGAATAATAGGTTTTATTTTATATTTTCAACTTGATGTGCATCAGCATCTTCTTCAGACAGTCACCCTGAGCTTAAAATATCTGTTCCAAGATACCATTTTTTTTGCTGACATGATAGAGGCTAATGTTGCATATATAATAGTGGAAACAGTTTTAAAAGTCCTGTTCTTAGCTTTGAACACTTTTTTTGATTGTTCAGATAATAGGGGAAGGTAGGTTTACTTTGCTGTTTAAATTCCCAAAGACTTTTTTCTTCAGCTATCAAACTTAAATCAGAATTAAAGCCTTGCATACATTTTCTTTGGCACCAAGAAATTTTTCTTTGCCCTCTGAAAAATAGCTTAGTATGAAGGATACCAAAATATCTGAAGTAATAAAAATATTTCAAGGGACTGTGATTTATTGCTACATTTATCTTCAAGGCTCAAACAGATGCTAAAAATAAGCACACTCCTAAAAAATAATAATTATGTCTATAAGTGAATAAGAACCTTGAGTAAAGATATCAAAAATTCCACCAGGTATTTAAAGAGTGAAAGAAAGAAAGGCAAGACCTAAAGGAAAAGGAAGAAGGGAAGGAAGGAAAGAAAGAGCAAGCTCTGTGCTTCTTTGTGGTGCTCTTATTTAAGCAGATTTCAGGTGCATTTTTTGCTTGTCATGTTGTACTGCAAACCTGTTAAAAATCAGTATTTCAGCATTGTTAGACAGAAGTCATAGTTGTTCATGGGGCCAGTAGTTTTAAGTTGGTGTAAGATCTTACATGTAGGTGCAGAATAGTTTATAGGCAATAACTTAATTCCTGTAATAGGTGAATCTGAGAAAAATGTTGTATTTCAGATTCCTTAATTATGGGGAAAAATGTTCTCTTTAGGCATAAATGTTAGACACCAAGGAAGAGCAACAGGAGTTTTTTGTTTAATTTGGTCTGCTGCTTTTGTGGTTTTATTTGGCCAGTTATAATGTGCTGAATTTTGTTAGCCTGCTGAGATGTGTATGCTCTTCACTTCTTTGGGAAGGCAAGACAGAACCTCAGCCCAGCAAAAGAACAGTTCAGGGTGTCAGCACAGAGCTCACTGCTGGCTTTTTGCAGTCTCGGAGAAGTCAGACTTACTGTGAAAGTGGAGTTGCCTTGAGCATGTGCTCGGCAGGGATGTGATGGGTATCCCTCATATCTGCAGGTCTCAGGCATGGTCTGGCTGCATGCAGTATTGCCTTGTACAAGATTTCCAGGAGTCTTGGCCACTGTGGAAACCAAATCCTTGGCAGTCTAATACTGAAAGTCCCTTCTGTTGCAGGGTTGAACCTATTTTAACATGGAACATACCTAAACAATGAGAAAATTAGAAGAATCTAAGGAAAATCCTTTATTATGTTGGGGTTGTATTTTGGTTTAGGAATAAAGAGAGCAGTGAAATCGCTTTGCCTAAGTTCTGCTGGAGAAGTTGCAGAGGGCAGCACTGTGTATATAGCAGGCTATCAAGCCGTAATTGAAAGGGAGAGCATTCAGAACTTAGCCGCAGTTAATTCTTCAAAATGTAAAGAGTCTTTGAAGGTAGGTGGATGTTAACTAAAGTAAACACAAGCCATGAGATGTATGAAATGATCTCACTGAAAATCTGTTTCCCAGCTTTCTGTCCCTTCAGGTTATAGACTTTTCTTTTGCTCGTTCTGGAGTTTGCGCAGAATCAGTCTCCTACCTGAAAAATGAGGCATAAAAATAAAAATGTGCAATACAAATAATATGTTGCAGACAGTGACATGGCTCTTTCAACTGTTCCCTTCTAGATAGGTCTGTCTAGTCTAAACTTTCTCTCAGGAGATCTGCAAAGAGTGTGAAGTTGGCTCATGTGACTACCACCATGTGATTCCAGTGCATTTCAAGGAATGAAATTGAAAGGGAGAGGTATAAGAAGATAGAAAGGGACAAGGAGATTCTGCTTAGAATATACAGTGCTTCCATTAAACTTTTTTTTTAAACTTTTTTCTTTTTTTTTAGTTTGGTATCTGATACATTTTTTTTTAAAGCACTCAGAAGGCTTCTATCCTTAACCATGTATTTCTTTTTGTTTCAGTGCTGGAGATGCCGTTGAGCGTCTTAAAACTAAAAGGGCCCATGAAAGCAGGGGAAGGGAGAAGGATGTTTTACATTTCAGTGTTTTAGGAAATAAAAATTAGCAAATACTAATAGGTATCTGTTCTTTCCTATTCTTTATTAAAATGCATGGGATGTGGATCAAATTACTTTATTCAGCACTCAGCTTTTCAGCTACCTTGAAATGGGAGACTGCAGGCAGTTGGATAAATTTGCTGGAAAGTTGCCCAGTTTCACTGCTGCTTATATAAGCTTGCCTGTATCCTCTGGGGAAGACTATTTTGTAACATGTTATATCAGGATGAGTATCCCTATGTTCCCTTTAGCTCTGGGATGCCAGAAGTAGATGAGTGATGGTGGTGATGATGATGACGGCTGTTTTTCTCTCTCTCCTTTCCGGGGTTAATGAAAGAGAGTCATTAGGAACCTTTGCCAAATCGGGGGGCTACCCCTCTCTGCTTTGTTATCATCTGAAAATAACATGCAATGTACATTACTCATGATAAGCAAGTTATGGTTGAGTTATAAATTATTTTGCAATTGCCTAAACGATAGTTAAACTTGTTTTGGAGCCAGCGTAATTAAGGATGTGTGACTGCCTTATTAGACTGCCTTGTTGGGTTTCAAGAAACAAGCCATCACAACTTGTTTATATGCTGGTATTTTATCTCTGCAGATATATGTTCAACTCTTGGCTGTGCAGCAGTTAAGGTGGAATTTGAGGTCTTATCCTTGCTGTGTTGGATAGGTGTTGATGTCAAATGGAAATTTGTGAGAATTTCACACTTTGGAGACCAGTACTGTAAATTTACCATTGGGGCAGATGAGATGGTTTGAATGTCTAAGCACTGCAGACTGGGCCTTCTTGTCTTTGTCATGGTGGTAGCACTGGGAAGCATCTGTGGTCCAGACCCTTTCTCTTATGAGTGCACATGTACATTTCTTACTGGAACCTGGAAAGGAGGACGTGTTGGGTGCACCTACACGTGCTTCAGTTTACCACTTCATTCTTCTGTTTGGGTTGCTTAATGCAGAATCATGAAGTCATGCTCTCAAAAGTCTCTACCAGTAGGTAGCAATCAAGCTTCATTATCTTACGTCAAGAATTGCCCTCAACTTGGCAATAAACCCTTGCAATTAAGTCTGATGATGCTAGGTATTTGCATTTTGCAGTGCTTGTTGAGGATTGGAAGGCTCTGAGGACTCCTATGAGGTTTGGAGTGCAAGGACAGTAAATCCCATGGTATACTGCAGAATAGAAAGAAACCTGTTAGGGTATTTATGATTCATAGAGTCATTTAGCATGAAGGTCCTCTCAGGCAGAGTAAAGAGCCACTCTCCTGACAGGACAAGCAAGACCAACAGTGGAGCAAATCTGTGGAGGGCAATGTGAGGCTGGGAAATGGATTGGATAATGACAGTGGTCACTGAGCTGAGTTGACACAGGTCACCTGCTGGGGTTGTATAGCAATCATTTATGTTACCTTAATTCCTTGATGTCTGCTTAACTGGTGGGGTCCATTCCTTTCTTTGAGAAGTCCCTTTTGTTCCTTGCCTGAAGCCCATTAAGTTGCGTGAGGAAATTCATTGTGTAGCACTTTCCAAACTGTCAGCAATCCAACCTTTTACTGTAAAATTAACTTAAAACAGTGATTGTTTGAAGATAAGTACCTGACCTAAAGATCCCAGATCCACATAATGTCAAAAGGTTTTTGGGTACCGCTGGGTGTTACACAGGCCGCTGATCTAGTGTCACTTATATGTATTTGTGCTGGCAGGACCAGGATGTTGCATGTAAAATGCCCATCTAAGGTCAGAGTTATGGGTTGGATGGAATTAGAAGCATCTCTTGGCTTCCTTTTATTGCAGTTGTAAGAGGAGATTTCTCTCTCATGGTTTACATGGTTCAGTGGTTTAGAATAAAGTGGCAGGTGTCACTCTCAACATGTGAGTCTGCACTGGTGGAAGCAATCATTCGTATGGCTCTTGCATATGCTCTGGGAGTTTCTGTCAAGTCAATATTTGCTTCTCAGAGGCCAAATGCCAGAGTTGTTTCTGAGAGCTGCTGCTGCTGCATCAATGAAAGAGTTATTTGCTATGTCATCGAATATCCTATGGTGCAGATTCTGGAGTTTTAGAAGCATTGTGATTATGAGCTTGTGATCAGTAGCTGGAAATACAAAACATGTTTTTCAGCAGCTCTGTATAACTTTCCAGACCATCTATTTACAAAATTTTGCACTGTGACTCTCTAATGTTTCACAAACAGCTTGTCAAGTGTTTATTCTTTAGGATTTTCAACACCGTTGAGGAAACAGATATCAGTTGGCATCACTGGACTTTTGGTTTGAAGTTTTATTTTGTTGGGTGAGGATGATGGGGGAGAAAATTTGGTTAATGATTCCTGAAGCTATCTTAATTAGTTAGCTTTACATATAGGCTGCATTTGATCTGAGTAGGAGACCCTCCCAGCAGAAAAGCAGTGGGCTCCACTGAAGGTAGCAAAGCTCCGATGTGAGGTAGGATTTGTAAGACAATTGGAATGCGGTTTTGTTTGAATAATGAAGAATGCTTTAAAAATGCTTTTCTTTGGTGTTAGATCACCATTTCCTTTGGAGGATCCACTTGTGCAGCCATCTGTGCAGCCAGGTTCTCTGTCGAGGGTGGGAGCAGGCAATCTACAGGTGCCAATGTGTGCTGCAGTGGCACATCAATGCTGGGCACACCTGGCATCCTTTTGAGTTTTTGCATAATTGCATTACTCCTCCCTCCTGTGCTTTCTGTAGAAGGTGGCCCCCACTTTGCAAGTCTGTGGGAGGTAAGGGTGGGCAGGGGGGAGGTTATGCACTGTTTAACCTCCGGCTGCATCTCGTGGGAAGTTTAAAAGTCTTCTGGGAAGGAGGCTGTAGGATAAGGCTTTCCGTATCTTCTCCTGCTGCTTATAAAGCCAGCGGGAGCATAACCTTCTTGGAAGCTGGAGACTTCTGTGGCGTTCAGAGCCTGATCCACAGCATATTGAGGTCAGTACCTTCCTAATGGGCTTTGGCCGAGTCCCTATGAGAACAGGAGCAATTGGCCCACAGAAAGGCTGCTAACCCATTTTTCACGCTTGCCTCCTCTCTACTGAAGGAATCAAGGGGGAAAAGCATGACTCTTAATGACTGCTGATTAAAAATAATTAGAAGTCATTCAACATTTACACTAACGTATTTAGGTTGCGATGTGTTTTGCATTTATTAAGTGTTGGCTTCTCTCCTGTGGCTTGGTGTTTTTGCTTAGGATCTCTCTCCAGTTCCCTGTGTAAACACTGGGGGTTAGAAGAGAAGATGGGCCTCCAGTTTGGCATCCCATGGAGGCTGGCAGCCGTGGGAGCCCTTTTGGTGCTGTGGTTCGCTATGGAACAACTGATCAGCAAGTACTGAGTTTTAACTTTAGCTTAGTTGGATTTCGCATGGAGTGAGAATTATTAGTCTGTAGGTGATGCGCAGCAGAGACCTTAGATAATGCAAACATTGCTTGCACAAACACTTAACATGCTGAATATGGTAAAGCCAAGGATTTTTCAGTTGTGGCATAGGGTCCAGTAAAGGACAGCCAGTTCATGTTGCAGTTATGCTGCACCAGCCGTGCTCTTTTGCATAGCCATGAGTGTATTTTTCTTCTTTGCAGATCTTATAACAAAATGATAACAGATGAATCTAATAAATATTCCAGCAAGTGCTTTCATGTGCTATTTTCTGTAAAGTAAAATTAAAACCTGTAGCATATGTTAGTTTTTCAGGGAAATAGGTAAAAAAAAGGTAACACCTCAAAGGCTAGATGTTAGCACTTATATGTACTAAAGAGAATTTTTAACAGATAAAAAATAAAGGAGTCTGGATTTGCACTTCAGAAATGGTATTGTCTTCATCCAGTTCATAACTGTGAAGTTGAGGTGAAACTACATGGTGAAACTGTGATGTGACAAAGGCAATGTATAACCTTTTTAAAGCCTATATAAATCAAACCTTTAACCTACTGCTTTTAAAAGGGAATGTCTAGAGTATGCTTTTGAATAACATTTTTTTTTTATTCTATTTAAATGCAGATTTTAAGGCTTTTAGTATAGTGGTGCATCTTTGGCAATGAAATGTTAATCAGAACTCTTTTGTAGAAACTTGGTTGGAAGATAAAATATTTAGTGCTGTTGTATATTGAGCCCACATTCCTTACGTAGACACAGAGGCTCCCTCCTCCTCCCCTTTCCCTCCGCTCTTTCCTTTTACATTTTGTTTTATTCCCCACACCATCAGAATAGTAAGGAAGTATTTTATTTAATATTTGAAAAGCTGATCTGTACATTCCCCTACTGATAACCTGACTCGGTTATGTTTCTAGGAGACTGCTAGCAAGGAATTGGGTGACTGAATGTGGTTAATGTCCCGGATCAGTCCGAGGACAGCTATCTCTAGTTAACTTTCTTTGATGAGCAAATTTGTGATATTATTGGAAATCTGGGTTTATATTTCCACTGATTACAGTAATTCTCAACCAGTAGATACAGCTGCATCATACAGTCAGTCACACTGATTCCTTGGGTTCTGTACTGCTATAACTAAAATACTGTAACATTCAAGGTAATGTGTGTGTCTTGAAACACACACATGCTATTAGGAATTGGGTTACTTAAGTCTGTAAGGCGAAGTGTCTGCATAGACTGTTCACAGCTTGGGGGCTTAAATAATCGGTTTATTTACTTATTAAATCTCTTTTTTTTAAGGCTTGTATCTTTTGAATAAAGAAGCATGGAAAGTAAATTTTGTTCTTACTGGTGTCCCATCTTAACGAGCCTAAGCTGATTTCCTCTGGTGTAATGGGCGAGAGCTTGTTCCAATATAAGTATTCGTTTAAGTCGCATTTAATTTAAAGCATGATTGCTAATTACTTTCATATTCTTCTTATTTGATAGTTTGATATTTCTAGATTTTTTTTTACTATTTTGATCATTTGTGTCTTGATAAAAGCCAAAATGATAGGGATATTGTAACATTAGACAGATTTAAACTGAATTCCGCAAAATCTTAGACTTCACAATACAGGAATGGTCTTCCTTAATGTAAGGCTTTACTTCAGTGGTGTGTCTTGTGTATCATTTTCATTTTTTAAAGGAACATGGTAGTCAAAGAGGTCAGGAGTTAGTCTGTCACAGAATGGAAATGTGGGATTAAGGGTGTAGGGTCTGCTTTCCATGCAGTGTAGAGGACACATTTGGACTGTGAGGATGAGAAAAGCAAGGAAGGTTGTATAGCACTTATGCATTGGCATGAATTTATTGTGAGAATATACTTTGTATTGTTTAAACTCTACTTTCACAGGAATTGCTCAGTTTTCTGCAGCACAAAGATGCCTCGGTGCAAACAGCCTGCTGATCCTTCCCTTCAAAGTTAATAGTGGCCACTGCACTGGAAAAACTCATCATGGGGTTTTTTTATCCCCTTTTTGACATGGGAAAAAACCCCACCAAAACTCAAGGGGACTCGATGACGAACACTTTGACACCTTCCCAGGCTTTATTCTGCTTGGCTCTTATCCTGAACACAATGCTGTCTTCCCAACAGCACCAAACTATTTGCTGGAGGTGGATAGTACTGTGCAAACAATTGTCAAACCAAGCCGAATGCTTGAAATCAAAAGGCAGGTTGCATCATTATACGTGGTGTGTTACACCCCAAAACACTCAAGGGTACCTCCTGTGGGGATGATTGTATAAATATATTCAATTTTGGAAAACCATATTTTGGAAGACCATTTTCAGTTGAGCTCATGGTATCACTATATTACACCGACACAATAACGCCACAACAATGCCAGGTGTTTCAGTTTTGTATTTAGCAGGGAACTAGTATAAACAATTTCTGATTTTTTTTTTGCTAGTCTCTTCTAGTTCTGCAGGAATAACCAGAGCACCAGGAAAAACAAGTCTCTCACTCTTGTATATGTGGACTCTATGTCCCCAAAAGAATCACTTTGACATGGACTGAAGAGGCTGAACAGTACATTGCTGTGTAGGTTCCAAATTTTATTTTGTCCTGATGAGTCCTGAGGTTTTGGAAGAATACATGTTCCATTGTTCTGTGAGGAGGAGGTGATGTTTCTTGTTCTGTTTTACTGAGAAGTTTACTGGAAGCATGGACTAAATTTCTGCCTGGTTCCTTACAGTGCAGTTACAGCTCTATTTGTCAGTAACAAAGCATTTTTATTGACATTTCTTATATATATATATGTATGTACACACACATATGTTTTATACCAGGATTCTTGATCTCCAGACTTGAAAACAAGCCAGTAATCAGTAACCTGTGAGAGCAGAAATTAAGCAGGCAGTGCTGTTATATCAAGGTATGGTAAGAACCACTGTACTGGAACATAGGAAAGGTCATCTTGCATGCCAGTAGGGAATACTGGTGTTTACATACTAGTTAAGATTGGCTTAGCATCTAAATCATTTATAGTATGCCCTTGGAAGGCTGTATTATATAGAGAGTAATTTTTGCTCATGAAACTTCATGAGATAAGAGTCACTGAAGTCACAAGTCAGTGGCAAGAACAGTGATACTCATTGAACATAAGCCAGCCCAGGCAAGGGGGAAACTCCTGTCCCAGGGCAGGGCTCCTTCAGGGGCTTAGGTTGGTTTTGGTGTTGCTTCACTGAATGGCTTCTCTTGGTTTACACTGGCTTTGAGTGAGAGTGGAAACAAGTTTTTGGTGTTTAATTCATAGCACTTTGTTGTGTGCCCTTTGGAAGTGATTTCTGAGGTCTTCCCCAGGACTATTTGAGCACGAGGTGGGATCCTTAACTTTTTAAATAGCAACTGTGATTTGCTCTGGTTGTAATCAGCTCCACCAGGGCTTTCAGTCACTGAGCACAGCTTTACAGAGCTCGTAGATGCTGTTCTTTAATTGCTTCTGAGCAATAAAAGGAACTCTTACACTAGCCAGATCTTCTTAAAAAATCACTGTTAAATATTAATCTGTCTCTTACAGTTATAATGAGGCAGCCTTGTTTTGTAGTGAGTGAGAGCTGGGGACCAAACCATTTGCACTTGGAGTTTGATGAACTTGCTGTGTGACTTGGGTCTTTATTCTTTCAGGGCATGTTATTTTCCTCTGTAAAGGGAGGATCATGTATCTTACACTTAACCGTCTATTGTTTAGGAAGAGTTCGACTTACAGAGGATTGTTTGATCTAGATGTTTAAGATGGTACCTTGATGGCCTGTTGTCCTGCTTCCTGGAGGATTTGGCTTTTACTCTGAAGCCAGGTATAACTGCTTCAATTCACCAGAAAAATAAGGTCTTTTTCCTTTCCTTACCCACTCTTGCAAAAGGAAGAAGAGAGGAGTCAGGACAATAAAACAATTTGCCGTGGTTTCCACTGGCAGCCTACAGGAGGGAGAATCTCTTCAGGCTCTTACTCCCTGCTGCCTGGGAGCGGAGGAGTGGGAAGCAGAGGGTGGTACGCAGGCTGCATCCCCATGAAAGACCGCTCTGAGCTCCTGCTGCTCTCCCCTCCCAGGCCTTTTGCCTCCATGGTGCGTTGTCTCTGTGGTATCAGGCGGCAGGTATTGTAGCCGGAGGTGTTGGTGAAGGCGGCAGCGTAGATCAAACTGGTCTTGCTTGGCTCAGGGCTAATGCTGTAGATGTTCCCTCTGCTAGGGCAAGGGAGGAGAAATGGGGAGGTGCCTACTGTGTGGTGAGAGTGGTGCAGGTAGGTCCTTTGCTCCCCTAAGACAGCAAGGGTAGTAGGCTTAGTATCTTTGCAGCCGGAAAGCTGCTCCTGTTTCAGAAAAGGGAATGGACTCCCACCAGCTGGTGGGGGCATCAGTCCAGTTTCGACCATGGGAATTTGAGTCAAGGCTGCGTTTATTTGCTTCCCTGTTTGGTTCATATTTCCTTGTCTGTGCTTTGCACTCTGCTGGAGGCATGGTTCAGTCCTGGACCGGATAGACTGGGCTATGGGATGTTGGAAAGTAAAATGCGAAGTGGTAGAAGATGGTAGAATAAGAAACAAGGAGATTTCCTTACAAAGTAAGAGAAATGACATCTGGGTTAAAAAAAAAAAAAAAGAGAGAAATACTTTTTAAAAATGATGATAGGTACAAAGCTAAAAATAAATGATGGATAACTAGGAGAAAGTGAGCCAGTGGGTGGAGGAAGGACAGACATAAGCTTAAAATGAAAAGAAAGAAAAATGAGCATGTGAGCATTTGTTTGTGAAAGGACATCTGTGGTAAATCACAAGGAAAATGGAAAAGACAATAGGGTAACAGGACTGAGGTTAGAGAGAAACAAATAGAAAATACCCAAATAGGTAAAAACATACAAGAGAGACCTGTGTCTGAAGAAAAAATAAGACAATTTAATGACAAACTAACATAGAGTTGATTTAACATACCAAACCGCAGTTTCTAGACCTACTCTTCCTGCTTCTTAAACTCAGAGTTTCCTTCTGATTAATGAAGTAATTCAATACTGTGTGTGGAAAAGAGAGACGGCATTTTTACACCTATAGAAGGAGTGATGTCACGTGTTTTGGTTAGGATGGTGAGAGTTAGAAAAATAGTCTGTATGAATGTTTTTAAGTTGGAGGAGTGGGTGAGATCACAGCTTGAGCTGAAAAGCAGACTTTCAGCTGAAGCAACCTCATGCATCAGAAATGACCTGTAGATTTTTTTTTTTTTCCTTAAGGAAGCCAAACAAACCTGAAACAAAAATAACTTCTCCCACAGGTTTGTTGTGTTTTGGTGGTTTTTTGTTTTTTGGTTTTTTTTTTTAATGGCAATATTCAGGCAGGCCCAAACTGATGACTCTCACGACAGGAAATCTCAGTTTGCAAGTATTTTGAGAGTCGCCAGGGTTCTCATTAACCTAAGTCTACAAGTGATGAGTGGTGTAGTGTGTCATGGTAAACATGGAAGTACAGCATGATTTACAGAAACAGCATAAATCAACTGGTACTGGCTTTTTTGGTGGCAGAAGTCCTGGTGGAGTTGCCCAGCAAGGATGATAGGAGCTATTACTACTGCAGGATGATGCCCTGCTGCACGGAGGGGATATAAGGGAGCATAAGTGGAAGACAACAGAAAAGCAATGCAAGAAGTTGCTGAATTTGCCAGAATTTGGAACTGGAATTCTGTTTTTGTGTATGTTGTGGCAAGACTAGTTGTTTTTGTTTTTTCTCCTGCCTTTACCTCCTCTTCAGTTTTCTTCACTTCCTCTCTCAGTTTTCTCGAGTTACCCTTTTTTGCCCTGATCTTCTGATCTCCTCGCTAAGTATTTCCCTATGCGAGGTTCCTGTTTACACCTCTTGTTTGCTCTCCTTTTTTCTCTTTTTTCTTGAGTTAACCCCATTTAAGATTGCTCTGCACCTCTGAGGCCAGTATCTGCTTTGTCTCTTTCCCTGTCTTCACTACAGCTGTCCCCAAAGTTCCCTTTTTTGTGAAGTTGTCCTGCATGATTTTCCTTATGTCTTTCAGCCTGGTTGCCTATCTTGGGTTGCTGCTTTGGCAGCATAACCTTACTTCATTTCAGCAGTACCTGTCTCTCGTGCTTTATTCACTGCTTGATGTAATCGGAACAGAATTTACTATATTTTATGTTCCTAGGGATTTCTAGAGCTGCTTTTCAGCTCTGTCTTACTTATGGAAATGGCAATTCTAGTTTTCTTCAGGCTGGTTAGAGATCTGTCAAGGTTTTCCTTTTTCTGCTACCTGTATGATATTTTAGTTTCCAGTGAGAGTCTTGAGCACTGATTTAGTGGAGTGACTCCAGTCACTGCAAGATGGAGATAATGAAATGGGCAATATTGCTAGTATTTTTAAGAAGAAGGTAGAAGTATGTATATCAGGTTTTATTTCTGTTCATTCACCATCCCTAAATCCTTAATTGCAATTGGCAAAATGAGAACTCTTATGATATGTCTCTTCAAAAATTGTTTGGGACAAGATAAGGCAATGAATGGATGCCTCAGGGCTCTGATGAAAAGCTATATTTATTGTTTTAAAAAGTGTTCCCATTTAAAGAAAAACAGGCATCACACTAGACTAAGCATGCCTTCAAGATATGCCAACATACACAAAACACAGGAAAATCTGTGAATCACATTGTGTAAATGGTTACACATACTGGCACTGCAGTTCTTTACAGACACATGATGGTGATGTTTATAAGCTGTCGACATTCAAACTTGGTTTAGAAATGAATGTGATACAGATCTTATTGTTGCAAGGTTTGCAGTAAGCAAGCAGTATGTGTTGATGTTTTGTGTTCACTTCTTGATAGTGTGTGTGCCCAAAGAAAACTATTTCTCTTTTTATATACATTTACTTCAATGCCAAATGATGATATTAAAATAAGTAGATTTCTTAAATAAGGTTCTGCCAAGGCTTGTTAGACTTTGGTTAGTCCTCTGAATACTGGTCAGCAATGCTGAGGTATTACTCTCATGGCCGTGAAGGGGCTACACTCTGATGTGTGGTAAAGATGCCGCAAAGTTTGGCACATGGACAGAAGCGTTTAAAGGTGCAATGAAAGATTATTTCATAATTCTCATTTCCCTACCTATATTCTGCCTGCTGCTCAGTTCTCGTTATCATTTATTTTGATGTGCTAATTGGTTGCTGTTTTCCAGATGAAGCTGTCAGGAAAGCTGTTAATTCCAAAAGTGTCCTGTCTGTAAGAATCTGGGAAAGATAACAGAAATATTCCCAAATTAAGTGTTTCCTCCAGGTGTCGAGCAGCTTTTCTCTCTCATTCTGCAACTATCCTGGAGGCTGGTTTGGGCTAAGTCAGCAGAAAAGCTGTTAGTTCTGAAGATCTCAGGTAGGAATGTGACCTGTTGAGCAGGTCATGTTACCATGTGTCAGTATGGCAGGCATTGTCCATAGTGAGCAGCACTACAAAGAGCTCTGTAAAAGCCAAAATGACTGAACTGTGCGCTACTGAGCAGAGCTGGTGGTGCTGAGTGCCTTCTGTGTAGGACTGGTAGCAGTGATGGGTTCCATGTGGTTTATAAACAGAAATGATATAGAACAAATGTGTTATGCTTGATCAAATGTTACCACCAGATTCTTTGAATATGATGATGAACACAGTATAATTAACTAAAATGTGCATCTGTCTAAATGTGTTTTATTCTCTGGTATAAAGCTGCAAGAGAAAGTCCTCTCTGACTTCCGTGTTAGACACATTTCTAGGAATGATACAACCTCACAGCAAAAGATCAGCCTTTAGTCTGACATTCAAAACAAAACATGGAAACAGTTTCTCCAGATTGAAATTGAAGTATTTTTGGAGAGGTCAGTAGTAGTAGTGTCTGGGCTAGCTTGAGTGTGACTTGTATGCTTAAATGGACAGGGACTTCACTATTTTGTCAGTACTTACCAAATTATTTCTGGGAAAACCTGATGCATCACTGCTGACCCGTTGACCAGCTCTGTCTGTGCTGCTGCTCTGCTGACTGGTCACGTAACAACGGCTCCTTGTTTGCTTGAAGCTGCTAAAATGCATCAAGCACAGCTAGAAGGTGCATGTAGTTATTCTTTTTGGACAGGTAATTTTTGTAGTTGCTGTAAGGGTATTTTATGTAAATATTAAAGATGTTAGATTCTAAGCCAATCTAATGACTAATTTCTGAGCAACCTCATAAGAAGTTTTGGGCACCCTTGTGTATTTTCTTTTTACTTGAATGATTTCTGGGGATGTGAGTATCTTGGCGATTTTTTTGTACTCTGAGGCAACTCTTTGGCCTGGATAAATCAAGTGTACGTTCTCTGGCTGTGACCTAGATGGTGCTTACTATGTTAAGCACAAAACTTGATGAAAACTTACTCTTTTAAAGGAGCAGGCTGCACATTTTATCTTCACTCAAGAAGGTGGGCAAGTTCTCTATGGGGAAAAATAGCAGCACAGATGTTAAATGAAAAGGTATAATATTGAACAGAAAGATATGTGTTTTCTTTGTGTTTTTCAATGTTTAAGATGTTTTTTTCAAATGGAGATTTTACTTGATGATGCTGTTTAATGCGTATGTTAATAGCTGCCCTGAACCCACTTATGCTCCTGTGAAAGAAGAGATTTAATGGTGCATAATCAACTTTTGCCAGATGCTTAACAATGCAAAGCCTTTAACAATTTGTACAGGAAAGGTATAAAACAAAACATTTGGGTTTTGAATACAACAACTTCATCTGACTTGATAAAAATTGATGCAAGAGCGTTTGGCATAAAATGTAGACTGATCTGAACTAATATTGACCCAGTATATCAGCCTAGTATGTGTCAGAGAAACACAGGAGGTCACACAGAGTAAACACTGATCTTAAACAGAGTAAACACTGAGTAAACAGAATCACACAGAGTAAACACCGTTTATTTGAACTGAGGGGTTTTTTTGGTTATTAGCTTGCCAAAAAGTGTGGGACTTAGTTCAACAACAATTTTTACTGCCACAAATGAGAGGAAGATTTTTTTTTTTTGATCGCGTGGACTCTAGCAGTTCGAAGATGATGAGTGTCTCGGGTGGGGTTCTGACAAAATGCAGCTGCTGGGCTGTGCTTCCAGCTCTGCCACTGAGAGCATTAGCTCTCTGCCTTGGTGTGTACTGCTCCAAACCTAGGCTGTCATTGAGAAAACCTAAAGGTCTTGCAGAATGAGGTGCTGTTGTTTGAGGGGTCCTCAGTGCTGGGACTTTGTTATGGAAAGGGTGGATCTTTCTCTGTCTCAGTTAAAGTGGACTTCAATAATATGCGAACTTTTTGTATCCATAAGCAGTGATTTATTGTTTTGAAAAGCTAGTCGTGGCAGCTGACACGACAAACTAAAATCATGTTCTCTATTTTGCTTTTTTCTCTGTTTTGCTTTTCTCTTCATGCTGGGAGTTGAAAGGACATAGAGGAGAAAGAAGGGGGGAATTTATGGGGTAGTATCAGTTAAAATTTGTCCTCAGTATGTCTTGTGCTCATGTTTGTCCAGGTACTGCAGTATCATGAGTGGGAGTACACGGAGCCTAGCCTAGCTGTGGTTTCTTGCTTATTGGCATGCTTCAGGAATGCTAGAAGTATTTTGACTTTTTTCCTTGTTGCTTAATTTCATTCACATGAATCTCACATTTCTGCCATTACTCCTCATACTTCAAAGAAGCAACACTTCAAAGTGATGTCCTTCTGGGTACTGTGACACCAAACTTGCTCTTCCTTTAGCCTCAGATTTTCTCTTTTTGATTCCAAGAAATGTTTGTCGTTGCTAATGAGGGATAACTGTCAGGGGCTTTAAAGAAGTCCTGTCTTGAACCCTGCCTCCCTTCTCTCTTGCTGACTAAGTTACAGCTTCTTACTAAGAAGAGTTTATAAGCAATGGTGCAGTTTGGATTGCGAGAGCTAGGGAAGGGGCAGCAGCCTAAGAACTACTCAGGTCTGTTTTGTGTTAGTAGACAGTCATGCCTTTATTTTGCTGGGCTGCTGTAACCGTCCGTCTATGTCTGATTTGGGCAGTTTCTTGCAGAGACATTCCAGTGCACGTTGTCACTGTGTGTTGCACTCTGCCTTCTGCTAAGCACCTCGGGGGTAGCAGGCCAGATATTTCTAGAGATGAGTTCAAGAAAAGCACAAGTGGTTTAGCCAAAGCCCTTCCAAATGGTGTGTAGACACAGCTCAGTTGCTCTTGTTGCCGCTATATATATGTGTGTGGTCATCAAATTTGAAAGAAATGTACTTATTATATGGACAAACCTCTGATTTAAATGCTGGAAGTAAAATGTCAACAGTGATCATATCTGTGATATACATTTGTGTGAAAGCCTGCTAAGACAATAACCTTGTTTACTTGTATCAATTCTGAGAGGGAAAAAAATATATTGTTTGGTTCTGTCAAGAGATGTATGGTACCCATGAAAACAAGGATGCTGTTGTGATCCTTTTGTGTGACCATGGGAAGAGAAGGTATGGACAAAGGTTGAACAATGTACTGCATGCTCTTATTTTGGATGGATGGATGTTAATGCAAGAGCTTCAGGCTTGTCATTATTTAGTATGTGCCTTTTGCTGGGAAAGTTGGTTGCTTCAGAGAAAGTCATTGTGATTGGCCTAGTAGCAACTGTGGAAATACCAGAGTGGGAGGCTTTCAGAGTACAATACTTTTCAGAGCACAGTATTGATGCCAAGCTGCGATAACGAAGGTCTATGTTAAGAATTGATAAATGACTACTGTCCGTAGCCTCACAGTACAGCCTCTTCTTGCTGTGCTTTTAGCAGAGCCCCAATTAATATCAAATAACTAGTCTGTCAGAGTTGGGTGGATACATCAGATCTTTTTGTTCAAAATTACTGGCTTGTAGTTGTTGTTTTGGCCGTTTCCAAGCTCATTGCACTGTATCCAGTTGTCACCAAGATAATCCTGGATGCCATCACTGTGGCATATTTTCCTCATGTCCATCGTTTTTGAAGTTAATTTGTAGAGCATTTCAACATCATCTCCTTTACAGGCTTGTCTTCCCCAGTACCCTTCTTGTCTTCCACTCCAGGCTCATGCTGCTGGTGGAAGTCAGTGCCACATCCAGAGGTGGGTAGCCCATGGGATTAGTTAGGATTTCCTCTCTGCGGTGCATCACCCCACCCCCAGTGCTCAGTTTTCATACAGCAGAGAGCTTTTTTTTTCTATGTTTGCATAAGCTGCCCCAGATGCTGTTATCTCTCTACATCTCAGTTATGCTCACCTTTGCTACTGGGTTTCTGCCAGCTGGATTTATCATTAATATTAGCAAGATGTAGCTGCTGAATCAGTTTTTTAAATATTTTTCTGTGCAGATTCCTTGCTTTTTTTTGCCACCCTCTGCGTGCAAAATAGACAAATGGCATTACTAGTAATCTGGAGTTTTGCATTCCTGCTTACGTGTGCAGTCAAATTCACTACTGTATTTGACACCAAACTGAGAAGGTTGGGAGGGAAATTAAATCCATAGGAGCCAGTTGCTGGAGTGGGTGGACAGTGCCATGTTACATGTGAAGCGTGGAGCATGAAACCCTGCGATATTTCGTCTGTTAGCTTTGCTTAAAATTACTATCAACTTTTCTTTCTGAGTGACTGTGTTGCTTTCAGGATGGCAGAGGAAGGGGTGATAGGGCAATGGGAAGGAATTATCCATTTGCTTGCTAACGTTTTATATTTTACTCGGCAGTCACTTTTTGTTGAGGAAAAAAGGCAAGCATAAAAGGAGTGGCAAATAAAAGAAAAAAGTGGAATAAGAAGAAAGGTGGGAAAGTAAGCGTGGAGGGGAAGTGGTAACACAGGTATTCTTGTCAAGTTAAATTCAGTCTTTGTTTAAGTACTTTTTTGCTAGATACAGAGCTCTTCAAATGCGGATTGTGTAAAAGTGAATTTTTTTTAATGTAAGGTTGTATTTTTACTGTTAGTTTTCTCTTACAGAGTCATTCAGCTTATGCATGTATGGTCAGAGAAATTATTTCCTATTTAGAGTACCCATGTTCAATCTACATTAAAAGCAAGAAAAGTTTTGTTGTTGTTAGTTCTCATAGAAGCCCTGATATGTTTACTAACAGGAAGAAATGCAGCTCTGTTTAAAAGAAAAAACAGATCCAAGCCATATGTACTGTGCACGGAAGGAAGCATCTAAAATCTGGTTTGAGTAAAGAGCTGTTCTGTGATCTCTTTGTAGAGCTGAAGGGAGAAGTATTTTTTTGCTAACAATTCCCTTGTCCCAGTTTTGTTCTGTGGTTGATTTTCTCTCCAGATTGGTTTGCGTTAAGAGATGGTAACAGTGTTTTAAATCTTATTATCCCTCAGTGGTAAATACAGCCTCCCCTGAGTTTAAAATGAAACATTTTGACAATGCAAGTTGAAACTCAGAAGGTGAAATCTAAATGTGTGCTAGCTAAGCACAAACGCTTGAGAATTTTCCTTGAATTACTGAGGTTACCCTTAGCCTTATTTACAAACACCCACACTTAAAACAGTTCTTGGACGATTTTGTCTCCCAGCAATGGACTGCTTCAAAACCGTCTTAAGTCAAGCTCTGCATATAAAGCAATCCAGAGTTTTTCTCTCCCATTTCTACCCTCATTTCTCTAATGTGGAGATTGTCCTGACTGTGTAAGAAGAAAGACGAGATGTGATTTAATTACTCCATGGCTTTAATAACTCATCTGGGAACAGTGACAATTAATTGTACTGTACAGATCATCAATCTTCACTAGATCCTGGATTTAAAAAAAATAAAAAAGTGTTCTCAGCAAGATAGGGTACATGAGCTTTTTCTTCTTCACATGGTCAGATCAGTGGTACCAGACAGTATCTGCTCAAGTGATGTTCCCCAATCATTATTGGAGGTAACAGTGATGGAGGTAGAGGAAAGGAAGTTGAGGGAAATACTTGAAAGTTCACAATCTTCTGTTGTCCAGGCAAACTACCTCAGCAGCAGTGAGGAAAGGCACATTCACATGAAAATTGGGAGGGAAGGCTGAATATTCTGAGTGTTGCATTCAAGATATTACTTTGTAAATTGTGAGTGATGCCAGTTAAACATGTCAACAAAGGGAAAATTTCTTGCACTTTCCTTGTGAGACTCAACCATGTGTGAGATCTCACCACGTTTACACAGAATGGGCAGCACACCTTTTTTTCCAAAGGTAACCGAGTGTATGGACATTGGGTAACTGATGCTTAAATACAGGCTTTCCAGTAGTCCTGTGAGAGACTCCAATTACACAGCCTGAAAAAAAACCAAACCATTTTTGTGGTGTCTTGAAGGACCCATTCTGAGAGGCCTCACTTTGCTCAGTTGTGGATATATATGTGATAAAAACAGACAGTTCCTGCTGTGGAGAGTTTATAATCTGAACAGTCAAAACAGATATAGACACAGAGACTGAGAAAGTCATAGAAGTGCTGGCTGCACAACACTTATGGAGATCTTAGTCTCTTGTATCTCCAGTCTTCTGTGTGGGCACAGACTGATACCAGTTGTTCCCTAGGACACACGTTTTGGAAATTCAGTTGCTAAAGACAGTCTAACCGGTAAATTATGACCCCAATTGCGTAGTGATGATACAGTCATGTAGTTTTACACCTTGACCTTCAGATGCCCAAACTGAAAGTTTCTGAATGATTCACTGATGTAAATAGTCTTGTCAGCATTCAGTACCTTTGTATCTCAAGCACTCAGATGTCTATAGTGAGGTGTCTCTGAAGTATGACATCTAACTAAGAGAACTTATTTTGGAATGGGGCTATCTACCTGTCTCATAAAACACCTGTCATAGTCTTACAGGTTATAAGGCTGAAAGTGTTTGGTGTTCTCCTCTAGAATTTAGAAAATTATGGTTGTGTTGGTTTGGCTGTGTTACCTTACCTTTGCGATCACCACTGATAGCCCCTTATTAGAAAATCTTAGTCTGTATAGCAATCAAGATGAGTCAGTGTTTGGCTGTTGTTTCAGTATTGCTGTTCCAATTTTGGTACTCTTTGGCCTGGCTTCCTTATCTAACCAGTGAGAGAAGGTGATCTGGTCTGTCCCAAGCAACTGCATGTATCACTGGGACTCATTTTTTTTCAGTAAAGATTAGATGAATCATTTGAAAGTGAGAATTATTCACTGTTCTTCAAGTTTCCCTGCAGTACTGGTTGTTGTAATGAAATAGAGAATTAAATTTGTTAGGTTCAATTTGGGTGCTTATGTTATTGAAAGATTAAATCAGACCAAACATTTGCAGAAGTAAATTGAAGATTGGATGCATTTATTATTATTATTATTATTATTGTTACTGGTTGGCAAAACAGTACCTTCTACACAAAGCTATGGAAAAATCACTTTGCATTCTCTCTATTTCTAGAAGTTGGATAGTCGATTCATCTTATCTACCTTTATCTTTCTGAAAGATAGATATTTAACTGGAATTAATCATCTGGGTGATCTATAGTCAGTCATGTACATCCAAAGGATGAGTCCTTCCATTTTGAGATAGGCTGAATCACAGTCTGGAGGTGTGATTTCACAGCCAACAATAAAAGGAACCTAGACAACTAGAGTTAGGGTGAGATGGATGCTGCTTTATGGCTCTGATGGTATGAACTGGCAATTCTCATCTTCCACGGACTTAACTGCAACTGTGAGAGCTGCAGGGATAATTACTCCTCCGGTATTATCGTTCTTCTTCCTGAGAAGCGTGCAGGTGGACCTTAGGGCTGTGTACATCGTCTATCACTATTATGAGCCAGCTGCATCAAAGAAAAGGCAATGCTAACAACGTAAAGGGAAAAGCAAGAGGAAACTGAAGAAGATCTTATAGGATCCCCACTGTTCTGAATATCATGTGAAAGACACCCCCACCCGTTTTCCTGTGCGAGTTCGAGGCTTGATGCTGAGAACGGTGGGGGAAAGTTTCTGTTTAATTGAATGTGGGTTGGAGAGTGGGAGCCCTGTCAGAAGGGAGAAAGGGGTGAGGGAGAAAAGATCTCATAAAAAGAACATGAAGAAAGGAGCCCAAGCTCAGTGTGCTGAGACTGGACAGGGAACCTGGAGGGAAAAACGGGGAATCATCAGGAATGGGACACAATGACTGGCATGCATGACTGAAGATTAAGAAAAAGACAGACTGAGAGAGAAGATGGGAACTACTGAACGAGGAGATTCTTCCCACAAGGAATAGGACAAAGAGCTTAGATTTCATGGCTAACAGATATTGGCTGAAGAGAATGGGTCTGAGATGAGAGATTTGTGGAGTGCAGGGTTGGAATAGCAAATAGGACCGGGAAGAGAAGATAGTAGTGGGGAAGAGGGAGCATTTTGAAAATAACAAGGTGAAAGGTGGAACAGAAAAAGTATATTTTAGTGGAAGAAGCAACAGTTTTGTTCACACTAGAGCAAACTTCCTCTTTAAAGCCTGAGGTGGGATTCAACATGCAAAATTTGCTCTTATCAGCAACTCTCTGTGAACCATTGACATGCTGTCTGTCATCTTCTGTCCTGAATATCTTGGGAAATGATAATTTACTAAGGTTACAAAGTATTTTGTTTGCTTGCAAAGGGTCAGTGGGTTGAATTAAAAACACTCGTTTCTGATGGCTGCCATGTTCAGCTTCCCATTTTCTTTCTTCTTTGTTGCCTATTTTTTATACTCAATGAAGCTGCATGCTAGTCATTAAATTTAAGGAATATTACTTATATCGCAAAATCAGGAATGCCAACATGTAATTCTCTGTGCCTCTGCATTATATTGCAGTCTTTAATTAAATGATCACATGCATTCATCCCTAGTGTGGTGGCCTGAAGAAACAGACATGTGACTGGTAGTATTTTTCTCTCTCTCCCCCACTTTCTTATTTTATAATAGTTTGTCACTTCCTTGGCCAATGTTTATTTCATTGACAGTGAGGTCAAGGTCTTGGTGATATAAATTTATGTATTTCATTAAAATGCATCATCAAGAAGACAAACTATTTCTCTGCTACCACACAAGGAGATGTTACAGACTGAACTCACCTTTTAGATAATAAAATATCTGCTAGTAGAGTGACTTTTTTTCAATGGTCCCAGAAGTGAGGAAATTTCAGTCACAACCACAGCAGTGCAAATATATAGAAACTTTGGAGATGTCATAAATTACATCAAACCTGGAACTCTTATTACTTGGAGCAACTCAACACCGCAAATATAGATGGTTTTTCTTTTTTTCTTCAAGTGTGACTTGCATCTGGTTTTCAAAAAGGCAATCATTTGTGCATGCTAACACATGCAGTCATAGATAATGCTTGAAAACACAATCTGCATAAAGTAGAAATTATGCTAAATACTCCAAAAATGGGTTCTCAGGGTTTCTAGACTCTGCACGTAAAAATAGGGACACCAAACGGGTAGTCTCTGTTGATAGGGGATAATAGCAACTCTTCACCTTGCAGACCTGTTGTAAAATACATTTTGTTAATATTAATGAAGCACTCAGATATTGTCATGAGTGTCAGAGAAAGCCCATGAGGAAATTAATAATTCTGTCTGCAGAACTGGGCTTCAATGAAGCACAGTACTTGGAGTGGAGGAGACACACGTTGAACTCCGAGATGAGAACCAGGTAGTGGCAAACTGCTTATTAAACATGTGTTGTCCACTCCATGTGCTGGGTGAAACTAGGGTTCTGAAGAAAAAAATGGCATGTTACTTTGTAGGCATCTTGAAGCAGATGGTAGTTACATCTGTGAGCTTGTAACTGATGCTGCACAAGCAATCTTATTTTTGCCATGGCTTTCTCTCGTGGGCTTGATGTTACTTTCAAACTGTCCTTTTTCTTGTTGTGTTATTTATGTTCTAATAGCTCAGTGTGTGCATAGGTGTGTAATGCTTCATAAAGAGTGCATGTTCATTTTGTGTTACACCTGTGGCAAAAATGCATAGCTACTCTCAAGTCCTTACAAGTAAAACATTACAATTTGGGATGAGGGAGAGTAAATTAATGACCTACTGCTGCAGAGTAGTTGCAGTGGTATAAGGGACTCCTGTGACTGGTGTTCCACAAATGAGTAGCTTCAGGACAGAGTCCTGAGTGAATCAGTTTAAGATTTTTATTTCTATCCCTCTGTTCAGCCATATTGTTGACAGTGTTGCCTGATGATTAGAAACCTGCTTGCATTCCATTAAAATTTTAATTACTCCTCAGGAACAAAACAACTTGATGGACCATAGGTATTTTATTGGTTTAAGGTGCAATTTGTTCCCTGCTTCCTTTGGGCCCACTCTGCCGTTTTTTCCTTCTTCCACTGAAGAGCGGTTTTGTCAAGAAGCTGAGGAGAGGAGGCTTAAGGAAAGAACCTTTTTACCAGTAAACCCAGCTTTCTGATATACAAGTCTGACATTTCTACAACAGTGCTCCCAGTCTATGAAGATGACTGTGATAGTCCTGGGCCACCTTTTTAATTGTTTTTCTTTATTAAGGCTGTGCATGTATAGTGTTTTCAGTTTGTGACAGAATTTATGGTCAGCCTGGCGAAGTAGACTCCACAGTCAGTCTCCATCTTCATGCCTGCATATAGTTTCATGAGTGGTTGACAAACCCATGGGATTTATGAAAGCATTTCTGTGTATTCTCTTTCTCAGGGGTTGAGGGGGACGGTAGAAGATAGTTGCCTGGTCCTCAAGAGAATACTCAATAACTTACAAGCACTGTGGATGTCTGGGTCATCCATACATTGCTGAAGTCCACAGAACCACATGTGATTCTTCTGTTGCATTCTGGTGCTGATTTGTTTTAAGATTTATCCTGGAAACTTGCTCTCTAAGTCACATCTTTAATCAGCAGATCTGCTCAAAATGCAAAGCTGCTTGGAGTAGAAATGGATCTTCCTGGGAATTGCCTCCAGGGCATGGCTTTCTCTCTTGATTCTCTTGTGTCTAATAAGATGCTGACTCTGATCAAAGTTTTTTTCTGTTGGGATGCTTATTACACCTTGCCCCTTAATACTTTCTTGTACGATGCAGAGAAATCACTCTGCAACCTTGTTGTGAGAGGCTTGGTAATACAGCATCTCTTCTACCTGGCTGCTGCTTTTTTTTTTTTTTTTTTTTTTGGGTAGAAATCTAGTATAGAAACTCTTGCCTCATACAAAAATGGCTTAACCCAATCAGTTGGTTTGAAAGATACGTAGAGTAGATACCAAACTCCATTCTGCCTTTCCTTGGTACTATTCACCCTCGTCTCCCTCAGAATTGAAGGAAAAGAAGGGTGTAGTATGGGAAGAGTACAGTTATGCACTACAGTGTGTTGCATCACAGCACGCATCCTGGATCCTGTGTTTTGTGCTGTTAATATAAAACATTAATAGGGTACCAAAAATGCTAGGAATCCAAATTTGAGCATCTTTTTTCCCTTTCTTCCCTTCCTTCCTTCCTCCCTTCCTCCCTATCCCTCTCTCCTTCCCTTTCTTCCCGTTCCTCCTTCCATTCCATTGACCCTGATGTTTATATTGGTACCTTGAGATGCATATGCTACACTAGTTGAAGCCACGATGTGTTGCCGTGGCTGAAGTTGTGTGACATATTATGAGGTAACATGTTCGTAGAGTCTTGTATAGGCAAGTAATATTATTGGCATCTGTTTGTACAATTTATTTATGCACTTTTGTATTTTTTTTTTTTTCCCAGTTAAATTGAGATAAACAGTAATTTTTATGTAAACCAAATGGCAGGGATGTTATACAGGCCATGAGTTGTTTCAACGTAAAGAAATTGCTCTGGATGGAGATGTTAAAATTTATTGAAGGAAAAGAAAGAAATAGAAAGCTTCATGTGTTAGAAATGGGGACGCATAAATGGTAAAGATGCCAAGAAGTGAATTTGGATTCCTGCTGCTTTCTTGATTGGCAGGTAGTTGTAAAAACATACAGGGATACTGTGCTTTGAAAAGTCGGTGAGCAAATGCAGGCCATGGCAGAGAGCTCAGTTCAGCTGTTTCTGAAATTACATAGACAGCCCTGATTTGTGCCAGTTAGATTGCTGGTTCAAGGCTTTGGTTAATATCAAAAGTAGTGCATGTACTTTGATGTTAACACTCTTTAATGTCCAAGTTTACATCTTTGTTTCCGTGATTTTTGAAGATAAGATCCGAAAGAGAGGGAAGTATGCAGTTCAGTGCAGCTGACAGTGGTAACCTTACTGCTCTGGAAAAGATTTTTGTCTAGTCTTTAGAAAGGAGTTGCAACAAGCAAGCTCAATATGTATTCTGCTGTGAGATGGGTGTGGACTGTCAGTCTTTTTGCCATGAAAACCCAACATTTTCTAATGGAATTTCTTCTTTACAGCTGGCCAGTTTTGATGTTACAATTCTGGTGCAACTAAAAAGGCTGATTGAATTTTATAGAACAAATGTGTTAAATCTCATATCCTCTGAAGGGAGATAAGTTAATGAAAGTCACGAATAACTGTAGAGGAATCTGAAGGTATTTAGAATATAGATTTCTTCTAGTTTTCATGTTTACAAGACTTGTGGTAAAACTGGTATGAACATTGAGATTAAAATAAAAGTATTATTCTTAATCTGATGAATTTGGGAGTATGATATGAGAGGTATCTGTATTATAGTTCCAAAAGGTTATGGTTTCTCTATAAGGGAAAAAAATTAATTCTTTTTGGTACTAGCAAGATGGACCTTCTGTTCTGCATTGGGGAAGAAAGATTATGGCTGCTCTGTGGAAAAAAGTTTCTTCAACTATTTAGCAACCTGTAGAGATGCTGGTAAATCAAGTCCACTGCTGTTATTCACTTTTTTTTTCATGAAACTTATTAAAAGCCATCATTCAGCACTTAAGGTAGTTAAATCACGAAGAAGGGGAAGCAATGTGTTTTGGATGAGATTTCTGCTGACAGAATAGCAGCAGGGCTGGTTGGGGTAGGCATTTTGAATTCAAGAAAATAACACCTTACAGGTTGATTTGTTTGTTTTCTTCTGATTTTATGTGGGGTTTTTTCGTTTGTTTTTTTTTTTTTTTTTTTCTTTTTTCTCTTCCCTTTGGAGGAACATGGTTAATAGTTATTAGTCAACAGTTACGTATTTGTGGACAAGTTGTGCAAGTTGTGGACAACCATTTTACGTAATAGAAATGGGAGGCACATTCTATTATTCAGACTTGGAACATTTAGTATACAGGGTGATCTGTAGGGCAGCTTTGGGCTAACTGTTCAGCATATTATGCCTTCAAATCTAAGTGGGCATTTCCGTACCTAAATGGCCCTTGAATCCTTCAATCATGCTGTGCTTATCTACTGTATAAAAATCCTTTTCTCTTATGGAATCAGTTATCAGTGTTTTATGCATTTGGTGAGTGAAGAAGACAAAGCTGTGAGAAGTGAAGTGGCTTCTGGAACACCAGGGTGAGATCTGAGGAGCAGAAAGATCTTCAAGTCCAGAGTCTGCTATGAATTCTCCCACTCTCCCACAACAGTGTGCAGAAACTTGGAAGTTCAGTCCCTCATGACAGTTGTGGGTGAAGTGCTTGTGGAAATTAAGTTTTCCTTTAAAAAATGTTCTGGTTCTTTTTGTTTGTTTTTCGAAAGGAAGCACCCTTTCTGAAATTAGTTTTGTTTCTTTTTGCCTTACTTTTGTTCAGTGCAAGTGTTGCACCTTTTTATCATACCAAATGTATTAGCAGAAGTGGAGGAAGATGTTTTCCAGTTTTGATTCTGTCATGCCTAGTATGCTTATAAATAGTTAGAATTCTTAGTGATACATTTAAGAGGCAGTCCTACTTTGTTTTTTAAAAATAAAAATTAAAAACAGCAAAACTTGCTAATTCTCTTGTTGGAATACTTTCTGTATTGGAATGGGTCTTTTTTCACTGACTACGGTTTTGCATTCCTCTGCAGCACGCAGAAGTGACTATACTCCTGGACATTATGCAGTGACTTTTTTTTTTTTTTTTAATTTATTTTGCTTTGTATATAGCCAATTGAACTTCGCAGGTGATTCCTTTTCCCTTTTCCAAACTCCTTTCCATACAAATAATGTTTGTTTAACGTGTTTTTTTTTGGATGAAACTTAGTTTATTTTTCTCTGAAATGAATGTTGCCTGAAAATCTAGGTAGCCAAGAAGAAGAAAAAGGAAAAAATAATAAATAAACATTGAAATCTCCTTTTGCCAGATTGTGCACAGATGCAGCCAGCAAAACATGATTAACCGTTTAAGAATGCTCTTTTTGAGCTGCCACGGCTAGTGTAGTAGGAAGAGAGTGCTGTTTTAAATTGCTCTGATGCTTTCTTTCTGATCATAGTAGTGTTTTTCTAACTCAGCTATCTTTATGATCTCAGGTGTCCATTACTTAATTATAAATGGAAATATATAATACTGCTTAAGACAGTTATGGCACATAAGTATGTGTATGTGGTTGATCAGTAAAAGCTTACAGCCAGTATTCCCCTGTCTTTTAAAATCTGTTACACAGCATTAAGGTTAGAAAGACAAAAGTGAAAGACAAAAAAGTGAAGTCTGATTATCAGTTTTGGTCATCCCTAAAAGTCAACAGAAAACATTAACCATCAACTTGTTTTGATCCATAAAGTGATCTGGTTGGCATGCAGGTCCTCTCCCAGTGGGGTGGTGTTCAGAAACCTGGAAAATGCTGGTGTGTCTCAGGCTTTCTTGCCTCATCTCAAATGTAGCAGGCAAGGCTGGTGGACCCTACCAGAGGCTAAAAACTCTGGCCAGAAGTGTGCAGTGGAAGTGAAGAAGGGAGAAGAAGCACTGGCAAGGAAGCAGGTGAGCAGTAGTCAGTTGTCTTAATTCTCCAAGTCCATGTACCACAAGCCTTCTCTCAAGCTTTTAAGAGCATTCTTACTCCTAGGTGAGGGGAGTGGAGACCATGTTATCAAAAGTTTGGTCTATCCTTTCCTTCCAGGCTCTCCAATCTCCATCCCTCCTTGCCCACTCACATGCACCCACCCTGCTTGCTTGTGGCTGGTAATAGTATTTTTGATTGTGTGAGGCAGTGTTGCACCTCTGCCAGAGCTTGTGCATCCTCTTTAGTGGAGAAAACTGAGAGGAAAGTGAGCGGGGTGGGGGGAAACAGATTGGTCTTTGGGAAGGTCAGAAACTTCTCAAGGCTTAAGGAGAGTTTTTTCTTTTTTAAGGAGTGTCTCCAGGCAGGGAAGACAGCCTCTGAACTTTAAGATTTATAGGTAAACAAATGATGTCAGGTTTGGGGTTCTCAGAATACCATATTCCTGGCAGAGAGATAGTCTTGATAAAAGGAATATTTCACAATATTTGTGGATTAGGAGCTCTGCTGTTTTAAACTAATGCACTAATGTCCAGAAGATCATTCAAAGCATCAAATCATTTGGTGTACAGGGGTAGAGAGTTTTCTGGGCCAGTTTTTTTCTTTGTTTGAAAACATCCTTTGCTGTAAACCGTATGCTTCTGAATTACTTAGACTACTGATAAGGAATGTGAAAAGTCTCATTTCTAGGTTCAGGTATCCAACCTGCCTGTGTGGACATTTATGTGCAGACATCATGTATCACACAGAGCACCACACACGGTTGGATTGTATGGAATGTGAGGTGGAGCTGAACTTTTGTGTGCCTGGGACCACACTTGTGGATATAGAAACACGTAGACATATGCACAGGGAGATGTATATGGCATTCAAATTTTGCCCTGAGGCCTTGATGAAATTATTGTCCACAACTGAGATTGCAGCCACTGTAAATCAGGGCTGGATAACCCATAACATATTTTTAGACAACTGGTATGCTTCTGAGGCCAGAAGTACAGGGGTACAGTGGAAACATTGACTCTTACTGCAACTGTGCAAAAGGATGCAGCAATAAGTAAATTTCGCAACTAAGTAGGTGATATCTGCCATCTAAACTGAAGGGTTGCCTGGGTTGTTGCAAACAACTTAGAGATTTGCTAATGATTTCATTTAGCTGTTTGCACCCACCCAAGGAAAAAGGGAAGAAATATCGATTCTGTTCATATGCAGCACTATAATTAATTTTTTTTTTCTGTTAAGGCCAAGGTGACTGCGCTGAAGATGTTGCAAAGGAAGATGGTGCACCAAAGGGTTTCTAACTCCTCTTTCACTCTTTTGTGGCTTTTAAGCGTGGCTAATCAAATTTATATCAGGCTACAAACAGCTTTAAGGCCTGATGTTGCTGCTGGCTTGGTAGAAAGTGACAGCACAGAATATGTCCCCCAGTGTCTGCGCGAAATGAGGCAGTTACCCTCAGACAGGCATAAATGTGCTATTAGATAGTTAAGAAATATATCCCCCCCAAACCCTCCTGGGAATTTATTGTAGCGCCTTTGATGTAACTAATTAGCCTGCTCAAAGTAAGCAATGACTAACAGTCTAATAACTGGCTAATGGAAGGGACTTCATAATGTTTTCAAATCAGGATCCTTTTGAGAGTTTTGCAATAGGCTGAGGAGATTTTTCCTTCTGAGAAATGGCTGCCAATAGTCAGATGCTCGTATCTGTCATTGTCTTTAAGTTATATTTGAGTCTCTTGGCTCTTTGAAGAGGTTAGATGTTGGAGAATGGCAATAATCTTGGAGATATTCTGAAAGTGCTAAGCTTGAGATTTAACCCTGATCAGCAGACTTTGAGTAAATGTTCTAGTTTGATGAGGCTGTTGGACAGTAATTTGCCATCTCTGAATTTGCTGAATTTTGTAAAGTAGAACAGTATTTTCAAAGGAGGTAAGGTAGGGTAAGGTTTTTCTAGAGATTTCTTTTCTCATGTGAGTTTTCAAACACTTAAGTAGCAAAATCAAAACATAAAATTTATTAAATCAAGAAAGGGAAATGCTTTTGCCAGCCTTCCAGTTCTTCAAATTTAAAAGGAGAAATCACACACTACATGTTAATTTTGCCAATTAATTCTACTGTCAAATGTCTTCTACTTCTGCATTAAGGCTTTCTTTTTTTCTTGTCCACTGGAACTATAAAGCACTTGTAATACTAAGAGCCCCTTTCTCATCAAACTAATGACACAGCATTTCCACATGCTAACAAACACTCCAGTGCGTTTTTCAGGCACAGACTGTTTGTGCCCGGTGGTTGGAGCCTTTCTGATGCTGGACATGAATCCATGTTGCTCTGCTTGCACAGGTAGTTTCACTGAATCCCTGGGATTACAGTGTGAGTAAAGCAAGCAGAATTTGGGCCTTGTAGGCCCCATGAAGGTAAACTTAAAAGCTCGCCACCTGCTTGGTACCTAGGTGTAGAGTTCAGTGTTTCTCCTGCCGCAATCAATGTCGTCACTAACACCTAAACCAGAGTGCTGGGGGCTGCGCTTGCCAGTGGTGTTAAGTATCACCGCAATAATCCACTGTCTGCCATGGGAGAAACACGTAGCCCTGAACTTGGGAAGGGAGAAAATGGTTTTCAGCTGTTTTGATTTAAATTGTTTGTTTTTGTTATTTTAAAGCCTGTGTGGAAATGGGCTGGGAGAAGGCTTGTTTAGGAGTGAGGCTCCCACTTCTTTGGAGGCTGACCTTGCGAGCTGCTGAGAATTAGTCCCTCCATTAGCTTCCCAGAGAGTCTCAGCCCTGCAGGCTGGGGCTGTGGCTGGGCATTGCAGGGGTTCGAGCTTCACGTCTCAGCTAGCTGGTGGTTCAGCTGGGCAGCTCGAGGCAAACTTGGCCAACAGGATACTGTGGGAATCTGCTTCACAGCAAGCAGCTTCAACAGCTTGTTCTGAAGTCCTTGAAGACAGTGGGATGGCTCAAGTGTCAGGTCAGTAACTTTAGGAGTATACCCAAATGTTTCTCCCTTTCTTTCCCCACATCCTGCATGATCAGCGAGTTGTAGGATCATATGTAAGGCAGCCCAGCTCTGCCTTCTGCTTCTGCCTTCTCCTCATCCGTCTTCTGATGTTGAGAGTCCTGGGGCTGACAAGGAGGTTTCCACAGCACCCTATGCATTTTTGTGTAAGTAGCTGTGTGTGCAGCTACCTCTTGTGCTTCCTAACTAGGCTTTTTTTCAGCTTATAGGGGATTTTTAGCATTGCCCTATAGATCTCATGCTGAGGTTTAAGGATGCGGACTCTCAGTTAAATCCGGTAGGTGTTTGTTTGATTGAAACTTGAAAGGTAGTTTTATTTTACATAATTTCATATACCTCTGTTTAACTTGAGCTGGTTGGTTTTAGTTGGGAGCAGTTGGGGAGGCAGCAAGCAGTGTAAACTCATCTGGATAACTGAAAAATTGAGTTTAAGAAACTGCTGCTATCAAGGCTCTCTCTGATTTAGGGGTCTGAAAAAGGTTACCTGAGTTTTTTAAGCTGCTTCATATCATTCTCAGGTTCCCCAGCAGTTTTGGGGAAGACTTATGCACACAGTTGGAAAAGGCTGAGAGCGATGTTCTGCTGATAGCAATGCATTGCTGGTTTAGTGTTGGGGCACTGTGGGCTCTTGTACAGGCCCAGTCGTGTCTCATTCAGGTCAGTGGGAGCTCTGCCACTGACCCAGAGGAGTGCATGGTCAGGCTCTGTTTCCAAAGTCATAGGCACTTTATCAATGCAATGTGTTCCATCTTCCTCTGTACTTTTGAAAACAGGACTGAACTAAATTGTGCAGTAGATGCAGCAAAAATGAACGTATGTCACAGATGAGGAAAATAAGGGAGAGTGTAGAGATTTGTGGGGTCCTCTCTCTGCTTCCTTGGTAACTCCTTTTTCTTCCAGTGAAAGTTAAAAATGACAACAGAAGAGTATAACAGGTTTTTCAAAACAAACAAACAAAACAAAAAAGAAGCTGTATATTCATATTCCAAAGGTCACAAATCAGTTCTTGGAAAATACTGTACATATGATAATGGAAAAATAACTAAGCTGAAAATCCATTTCATGTGGGAATATAAAACTATACTATATATTTTCAGTGGTGAGCTCAGATAATGTATGTTATTTATAAGCACAAAAGTCTTGTATACGGTATGCTTAAGCATTGCGAATAAAGTGAGTACAGTATTTGTTATCTAACAGATTTTGTAGCCCCTCATGTGATTGGAGTCTATTTTTAAAACCAGTTATGAGCATTGTGCTTCATATCTGTGTCAGTGTTTCCAGAGTGCGTACTACTTGTGCAGTTTCTCCAAATGCAGGGAAATAACAAGCTTGGGACCAAGAGTGCCCAATTCAAACTACTGTACCCACCCAAACCAAAATTTCAGTTGCAGCGTGCACTGTTTTCAAAGGCAGGCACAATCCTCCTGATCTGCTTCCTCCTCCTTTGCTCTTAAGGTGGCCAGAGAATAGTGATCAGTGTATGTATGCAAGAAGGTGCACTTACAGGTGTCCTAATGAGCCTGGCAGTTGCTCTATTGCATCATTTCAGGGAAGAAAACAGCAAGCATCAAAAACTTAGACTTTCTGAAACATGAAGGGAATTGCTTTATTACTTAGGTATCTGCTCTATTAAGAATCTAAATAATCAATCTCTTTTACATTCCATCTTCCCCCCTTCCTTCTGGCTCACAGCAACCTAAAATGCTACTTTTCTGGGAAAGACTGATATTCTGACTTCAGTTTTGTAATTTAATGATGGAGAGTTTCCTTAGTAAACCAAATTTAGAGTACTAGAATGCTTATCTTATATCCAGACCTTGAACATAAAAGGCATTTTATACCAGCAATTGTTCATTTAATGAGCAATTGCAGAGTGCAGGACGGTTAAGGGATTGAGCTATATGCACCATTATTGCAAGAAGTATTCTGAAATACCAGAAATAGGACGTAAGCTCTGATCAGGGGGACTGTGAGCACAATTACCTTCTTTTCAAATCCTTCTGTGACACTGCGGGAGGAAAAAGGACTTTGAAACTTGAAAGGAAAGAGCTTGCTTTCAACCTCAAAAGCTAGGAGGAAAGGGCTCTGAAATTTGCTCAGTATTCCCAATTCACCATTAGCCTGTTTCTTCCTTTAGCCTCAAGGCATTCTCCGCTTTTTGAAAAGATGTTAAGAAATTCAGTCACAATAGAGAGCCTAGTTTTGAACATGTTTCACTCGGTCCATTGAGGTCTGGTCTTCAGCCTTTGTGTGGGGTGAATTGAGCTGAGCAGCAATCTGGTTGGGGAGAGGTGAATGAGCAGTCTCTGTGCAGTCACAAATTCTGGCAAAGAAAAGATTACCCTTTCCTTTATTTTACAATATGCATTCCTGTACAATCCTGCTAGTGGCAATATGCAGAGCCGAGCTTGTGCTTAGGTCAATATGGAGCACTTGGTTTATAGCAACTCTTGTTAAGTTTGTCTTGTAATTGAAGCTGCTGTTGACCTTGCTTGGAGACCATTTGTAAAACCGTTTATTTAGCATAAACTGAAATAATAAACCCTCCTTCTCTTAGGCCGATTGTGATAGGGTGACATTAGTTTGATTTAATGATTAGCTGCCTGACCCCTCAGCTAGAGAGAGCTGCTTGAATAGGGAGAGTTCACTAGGAAGCACACAGGAAGAATACTAATGAGCTTGTTAAATTTAGCATGGCACCAACCACTTTTAATTCCTCTAATGGGAGAAGCACTGCCTCTGAGAGAGAGGGAGGGAGATGGGGAGAGGGGGGGAAAGGGAGAGAGAGGAAAAGAGGGAGGAATGCCCGTGTCCTGGTAGCCAGAGAATTTTGGTAAGAGAAGAGGAGAGCTTATAGGGACCGTCAGCCAGGGTCTCTTGGACTGAGTTGTAAGTACCTTGTCTTTTCTCTTACCCAGCCTAAGTGCATTGGAAGATCACTCATGAGATAGTAATGCTCTCTGCGAGTTGCATGCAGAAACGTGGTGAAGAAACTTAATACATAAACAGATTTAACTGGTTTGGGGTTGTCTTGTTTAAGCAGGGGTGTCTGAAGTATGCTGGGACTGATTTTTAGTGTGGTGTATCAATAGATTTCAACTTTTTTTTTAGTTTCTGACTTTAAGGGGCTTAAAGTAAAATAGCTTCTACTTTGTCTCGGTTCATGACAAAAAAAACCCCAAACTAAAATAAAACAAAAAAAACCCCACCAAAAACCCCAGAAAAACCCAATGGAAAATTCAACAGGGAAAGAAATTTATATGGATTTTTTTCATTAGGTTTTGATTTGTCCTGAATTTTTTAATTTTCTGGGTAAATTAGCTGAGCAGTCAAAAGTACGTTTATTCAGGGATGCTGTCCAGCATGAGTTTGTTTAGAAAGCTTTTCGATTCAGTGAGGTGCTCCATAATACTCAGCACTTCTAACAAAAATGGCTTCTGATTAAAATAGCAGGACTAAATAAGGTATTTCTCAGTGGATGGGAGAATTCTGGATTAATGTGATCATTCTAGACTGGGCATTTCTAACGCATGTCTCTGGCTACTGGCTTGTTAAGTCAGAGTAAGGTTATACATCAAGAAAGAGAAGCTTATGCAGATTGCTCTTGGGGCGTGATTATTTTTTTCTTTTCTTATTTAACCTTTCTCTCTTACACCCATAAAAGGTGGGATGAATTATACTGGAGTTGGTGGGCTCCCACCGTTGGGAATCAGGTGGAAAGGAACTTTGGCATTTGTGTCTCTGCTACATTTTAGTAAATCAAATGTTTCTTTTGACCCTAAAGCTGGCCCCACTTCTGAAACATGAGCAGAGCAGTAACAGAACAGTTCTCGTGTATTTGGCTGTAAAGCCCCGTTGGCAGATGCTGCTGTAGAAGTGGGCTGTTTGCTTACATTTTTGTTATAGAATCCCACTTGTTGCCATGGTGGACAGTGTGTTCTATCAATAATTTGGCCTAGTCCATCTTGCCCGCACTTACTCTTGAAACTTTATTGAACGATTCAGCTGAACCAGAACAAGATTAGACAGCTTTCCCCTTTTGGCACTCTGGAGTGGCTCGCCTGCCGTGAGGGCAGGCAGCGTTTCTGCAAGATGAGTTTCGCGCTCTGCGCCAGGGGAGCTCCTGCGAAGTTCTGGCTGTTAGCGTCCTGGAGCGTGGGTGCTGTCAAATTTCTCATCTGCCCCCTATCAAAAGCAGCTCAGTGGCGTGGAGCATGAAGCAAATGCTTAGCGAACTGTTTGGTCAATGAATATGCCTCACTGTTGCAAAAATGCCGTCGTGTGTAGTTAAATACTTCTGGGGGAACTTTTGCGTGGCAGACAATGCACAGAAACTTTTGACTCATAACAGCACGCGGCGATAATTTCACAACGTGGAGAAAGATGGATGATGCAGTAAGAAAAGTCCTGCTTTTTATTTTTTGGTTTTTTGTTTTATTTTTTTCCCTCAAGTAACCAAAAAAGGGGAAAGCTTATTAAAACAAACAATATTTTTCCTTTAGTTTCTAAGTTACTGAAAGGAGGTTTTGAATTTCATTCAGCAATTTGAAAAATCAGACTTTTCCATAATAGTCACTAGTACCTTGATTTGTGACACATGCATGTTTTGAGAAGGAAAATATAAAAGTGGAGCCTGCAGACAACCATCAGCTTCTTGTTGTATACTAGGATGGCAGTTTTAGCAAATATTATCTTTATATGGAAGGGTAAAAGCACTGAAATCCTATCTGATCATGTGGGTGATTATACAGCCCCACAAATCACCCTAGCTTTCTTCTTTCTGAACTATTTTAGCACACGTTAAGTTGCTCTGCTTAAGGGTCTGTCAGAATTTCAAATGGAATGTAATCCCCTATTTTTATAGGAGTTTACATCTCATCAGTGAAAGTTCACTCTAGGTTGAAATTTAACATAAAAGACTCTGGCTAAAAAGAAACCTGATGGAAAATATGACTTTGGGGTGATTTATATTTTATATTTTAGTTATACAAGCAGGTTTCTAAAAACCTCCTATAAGTTTTAAAGTTTTAGACCTCCTTTTGCAGTTCTGTAACTAAAACCAGCCTTGGTGTAAAAAGTTGAAACCTTAAACCCTGTTAATCCAGAGCAGGGACCAGTGCCTGTGCATATTAATAAAAAGCAGAGAAGGGCAAAGGGTTTAAACTCTGTAATGTTGTTGTCTGTTTCCATTAACTATTTCTCCTTAGACCCAAGCCTGGAAATTCTCTGTATGGAGAATTACTGCTGGCTGTAAAAAGAATTCTGTCCCTGGAAGATGCTGATAAGTCAGCAGACCCTGGTTGCTGTAATACATGGAGATAGAAAAATAATTAAGCGCTCAATAGGCTACTCTGCTGGGTTTTCATGTTGTTGTTACTTGGGGGGAGAGAATTGGGAGAAAACTAGTGAGCAATGCATTCAAAGCAATCGTGTAGCTAGTTTATACGTATAATGGCCAAAATTCAACTCCAGGTATCCATAAGGCCAGAGCCTGTTTCCAATCTAATTTGTACAAACGCACATAGGTTGAGTTACTCCGGTACCAGGCTTGATGAAAGTAGTCACCTAGTGAATAGCTGGCTGGTGCTTTTGCTGTGTGAACAAGTACACCAGAGCTAGGTGCAAGTGAAAACTTAGCCCTGACTTGAAATCTCTGACAACTGAAGTGCAGTCTTGGCACTGGTGTCAATCATCCTTCCTTGCATGCAGGTTGTAGAGTGAAAGCACTTAAGTTTTATTTCCCAAGGGTGTTTTCATTTCCTTTTCTGGTTACCATTGTTGTGCCCAGTGTTTAATAATTTGAGATTCCTTGTGTACTTCTAGAACTGCAGAGCAACTCTGAAACGAAGTGTTTTTATCAGTACTCCTTGAAGATGTGTTGGTATACACTCACATGTGCAGTGTTGTTGATTGAAGAAGGCTGTACCTAGAGCTTTGGTATCGGCCAAAGATTCAGCAATCAATCATGCTTGTTTAGAGGAATGTCTCTGTGTTTTAAACCAATAATGAAACTGAAGGAGGGCATTTACGTTAGAGACTTCTGTACCTGACAAAGCCCCTCTGCCACACGGCATGTGTGAAATGCACCTGGGAATACGCATCTAGCTTTTGAGGAACGTAACCACTTTGTCTGATTTTTGAAGGGTGTGTGCTTTATTATTATTATTATTATTATTTTTATTAATTTTAACCCTGGGATTTAAAATTCATGTGGGTGCAGAAGGTTAGTTTAGCACCCAGTCCTGGAGCTCCTGCATGGAGGGCTGGTGGAGTCATGATCAGGAGGCTCTTTTCCCATCACAAGCGGTACCACAGGCCTAGAGGCTTACTCCAAACTAGGACTTGGATTTGATCCTCCTAGTTATTATTCTTCCCTCTGCCCTTTTTCCTTTCCCCTTGTTGATTAGGAATTTGTGGGTCTGTCGGTGTGGATGTGGAAAAAAGGGGCAGGGGGAGTGTACCCCACCACCCTGCATGGGCACCCATATGGTGACACTATCAGAGCAGGTGGCCTTTTTGTGCCTGCCTGATGCCGCTGGGGCTGTCTCTTGAGCAGCTGTATGCATTTTATTGTTGCCCACCTTAGTTCTGATCGCTACCAACCTCCCTGCAAGGCATCAGCCCCTCAGTCCAGCAAAGCCCCAGGGACCTGGAGCTGGGCTGCAGAGCAGTGGTGGGTGGCTGGGTGTGATTTAGGCCCAGCTGGTGGGGTTCATCTTCTCTGTGTGACAAATCATTTCCTGACTCCCCCATCAAGGGAGCCTGAGCTCCCAGCCTCCTCGTCCCAGAGGCAGGGAAACAGCAAGCCTGTGTCTGTTCCTGCGCAATTGATGGCCCCGTTGGTCGGAGTATCGGTGCCATGGGTGACTGTGATCTACTGCTCCGCCGCTGCCGGCTCCAAATGGGCAGGCGGCCCCAGGCCATCCCTCACAGCCGCACAGGCACCTCCTGTCACAAACTTACACCAGGAGGAGGAGGAGGAGGGCGGGGGGGGGGGGGGGGGGGCCACAA
>JAWMRA010000078.1:50989997-51150854 GCA_035584735.1 Pseudotriccus pelzelni | reverse complement strand
AACGTCTCTGTATTGTATTTGCTATAAATGGGCTAAAAGTGTGTGTCTCTCTTTTTACTTCCCTTCTCTCTTTCTTCTCCCTCGTTTTTTTGCAGAGGATGAAAGTCCTGGGCAGACCTATCACAGAGAGAGAAGGAACGCGATCACAATGCAGCCGCAGGGTGGGCAAGGCCTCGGCAAGATCAGTGAAGAGCCTTCCACGTCGAGTGAGGAAAGGGCCTCATTAATCAAGAAGGAGATCCATGGATCTATATCGCACCTTCCCGAACCTTCTGTACCTTACCGCGGGACGCTCTTTACCATGGACCCCCGAAACGGTTACATGGACCCTCATTACCGTGAGTATTGACTGCCGGTTCATTCGGCGATGCAAAGTTAGAAGGCTGTCAAATTTAGTGTAACTTTATTTGTCGCTTTGCGTCATTCCCCAGGGAGAACTGCTTTGTGTGGGGGGGAGCGGTGTTTGTAGTAAATGCAATCTTTTTTTTTTTTTGCTGAAGTTAAAAACCGGGGTGCAGTTGCATTTGCAGCTAGAAATTATCGCAGGCCTTTGCAAAGCAACTTCCACGGGACATCTCATCTGTTGCTAATCCTCCTTAGCCATCCAGGGTTGCGTTTGCTCCACCTCCTTAATACACGAAAAAAAAGGGCCTCATTAAAGAAAGCACAGAAGGAAAATGAAACAGACCTTAAAAATCCCTCTGTTAAAACAATGTTAAAATATGGTATTGAGAGGAGGAAGGACTGTGCCTTGTACAATGAGAATTTGGGGGATTGGAAGGCTTACGACTGCTTTAGGAGTTTTTGTTTTGTTTTGGAGGGTTTTTTAGATATTCACAAGTGTGTTTGAGAATGCAGGCTGATGGAGTGGTTTTGCAATTTTCCTTCCCAGCTACAGTTCCCTGAAGTTGTAAGGGGGAGGAAAAAAGGCAAATGGTTTCAACTTCTGAATTCCTGCTCAGGCATTAATAAAATAGTAAGAAATTAACTGACACTTGAACACAGATGTGGAATGGATTTCTCCACAGGCAAAATATGAGGGAGTTAAGCAATTTTTTTCATCTGTTTCTAGTTTACAAAAAGAAAGGGGAAAAAAATCATTTAGTTGTGTAGTAATGAAGTACATCTTGAGGTGTCAAGGCTTGTGCCTTTTGATTATAGATTTATCACCCAGCCAGGATACAGGTTTGCCATTTAACCTTGCAGTCTCCAATTCCAGATGATAGGCTTAAGACCCACAAAGAGAGAGAGGCCAGTCTGCGTTGTTTTTTTTTCTTTTTTTTTTTTTTTTAAACATCATTCAGAAATTTTAGTGTTTTAAGGCAAAAGGTCATTAGCCAGATGACTGATTAGTGAGGACAGCTGATTAGTGCCTGTTTTTTTGCTAAAGAAAGTGCCAGGGATAAAAGCTAATTTTATCCCTTCATTAGTTGGGCTAGCAGCAAAGGGGAATGTTCACTCATCAGGGTGCAGATCAAAGTATGTCTTGCACAACCTAAAGTCTCACCAACCTCCTTCTTAAAAAAAGGAGCCTGATTGTTAATAAGGATGGCGGTATTATGAGAAAACGAACACTTGTTGTCCTTGTAGTTTAGATCAGTATTTAGGGGAAAAGTTTGCCATTAAGCTTGGTTTTTGTGCACCCTCCGCCTCCTGTTCTCTTATACAGACCTGCTCAAACCCTCTGGGGGAGTTACTCATCTTTCTGTTGAGGAAGATGTGCTGCGGCGTACCGGCAGCAGACTGCCCTGCCAGAGGGGCACGACTGTGAAGTGCAAATGGCCACTCAAGAGCAGTAGTGCATAGAAATATTAGCTTGTGGGTTGGAGGCACCATTCATAGCTTAATGGTTAACAAACTCCCAAATCTAACATAAAAACAAACAGACATGTATTACTGGGGAAGCAAAATAGCTTTTCTCTTTGTAGGCAGTACCAGCTGGGGAGAGATGAAATGTGTGACAAAAACAATCCCCAAACAAACAACAAACCTTATGCTGAATTTAGTGGTGACAATTTCCATTTTGACCATCTGAGCAGCTGCCAGCTCACTCCTTAAATCTGGTTTGAAATGTTATTGATACCACTGAAGGTTTGCACAGAAGAAAACGGGCTGGTCGGTCAGAATGCGTCTGAGCGGTTTGCATTTAGTTTATTTTGTTTTATTTTCTCACATTCACCTTTTGACAAGAGTTGTCAAGATTTAATGAAGCTGCTGTGTCTGTATTGTGACCAATATTAGTTATAACTAGCTACCACATTAATGCTAGCCGGATAGACTGTGTGGACTACTAGAAAAACATTGATGTCAGAAGTTGAAAGAACATCAGAAGTTACCCAGAACACAACAGCAGAGAAACAGGAGATAAGTTAATTTTAAATGAGCAACATGATCTTAACGCAAAAATCTAAGTCAGAAAACATCAGATCGACAGACCTGCTTCACTGCTGCTGAAGTGAGTTGTACATTTGTATTCACTGATTTATAAAGTTCCTCAAGCTATTAATGCCATATAAAGAGCCATAATGCTTTTATTTACCTTTAATATCTATGATACAGAGAGACAACTAAAGAGACAAATGTCTAGTTAGATTTATAGGAAAGCAGACAGTCTTACTGAAATTTTCATAGTGGCTGTATCATTTATATATGTAAGGCATGCTTTCATCAAAGTGGTGACTGTATTCAGACTGACACTTTTAGTGGTCCATATGAAAAAGGCTGAATAATGTAAACATACCCAAGTCCCACAGTAGCAACAGGTAAAGAACCAGCAAACCTATTGTGTCCCTTCTTAGTTTCTTGCTAGATTTGCTGGGCATATGGATAGAAAATACTGTTTTAATTCAACATAGTCAGATATGTAAACATTCATAGTAATTTCTTAGTTTCCCTGTGGTTGGAAAATATAGACTTTTCAAGATGTCTAATTTGTGCTTCTATTTATGCCCACTTTGTATTTAAAAGTGTGGGCAGGCTTCCCGTAACACAGGAAAAGGCAAAATAATTTTTTTGAAGAAGGACATCTGCATATTTTTATGGCAAAAAAAGAAAAAGAACATCTAAGTCAATTCTGTGTGGAACGCATGTCCCTTCCAGGAGCTGCAGTTAATAGAAACAGCTTGAGTGCTTTGCATTTCTACATGTAAATCTGTATGTGTCTCTGTGCATTGCAGGATTTATTTGTTGATTTAATTTTTTTTCTAATTAAAATGACTGATGTCGTAAATGTTGGTAATAATACTTACCATAAAAGTGGAATAAATACCTCACTGAGAGGGAGTTTGCTCTCCTGCGGAGTGTGGGTGGGGATAATGGTTGCGTTTCAAGTGAACCAGCTTTTCAAACAGCTGGGATGAAACATGCTATGGAGCTGGCGGCCCTTCTGCACCGCCAGAGAGCCCCTCAACCATTTAGCAACTGAGAATGTGAGTGCAGTCTCAGTCTCTCACAGTCTTCTATCCTCCAACAGATAAAACGGAAAACACAGGCCTAAACCAAAAGTTTTTCTCTTCAGTCTTTTTTGTTACAGATTTCTTAACCACTATTTAAACAGTGCTCACGGAGTGCGGGGTGGGGGGATATTTTTGTTTTATTTTTTACAAACTTTTTTTCATTTAAAAAGCTTTCGGGACAATGACAGAAATGCTGGAGTTTCCCATCATATGTTGCACCTTTCTTTAATGAGGAGAGGAGGGTTACTGGCCTTAATAACAATGTTTATTAAATGGATTTTAGCCCTTGTGTTTCTCAAACACTAACTCCAGACATAGTTTGAGCCCCTTGTTAATGTAAATTCTGTCTGTAGAGGTAGGGCTGAGGCAGGGGAGATGGGGATAGCAACTTGCCTTTGTTATTCTCTTCCACAATTTTAATTTTCATGCAGATTTATGGCAGTGCTAAGACTCCCTGTCTCACAAATCATTCCTCATGGAAAAAATGAATCATTCCTGATGTAAACACTTTGATTTAAAACATACTGTTGATATTCTTCCCTGGGTTTCACAGCTCATATGAAAGAATTGTTAGTACCTAATTAGCAAAGCCTAAGAATTATTTCAAGTAAGAAGCAATGAGAGTTCACTTGGCTCTGATCTAAAAATTTATATATACAGGAATGTATGGCCCTGGCAGCAATCTCTTTCTGGTAAATTGCTTTGTCTCAAAGAGGTTCCACAGGAACTCACTTCTTTCTATTTTTTTTTCTTTTTTTCCCCCTTTTTCTTTTATTTTTCCCACTACTCCTTACCAGGGATTCGTTTTGCTGGTTTTGAAGCTTCTGTATCTATCTGGGGAAGTGGGAACTGCTTATTGCACATTTCATAGGATTAGCCCTCCAAAGGTATTGATTGCCCTCAGTTCCCACTGACTGTGCTTGGACTTATGCTTTGTAAGGATTGGGCCTCTCATAACTGTCTCAGTTATATCAGCCAATGTTAGTGTCATCTCAAAATCAATTTGCAGCATGAACAAATGACTTCAGCAAGGAAAACACAATGCTGCATCGCTAGGTGCACTTGGTCATTTACTGTGTTTTAATTGCTTAAAGTTCTTAAATTCTTTTCCTTCATCTCCCCATAGGAAAGGAAGAGGGAGGGTGTGGGAAAAAAAAAAAGGGGGGATTTGGATTCTATTTCTTCAAATGCAAACTGATAACTGGAAACACTGTTTTAAAATGCAATACTTAGAAAGCAATGACTTTTCATGGCATTGAGGCTTGAACCACAATGGCCAGCTATGTGTGGTGCATTGGACTAGTTTCCCAGTGCCTCTGGGTGACAGGAGCCTGGGACAGCTTTTTACAGAGAATTTCTCCCCAGCCTGGTTGGACAGTAGAAGGAGAGTGTCAGTGAAGAATCCTTGTAGAGGTTTAGGTCCAGGGTCTTTAAGTACGTTTAAGTGCTCTTCAATTTCCAGGTGAGTTTGGCCTCTTAAATACCTCTGAAAATCTGGGTCCTACTTCTTCAACTCTTTCTGCAGCATTTTGGAGGGGGGATGCTTAAGCACTCTAGTAACAAAACTCTCTACTGACAGTGATTTATGGGGTGGTTTCCAAATGTTATCAGACTTTTAATAAAACTCACAGGCAAAAAAGCCTCTAGTATGAAAGTGAATGTCAGATTACTGGTGTCAGCTGAGCAACTGAGTGCAGGTCTTTAAGAAAATAAGCATGTTTGCAAAAACACTTTTGGGATTAGAAGTCAAAATGTAATAGTATCTTTCAATAGTCTCCAACAAAAAATGTAACTGTTCTCAAATTCAAACTTATGGTCAGAGACAACTTCAGTGTGAAATTTAGGAAGGTGCTGTAGACCTTGTAAGGTTAGCAGCTTATAAATTGAGATACCTCCACCAAGGCTGTGTTTGGGAAGTTCGGCTCATCACAAGTACTCCTGGCCGTTTCTCTGGAACCCTTTTGTGAAATAAGCAGTGTCTCTTGAGAGCCCTGGGGTTTCTGCCCGTTGGATGGTCTCATTTGGAAGTAACAATTGCACCCATAGATTTACAACATGTAGAGATGTTCTTCCTTCTTCTGGATTTTTTTCTCTTCTCAACATGAGACAGATTTCAGAACTGCCAATATCTGAAAAGCTTTTAAATGTGATGTGGTTGAGAGGCTGAAATGTGATCTTTTAGGTGTTTTTTTTTTCACTTTGTTTTATTTTCAAGTTTAGGTGAATACATATCTCTCTTTGTGTTGACTCTTTTTCTGTCATTAGCAGTAGTATTAATTTTAGCAGAAAACTATAGGCAATGGCATGGCAAGAGGTGATCCTGTTTGTGTGGAGGGTAGAATAGAATATTTGACATTTCATATGGCCCTATAATTCTGTTGGACTTCAAAATTTTAAAAATGAGGATCACATTAAAAAAAGTTCTGTTAATCTCTCTTTGTTTTGTTGGTCAAGTGCAAGCTGTGGGGTGAAATTTTGTGTGTGGTGTGTTTTGTTCTGGGTTTTTTGTTTTGTTTTGTTTTCCCGAGAAACAGGGAAGATAAAGACAGAGGACAAATGCAAAAACGCCTCTTTCATGGATTTAATTTGTTATTTCAGCTAAAGCTTTTTTAGATGCTTTGCAGTATGTATATGTGATATACTGCCTTCATGGAAAGAGACAGAATACATTGCTCAGAGCCACAGAATCATAGTTAAGAACTCTGGAGGAAAAGCCAAGAAATAATGTAATCCATCTCTTGAGCATCAAGGCAGATCAGCGATCCCTAAATCAGGAGAGAATGAAAAGCTACTTCAAAGTTGCTATATCTCTTGATACACAGACATTTGTCACAATGCTTTTAAAACAGAAGATCTGTAGTGGATTTGGGCTGATGTTGCGTTCTTACAAGGTAGCTTCTGTAGCACCAGCAGCTAGAAGTTGGGGAAAAATATTGAGAAGCCATTAAAGTCTGAGTTGAACTTTGCGTGAAGTTTCCTCTTCCCTTCTGGAGTTCTACTAGCATGTGAGAGATATGGTACTTCCCATTGCTGTGTTCTCTGAACCACCCCCCCAACACCAAAGCCCGCCTCACCCCCAAAGCCCTCCAAACCCAAACCACATAAATGTTGTGCTCCTTACAGCGTGTCAACAAGCAAGATCACTAGTTCTCTATTAGTTATCAAAGTAGTCTTTGTACTTTTGTTGAGCCTGTGTAGTGCAAGGAGCTAGCCAAGTATGAGGCATGTAGAGAACTAGTGGTCTAAGGAAGATAAGCATCATTTGTTGAAAATTTTGAAGCATCCCATAATGCCTGAGGTTGCTGTCAGTCAGCTTTTTATGAGCTTTTCCCTGTGTGCATTATTTGGCCGAGGAAATGGGGTTTGAAAAGCGTCCCCTTTGGCTTTGCTGCTTAGAGCTTTGTAAAGGTTAGTCAGCACTCAGCCTTGTACAGCTTGTGTTGGATGAGTTGCCTGTATTTGTAAGGAGTTTTGGGGCTGCAACAACTTGAGTCTTCATGGCAAAGCATGGGGAACACGTGAACCTGGTGCCGGTTCAGTGATAATGATTTTTGTCAAGAAGTGAAGCAGATTCTCCTAAGCTGGTGAGTACAGCTCATATACGTAACCACTGTGCAGAGCTTTACACTGCCAGAGAGGTGGTTTTCTTGCATTTGTGGCATTCTCTTTGGTCAATGTTGCTGGAGGGAATTTAGTTGCCTAAGCAGAGACTGGCACTTGAGCACCGTTTTCTTGCCTCTGAGGATCCTAGCTGATCTGTCTGCCAGCCTGAACACTGTGCATCCTTGGTCATATCTATTAACTCTGTATGAACACCCTAGATATCTTAGGGATCTAAGATGCTCCTGTGTGTCAGTGTTTAGGCAGCAGAATCCTCAGTTGTTGTGTCCAAATGTAGAAAATAAACATTGAAGTACATGTTTTTTTGCTCCATGTCTGCTGTCATTGTCCAGCTTTTGTTAAGAAAATTAGCAATAATTTGATTGCAGAGTAGCTAATGTCTACAGGGTGCTCCTGTGTTATGATTCCCTTTTGTTAATTTCCTTGCATCCTGGATGCTTGAGATCTGGATGTGCACCATATTTCCGTGCTCTTTCCCGCTTGCTCTTGGGGCTGGGGTGAAGCCCAGATGTGTGGGCACTGAAGGAAGGTGTTGTGTCACAGAGGATGCCTCGGCTGGGTAGTGGGGCTAATGGCAATGTGGGGGGGGCACCATGGACCTCCTCACTTCATGACATGGACCATGGACTCGTCAAGGGAGGTTTTTGTGAAAGGCAGCATGGTCCCTGTTGTGAAGGTGCAGTTTCAAACTTGTCCCATGGAAGTCTCTCAGTACTAGCCTCCTGTGGGAGTCCAGGCCTTTACTTTTAAGACAGTTTAAATGCTTTGGTTGCTGAACCATTTTTAGGATCACTAGCAGATACAGCTTTATTCCTATTGATTGAGCTCAGTACGTAGGAGGAGAGCCACTTAGCCATAGCCTCTGCTTCCTTTTATTCACACCTAGCAACTCAATTAGCTTCCTCTTAGTCTGGCTCTTTACCTCTTAACCGAGGTAGTTTACATAGTACTGTCTACACTCTTTTTAGAACACTGCTCAAATTACTTACAATTGGGGCTCTTGAACTTGCTCTGTGGATCACATCTGAGTCTGGAGATCAGGTCAGGAATGCTTCTCACTTCAGTTGGAGTTATATGGGCTACGTTTATTCATTTTTGATAATATGGCTTACAGCCAAGGCAGCAACCACCAGTGTGGCTAACCAGTACTGTCCTAAATACCAATGTCTTTGTACAAAGAGTACAGCTGCTGTATTGCCATGCGGCCACTGCCGTGTGTGGTGGTGGTTGGTACACGGTGGCAGGAAAGGCAAGGTTTGTATGTACAGGTTTGTACGCCATCCTCACACTTCCTTTTAAAAATAAGAGTTATCACTTACAAAACATTCTTTTGATTTTGTGTGGGTTTTTTTTTGTTTGTTTGTTTGTGGTTTTTTTGGTATTTTTTTTTATTATCTTGCAGTTTTTGGAGTTCAGCACAGATAGCTCCCCAAATAACAGAATTGCTTTCTAATCTCAGTTATGCTTGTTTCATGTATCACACTGAAAAAGGTAGTAGAGAGGGTCCCCCATGGTTTATTTTGGTTCCCTTTTCACATTTCAGTGCTTCCCTGAGCCATAATTTTCCCCCAACATTTGAATGATGCTGATCCAGAACCCAATGAATTAAATGAATCAACAGCTGCTGGCTTCAATGAACTTCAGAATAATCCCTGGTTGCCTTATATTCTACCCTTTTATCTTACCTGTTCTCCAGGCTAGTTGTAATTTAAAATCATAATTCCCAAGTATCTATGTTACCATTTTGCAAATGAAGAGCTGAATGTTGTTATTCCTCCATCTACAGCCCCGTTGAAGTAGCCTATGGTAACAAGCCAAAAGTAATGGCATATGAAATACTTCCAAATAAATGGCTGATTATGGTAACAGCTGATCATAACACCAAGTGTTGAAGCAAATAACTAATGAGCTAGAATGTGTTGAAACAAATTTCATTCCAGCATGTCAGACTCCTTAGTGTGAAACGGTACTTGAATTTGATTTGTATGTTTCTTTTTCACCAACCTACCTACAGATACAACTGGTGACAGCTTCCAGCTTTGGCCTTGACTTCTGTTAGACATTGTTGATGAAATGAAATTGGGTTACTTGGGTGAATAAAATTTGGATCAAGGCCTGTGTTATGTATAAACAGTGGTTGCTCACTTTACCGGGATGGACCGGCATAGTACAGTGGTAAAAAGCTGTTGGCACCAAAGCTGTGCTTTGTGCTGGATGATATTTGAATTGGCATCAACACCAGTGATCTGTGGTGCTTTTAACAATAAAATTGGTGCCAGATATCAAAAACATTAATTTCCAGTATGATAGGTCTGGAATTCTTGTCTTTTAACTAGAAGGGAAAGGAGGAGCACTAATCATATGTTGGTGGGTAATTACTGAGCTGTCCAATATTTGGCATGTTTGATTTGGAAAGCCTGCTTGTATGGCCTGCTTATATATATGCCCCTACTTTGCATGACATTAGCAATGGCCATGGTCTATGCTTATTTTCACTGTTACAAGATTTCAGTTCTTTTTTTTTTTTTTAATTTAATCATGTAAAGCAAACTGGAAGAAACACCTTTAAATAAAGGCCACTTTGTGCATTATAAACCAGGGTTGAGGAGGATGAGGGCTGCTGCAGTGGGCCCTCCCATAGATGTTAGTTGTGTGTGTACACTCTGAAAGGGTGGTCTCTACAGGTGGGTTAAAGCAGGCTCTGTGTTGAGACTAGCCTCTCCCTGTCTGGAATTTTTTGGTAGATAGCCTGTGGGAGTGTTCCTGTGTTGTGTTAACACGTGGGGTTTGCTTGGGCATGCAGGGTCCTGCTGGATCTGAGACATGCAGCCCAGTTGCTGCTGCGAGGCTGTGCTTGAAGGCTGGCAAAGCGCAAGGTTGACATGCCTTATCGTAAGGGGGTGGGCTCTGGGCTGCCTTCAAGAAGTGGTGCAGACAAGGATAGTGCTTGTTAAGGCTACACAAAGTATTAGCACAACTCTCTGAGGAAGGCACTCATCTGAAATGGTGTGCTCTGCTGGCTGTTGAGAAGTGACTGTTGTAGTTTCCTCATGGGAGCCTGGTGCTTAAGCCTGACACTGCTCTATGGTGCTGAATCATGATACCCTGTTGTGGGAATTGTCATACAGATGGGAACAGGTCATCTTCAAATTCCTTCTGAGCATGCCTCTAGGCCACATTAATTTGGCAACATGTGCCAGTAGGTCTTGGTTCCAGAAAATGCCTGGGTCTGCTCAGTGTTTTCCATGTAATGCCTTTTTTTAAATTAACATTCAGACCCTATATATCTGCTCCTTGTTTGTTGCAGTCTTCCACAGTGTCCAGCTCAATTATTTGATTCAGAATCTCACCATTTATATGGTTGGTCGTATTCTTCCAGCTGTGATTTCCCAGGGAGCTTCAAAAGCAGAAGGTGTTTCCTCTTCCTGCTTCCATGCTGCTGCATAATACTTCCACGAATCTCACTTAACTACAACAAATGATACCCTTTTATTTTGTCAGTGCAGGGAAGGTGCTACTGACAGGCTGCAATCCTCTTTAGCCAAGCAATATTTTGCTTCTTGTTCTTCTGACATGCCATGTACTTAGAAGAAAGGACTTAAAAACTGATCCAGAACTGATTATGTGCAAGAATGGGGCACCAGAGGTGGGAGCTGTAGAAGAATTCCTCCTCAGTATAGCCTTTTTAGAACCAGGGTGACTTCTGTATTGTTGCTTGTAGGTACCAGAAAAAAAATCCGATATCCCCCTGAACCTTCCTTCAGCTCTGTAAATGGCTGATCCTACTGCAAGTACATGTCACCAAGTCACAGGCATGTGAGTTCCAGCCCATCACTGTTTGCAAGCAAATCCTGATGTGTAACATCCATGGTGAAGCCACATCCCTCTGTGTGAGCTGGGTGTATACTTTGTCAGTGTATGCATGTGTCTCAGGTAGCAGAGCTGCTGGTTTATTTGGAGGGACCAGCTCTTTTTCTTTTAATCTAGGCTGATTTTGTCACTGTTACAGTATGGTGGACACTGGTACTAAAGGCTATCAGTGTGCAACATGGGATGCATATATGTACTACAATAATTTGGTATTTTCTCTGAGGGTTGTTGCTTCCTGGTTATTTTCCTGCTTATTTTTGTAATGTGGTTTTTCGTATACTTCTGTATTATGAACCTTTTTGTTTTTTTAAGCTATCTCTGGTATGCAGCTTTCATATCTTGGCTCCCAGCAACATTGAACCTCATTGTAAAGTCCCTTCGTGTAAAAGCCATCTAGTTATAACTCTCAAAAATAAGAGGCTTGTCTCCTGAGGACAGCTTCATATTGCGGGTGAAGTATAATCCTTAACATTGTTTTTTTGCTTTCAAATAGCTGGGGACAGTAAGTCAAGGAGTGAGAACTCCCTTTGTTTCATGTAGTGGTACGTTGCTGGGAAAGAATGTAACAGAGCAGAAAATGAAGAAAGACATAAAAGAATCTCAGCTCAAGGAGGTCAGATCCATCACAGGCTTAGCGTTGCCTTCAAAGATGTCTGGGACAGGTGGCAGTTCAAGACAATCAGAGGAGAAGCATCCGCTAGCGCCGAGATAAGGGATTCTTGCAGAATCCTGCTATCTGGTCCCAGTTTGCTTTGATGTAACTCTGCTAGAGAAGACTTCTGGGAGCAGGCTACTGCTTCCCTCCGTGATACGCTGCTGTTGTTCAGCCTTTTAAGGTCTCATTACAGTAGTCCTTGAGGATTAATCCTCTTTAAGGTTTACACGGGAATGGTTTTGTCTGAAGGCCCAGCCAGGGACCTCAGTACCACCTGTACAAAGCATTATTGCATTCTTTCATTCTATTTTTTTAAAGTGGCTCATATTTAACAGTATTTGACAGAAAGTAAAGCCAAACATCTTGCCTTTTTTTGCTTCCCTCTCTGGCTATTACTGAGTTTTTGTTGAGCACAGCTTGAGCAGTCCTTTGCAGACACTGAACCATTAGCAGTAAATTGTACGCTTCCGGTTACTCTACTTAGCCTGCTGGTTTTGGCAGTCTTTCTTTTTCTTTTCTTCTCTTGTGCCCACCCCCCTTTCTGCTTCTAAAATGAGGGGAGTGATGATGTTTGGCTTCAGAATCAGAAATCATCATATTGCTGTTTTATTCATGTGCCTGCACGAACGAATTTTGCATTCGCGCCATTCTGCTCAGGGTTTAGGGTATGGGAATGTTGTAAATTTTCAACATTAATTTATTAAAAAGACAGAGCAGCACTTATAAGGGTTTTTTAATGAAAGTACATTTGCCATTTTCGAGGGACAAAGCCTGCTTTTGGTGAAATAGCAACAAGCAGAGTGAAACAAATGATGCGTGTGGGAATCATACCTGGGATTGGGGGTACAGCGGCAAGTGTCTTACAGCTCACTGATACATTCTGTTCTCGGTACTGTTTCTGTGTTACTCTGTTACAGATCTGCCTCTTGAAGATGGGATAAGGCCTGATTCTGAACTGTATTCTTTTTTCCAGTGTCATTCTTACAATTTCCCTAATTGAACTAAGTGTTACAAAGTCATTTTGCTACTGTAACTTTAAGATAGTGGCTGAGTTAAAAATAAGACAAAGGTTCAGGTTAGGTAAGTGAAAACATTATCAGTGATCCTGACAGAGGAAAGTAAAGTTACTGCTCTGGACGTAATAAATAGCTTAAGGGACTCTTCGTTGCAGTAGAAGTCTGTAAGTTTAGCACTTCTGAACCCATATCAATCAACTTGGTGGCCCTAATTCAAATTATTATAAGAGGTAGTGTGTTAGTAAAAAAAAACAACAACAAAACGAAACAAAAAACCCAACATTTCTACCTAGAAAACTCAGCAAGAGCTGTAAGTTGAATCCTTCTGGGGTAAAATAATGAGTTGTGCATTGTTGCCTACAGAGTACCTTGTCATTAGTTATGTAGTGATATACTTTATAAAGGAAAGGCAAGCAAAACAGCACCTTTACAAACCTCCTGGGTTGTTTTTTGAGTGTTCTGTTTGGAAGTTATGTGGGATGTTAAAAGTGCTCGTAATGTATGTATAGCAGATTAGTTTTCTTTATATATAAAAACATTATAGGAAACCCTATAGCTAATGCTGGCTATATAAAACTGTATGGTGCCATTGTAGCCATAAATATTCCTGTGACCTTCATACACTCTTACGTTTCCAAACTGCACCTAATTTAAAAGTAGTGCATTTGTGAAGATTGTTACATTCTGCCCATACAATTTTTTGTCCCTAATAGCTAATTCTGAGAGGGTGGAAGGATGAGAGAAGCAGAAACTAAGGAAAACAAAGATTAACTCAAATAAAGGTAATGAAATGTCATGATGTGAGGTGCTATAGATCCCTTCAAGATCCCTTCCTGTTGTCTGAAGAAATACAGACGTATTGTTGGCAGCCTAAATTTATATACATCAGACAGGTGTGTCATTCTGTGCACATGTAATCAAGTGCTGTAGCCATAGTCTTGATGAACATATTGAATATGTATATAAATAAAATATTCTATACTTACTGTCTTTAAGATATAAATATTTGAATAACATGATGTTAAATTTTTGTTCCCTGTCTTTAATTACACATTAGAAGTAGTTGTCAGCAGTTTAGACTTCAATAGAGCTATTCTGTAGGTTGATATTACATTTCTGAGTTAATAAAATACAGGGTATGTGAGATATTTTTATTTCACCTGATGATAAACACACGAAAACCGGCAGTACTACATATTTAACTGAATTTAATGGCTGTTTGTGTCAGTTCAATGTGAAGGTGTCATTATGAAGCATCTATTCAAACTGGAAGTGAACACTGCGGTTTAACGATGGCTCAGCACAAAGCTGAGTGTGTTTTAGGTGACAAAATGTGTTTGGCTATGCCAAGTCAAATTATGACCTGTTCTGTAAAGAGCCCTGGTTCCTTTCTTTTTTCACCCAAATGCAAGTGGGCTGAATAAGACAAAGGGGAGGTGCTGATTTCAGACAGCTTGTTGGGAATGTGATGCTGCTGTCCAAGGATTCAGTTGCGAAGTCCACAGTGAGGCAGGAAATTGATAGAGCTTCCTTCTGGGCCCTGGGGTTGACTCCTGGGCTTGTCTTTATACAGGTTTTAAGAAATAATGTTTCTTGGAGACAAGGAAGTGAAATGGCCAGCTGTGGTACTGTCTGTACATATACCATGGGAACGTTTACTAAAACCCTTTACCCTGGGAGTTCAGAGTGTAAAGTGCAGCCATTCTTTCATTGTGAGAGTAAAGCAATATATGAAAATGAAAACCTGTTTTGTTTGGTTTGGTTTTTTTTGTTGTTGTTTGTTTGTTTTGTTTTGTTGGTTTTTTGTTTGTTTGTTTTTTGTTTGTTGTTTTTTGTTGGTGGTTTTTTGTTTGTTTGTTTTGTTGGTTTTGCTTTTATTTTTCTGCTGTGACATAAAGCACAAATATGGTATTTGATTCTGCTCAATTGGGGAACAATCATGGAAAACTTAAATCTGGAAAAAGAAGGTTTCAAAAAGTTGTAATCAGCTAAAATAGGCTTTTGTAAGACATTATATAAAGCTACTGCAGCAGGTGCTACCCAAACCTCTCCCTATTTATGTGCAAATAATATACTTGTATTACACATATTATTAATTTGTATTTATGCCTCTCATAGGAAAATTTTCAATGGTAGTAAATTCTGCATTATGTATTAGCAGTAGTGGAATGTTTTTTTGCTAGGAAAGGACAAAATTGTAATCAAACTTGAACTCAGACTAACAAGTGCAGAGTGGACTAGGAGTTGTTCAAAATAAGTCTGATGGTTTCACCAAAGTGTCTTTATCTGTATTTAGAAAATAATTAACAATCTGAAAACTCAAAAGGAGTAATAGAACAGAAGTGTGTGTGTGTTAAGCATTTTATTTATTTACTTACATGTACAGATGCCATACAGCTGCTGAATTCTGTTGTTAGCACATGTAAATTTCTTTCAGAAGTGGCAGTAGTGATTGTAGTTGCTAGGCCTGCCAGGAGAAACGTATAGTCAAAAAATCTGTTAAACACAATGTGATCTGAGAACTATAGGAATTCTCCTCAGTTAAGTAGTACCAGTGACTTTCAGTTGCCAAGTGTTGTGTTAAATACTTATACAGATTCGAGTCATATTAACAAAGAGTTTGGAACAAAAAAAACTGGATGGATTTTCAAATTGTCTTCTTTTAGAACTTTTTAGAGGCTCCCTGTGCACAACTCTTTCTTTGGTCTTTTTCTTTCTTTCAAGGTAATCTAAACTTTTCATCTTAGTTTTTTTTTTGTGAAATCTTATGCACTCTCCCTTACCTTCCAGACTTAGTTTCATCATGCTTAAATATGCAGAAGACCATTTATTTTCCAGCTGCTCTATGTATTTTCTCCCTGGCCTGTCTCACAAAGCTAGAGCCACATGAGATTTGTTGGTCTGCCTTCTGTCCATGCTAAGTGAGAAATCTTTAAAACTTAGGCTATTTTGGTGCACTCTGTCCTGTTTAGACCCTGTCATGAGCTTGCATGTGCTACAGAGCTTTCCGTCTTGGGAAAGGCAGCATAACTGCGGCCTATAAAGTCTATCAAGGACCTGAATACTGAGCGGCAGATCAGAATCAAAATGTTACTCAAGCATGTCACGTGTTCTGTATGAAGTGCTATTTTCCTCTCAAGGCAGTTATGCACAGACTCATTTCCCATTTGTAGCAGCTGACAGGCAGGGAGGTTGAGATTTTTTGGAGATCTCCAAGGAAGTTTGTGGCAAAGCCACAAATAAAAGTCTTTGTCTAATATGCTACGTTCATGCCTTACTAATTAACTAGAAAGACTTTTAAAGTGGATTAAAATCTCTATTCCTAGCCTGGTTTTCAATTTGGGTAACTATTTTTAACCCTTTATTTTATAGATGTTCTGCCAAAGTGCTATTTGCCACAATTTTTCACATAAAGCTTCTTAAGAACTGAGACTGGGTCAGTAACTTTACAGTTGATTACTGTTTAAGCTGTAAATGTTGCTTCAAGAACTACACAGAGTCAAACTAGAGTTTGATGCAGCAATGCAAATAAATGGCTGACTTTTCAGAAGTGATGAGCATCAACAAATTTTTTTGGAAGCTCGTCTGGGCTTGGTGATTTGAAAATGAAGAGCGTTTTCTCTAACCTAATCGCTTTTAAAGCCTAACTTAGAGTTCTGATTTCTAAAAATCTTGGCCTTAACTGCTAGTCTTGATTTTTGGTATGTTTTTGTGTATTTTGTCAGTAACCAAGGTGAAAATGGACTATGCTGTAATGTATGTGGTTAATTTTGTTTCATAATTAAAGTGCAGATGATGTCAGGTGTGCAGTGAACGTATCAGGTCTCAGAGGAGCACTTACCAGTCTGGCTTGCTCTACTCACACCTAGATTTTTACATGATGGACTCGTTCTTTTTCCCCACTTAATGAAAGAGGTGTGGATTTTTTTTTTTTCTGTTTTGTTTATTTTGGGGGGGTTGTTGTGTTTTGTTAAAAAAAAAAAAAGGAAATACTCTTAAGCTTATTGCCATATTGCAGTGTTTATTCTTGTCTTCGTATCCCACAAACTGCAGATTGTTACAAAAAGTCTCTTAAAGTTGAGTATTGGCTTAATTGTTGTCTCTGATAAAGGATTTTCATGCAACAAGGCTGAAACTTTGCATATCCCCACAGAAGAAAAACAATGAAAGAACTTGGACAGCGAAGGTAGTGCAGGGACCTCATGGGGAAACTCCCTAAAGAAACACTCATTTTAATAGCCAGTTACAGTTACTAAATGGCAACAGTGAAATTAACCTGTCTCCCAGTTTATACAATCCCTGCACTTATACATGTGAAAATTAATAGTTAAGGCTGTCATAAGTCTTACACTGCCTAGATGGTAAATAAGCACATTATTCTTATCAACTTAAAACTACATTAACTCAATCCCAAATAATTATTAGTTGAAATTTTCATTTTGTAGTAGAAGGAGACAGGCTGAATTTTGACGATTGGTTCAAAAACTTCAAGTGCTGCTCTTGTAGCTGTAATGTCAAATCCTAAGACCTACACAGAAATCTTGCATGAAAGAGTACTAAAACTGATATTTTATGCTAAGTACTTATTAATGATCTGTTTCTCAAGAGCCCACATAGAAGTCACTAGCCATTAAATTTTTTCTAAAGGTCTGTGTTATAAACATTTCCTTTTAAACTCTATACAGAATTGTACAGGAAAACCTTTTTTTTTTGACATGTTAACTGCTAAACAGGAATATTTGCTTTCAAATAAACTTACAAAACACAACACTTTGATAATGTGATATAATACAACTGTTAAGTCTCATCAGTTTGGGCCGTGATGCTGTAAGCTCAGGTAGGTGGGGAATCTTATCTCCCCTTACCTGATGAGGATACAGGGGCAGAGTCAAATTTATGTCCACAGCTTCTTCTTTCTTCACTTTTGAATTGCTAGGAGTTTTGGAAATGATGCATTAGCCAGGTAGGCTTCTGTCACCTGGCAATATTAAACGCACTTTTGAAACACTGTATTTGGAATAGGCAGTTTTGAACCATCACTGAATGGACAAACCTGAGTATTCCTGCCATTCTCCAAAAGCAGATATTGCTATAACTTCTCCAGGTGTCCCCTTTGTTAGGAAACCTTTGGAAGGGAAATGGCTTTCAAAGTGACTTGAGCTTTGACAGAACTTCTGGAGAAGTAGATACCATGAAGGAGGATCCTGATCTTCCCAAAACCCCACCTGTGTTGCAGTTAAATGATGGTCACTCAGGAACAATTACATGTGTTGATATTTAGTGCCATATTCCTGTGCACTGAGTGATCTCCAAAGTCACTAGTGCTCCAGCCCCATAAGACTTACCACTGTTTGCTGAACTTCAAACTTCAGTAAAAATTAAACTGAATGTTTGTTCAAAACAAGAACCTGCGGAGTGTGTATGTGCTAATAAAATAAATGGGTGTTTTCTGTATGCAGCCTACACAACAGGTAGGTAATAATAAGGTTGAGTATCCAGATTTTTTGTTCCTTAGAGTAGAACAGGTGGAAGTACTGTTTTCCTGCCTGTTCATTGGCAGCAATTACAGTATTCTGTTTCATTACAGAGATAGGGTTTGTGTGCATGATAACCTACATAAACAGCAGATATCAATCAATGATCCTGATTTTCTTGCCCTCTTCTGCTATCCCTCTTACCCTGAAAGAATAAAGGAAAAAATCAAAACAAACCCTCATTATAACCTTGCAATAAGAGACTAGGAAGGGTGTAATGAGCAGTACGGTGCTGATATGTTTTAATAAATATTAGTTTACTGCATACCACAACAGAGAGCAAATACATGCAATTACTTGCAAATTTCTTCAGTGTTTGTACTTATAAATCTCTGCCTAAATCTTCCCAGCTGGGAGTTAGGCTGGTGTTTCTGCTGTGGAAGCAGGGCTTTGTTCTCATGTTCAGCTACAGCTCAGTCTGGAATAATTCAGAAACGTATTAGATAGATTGCTGCTCCCAAAAGGCATAATGAAATAACCTTCACTCCCAGCCTTAGGGAAATAAACACACAATCAGGGTTTGGGCAGATTTCTCGATTAAACAAAGAACTAACTGTGCATAAATTGCTCCCTAACAATTTGTAAAGAGTCCATTTTATAAATTTCTTGCAGATGTAAAGCTGATATTTTTTAATCAGAATGGCAGGACTGTTAAAGTTGAAATGTCTTCAACATTCTCCCTTTGCTCCATAATTAGTATCAGAAATATTTAGATTTAAAATAGAATTGGTAACACATCCTAGGTTATTTTTGATTTGTTTTGGGAAGTCAGTGAAATGCAATGTCAAACCTAAGCTAAACTCTCCTCTTAATACATACAGTGAACTTAATCCATCTGGAATAGATTCAGGATAACTTGATGCTGTCAATTTTTATTTTGTTTAATTTCATATGGTGTTCAGCAAAAGAATGAAAAGTTATTGCATTTAATGTTGTTGTGACTTAAGGTGTTCTCCAGTCAAATTATTCAATAAATCAAAATCAGGCTGTGGTTGTAGCTGCAAAGTGTTGTTTAGAATAGGATATTTAGGAGATTTTTAGCAGCTTTCCACTGATTGAACAAGACACATGTGTCATGCGAAAAGCATGCAGTATTTTGATGAATAGCTGTATTAGATGGCAAGTCTAGGGACCCAGTAAACACAACTTCTTATTTTACTGGCCGTTGTTTTTAACTTGAAGATTTCAGTGTAAAAGAAAATACCACTTGAGTATCATTCTGATTCCTTATTGTTTATGTATGACCCATGCTCTCATCATCCAGAATATCCCCTGACATTTAAAAATACGTACGTATTTTCTGTGCCTTAGCTTGCCACTGGTTGCCTCATTCTTCAGCTAATTTGATGGTTTCAGGTCTGGCGCTCACCTAAATGCACAAGTTCATAGAGAATGGTAGAGATTTTCTGACAGTCTTTTTTGTGAAGCAACATTCCTGATCCTTAGGCTTGTGTCTGCCTCCATCTCTTGCTGAAGTCAATAGACCTGCAGTCACACGACAGAAAGCGCAATCCAGTCCCCAGTTTCCTATGTCAGGCACTGAAGAGGAGCTGTGCTTGTATCAGCACAGCTGTCAGCAGATGCCGGTAGGTCCTGTTTCTACAAGCATAGTGTTCCATTTCAGTTTAAATGGACCTGATTTTAAAAAAAACCAAAGTGAACTTTGCTCAAAATGCATGCAGCTACTTGCCCTGAAGTTGTGCTGCTCTCTAAATCAGCGCAGCTGCAGTAGCACAACAGCCAGCTGCTGCCTGGGCCCGTTCTCAGAGACCAGAGGTGTCAGTGCAGCCTGGGGAGCTGCTCCTGCAAATCTGAGGCTGAACTCGGTGTCCTGCCCCAGAACAGCATCTTTCCACTGCTCTGCGCTGATGGTAAGTTACCAGCTGGGAGGTTTTGACTTGGAGGCTCTCTGTAAGGTTTTTTTACCTTTTGTGGGTAATGCGTAGTTTCTCATGCAGGCCCAGCTGGCCTGACATCACCTATTGCTTTCAAAAGAAATATGTGAGACGTAAGCAGGAAGCCTGCTCGTGTGCTTTATTACATTAATGACAGACTTGGAGTTTCTAATTTTGTGAGTTTAGCTGTGGTTTGAACATGTGTTATAAATGGGAAGACAAACAAAAATATCTAAATACATCCTCACTGAAGAATGGACTTGCCACAATTCTCCATAGGTGTATAGCACGCATGCTCATCTCATTTACACTTTATGTGTAAAAAAGAGTAGAAAAACACTGAAATGGTTTTGGGAAAGATAAATGCCAGGACTGCTCACTGTGAAACAAAAGAGCTAAATGGTAACCAGTATCTTGAGCTAAAGAAAAAAAAAAAAGACACCACTGAATTTGCTGGGAAATTAATCTTTTACTCTTGTTTCATGTTTGACAGGACCCTCTGACAGCCTTTACCCATCAAGCAGATATGAAACACTGTTCAAACTACTTGTATTCTGATAGCTGAACTCAGGGTTAGGAAATGAACTTTACAGTTATAGTGGACATTTAATTAAATACAGTGTCGTACTGCCAGTACGACTGCTTGAGGTGCTGTGCTTTTACACTGGAGAATATGCAGTGGCATGTTGAACAGGAAGGCCCCAGCATGGTTTTCTTTTAAAATTGTGCTTAAATGTACACTAGATACACATTCATCACTTTAATCTAAACTCTACTGTAAATTAACATGTATAGCCTCTGAGATCATACATTTTCACTGAAATACTCTAATGAAACTTGGCAGCTTTCACCCCGTAACATCATTTGTTCCATTCACTAGCAAATGCAGACCTCAAACAAGTCAAAACTCTGCTCAGTAATGAGTTCCATTATTTTTCTTCATGTTTTTGGAGTCTCAAAAGCCTCCTGTCCCATGTCTTTATTTTACAATAAGTCAAAAGAGCACGACAAGCCTGCAGATGTATCAAAGGAAAGCTTTCTCATGTAAAATCCTGAGATGTTTGTCATTTACCAGAACCAAGTGTGAGACTTCAATTAGCATGACTGACTTGTTGTCAGTAAGGAAGCTTTCTTCTCAAAGCTGGTACATTATCTGCTTGATGTTCACAGATGCTGTTACACATACAGTTGCCTGGATGATTCGGTCGTCGACTTTTTCAGCCCTATTAATACTCATGTAATGCTGACATGAAAACCAGGTGCCAAAGCAAGCTCATAAATATAAAAGTTTTATTTGTATTATTTCTTTTGACCACATGGAAAAGTACATAAGTGCATGCTATTTATCACAGCTGCACCACTGGGGCTGGGCTGGAGAATGACTTCGTTGCAAGCAGACGTTGTCAGTGGGAAATGAGGTGACTTAATTTTGGGGTGGAATGCGGAGAATTTGACTTGACATGCTGTATTTCTTCTCTGTAAGGGGAATGCAGTGTGATTCAGTTTTGACCATCTTAACCTACAGCAGTGAGCAAAAAAAAAGTTTAGGAAGAATCTTTTATCTTGAAAACACTGCATATCTGGGGGAAAGTAAAGGAGAATCTCCATGGGATTTGTCCCTCTTGTGAGTTGCAATGTCTGACCTGTCTCAGCTCCAGGCTCTGATTTGAGCTCATGACAAGCAAGCTGGAGAGAGAATGGGCCTTCACCTTGGCTTAATTTTTACATGTTTCTGCTAAAGAGGGCAGATAGACTTTGAGTTTACTCTGTGTCTAACTTCACTGCTTAATTGTGTAGACCTTAGACATTAAACTCTGGGCTTGAATGCTTTCAAGTTTTTTTTTCTTATGTTCTAATAGTTAGATCTAAGAAACCTCATACCATTCAACTTCAAGATAAAAAAATTAGTCATGGTAGCAGTCACTTCAGCATAGAAAAAAAAATTATTGGACTGCAGTCAGTACAGACCTTTCACCTTCACTAAGCAAGCAACTTTTTAGTCATTCAGTAACTAATAATAGATTTTATTGCACTGAATTAACAACCTATTATGTCAGTTGAAAATAAGCATAAAGTCTTAGATAAACATATATATATTTATTTTTCAATCTATTAATATGTATAAATGTAGCTCCTCCATGAATTCTGTTGTTTTTCTAATATTGAAAAAAGCATGAAGTTTTAGTAAACTGAAATAGAATTCTAGCTGCAAGGAAAGGAAAATCTGTTCTAGTATAAATGCCTTCCCCTTAAAAATATGGGCTGATGAGCCATTGAAGTTTTTCACTGATGTCTGTGTTGGTCTACAAGCCATCAGTAACTGAGTCAATGGCTTTCAGCATGTCTGTACAGATTAACCTCACTGTGTCTTTAGGGCTTTTGTGATGAGCTTTCTAGACATGTATTTTTAGGAGCAGGATCAGGTGCCTGCGAAGAGAGAGGAGTTTGTTTCAGAGGTATTTAATGAATTACTATTGCGTGTATACAAATTCTTAAGTAATCAAGAATAAATCCCAGAAAATATAGTAGAACCATGCTGATGTGACCTGTGATTTGTAGCATGATTGGGGGTCCCACATGTGGTGCTGCATTCCCTAATTTATGGCATGTTCCCAGCCAGAAACAGGGGAATTTGATACAAAGTCTCCCTGCAGAACTGAAAACGTCTTTCTGATAGCAGAAACAAGGGATGTCTATGCCTGTCTATTCCAACTATTCCTGACTTGGATCGCTTCTGCTCCTGCTTGTTTTTTCTTGTCTTCTGCTCACTTTGTACTTTATTTCAGTCAGACCTTTTTACTTCTCTTTTCATACAGTGGCTCTGCATTATGGTTAGATACTGATTAATGGGTACCCTGACTCAGAACACCTGAACTCACCACAGTGAGTTTTTCATTTAACAGTGGATAAGGCAGCAAAATTTAGGGTAGAGATCTCTCTCATACCTCATTCTGTTGGTCAAGTTTAAACAGCAGTCTCATACATTCAGACACCACCATGTAGGGGAAAACTGCATGTGCACCTGGTAATACATATCTGCAGCTGTTGTCAGTTGCTTTCAGCTTGGGTCTCTCTCATGCCCCACAGGTTTTATTTGTTGTGTCACTTGGTTTTGTCTTTACTCTTCATGCTCCAGAGTTCATAGGTATCTCCCTTCTTTTATGAAAGAAACTGAGGCTCTGTGTGTTTTCCCGTGACCCTGCCCGTGGTTAATTGTTTGCACATGGAAGTCATAACCAGCTTCCTGGTGTGGGAATACTTCGGTTGTTTGTTTCTCTTGCTCTGTACATGTATATGTGAGTCTTGTATTGCAGAGCATTCACTCACGGTCTGTGATTGGGTTGTTTGGCTTTCCTTTGGTTTGTACTTACTGAGAAAGGCTAAGAATTGAGATGAACATAATGAGGGGAGATAAAGTTTGGTGACTGCTGTAAGGTTTATGTAGTCAGTGATGAGAGTTGGAAACGTTCAGGGCAGCCTATGACATACAGACACCTTGATTAAGACAGAGTAAATTGGGCAGTTGGGTCTTTGATTTTTCTGGCAGCACAGAAGAAACACCTGGGCCTGAGCACTAAACTTTTGTATGGGTGACCTTAGCTGTCAGTCTTCTCACTCGTTCAAATTCCTAGTTTAAGACAGTGGATGCAAACAGCATTCCAGAAACCGAATAATCATCCTAGGGATGAAAATGTGTCCAGATGGCAATCTTGTCACCAAACTTTCAGATGCCCACTAAGTATATAAGGTGTTCTCCCACTCTGTGGTTCACATTTTATGACCAAGTTTCCTTGTGGCCCTCTCTGCTTCCAATTTACCTGTTGGTAAAAAGGGCGTTTTTAAATCCGTGTTCACGGTGTTTTAAAAACTTCATTGTTTCTGTCCACTGGATGCTCTCTGTGACTGTTTTCTAGTCTCTAGAACTTGCCTAAAGTGATAAGTTTATCTGCAGTCCCAGCTACATTATAGATGTTTTTCTCAATAAAGCTTCCATTTAATTGTAAAAGCATGGATTCTTCTCAGACTGATTGATGTCACCTAAAAGGTGAAAGAATATACCGTGACACATCTGTTCAGTATGAAAGCTCACATCCTGCTGTTTGAGTGAATTTGTGCTGAACTGAAAATAAGAATATTTTTATTGGCTGAATGGTGGACAACATGTATGCTATACCCTACTTAAGTGTACACAGCTTACCAGATCCATGTGTAATAACGATAGTGAATATATAAAAAACCCCCAAAGAAACACAAACAAAAAATCTAAAGAAAATATGCTGTGCCAGAAACAACAGTAGTCTTCAGGGGCTTTTAAAATAATCTTGCCAAAAGGAGTTTCTTCTCTTTTGTTTTCTATGTCTGTACTTGAATAAAAATTGAATTCATGCAAGGTGACAAGACAGCACCAAAATACACAACCTTTATGAAGGTGAAATACTGGAAGAAAAATAAATAGTTTGTAAGAAATTCAAACCCTGAGAGAGGGAGTGAAAAGATGCAAGCAGAACTTTCTTTGCTTTGTGTGGCTGTTTTGCTCTTCTGTCAGCCAAGCCCAAGGTGACAAGTTGTTGACTCAAAAGGCTCTGCAGGAATTTTAAATGGTTATCATTATTTAATACTTGTGCTCCATTAAGTGCCAGCCTCTACTTTACATCTTTAAAATGCTTTTCAAGCACGCGCTAGTTTCCAGGGCTGGAGGCTGTTCTGTTTTATGGGCAAGCCTTGAGGTCTTATTTAAATCCTGCAGTGGAACCGAGCTGGGGAGGAGTTGCGAACGGAGTTTCTGCTTTCACTTGGCCGCTTTCTCTTTGTGGCACTGAAAGAATCTCAGATAGGTTGGCTTCCTCTGCGGGTTGTGGCTGGTGGGCAGAAGTCCCCGTTTTACCTATGATTACTGAGAGCCATTCATTTAGGAGCTCTTTTGTGAAGCTGTTGGTGTACAAAATATTCAAATGGCTGCTGAGGTCCCCACAGGGCGGTCTTGCAACTTTTCTGCTGCTTAGGGGAAACCTAAAATGCTTTCATTTCAGGGGGAGAGGGGGGCAGGGGTAAACTATATCTCATTACCCCTGAATTAAATGCTATTCTCTGATTCTAATCTCTTACTGGGAGCTTTACAGTGCAAGCACTGGAAACGCCATGCTTTCTGAAAACCTGCATTAGAATGTTTGAAAAATTTACTGTCAGTAATGGGGAAGTTTGGGTTTGATTTGTATCTAAGTAATAAGTATAACTGAAAATGGGAGGTGAAAATTTATCCCTCTTGAAGTCAAACAGGCCTTTCCCCCCTTCTTTTCAGCATGTTGACTTTAGGGAACTATAGCTCTAGGAAATCTGAGTCATATATTTTAATCTCTTCTGAAGAAACTAATTTCTGGCTCTACTCTTTTAGTCTTGGCTGTAAGTATTGTATACTCCTTCCTCTTAGATTTAGTCCCTCCTGTGGGTTTTGTGATGTATTCTGAACAGTTTTTCTTGCTTTGTTTTGCAGCTGACTTTCAAACTTCTGTAATCTGATCGCTGCTATATGATTAATTTAGGCTAGAATTTCTCTACCACACAATTCATGTGCTTTATAATGAAAATGCATTTGTAATGGAAAGCTAGATCCAAACAGTGGAAGACAAGGACAAGATTTGATCATGCACCTAGGGAAAAAGCAGCAACACGCCAAACCTCACTGTACTAGACCTTTAATTTCATTTTATTTGTGTGTTTAGTTATTGTTTTTATCATCAGATGGTCTTTCCTTTTTTGTCTTGCCAGCATTGCATTACAATAGTTATGCTTTAAATGTACTTCTGAGAAATTGTAATTTTTGCAACACCTGTGAAATTGTCTCAGACCCCTTGCAACACTGCTTGTTGTCCCTCTGTACTGGAAGAACAAAATGTTAGCTCAGTAGCAATCAGCATGGGAATTTAAGACAGTTAAGGTACATTAAAGTCTTTTATACTCATATATTCAGAATTTTTCACTTAAAGGTCTTGCATTTTTTATGAATTGACACTTAGTGTGCAAAAGTCAAATACATTCAGCGCACAGTGAAAAATTTCTTTGTTACGAAAGAAATCAGGCTGCTAGAAAATACCCATAATACTAGGAAAATATCAAATTATGTGACAGTAGTTGCACATTTTTGAGGCATGACCAAACAACATATCAATTTGAGGCATTTCCCTACCCTCTTGTTGTTTTTTCCCCCCTGGAACTGGGAGGAAATGGATACTACACACCCACCCATTCACAAAAATCCTGGCAGGAGGCCAGCTTCCCTCTCTCTCTCTCTCTCTCTCTCTCTCTCTCCATCACTGAGCTAACCTCTAGTCTCTTTTCCCCTTCTCCTTTCTTACTCTTCTTTTCAGTTGCTGCCTGCCAGATTTGTACCTATTTCAGAAAGAAATGAGCTCTATGAGGTCTTCTCACAGAGGTCTCCTAGCATTGCTCATTATCCACACAGAGCCTAAAATATGCATTTATGCCAGACTCTGGCTTGTTGGGAATCTTTTTTTCTTTTTAGTCTTTACTTTATTTCCTGATTCTCCTTCAGCTTTCTCCCTGTTCTTTTCTGTTGTTTCCAAGTGTCTGTACTGGCATAGGCTGCTGCCAAAGTGAGGGAGGGAAAAGGAGTTTAAAAGCCCTTGCACGCATCCATATGCCAGGTCTTTGCCAATACCTCTTTCCTAGCCCGTTTGGCAGCAAAAGCAATACCTGTTACGGCGGCAGCGGCTGCTGCAGCCACTCCAGATGCTATGGCTGGAGTGGTGTGGCAGGATTTAAACACACGGTCCCACATGCCAGCGCCTGAGGGTTTGAGTCTGAAGCTGTCAAATGAAAAACAGTGTGTACTGAATTGTCCCCATGGTGATTCTCAGCAGCTTTGGGAATGTAAGTTTTGGATCACGTCCAAAGTCTGACTTTTATCCCTCCTGCCCCCCCTTTTTTTTTCCCCCCTGATTTTCATGATGGGGTTACCACCATATGAAGAGGCACTAGGATATTAAGTGGAGAACATTGGCTGGAAAAGCTCTTCCCAGCAGACACCTCTTTTATTTGATGGGCTGGAAACTCCCTGGCCTGTTTTAGCCTTCAGTCTGCTAAGGAGCTGGTAAGGTATGAGCTCCTACAGGAGAGTGAATGTGTCCGTATATGTCAAAGAGTGCGCCGTACAGCTGAGCCCCGCTCTGCTGCTGCCCTAGGAGCATAACTGGAGCATTACTTTACCGTCCTGCTGGCCACAGCTGGGCTTGTTCCCACAGGGGTTTAGCATGGAGCCTGTGCATCCATTGCAGCTGGAGTTGTGGCTGGTGCCGGTCTACCGGGATCCCACCAGCCAGGTACTGATGCTGAGTGTGGTGGGCACCATGCAGGCTACCCTAACTCTGGGCTCACTGCCTGTAGCTGCAGTGCCAGGGTTTATATTATCGCAGCTTTGCTCTTGTGAGGACCTTCTGAACCAGACCGGGCAGACACAGTACAAGCATGGGGGTCAGCAGCTCCAGGCTTCTCGTCCCATTCCACTGTCCCTGCTGTACTAGCAATGGCAGGGGGCTGCCAGGGAGGGAATGGGAGAGGAGTTTGCCAGGGCAGGTGAGGGAGGCTGTGGCCTCTTTCTGTGGCTGCAGGGGTTAGTCCCTGAGTCAACCTAGCTGTACTTGCCATTTCCGGACCGAGAGATCACTGTGTGGTTTGTGCACGGGAGACCCAGCTCCCAGTCCTCAGGACAGCTGTGCTGTTCCCTGATGTCTGCACATGCTGGTCACATCCCCTGTGTGCAGGCAAAGCCTCAGTGGGCTGCTTTATACATGTACCAAACGTCCCGTGTCCTGGAAGACACGCTCTCCTTAAAGAACTGAGTACACAATGCAGCACTTGACAAGACTGCTTTGGGTTGGTTAGTTCTTTCTTCTGCCAGGCCTCTATCAGGCTCTCAAGAAGTCATTACATTCTAAGTCTGCTTTGTGGTTTTCTGGGATTGGGTAAGTGAGGCATGTAAACTGGGTTCTCAGTCAGCCTGATGTCAGTCTTGTTGAGCATATAGTTGGCCATTGGTGCAAATCAGGTGCTATGCACGTCCCCTTAACTTAGCTCTCCTTTCAGCCTGGTCTTCACAGTCTTCCTCGTATACCAGCTCACTGCTAGAGGAGGAGTTTCCCTCTGCTCAAGGCACACAGCTTCGAGCCAGGGATTTCTCTCTGCTGAGCTCACGTGCACAGGAGAAACGCCATCTGTCCATGAGCCAAGTGCTTCAGTTAAGAATGAACTTAATTGGGGATTACTTACAGAGGGTTTACTGCACCCCCTGACCCCCACCCCATTATCTGCAGCTCAGGAGAGGAGGGAGTGTGAGGCTCTTGTTTTCTCTCTAAGCCCTTGTCTGAAAAGGAAACTCTCCCTTGAATTTTTTTTTTTTAGAAAGCAAATTCTATGCCAAACCTGTAATCAGATACAAATAGGAGCAAATGCCAGAAGCAAAGGCAGCCAAAGGGAGCTTTTCATCTTGAAAACAGCTTTTCCACCTGGCCACAAAGTCCCTGCATGTGCTTGGCATGATGGGGCAGCCCTCCTTGAGTTGCCCACGAGGGCCTGCCTGGTGCTCAGATGTCAGCTCTCTTCTCCATTTAGTCCTGGTTGTTGCTGCCTCACTTTGACTTTTCCAAAATCTTTCAGGTGAGAGGGGTGCAAAGGCATGTACATCTTGTCCTGAGGATTTACATGCCACATCTGCCTGAAATGGAACTTATAGCCTGGGTGCTCTGGGAAGTAGGTTCTTAGATTCCTGCCAGAACAAGGCCAGCCTTGTGTGTGAAGCAGAAGGTGGTAGACACTACCTGTTTTGAAACACCTTCTGTTATTGTCAGCTTCTGCCATACCTCATCATAGGATCATTCACTCTGTCCCAGTTAAAGTTTATTGGTGATTGTCTCTGTTGGTTTCCCCAAAGTTCTACCCGTGATGTACTAATGAATCTGAAGGTCTGTGAAAAATAGCTTTCCACCTCCTACCTACTTTAAACATTTGGGAGTGTTCAGCAAGTTTTGGAGTTACATTTTGGTAAACTGAAGAAAATGACAAATGTGCTTGCTGCTGTTTTATAGCCCTGATTGTGTTTGGGCATGAGAGAGGAACAAACCCCTCCTATGTGCTCTTCATCTGCACTGAAAGGCAGCTTGTGACACCATTATTGTAAACATCAGTGAAGAGTTGCCATCTCATTTTGACTAATGAGAATATGTCACCAAGAGGAATCTATGAGCACAGGCTATTGTTGATCCTGCTTGTTCACATTCCTCTATCAAGAAGGCTGCTGAACTCAAGCGTGATTGAGAGTCTCTCAAGGATGACCCTGGGCTTGGGCATCAAGTGAGAGGTCATTTTTTCCAAAGAGATGTCACCCCAAGTTAAACACTTGGAAAAGACAAGCCATGGTGATCTCTCCTGGAGCTAGAATGCTTGTTACGTATTTCACTCTTAAAAGAGCATAAATAAGATGCTTACATGAGTTGTTCTCTTTAGCTCATTTGAGGTTTCTGTTGCTGCAGTATGGGTAGATGAAATGAAACTAATTGCAGATTGCTCAAGTAAAGAAAAAAACCCAGAAATAATGCTTGCTGAGAAAGATGGGATGATGCTTTTCCTGTGTTCCTGGGATTCTTCTCTGTGTTTGTGTCAGAGGGTGTGTGATTTCCTTATCTCTGCACTGACTCCTCCGTGGAGCTTGGATGTTTGTGGCAAGAGTTTGTAATGGATTTGGAAGGAAAGCTGTGGTCTATTGGCTGGTGCCTGAGGTAGTGCTTAGATTAACTCTGGCATCTTGAACCACCAGCCCCCGAAAAACATGTGCTGTTTGGGTAGGCATAAATTTTTTCAACTGGGAGCTGTACATGCGCAGGAACAAAAAACTGCAACAGAGGACTTGCTGGAATGTTATAAAAAACTGCAGAAGTGGTCTGGTTTAAGTTGAAAATTGGGGAATGGCATAATAAAAATGAATTGTTTCTCCCTTTTTTGTATTAGAAAAGCCTCAGGCTATAAACATCTTGAAAGAGATGGAATTTTTTTTTCACCCTTCTGAATGGATCAGAGTTGCTTGACAAAAAATCATATTGTTTGTACATAAACCTCAAGAGCAGCAGGGTTTGGAGTCCTATTTTTAGTGTCAGTTAGTCAACCAGCTTGGTACGCTGGGAAATTCCCAGCTCCTGGCACCTAAAGGTTAGTATTATCAGCTCTCCAAGAACTGGTTTAGAAGATATTTTAGTTCCATTAGCTCAGTTTGTGTTATCAGTTGTAATAATAATAGTAAATTTATTGCTTGTATTATCATAGCCCCTCAAAGAGCTGGCTCTGACTGTTATTTTCTCTGTTACTTGAGGAAACTTAGGGGGTTTTATTTCCAATTTAAACCTAAATTCAGCCTTTCCACTAAAATTCTCAGAAAGGATCTTTCTACCTCTTTTGGAAAGCAATCCTTTAAGACTATAATCTGGGTATATAAGGAGAATGTAGAAAAATTCTCAACTCTTCACAGATAGTACAAAAGTTACCCTGTGTAAAGGAAACATGTCTAGTCAAATAAAAAATCATTGACATGTGATTAGCAATTCTGATAAGGACCAAAACCTCTGCAAGCAACTTTAAAGACAATAACAGTTTAAGCTCACAGATTTTAATGCCAGTAGATACCATTCGTATTGTCCTGCCATCTTAAATAACTAGGTGTTCAAAACAATAACTTTCTGTATGTGATCATGCAAAACACATACATGCCAACTGCAAGAACAAGCCTGTACCTACATACCTGCTCATGTATGTTTTTCTTGGATCTTTTCATTTGCTCACAGGTTGTGACACCTGGGGGCGGGGGGAGGGGGGTGTGTTCTCATTTTCCAGCTTTTCTCTGCAATGATAATAACGGGAAACATACATGTGGGTTTTGGTTTTTTTGGGTTTTATATCTTCCTTAAATGAAAGCTGAGATTCTTATTTAGTGACATGACTGAAAATACTGGAGCTTCTAAAAAACACTGAAAAGAAAAATAAGACTTAAGATAAAATCACAAGAGCTAGCTATGCTGACTCTGTTGGACTTAATGATAAAACAGTCTGACTTAGTAGGACTTATTTTTCAGTTATTTTCATTTCAGGGTAAAATTATGTTTTGAGTCCCTGCAAGGTTAAAGTTATGGTTGCTAAGATGTCCAGACCTTCATTAGGACTTGACAAGACTTTCTTCTCCCTAATAAAAATGTTATCTGTTCCTTTCCTGTTTATATGATAGTTGGAATAACTTCAGCACTCTCACAACTTGTGAACCCTCACCCTACAGCCAAGTGCAGTCTGTCCTTGTCTATGAACTTTCTGAAGAATATTTAGATTTTTGGTTGTTCGTCTTTGTCTGAGAATGTATTTGAGAGCATACGGATAGCTGATAATTTATTTTTCGAGCTTATTCTAAAGTTCTGAGCATACCATGGGTCTGTGCTTTATAACTGATGCAGAGATGCCATCCCTGTAGTTTGCTGTGATCACTCCGATGGTAACAGTAGTGATGGACACAGTAAAAGTGCCCTTACTTGTAATGAGGTGCCTTGTGTCCTTTCCCTCAAACATGCAAATTGGTGGTATTTTGATTGAAATTCTTGAGTTGGCACAAAGCCAACAGTTCTGAGCTGCACTTCTCTCTCGAAGATGTACTCCCAGCTCAGAGGGAGCCGTGTGGGTGTGTAGAGGTGAGGGCAGGTGGCAGGAGCCGCCTAACACAGGCTGCTTTCCATTGCCTCTCCATTCTGTCTCCAGGGTTTTGTTTTTTTTTTTTTTCTTCCTTCACCTTCAGTACTTGTTTCTGAGATATTAAGAGTAAGTTGTGTGCTCCAGAGGCATTTGAATCGCCATGTGTATTTTGTCCAGAAGGAATTAGCTTAGTGTCAGCAATCTGGCTGTGCAGCTTTCTTACTCTTTTGTGCATCCTTCTGATGTGTGCCAATTTAACCAATCAGTTAGAAAACTGTGGAGATGCAATAACCTTTTCGTTGCTAAGGGGAAACTTGCTGCCCTTTGTGGAGACAAATACACCAAAACAGGCACTGCTTTTCCAGTTTAACAGGTTTAGCTGACGTTACTGGTTTGCCACCGAGTTTATTATAGTTTCATAACTCACACAAGGCTGGCAGCAAATGTTTGGCTTTTGTTTCTTTGCCCGTATGGCAGTAGTGATAGTCATCGGGGCTCTCAGCCCTGCAGATAATCTCTTCAGGGTTATCATTTACTTACAAACAGTCGTGTGAAGTATTTGTGAAAAGGCTTCTGAAGTGGCATTGCAGGCGGATGCTGCTGGGAGCTGCAGAGCAGGCGGTGTTTACATAGGGGCAGAGGATTTCTCTGCCTGGTGTGGTTCTCCTCAAGTGCTCGTGTTCTGCGGCTACACTGTTTGCCTTTTTAATGAAGTGAACTGTTTGTTTGAAATATGTGGTAGAAGGTATTTAAACAGAAACTAAAGTAAACTTCTGGGCTGTTCACATAAGCCATGCATATCTGGTTTGTGAAGTGAAGGAGAACAATTTGGCTGCAGCTTACCTCTGGGAAGGACAGTTAGGAGCTGTTTAAATAATGAACTGAGCTGCGGCAGATGTTGCTGCAGCCTCTTACAGGCCTTCAATGGTGACTGCTGCTCGTGTAGGCATTCCTCGGGATGCTGCCTCGATGGAGAGCTCAAAGTTGCTGTCGTTATTTAAAAGGGGGATTTATTCATTAACTGCGAAAACTTGGGTACATTCATATTTGATTAAAACCATCCCAATTAGACAATGGACTGTTGAGATCCAACATATGCTATTGCCTCTATAACGTCATTAGTAACCCAGAGTCCCCACTTTGAAATAAGATCGTGCCCGAGTGTGCAGACATCTGTTTCTGCCTAGCCAGATGGAGGTCAGCAACATAACTTAAACCGCTAATCCTCATTGTGGAGAGGAGAACAGGAATCTGAGGAAGGTAGGAACAAATGAACTCGGATCCTGCTCCTGGCAAGGCATGAGGTATTGATGGCGATACAATGCCTGGAACATGCTCTGCAGAGCTCTGGTAATAAGTTTCTGCCTAACTGCAAGCAGAAGTTCAGAGAGTGAAGGAGGGCTAAGTGAAGTGATACTCTTTGTGGTTAAGGCATTTACAGTTCGTCTCAGAGAACCTCACTGCTGTTCCTGGCTCTGCCACATTTGTGTCTAATGAGAGTGTTAGTCGGCTGCAGCACAACTTTTCTCAACAATGACTGGCAAAACGGAGACCTCAATGGTGGGGAATGCTTTTCACCCCCTGCCATAACACAAAACAATTAAAACCGGTCATGTGGGGGTTCAGGAGCAGAGATTTCCAGTCCTGTCCAATAGAGACCATATGTGTCCATCCATCATTTATATTTTTTGGCGGGGAAGAAAGCACCAAGTTGGTTGGGACTACAATGCCACATCCTCTGGCATTGTTTCTCTGCTCATTCTCCTTGGGAGCAAAGGGAGTCACAACACTTCAGACTCCTTGGGCTCAGCATAGAGATTAAAACAAACAAAAAGTCCTTATACTCCCGGAGTGCAATAAATATGCTAGAATTTCAATAGGATCCAAACAAGCGACAATAGTAGCATTAAGAGCTGGAAAATCCTTTGATGTTATTGACCAGGAAACGACTGTTGTGGTCTCTGTCATGAACATTTAAACTTTTGACCTCCAACCTTTGTGTCAAATGGCTTTTCCATATGGAGGGTTACTATACCTCTCTTAGTGCCACTGCATTTAGCAGAGCATCAAACACTTCACTGGTGGGAAACTGATGCTTAATGCATTGGAAAAGCTCCAAGCTTGCCAGAGGGTGGGACTGAGAAAAACTATCTCCTCTTCTGCTGAAGGGTAATGAAGTCCCTTGTTTTCCTAGAGCCTGCTTGCATCTGAACTCTGCACACAGGAGGGAGGATTGCCTCTTGGTGGACAGAGGACAGGCATCTTAAGTTACTTTTATTACCACCTCTTTTATGCAGTGTGCAAACATACAGCTGAAAGATGGGCTTTTACAGGCCGAGGATGTCTTCATATTTATGCCACAGAGCTGAAATCCGGCAGCTCTGGCACTGCCCTGGGTGAAGTGCTGGCTAAGTGTCAGGGAAAAGGTTTGCAGGCATCTTGACCTTGGGGAACACGCCAGGAGTGCACAGGGCATGAGGGGCCATACTGGCCTGCCTGGTATCCTTTCCGAGCAGTGACCGAAAGCAGATACCCAGGGGTTAATGTAAGAACATGGCAGGTGGCTCTCCTTTCCTTTGGCTCCTCTGCCAATTACACAAAATTTGCAGTCAAGGAATTTATTGGTGGTTTCAACTCTTTTGGCCTCTTACTACACTTCTTTTCTGTGACTTTGCCGTGGAGGCCATTTAAACTTCCTGTGTCCATAGCCTTCTGTATCACTTGGCTGTGTGGCAGGGAATGGTGGTCTATGCGCCTCGTTCTCATTTGGCCATCTTCCCCTCTTCTGACTCCTTTTGTCTCCTTGTAGCACCCCGGCTTCTTCTCTAGGAGGTAGAGAGGAATGAAAAGCGGTCTTCTCTTTTGTATCTCCCTGCCCACTTGAGCGTGCAGAAGAACAGTCCTTTCCCACTTCTCTCATATTTGTGGGTTTGGGCCCCACCTAATTCTACATTTTCTCACGTCTTGTCCCTTAATCACCAAGCTGAAGAATATGGCTGGGCACAGGCAGGTAATTTAACTTTGTCCCTGATCTGCCTGGATTGGAGGCTGACGAAAGCTACACTGTTGTACTTATCTATGGTAGTAGCAGAAGGCTCAGTCAGAGACTGGGGCTCTGTTGTGCTAAGCACTGTAGACAGATGATGTAAAGATGGAAAATTCCCTGAAGAGTTTGCTTTTGTGCTGTTGCTATGCAGGAAAATATTTGGTAATTCTATGGGCCACTTAGCCCACTACTGACATTTGTATGCTTCTGCCTGTTCAGGTCTCTGTTCTTCAATTTTTCCTTTTCTCTCATTAGCAGGAGTGTTCTTCCTCATTGATGAGGCTGGACCTACCCCACACAGTCTGTGACACTTGAGTCCCAGCTGTGAGGCTGGTGTGAGTAGGACATAGTGCAGGGGGAAGATGTCAGGAGATGCTGCAGCTGATTCTTCATTCCGATGCCCTTTGCAGACGTGTGCCCCTCCTCTGCACCGTGTCCACCTCTGTATGTGGGCACGTTACTCTGCTGACTCGGGGCTGTCCTCACAGGGTGTAAGAACCAAGAGCTTTTAATTAGGCTGAGGTTGTCTACTCTTAATTTTTGATTTGTGTTTTGAAATAAGCGTGCTCAGACATATGTGCCCTTCATCCCATTTTTCAGCAGTGGTGCTCACTTTAAGTGGTTGATGCAAAGCATTGGCCACTTTGGGTAAGCAGCACTTGGTTCCCAAAGCAAGAAAAGTGTAGGCCAGATCCTGCCATTATATCTGCAGAGAACAAGAAAGAGGGTGAAGGTGAAAGTGTTGGTAAGGCTTTATGAGGAACTTCCATACTCTCCCATGGAGAGAAAACCCTTTGGTGGGGAAGAGGAACTGGGCAATACTAAAAAAATCCTAAAAATCCAAAAAAGCATAGTTGTATCTAAAGCTCGTGCTCTCATCCTATGTGTGAGTAGTAGGAAATAAAGAAGTTGTCTGTAAGGAAAAATGACCTTAATGAAAGATCATGAGCAAAAGCCAAGAGAGATTAGTAAAGAATGAGCAGTTATAGGCAATTGAGCCACTCTTTTTAAGGAATTAAAGAAATAATGGGCAGCGGATAAAATTACTGTCATTCTAGCTCTTGTTGGGACTTTTCACTAAAGAGGGTCAGACTGTCTCAGACAGGATATCTCCGTATTAACAGTGACCAGACTGAGGCCCAGGGAAGTGACACAATTTAACTATGGCCCTTTTTGTTAACAATATTTGCCTCAAAATTGGATGTAAAAAGTAACTAAGATTGATTGGAATATCGACAATATGTCATTTTCAAAAATAGGCTGAATGAGCACTTAGGATAAATGTCAACAGGGCAAATAAAAGGAACTCTCTGTACTTCCCATCTTCAGTAATGATAATGAAACAAAAAGTAACCAGCATAAAAATTAAATATATGGGAGAAACTCTCTAAGAAGATGAGGGAGGATGAGAGAACATGGAGGAAGAAAACACCCTAAAGTCAAGTATTTAGAAATGTCAGGAAGTAATAACCAAGAGCTGATTTGTGTTGCCTTTTATTTGCTTTGAACAGTGCCCATTTCACCAGCAGTCCCCTAGAAATGCTATGGTAGGTCACTACCGTGTGATTAAGGCACTGTCTCATAGTGGGGAAAACAGAACTTAATGGTATTTGAGACTGTGTATAAGAAACAGATACCCCTGCTGGAAAGATAAGTTTGCAGAAATATGTTTTGTGTGTTATAAATTTCTAAGGTTGCCTCTTCCTAAACTTTATCATATCAGCCTACATGTAAACCCGACGCCCAAGAGTACAGGGGTGACAACCCTGTGTCTGGAAGAAACCCAGAGCACAAAAACAAGCGATCCTGATTAATTTAGGATATAGACATAGAGATGAAAGGATGCAATAAATGCATATTACCAAGTGGTCTGACAGCACATGTAATAACTATCTGCTCATCTGCAAGAGCTTAAAGAGTGTAAACACCACAGAAGGAGAGTAATTGCTAAGGATGATACAGAGAGAAGCTAAATAATTATGAATATTTGGATGAAATTTTAAAAAATCCGGTTGAACAGCAGGGAAAAAGAGATCTCTGAGTGTTCATCTGATTGTGCATTCCATAGAATCTGAACTGGTTTAATATCTAAAAATAGACATAATTGATCTAATTACACATTTTCCTCTCTAATTCCTGTCATGCCATAAAATACTCATCACAGCTCCTAAGTATAACCTATTTTCAAGTCTTTCACCCTGTGATCCAGACCTTCAGCTGCTGGAAATCTGTTTAGCTACAGTGATTTTCAGTGTGCTATACTAATACCCAACTGTTTGAGGTTTGGCCTCTCAAATAGCTTTTAAACTTGATTCTGGTGCACTGAAGAGCACACAAGCCTCGAAAGTGTTGTTTAAACAAACCATGTTTGCAGACTGACTCATGCTGCTGCTTTATAAACTTCTAAGAATGTCACCAAAGCTTGTTGAATTACCCAACTTGTCTTTATTTGTTCCCACATCAAATCAGCAGCAATACGTGGATATTTCTAGATTTTTTCCCCCAGTTTCCAGCTTTCTGTTGCCTCTCTTTAGCCACATTTATCTTGGCATCTTACAGATATTTGTCATTGCTGAGAAAATATGTGCAGCTGATAGCAGGGCATTCAGATGCGTTTCTTGAGCTGTAGTGAGCCATAGGGAATAACCAAGTTGATATTCCCTGATGCACCTCATTCTCACTGTTCAGGAAGCCCAGTTAAATCTCTGCTTAGCAGTTTTTTAGAGCTGACAGCCTCACCATGAGATTTCTTCTTTAGTTCTCTTCAGTGTGGATAAGGATTTATTTTTTTTTTGTAACATTTTCATTTCCTCAGTTTCAACTTTGTAGCTCACCTTCAACCACTGGAATTTGCTGTGCATTACAGAAATGGGTATGAACGTGGTAGATAGGTACAAGTTATTTGTGTATATATTGTGGTTATGCATCCAGTTACTTGCTGCACGCAGAGGAGGAAATGTTGAGTATTTGATCCTTCATACATATGTGTAATCAATGGTGGCAAGCATCTGGGTAAAACCTCTTGTCTGGGGTTCTTGACAGTTAAACAGGGATGCTCATTTTGGTTCTCATAATTGTCAGGTGGAATTTTAAGTGGTGGAGGCCTCAGTGATGCATGGTGGCATGAGAAGTTAGGGGGAGGACCAGCAAAACAGCAAGTGCGTTGCAAGGCAGAAGCTGGATTATTTTTTAGCTCCTGAGTCCTTTGGAGGTAGGGGAGGGAGAGATTTCTTTTGTCAGCTTTCTGGCACAGGACAATTTTTCATTTTCTTATGGAGACCACATTATTAAGTTTGTTAAGAATTGCTGCATGTGATCCAGAGGCTGTGAAAAGGATGAGCTGTGCCGTACGGAGAACCAGCTGCGTTAGATGAAACAGTTATACCGCCAAGTAACAGGACGATGAGGCTAAGATGTCTCATCGTCATCCTCTTTTCCTGAAAGCATGGGTCAATGTACAGATGCTGTCTACATGCACTTGTGCTCCTGTTCATGAAGGTTTTCTGAGGTTGTGTATAGGGTGAAGCAGCCAGCGGTTTTTGGCTGGAAGGCAGGATATTCCTGATGCATTTCTACCAATCCACTGTTTGTTCTTGGGCAAACTGTGCTGGTGAAGTGCTTTGGCTTTCCTGCTCTGAAAATGTATGTCCCAGGAGGGTTGTGGGGCAGCAGTGCTGTGCCCACCCCACTCCCCAGGCAAGTTCATGACAGCACGATCAGGGCAGCACAAGGAGTCCTTTCTTTGATTACCAGTGCATCCATCCCAGTGGAAACAGTAATTTGTAAATCACTGGGCTGTGATAAATCAAAAATTAAGTTCTTAAAGAATTGGAGACTTTTCTGTCCAAGGTGTTCTCTGCATGCAATATATTTATTACCCTACAAGTCTATCCCTTACTACATTTTTTGGGGTTGGGTTTTATTTTTTTTTTTCCAGATGAGCAAATGGCAGGGAGCACTGGAGTCAGTTGAATGGACTTGAGGAAGTTTAGTTAATATTCCTGAAGACAGTCCTGCTGCTCAGACAGAGTTGCAGAGACTGGGAGGAATAATAAAGTGTTCAAACTGAAATCAATCCAGCAGTTATTTAGCCAATACCTGCAACAAATTTGGCATATTAAAACACCTCTCAGTGTAGCTGGTGAAATAATTTCCAACCACTTTTATTCCAGCACAACGATAACTGCTCTTCCTTTAAGTGTTTGGCATGCTGGTTGTTGTGGAACCACTAAAACCAATAAACCGTGTTCCCACAAGGTGTTTAAGTTTACAAACTGAAAAGTGTTAAAAGGGATGGCAGGAATCTAAGATGTTCTAAAGTCTTAAGTTTTGTTTTTGCAAAGGTAGAAATTATTCTTCAGCCTTAACAAGAGTCACAGAGCTGGAGCTGTGCTCAGTTTGTGAGATTTGGTCCGGAACCCTCTGGTTTATTTTTAAAATCTGCGAGCACATACAGAGGGTAGGGAGGGGAAGTCTGATCATCTTTAATATACACGGAAAATTGTCTTTTCTCTCAATGTGTTACATCTACTGTATGTTATCACAATTAACATTTTGTGTTACTGAAATGGAGAGGACTTGCCCATTGAAAGTTATTTTTCCTCAATCTCCTGTCCATTTCTTGGCTTTATACACTATTTTCTGGGTTTTTCCCCCCGCTTTTGCCATGGCTTCTTCTTTTTCCTATTTAAAATCCCCTTCTCTGCGAAGTCAGATAGTGAATTAGTCATGTCCATGTCAACAGGACTGGAAGTCACATTGGAAGCGTGTGCGTGCATGCGCACTCAGACACACGGGAAAGCCTCCTGAGATAACTGGCTGTAGCACAGCACTGGATCAGCCTGAAAATAAGCAGTGCTTCAGATGGGAAACAGCCACACTTGAAGCAGCAACCCCAGTCACTATAGGGAGACTCTTCAAAGTGCACGAAGTTAAGTGCGTGCATTAACGTGTGGCTGTGGCTCAGTCGTTTTTATTTCCTGATTAAAGCCTCTGTGTAAGCCTACATAGAAAACATAAATCACCCCTTTCTGAAAGAGAACTAAAAAAAACCCAAACCCAGAGACAACATGTGCTCTTATTGAGCCATAATGCGAACTGTAATTAAACAGAAATCCAAAATAAGATCTTCACTTGGCAACTACGAACCTAATTCTTGCCATAAAACCTGGCAATACCATTAAGTTCAGATCAGTTGAAGCAAATGTACATGAAGAAACAGTGGTGCCCTTAGGGATTCTGCAAAGCTGCATATTAGAAAATTCTCATCTGGTGATCAGCTTGTAAACCAAAGGAAGTGTAGAATTTGCTGGCAAACTCTTCAAAACTGTTCTGCGTATTGAAAAGACATTAACGGGGAGGCTCTATTTTGCCTGATACGGTATCTGTTACATCTGGTATGAAAGCTTGGTACTGCCAAGTTCAGCATCAGGACTGTAATGGATTTAAGCAGGAAAGAGGTTTCACCTCACGTGAGGTTACATCTAAGATAGAATTTTGCACCTGGCTCAGCTCTGACATGTAATCTGGGGAGCTGATCGTCCTAAGGACAAACATGCTGAAACATAATGGGGGCTTCCTATGTTTTCTTGGCCCTGACCTCATGACACAGGTGCAGATATCCGGGCCACACTGGGTGCGTTCAAGCCAATGCAGGAGTTTTGCACAGTAGCAAATGTTTTCTTGATGTGCTGAAAAATGCAGCCTGTCATTTCAGCAGCCATCTCCCTCAAGGCAGGAATCACAAGGTGCTTGAGCATGTCAGCTAGCTGAGGGCAGAGTGTTTTACTAGCATTATCACCACAGCTGAACTTGCGAAATGTAGTGATCCCCTAAGTAAGTAAGGCTTATTCGAGAGACTGCAGAGTGTACAGAAAAGTTATCGTGAACTTTAGTGAGCTTTGTAGCAGCCTAACCCCTCTGTCATTGTCTCAAGGCCTTGCACAGCACCTTTGAGTCAGCTGGCATTGTCCTCCTTCCCCCCAAGTCTCACAGTGAATTGCTGCTGCCAGCTGCATCTCATCAGACTTCATTTCAGGTTTGCTGTTCAGCAGCAAGGACCATACATACCTGTCCTTTTTCCCAGTTTCTTTACCATAATGCTGCAGCAGAGACTTAGGTTGTCAATTTTCAGAGAACAAGTTCTCTTTCAGAGAACAAGTCTCTTCTTTTTTACAGTGTGGGAATGATTGTAATTTGAGAGAGATGATCCTATTCACTTCTTTAAGGAAGCAAGAATGGTTCTTGAAAGAGAAATAAAAAGGCACGTTTTACACAACAAAAAGTCAGCATAAATTGATGTATTTTCCAGAAAATCTCACAGTGATAGAGTTTGTAGCACTTGTGGCAGTTGTGTCTCCCATTTTGTTTTAAGGAGACCCTGCTAGCTGTGCAAGAGACAGGAGAGCATCTGAAGGAAACTTAAAGTGATAGGCAGCAGAGAATTCAGAAAGCTACCAAGTTCAGTAATGCATGAAGAATGTGTTCAAGTGTATTTGCAGTGCCTTAGCATGTCCTTACAAGTTCTTGAAAATAATGGAATTTAAGCACAGAATCGGGTACTTCTACTGAATTGGAGCTGAGGGCTGCAAATACACATTTGTTGTTGGCAGCATCTGTCTGTGTACTGTATACTTACGTCAGGGAGTCTCTGCAAGGATATAATTGGTCCAGGAATTCACAGTTGCATTTGGCTGTTTGTAAGAAAACTGCCTGACATACACTGTGGTAGTTTGCATCTTAGCCAGAATTTAAAAAAAGATAATAAATAATTTCCTTAACAGAATAGGAAGTCAGATTTTGTTGATTTGTTTTGGTGAGAGTAGTTCCTCCTTGCTAAGGGTAAGAGTTTTGTTCTTCATAGTTTAAATGAGAAATATAAAAACATAGTTAGAGCAGGTATCCTGTCTTTTACACTGAGCTTTGTAGATAGGTAGAACATCGTGCACAAATGACCAGGAGTCAGATAGGTTCAGATTCAGTTCTAGCCTGAGTAGTCTCATTTTTTACTCACCTACAGCATAAATAATTATAGCAGAAGCACCTTTAATATTCTGATGGTGCCTTTAATGAAATAGTTACTGGATAGGAAGTGAAAAAGCAATGTGAAACTGGCTACAGCCTCAGTTACTGCTTTCTAAACTCCTTATTATATATTTCCATAAAAATACATGTCAACCGATTACATTTTTATGCAGTTTCAAGTGAGTTCCAAGTGAAGCCCTGGACGATGGGTGCTTTGGCAGCTCTCTGATCTGAGAGTCTTTCCATATAAATATGCAATGCTTTTCAAATTGGAGGGGTTTGGGGCTCTCCAGCATGTAGAATGTACCAGCTACTTTTGTGCTGAGGGCTGACCCAAACACAGGAGAATTTGAATTTCATCCGTAAAATTGACTCCACCAGTTCTGTAGTTCTGTACATTATTCTCCCTGTCTCCCATTTAGCATGTTAGTCTGCTGACAGTAGAGTACGCAGCACTTAGCAGCTGGTTTGTGGAAGCATCAGTCAGGAAATTGTATGATAAATAGGAGGTAGCCAGGTTTAGTGGCACTTTATTCTGCTTCAGCAGTTTTAGCCTGACTTTGGAAAAGTCATCATGTGGTTTTTCTTGAGGGTTCCAACAGGAGATAGCTACAGTGTAGTAACTTATTACACATACACTTGAGTTATGATGTTCACCAGCTGCATTGCTGATGTGTAAATAATAAACTGTGAGATGGATAATTATGTTGGGGTTTGATGTGCAGCTCTGCTCCTGCTGATGGAGACAGCTCCCTCTGCCGTGATGGAGTACGGCCGTTTCCCAGATGGAAGCTACAAACAAGATGCAACCAAGATATACAAAAGAGCTTAATGTGAGAGGACTCAGAAATATGTTATTCGAGATTTATAGCCCATGTGTAAATACAACTTGTTGGTGCTTTGCACAGGCCTCACAAAGGAGAATAACCTTTTTGAGTTGTGTAATCCTGAGTTTCCATTTCCCAGACAGAGGAAGGTAGGGTTCAAATGGTGTTTCAGTACTAATTACCGGAACTGATTTTAATGGGTAGGTGCTCAGGCTGCGGGAGGGTGGGACAGTGGAGGATCGTCACCCTGAGTGGAATTGCTTGTTTTGGGCAGGTGAAATACATCTTGTCTGACGTGTATGGGTAACAAAATTTTTGGATTTACCTGTGCTCCCCAGACTCACTCTCTTGAGACACGTAGGGTAGAGAAGGATTTGCTTGTGCATCTGTGAGGTTGCAAGTGAATTCCTTTTTGCTGAAAAAATGGTGGCAGATTGGTATGGTAAAATGCCAGACATCTGCTTTTAAACCTCCTCCCTTTGGCTTACATTGTTGTAGTCAAATACCAGCAAATCAGGGAAGAGGGCAGGCAGGGAGATGTGCTGAAACATCCTTCTCATGCTCCTTTTCCCCTTCACCTTGGTATCTGTTGAGGAATGTGTTTCAGGAGGTGGCAGCAAGCAACCTCCCCATAGATGATGACAGTGTATTGCTAGTCATCTGTAAGCCAGTTTTTAGTCCCACTGAAGCCCATGAGTGCTTGCCATGGGGAATAAAGCTTGTGATAGGTTGGATGCCAAGGTCCAGTTGGTACAGCAGAACCAGAATTAAAGCTACCAGGAGTTTGAGCTCCCAGCTTGCATCGTAAACCACAATTATTTTTCATTTACACTGCCTAAGCCCTGAGTCAGTAAATGGCAGAAATGTGCTGTGGCGTTTCACAAAATCAAGCCATGAAACCGGACAGACTTTGTCAGATGTTTCCAGACTTTCTTGAAATACTGGGAATGTTTCCTCAGAAATTACGTGATTTGCTGTTCATCCCGTGTTTACTCCCTCAGGGCAATGAGGTTTGTTCCTCTAGTTTTTCTCTAACTTCAAAACATTATAGTAAACCAGCTCAACTTTTTACAGACACCATAAAGAAAAAAATCTTTATTTTAACCATCTCTAGCTGGCACCAGGGAACTGCTTTCACAAATAATATAATCTTAGAGGAGGTTTACATTTTGCTGAATAGAAAGGGCAGGACATATAAAGAGAATATACTTTCAGGAGTCAGTAGGCAAAACTGAAATAGGCTCAGTTTTATTGCCAGGGCATAATTAAGGCTTTCTTTCTTTCTAGAAGCATTTTAATAAATCCATGACATGACCTAATGTCTGTACTTCTCAGCTTTTGGTGTCAGATAAACACATGACTTCATCCAAAGTGGTAATTGGGTAATAATTGCGCAGGATCAGTTTGTTTCACGCTGCTAGAGGTGCTTAGCATTTCACTTGAATTTTGAGCATTTGCAAGGCAGTGGTGAGCATTATCTTGAGGCATACAAATTGCGCCGATGTGCTGGTGAGGAGAGCTGCGGTCTGTGTGCATTGTGCCCTGGGAAGCTGGGAAGCAATCCAGCTGCAGAAGCGTTGGGGAGGGCAGGCATGTGCTTGGCCCCTCAGGGCAGAGCCCGTGGGGGCATCAGAGGCGAATTCCCCCTTTTGTCAGCCCTGTCTCTGAGGCTCTCCGGAACCAGCGGGGAACAGGAGTCCTGACAGCTGCAAAATCCCCCATCCTGTGAACGCTTTGGAGAAGATGGAGCAGGGGAGCTTACCGCCATGAGCCCCTGGGTCTCCAGCCGTAAGGACAAATAAAGAATCCTTGCTTTTAAGAGCTGTGGATGAAATGAGTCCCCTTGTCCTTGTGCGCATTCCTACAGGTTTGGCCACTGGTGTGGTGCAGTTAAACATCCAATTGCATTTCCCTTTTAGCATAGTTGCCTGATTTACTCCAGTTTTACTTATATTTCTCAGCATGTCACTTAAGTTTGGCTTTCTGTTGTAGGAACATCTGTTTTTCTGTGTACATCTCCGAGGATATACTTTTTTTATTGTATTGTATTCTCTGCTTAGGCTTTTTGTCCTGGGATGATTTTTTTTTTCTTGTTTTAATAAAAAATAAATCAGGAATACTTATGAAAGCCTTGATGGTCCTTTTGATCTGACACTTCACATATGGGCACATAATTATTTATTAAAGACTTTCTTTACATCCCTTTCCATTTAAGCTATAAAAAGAGAATATTAAAATTAGTAAATACATATTCATGCAAACACTGTGGGCCAAAATCTCCTCTCCAATAGACCTGACTGACAGCATCAGGGAAGGAGATTGTGACCCACAAGTCGTTGCACTGTTAACACGTGCTTTTCATTATCTGTTCTGTCTTTATGAACGTTGTTTTTAAAGAGTCATTGGAGATACTCAGATCTGGAAACCTCGCTTTTTTTTTCTACAGATCCACCTCACCTCTTTCCAGCATTCCACCCTCCTGTGCCAATTGATGCAAGACATCACGAGGGGCGCTACCATTATGAACCATCTCCCATCCCTCCTCTGCATGTGTGAGTATTCAGGAACAAGTACATAAACCTTGCACCTGGAACCATGCACCTAGAACACTGTTACAGTCTTGCCAGAGAGTGAGATTTACTTTTGGAAAGCATCAAGGTTATCTGTTCATGAAGCAAAACCCACACTGGTGCTTGAGGAATTCCAGGTGGCTGGCAAGTGTTACCTGTGTGTTTTGCTGATATTTATTTGTGTTATGTCATTCTATAAATACTAATTTAAAAGGTGTTCAGCACTGTGAAATACAGGCAGACAAACATATATTTTAATATGTCTGTATTAAGCTTGGTAGTCTTCATAGCTAAAATTTCTTTTCATGCCAAAGGTTGTTTTTTTTTTTTTCCTAGTGACTGCTAAGAATCATAATGAAATTTTTGGTAAATTTTCATAGTCCCTGGTGTGTGTGCATACAGGCAATCGGTTGACTGATGGGAATGTCACCCAAACAAAATGGCAAATGTGATAGAGCACATGGTTTACACAAAGATAAAAGAAATGAATACCAATGATAACAGGCATTAGAAAAGGGTGGTAGTGGTGAAATCCTGTAGAAATAAATATTATCTTACTCTGTATGGGGAGACAGATATCAGCATTGCAGAATAAACCAGTTGTTTTGTTCAGAAAACTGCTGTATACCATAAAAAATGGAGCCGAAAAGCAAGGCTTGGTACTTTGCTAAAAGGCTTGATGTATATATTTAATCATATCTAATAATCACCTCTCATACTGAGAAACTACAAGAAGAAAAGAACAAGTAATACTTTGAAGAATAATGCTAGCTGTTTAGATGGCAGATTGCTTTGCTATGGCTATTAGTTACAGCTGTGTAATTACATATATGCAGAAGAAAAATGAAGTTGTTTTAAAACAAGTCCTCCTCTGTGAGCAGAATTAATTGATATTAACAATCCTAACTACATGCCCAAGTACACACACAATATTTTACTAACAGTTTTTTTGGGTCAGTCTTCTATTACTGAATTGTAATTTCAGAGCAAATTTGCCTGGAGGTAAGTAATAAATCTGTGTTGCAGTCTTCTCGGGCATTAGAGGAAAAGTGGGTATTTATAGAAAGAGAGAGTAGATAAATTCGTGATGTATTCCTTAGGGTTCCTCTGATGCATCACCATTTACAGCACAATCAACCACATCATAAAATATACCCAAACACATGCTTAAATTTGCTGCTAAAAACTGTTGTAAGCTGAAGGCAGCAGGCTCAGAGACAGTCATTACAGGATCATCCTAGATTTTGCAGTGCAGTCAATATTCTGCCTTCATGTTTTTGGGAGTTGGGGGAGATGATCCTGCTCATTCTGAAATTAGTGGGGAATTTGCCTTTCTCTGTTGTGAGTCAAATGGGGAAAGGAGGCCAAGGCAGGGCTTTAACCTGCATCAGGAGAGGACCATCGTCCAAGACCCAGGTACTGCCTGCGAGCCTTCAAAGAGGCTTCAGGGATCCTGTGCCGTGTGGGACTCTGGCTGTATTTGCTGAGCTGAGCCATCCCTGGAGCCTCAGTCGCATGAACCCAGTCCATAGCCTGACACATCCATGGCACCCCATGTCCACAGGCAGGGCTTTTGTGTGTGTAAACTTCGGGTGACAGTGGGAAACTGGGACTAGCAACTTACACTGCTGTCAGTTCCAGGGTTTCTTTAAAAGCCCCAAAGGATGTTGGAAAAGCCTGTTTCATACCTGGCGTTCAGGGGTAGTCCTCTGTGAACCCAAAATTGACGCTTCTTCTATGGAAAGGTACCCCACTGTGTGAGGGGCATTGCAGAGGCTTGTTAAGGGTGAGGAGATCTTACTGTGATGCGATATGACGACAGGCAGCTGCTTTAGAAATACAGTCTGATATCAACCCAAGCTTTAAACTTAAAATTTCCTTGATAGTGGCTGTTCCCTTTTTCATTAACGTGTTGATTCTTCTGCTCATTTGGTTTGTGTCACCATTGGAATGATGAGCTGTAGTGGACCCTTGAAGCTGTTGTGGTTGGTGTAATTAAATATAAATAGGCAATTAAGCAACTTATAAAAAAAAAAAAGGTTGGACTCCAACAGCCTCTTTTTAGATGTTAAGATTTGTCATGCTTCTGCCATTTTCAGGAGTATATTTTAGTTACATATATATGAGCTAGGCACACAGTGGTTTTCTTTCAAGTTTTACTGAGCCTGGTGTTAGTATCACTTACATATGATCTCACTTAGGATCACCTGGGATAGTTTGGAGCCACTACTTGAACTGCTGTCCTAGCACTCATTATTAAAAAAAAAGGAAAAAAAAGTGAAGTAAGAAATGTATTGAGGAAGTATTTGAGAGTTCTGAGAAAAAACAGCAAGAACACCGGTCAGGATGCAAATGTTTACCCACAGCTTCATTGTATGAGTGGTTTTCTCTTCAGCTTCACAATACTCTCAAAAGTGTGTACGTAATATAACTTTAAAAAAAAAATTTGGCATGATTCCAGTTACCCAAGCTTCTAGAAATACGTTCCAGAGCCTGTCAAGCCTTAGTGGAATTAGTTTAAAATAAGTGCAGAAAAATATGAAGAAGGCCTTGTCTGAAGGATAACTACAGTGTCTGCCCATAATTTTGAACAGTGCCCAAGTGAAAAAGAAAAAAGAAAGGAGGAATTTTAAAGGTGTTATAGCGCTCTTATGTACTTGCAGCTCTAAAAAGGTATATATATTTATATGTATATTTCTTATAGTTTAATTGCTGATGATCAGAACTGTTGTATCCCAAATTTCAGCCTGGAGCCAATTTTTATAATTTGAGTTATAAACCCCTGAAGTAAGGGTTTGTGTTTATGATGGAATTGCAGACAGATGCTTATGTATAGTAGGACTAGCAGGCATTGCTGTAATTATGCTATCGTATCCTATCATTAAAGATTTCAATTGAAAGAGGTTTATAAATTGCTCTTCCTCTTAGATAAACCACCCTACATTAAGGCATCAACGATATGGTGCAGAATTAAATTAAAATCTCATAAAATGAAATATGTTCTGTATTAGCTGTTTGACACTTAATTTGCCTCTGAATGAGTAGAGGAAATCACAAATTAACCTGCCTTTGTTTTTCCAGCCATGGCTTATTAGGTGTTAGAACAACTGCAATTACAGCCCAATAATAACCCCGAACCCTTATGAATATGTACTGAAATGTGTCACTTCATGTTACCAAAACCTGTTTGTTAGGACTGTGTAGTTATCCTACAGTTCTACAGTACATCTTTGATTATACTTCAGGGAAGACATATAAAACTTAAGTAGTTTTTCAGTGGCAGTGTATGAATAACAAAATCGAAGCCGGAGTTGTGTTTCCCTTTCCAGGCATGAATCTTAGTTTAAAAAAAAAGAAAAAAAATCCAGTAAATTGTAATTCCGTTTTGCTGCTTTCCACTGAACTAGCAAGTTACATTACTTGATAAACATCAGATGATTAAAGCAAAGCAAAAGAAGCACAGCTTCAGTAATCCCACTCCTTGCTTTGCTTTTAGTTGTTGTTTTTGTCCACTTCTTTCCTAATTTTCAAAATTGATTTATGAAGTCTGGTACTAAAGCAGGAGCTGAAGCTCAGCTAAGTTTTGGTCCTTGGCGTTTGCTAGGCCATCCATTAGAGTGTGACGTCTTCTGTGGCTGATATGCAGTGAGTCAAAATCATGCTGCTAATGAGGGTGTTTATTTGAAATTAATGCCCCGACTGTGCTATTTTTCTTACTCTTCAAGAACCATATCACAAATTTATTATTGGCTAACGCTTCCAGTTGCTTGATGTCTTTGTTGACGTTGTCTTTGTTGGAATGAAAGTTGTAGGCAGTGAGCCAAGAAAGAATAAGGACATCTTGTCTGTTTTTATGACAGTGCAATTGTAAATAATTTTATAGTCCCACAACTTTTAAAATCTGACTTAGCAGGATAAAAGCTTTTATTTCCTGTATTAAAAAAAAAGCTCCTAAGGCAGAGGCAAACTACTACTGATGGACTTAAATGCAGCAATTAGGAACCTACTGTGAGAAATATCTCTAATTAAAATTTCGAAGACGGCCAAATAAAGTGAAACAAAGAACTTTAATTACAGCACGCTGGATGCATTGGGCCTTGTGTCCAGACCCGTGCATCCCGAGAATGGGAGGGACCAGCCCTTTTAAGGTTTCTTGATTTACATGACCTCGCTCCTCCCATGGCAAGCTCCGCTCCTTTTCTTCCTTACAAGGTGTCATAGCCCCACTTCTTGAGCTTGATTTGGTCTTTTAGGGCCCGCTTATGCTTTCCTTTGTCAGTTCATTTGTTATCTTAACCGACCTATCAAGTTGTTCTCACTGTCTTGGCCACGTTACCCCTCGGTCTTACAGGCTTCCCAGTTCGCATTGATACAGTAAGTAACAGTAACAGGTAACTGTAACTGGAAGCAAAAGCAGCAGTAAGTAGTTGTAAGTAGGCTTGTAAACAGCGGTAAGTAACTGAAAGCAAAAACTGCCATGCCTACTGTTAAATAACTCTCCAGCCCCCCAAACAATACAGCTTCCAGGCATCTTAACATGAGTAAACTCCTGCTTGTAGTAAAACCGCCCCCATTCATTTCTCACACTGCCATTCTTGGTCATTTATTTATTCTCATGCTCTAACCAAGTTACATTAACAGGTTAGTCCCAATTTCCTTAATTTCAAAGTTGGGTTGGAGAGCATTTGAAGGTGACCTGATATTTCCAGGCACTGTTACCGTGACTGTGAAGGAAATGCAGTCCTTCACAAATGCAATTCACAGGTGAGGCAGGGGACAACGGTCAGGTGGCAAACTCAGGAATGGCTCTAGGGTAGTGGCTGGTGTACCTGTCAGGTGGCAAACTCAGGAATGGCTCTAGGGTAGTGGCTGGTGTACCTGTCGGAGTGGTTAATGCATGTGTTGCAGGAGGCCAGTAGGAAATTAAAGTTCCAGGGCTGAATGTACTACAAGATGCATCATGAATCCCTTTGGTCTCCATCTCTTTCTGTTGCCGTCCTGTTTCATCTTAGGTTTGGACTGCAGGTAAGAAACTGTGAGCAGGTAAATGTAAGGGAAGGTGTACTGATAATACCCATATGCTTACAGTCGTGGAGGTTGCCCTCACAGGGAGGAAGTTGCAAGGTAAAGCTGGTGTATTGTAGCTTCCTAGGATCAATGACAATCCAAGATTTGTTTTTCTTAAGTGCTGATTGAGACTAGCGGCATCGGAGTTTGGCAGTCTTACACCCTGAAATGATGCAAGTGCACGTAATTCTGCATGAACCTAACAGGAATGCCTTGAACGGATATTTTGAGCTTTGTCAGTGCTCCAATACTAAACCAAAGCACATGTTTTGCTTTCAAGTGACCTTCAAGTTGATAAAAAGAGGGTCCGATTCTTAGGTATGTTATTTTATATCTAATTTATACACCCATGAGTTACACAAGGGTGGAAAGGCATGGAAAGGCAAGGCAAGGCAAAAGGAAAGGAAAGTCAGGCCCAGAGGCTCAGCTTGTATCAGCCTCTTATTTTCGACCGTACAGTATGATGGGGGATGTCCAAATGTGAGAAGATTAAAGCATTGGCTCTGAGAAATATCCTTGATTATGAGAGCAACTGCAAGCCATACATTTGGTATGATGTTCAGGTTTTGCCAGCCTTGCCATGGACATTTTGATTTTTCCTTTTGCTTCCACTTCTAAGCTTTTATTTCTTTTTAAAAATCTCAGTGTTTAAACTTCTGAAGTCTTTTAGTTGCTGCTTTGCCTCAGTGTACCTCTAAGCTGCAGACTTGCCAAGGAGTCCGTCAGCTCGCCAGAGCATTCATTGATCCTTTTAGCAGTGAGAAGGAGAGTCCTACCCATCATGAAAAACATCACTCATTGAACTGGCTTTAATTGCTTTAAGACTTGGAAGGGGTTTTATGGTTTAGCCAGGAGCCATTGAAGAAGAAAGACTGGGAAGCTCATGGGACATGAAAAGATGACTGTAGTTACAGCTTTCCAAAATCATCCATGAAAGTAGTTTCTGTAAGCAGTGAGAAATCTTGTATTAAATGGGAAACACCTCAAGAAACCTGTCCCTGGAAGTGAAGTGTGGCATCAAGAATAAGCAGCTGCTAATAGCCCGGAAGATTTTTATAGCAGGTTTCTGAGAAGAAATCAGCATGGTCTGCTGAGTCGTTAAGGTTATTCAGGGTTTGTTGTATGCCACAGTTATGCGTGTTGCGGGCTCTGCAAGAAGCCTCTTTCTTAGTGACAGAGCAGCGCGGAGACAGTAATTCACAGAAGTAAAATAGCAGGGCCAGATGCCTGCACGTAAACTTCAGCAGATAGTTTTCATTCAGTGTCAGGCCTTTTACAAAGCTGGGGAAGAGGAAGCCTGCGTCTAGACCAGAACCGTGGTCTTTCACTCATTGTATGGTGTTGCATCATTTAAAATACTGAATCAGTGTTTTGTTTAGCTGTTCATTCTTGTTTAGTAATATTTATGTAAGGACTTGCAGATCATAAATTCTCCTTTGCAAGCATGCTTGCAGAGTAGCTTCAGAAACAGGCTGTTTTTAAAAACTATCTGAAACTGCAAAAAGTTTAGAAAGCAAATTATTGGTGGCTTATATTGAATTGCAGAAAAAAAAACACGTGCTTCTCTTAAATTTTTGATTCTGAGAGACACTGAAAAGGAAAAAAGGTAGGTTAAAATATGGGTAAAATAGATAAATGTTTTTGAATTTAACTGTTTTGCAGACGTGCAGTTACACTGATTTAAGTAATCTGTAGTTGGAAATTTCTACACAGTCAGTTCAACTCTTCTATATTTCTCACAGATTTGCTCTCTCCCTACTAGGAAAAATTAGCATTGAGGAACAGCTATCTTATTTCTGCTGGAAAATAAATTCTAGATCAAATAAGGGTTCACTGCTAAATTCATCCCAGTTTTTAGCAAGCACATTTACATGAAAGTCAACAGAATTGCCTCTAAGCGCACCAGATTACATTTGGTTCACATCATTCATCTGCTTCTGTGGTGGATAATACTTTGTGACATAATCATTTTCTCTGGAGTAGCTAATTGTAATGCCAAGGAACTACAATTTTATAAAGGAGAAACAATAGCAGCAGATAAATACTGCGTTATCAGAGGCTCTTTGTTCTTTCCATACAGCCAACTTGATTTTGTGCTGTCTGGGGAAGTTACAGCAAGTGAAATAAGAGGAAAATTTTGGTGAGATTTTTAATGTAGAAGGAAAAGTTCGTGAATGCAATGGTTTGTTTTGTTGAAAATCTTTGGTAGAAACTTCCCCCAGATAATTTTTTTTTTTTTTCCTTTTAATGTTGAGAAAAGCATTTGAGAGGCAGCAGCCCCCAGCCCTATTGAGAAAGACATGCTTCTCGTGGCTGGCAGTTGGCTGACCACTTCTCATCATTCGGTCACTCGGGAGTAGCAACAACTCACAGGGTTATCTTCCTAGTGTGATGAAGCGGGAGGAGGAAGAGGGGAAAGCCCTTGGTGGTCCTCAGGAATGCTCCTCTGCTGGTCTAAACGGTGTCAGTTGTCTCATTCCCACATGAGAGGTAGAGTGGCACAGGTTTGCCTGGTGGAGTCTAGTCCCCTGAAAAAGATTCTTTAAGAGGTTTTCGTGGATTATGCTGTTGCAGAGAAGCAGTGCCTAGGTTTGTCAGCAGCAAGGTATCTCTCAGTGCTCACCAGCACTGCCACTTAGCTGATTTACCCCATCTGGGCAGTGAACAGTCCTTAGATGAATTCTCAGCTGCCAGTGAGAAGTGGTTCCCTAAGGCAGGCTTTCAAACCAGCATGAATTAAGAGATGATGGAAGCAAAAAGAATGGCCAGCAAAGTCGTGCCTCAGGACACTGTTCTGTGTGCCATTTTTCTGTAGACTGAGGAATAACTAGGCACGACTTCAAGCTGTTGTGGCGCTCCTGTGTGCAGATGTGCATACAAGTGTGCATATTTGTGTGTGCGCACGTTTCCTCTTTACGTTATAGGGTGAGTATCTTTGCTTGCATTTATCATGGACTGAGTAACTCTAGATCTCTGCAGTTAAAACTAATGGAAAGAGCTACTCAGAGTCTGAGGAGGATGGAAAATTGGAGAGAAAATGTTAACAAAACAAGAAGGAAAAATATTCGTGGGCAAAACCATTGAGAACATGTGGATCGTTACCTTAATTTAACGTTTAACCAAAAATATATAGAATAGCTGCAGTGCTTGAGTTCTGCTGCTTGAAATTTCTATTATCTCATTATGTTATCAGCTTCAAAGAATGCAAGCTCTAAATATAGTGCAGATTCAGAGGCTCTGAGCCTGTGGTTTCTTGGACAAAATTCCTGTGTTCTTTGTGCTGTAGTCAGCAGTATTAGTCGAGTGAGCAGATATTGACTGTGGTATTCACGTGCAGTGAACCAGAAGCAAGCCAACTCTATAGAGGCTGCTGTCAAACTTGTTGCAGTGGCCTGTGAGGTACTGGACTGTGACAGACTCCTTTTTTTTTCAGTACAATTCTTCCACTCATGTTAAATCTTGCTTCAAAGAGAACTGAAATGTTACAGTCTTAGCTCTTTTTTTCTTCTCTTTCTTTTTTTAAAGTGTACTGGTGAGATTCCTGTGCTGTGAATTGGAAGTTCCTAAAGTGAGACTAGGTATAAACTCAAAGAAATGTGAGCAATGAGTACATCTGCAGTTTAGGAACACAAAGCATCTTCATCATACTCACACAATCTTTCCCTGACTTGGACTCCGTCCTCCCCCAGCAAAAACATCAGGTCCTATAATCTTGGTGTATCGATTGAATGTAGTTTAGACTTTTTTTTCCCTAAAGAATGAAAAACCAAAAGTTAAATTAATATACCTTGTTTCCCTTTTTGTCACCATGTATATATATTTATGCATAAGCCTATATTTGTTTGCATATATGTAGCAAAACAGGCTCCTGAGCTGGTGTCAGCAATGCTTCTGAGGTGCAGGAAACTAACTAGCTGTCCCCTGCATATTCTGTATTATATGGTGCCAGGGAAAAAACCTCAATGATACCTTAATTTCACTGAAAGGAATGTGCTCAATGAGTGTTTTATCTGTGTGCCTTGGGGTAGGCTGGGCCAACATTTATGACTGATGTTATCGATTAATAGGGGAAGCAGTTTAAAGGAAAATGTTATGCTGTTTGATTTTTGCATTTAGGATACATGATCAAGAAATTACTTGGGACCTTATTTTAGAGGAAGGTTTGCATTGAAGATGGACCCTATGAACTTCCCATTAAAGAGCAGGGGCTTAGTCCCTTCCAGCACTGCATGTGTAGGTCTGAATTTACAACTTTATAGGGGTGTTGGCAATTTTCTGGAGACTCTGTGGAGGTTAGACACAAAGGCAAAACATCCTGAAGCCCATGAGTCAGGAATACAAAGCTTCTGAAGGAATGAACTGACCTATCATCTTCTTGAAAGCATTATTTATGAGGTCCTGTGACCGTTGGTGTTAAGGATCAACAGAAAATTAGGGAGTATTTCACATGAGGGAGAATTTCTAAACATATCAGATTTAAGTGGCTATCTCTTTAAGGATACACATCTTTGAGTCCTGTAACTCCTGTTGAAATCCAGCCTAGATTTATCATGCCTTTTCCACTGGCCCATGGAAGGAAGGATTGATTGATTGAAGGAAAGTCCAGTTTATAGAGGCCACCAATGCAAATAGCCTCATTTAACAACGTTGTAGACAGATTTGGCAGGGAGGGCAGGAGCTGAATGACCAGGGGCAGTCAGGTGTTCTCTCTTTCACCCTGGAAGATCACTATCAGCATATATCATCAGGACAGTACCAAGAAAGCTTTCGTAGTTGCCTCTGTCTTTTGCAGTAGTCATTCCTTGGACACCAGGCTTCCACTCTGACATCTTCTGTGGGAACTGTCTTTCTCCTCTTGTGATTTTATTGAATTGCAAGGTGCCGAGGGAGCAAATGTGTAGGTTGTCCTGCTTGTGCAGGTGTGTTCCAGGTTGGCAAGTTTGTTCCCCTTAGGGTTTTCATCTGCACGCCTAGCTACCTGCTCTGTTTAGAGAGTTAATAATGTTTCCAGCTTATAGATAATGCATTTACCTCAAAGACTTCAAAACTGAATGTACGACTTCTCAAAAAAATGTGCAGTCAGAATTAATTTGCTTTAGTGTTTGTTTTTCATGTATTTCCCCTACAGTCACATTAAAAGTGGTGTTTCCACCCATTTCTGGTTCTTGAGGTTGTTTGAAGTTACAGCTTTGCCCAGGAAATGCTTTTTTAACTCCAGTTTCTCACACAAATAGAACAAGAATAGTAGTGTGAAGCTTTTATCTCTTGTTTCTTCCGAGGGCTGTGTTGTTCTAGCCATTATATATCCACCATTAGTGAGACTTAACTTGCAGCAAAATGGCTTTCAGTGCCTGAAGGATCACAAAGAAGCTGGCCCGGCTGAGACAAGATTTCTTAGACCAACAAAAGAACTGAGCGTTTCCCTGATCTTATGTGGTTGCATCTCAGTCAGCTCCCATACCTGGACCTTCAATACTGGCAGAGAAAGTATGAGAAGTGGTTGTTAGCAGAATATCTTTCTTCCCCCTCCAAAATTAGCAGTGTTCATCTTTGATGTAAGCGGTGCTTCATATACCCGTGAATCCTACTGCTCTCCTGGATGTTGCTGCTGATCCATGACTTGCACACCTGCTATTTGTGGTGGTGCTTTGAGGATGGGAGAAGCTTGGAAGCTGTTGTGTTTTCATAAGGTAACTCCTTGACTCACAGTCCTGGGTACAGCACACGTGTGCTGTACAGCTGGTGTTGTCACTCAGGTGCACTCTTAAAGTGCGTTTTCTTCCCCAAATCATATACTGGTCTTGGGGGAGGCAGGAAGGAGGAGGCATTTCAGAAAATAATCTGTGTATTTTGTACAGAAGTGTATATATATATATATATAATTTTATACAGGAATTTCTGTACATCTGTATAAACTTATTTTTCTTCTGCTGCAAGTAGTAGTGTTAGATGAGAAATTCTAGTGGTACTCTCTGTTCAGTAACAGTCACTAATGTTTGTGAATATCAATTTTAGGCTGTCTGCTTATGTTAGTACAGAGATTTGAAGCAAATCCAGCCATACCTCAACAGAAATGATTAATGCTGAGCCTTCACATCACGGTTTCTGTCAGGATTGTAGTCCTTTAAAGTTAGAATTTTAGTCAAATGTTCCCTTCACAACCAAATCTGGGTAGCAAGTTCAATAGGAGAGACATTTAGTAACTGAATTTGTCTTTTGTTATTGCCAACTTGCTTTTGTTTTAAACAGTGAAGTTATTATTGTAGCACATAAAAGCAGAATTATAGAAAAGATTTCTCTCTTCCCCAAATCCGTTTAGTAATATTATGGATGTGACCTACAGAAGGCAGTAAAAATGAAAGGGTTTGTTTTGCTTTGGTTTTGAATTGGGGAAAAGAGTGTTTCTTGACATCACAGAAAAGACGTTGTGGACAGTGGTCATTTGAGGCAACACGAGAGGCTTTTCAGGGGCTTTGTCAGGAGAAAGAACACCTGCCTTAGTTAAGGGAAGAAGAGAAGCTGAAATTTGCTGAAACAGTAGTGGAAATTTGCTCAAACAATAGTGAGCATGGCAATCTCGAGTGCGAGGTAGGGAAGGTTTAAAAAATCATCAGTGAATGAATGAAATGAGGAGAGAGGTGCTTAAGTCCTAAAAGTGCTAAAAGCTTAATTCTCTAAAAATTTTAAAGCAATTAATATATGGGTGTAATAACACAGTAATTGATAATACTGGTTTTTTTGAGAGAACAGAGCATTTGTGAAATTCATATATCAGTTGAGTTCAAACTTTGATTTTACTGTATGGGTCATAGCCACAAGAAAAACATCCCATGAATAGCACATGAGTTTTGTTGAGTTTTAGGTCCAGCCTCAAGCTCTTCTTTCTGGTCAGGTAATCCCCCTGGTGGATGCAGTAGTCTGGTCCTCACACTGTGGCAGTGGATCCCAATTAGCAATGCTGTTTTTCTGTGGAGAGTATTGCTGCACGTGTACAGGAGTGTTCTTTGCATGCAGACTGCATCCTCTTCTGATCTGTGAATGGTAGAGAGAGAAATGTAGAAACCATTTCAACTCTCTTAGCTTTGTACCATTTGGTTGTTTTTCTTCTTCTCCCAGTCCTTCATATATGTATGTATGTGTATCTTCTCTGTCCTGCATAACGACTTCAAGGTTATTTTTTAAAGAACTTCAGGCATTTTCTGAATGTTTTTGAACCAGTTCACCATTTACCGGTATATTGCTTTTATAGAAGTTGTCTTTGATGAGTTTTTTGTCACATGCCCCACTGAAGTTTCAGTGTACTCAAGCACTAGAAAAGCCAGTATTTGAGCGTCTTTGTTTTCTTTGTTGAGCTGTTTATTTTGCTTTCTTCCCACACAGTTCCCTGGCCTCACTCTGACAACTGCTTTTCTGCATGAATTACATTCCTCGGGGCCGCAAGTCTCCTAATTCTTCCAGTCGATTTGATTCCTGCCTGTGTGATTAGTCCTCTGCTTCAACACACAGTTGGTCTTTGCCAAGCAGGCTGCTTGCTAAGTGCCTTTAACATGAAGACCTAACTACATTTTTTAACCTCATTAGTCTGTAGGGCACTGCTTCATTCCGGCTTAATAACATGGCCACTATTGAATCATCACTTGCTCTAAAACAGGTTACAAAAAGGTTACCTAAGTTGTCTGGTTTTCTTTTTGTATGACTGTGCTTTTGCTGATAAGTTTTTTTTCAGCACACGTCCATTTTTAGAATGGAAGTTGCTTTTTGAAAGGAGACCCATTGACTCTACTGGGGTAGATTTGTAACGTTAAGAAAGTTCGTATTTGTATGTTCAAAAAGAAACTCAGCACCTATTTGGAAACAGCAAGACCAAGTAATAAAACTAGTAAGAAAATGTGGTTTTAGAAAAAAAATGGTAAGAAGGACCCTATGATTAGCTCAGCTTCTTAGAGCGTGGTGCCAACTACACCAAGGTTGCAGGCTTGATCCCTGTATGGGCCGTTCACTAAGAGGTGGACTCGATGATCCTTGTGAGTCCCTTCCAACTCAGAATATCCTGTGAAATTAATACCTGTGCTGGTAAGGCTTGGCAGAACTGATAAAAATTTCCTCCTTGTTTCAGCTTCAGCATTACAAAGGCCTCATCCTCACCAGTTTAAATACAGACTTCTCACTCTAATGCTGGATTTACAGCAATGCGGTCACAGTCTGCATGGCTTCACTTTGTCTCGCGGGTTCAATTCTTAGCTGAATGTATTGCCACTAAAATTTAGATTTCGGTTGCAATCGTGTATAAACTCAAATGGAAAAGACATTACAGGTCTTCCAAATATCATAAAGGCAGTAAGGAAAAAAAAAGTTTACTAAGAAGACAGTGTCACCAGGGAGCTGGGGGAAGAAAGGAGGCATTGGGTCACATGCCACTTGTGATGGTGCATTTGTGCAGTTGCATAGCACAGCCACTCAGATGGTGAGACTTCATGATTAATGGTGTTTATTCTTGACAGAAGCCTCCTTTATTTATCTGCAATACAGTTTAGTGATTTTATCAGTCACCTGAATGAAAAATATTCAGTCATACCAATATTGCAGTGTAAATTGAGTAGAGTCACTTTTTATTATATCTTTCAGCCTTATCATCTGCACAGTAATTTTCTAGCAGGAGTTTGATATAGAAAGGCTGGATTTAGCTGTACTTGACACAAAGCCTCTTCAATTTCCCGTAAAAGTTCAGGCTACTCTTAGAAATGTGTATAAATATATATATAAAAAACCCTCTTATCCAAGCAATTTCAGGATTTGAAAGACTAAAGATAAAATGCACAAACCTGGATGTGAGAAATGTTGTTCATATGAAAACATCTAATAGCTCTGAAGCCACTGGTGAAATGCTCTTTAGTGTTTAAGCTTGTGGCTTAGCGCAGTTCTTTTTGCATGGCTACGTAGTCTGACTTTCTTCTAATCAATCATCATCCAACTCCAATCAGCATACAGGCAGAGCCTATCGTTCATCCTGGGTGTAATTTCAGCGTTGAAGACTATAATGGCCACATACAGCACATTAGTCACTGCGATAACAGCTAGTGGCACTCCTGAGGAAGGGGGAGGACGGGGTAGAAGGGGAATAAAATTCTTCTCATTCTCACAGTGCATTAGTGAAATAGGAGCGAATGTTAAACAAATGTTTATTCAATTAGCTGACTTAACAACATTAAGTGTGAGAAAGCTTCTGACACTCCTTTTTTTAAGGGAGGAGAGGAAGGGGCAAGGGGAGGAAGTAAGGAGTACATGAATGCAGTCAGAATTTCTCTATGCCCACATACACATATAATGATGCCTCTGTGGTTAAACACTTCAAGAGATGGCAGGCTCTGCCTGTAACCTAGAGGAGGCTAAAATCTGAATAGCAAACGAGACCACCTTTAGTGCATCGAAAGAGAATTGCAGAGCAGAGAAGTTTTCTGTAGGAACGCAGCTGGTAATTTTGCTGCCCAGTCTGTTATTGCTAACAACAGATAATGAGTAGGCTGTAGAACTTTCAGATTTCCCTGCCTCACTCTGTGCTACAGTAAAGTTTGAAGAGGAAATGGTGTGTGGAGGTCCATGGCAGCCTTATTCAAATAACATTTGCTTGGACTATTCATCTATTCTATATTCATGATGATGATTTCAGCATCAAATGCAGCATTGATACATTATCCTCGACCATAAGTCACAGGGGAGGAAAAATTTACCAGCACTGAGGTTGGGCTGTGCTATGAAGCTGTAAGGCCTTTACTTACAGTTCATAGAAGTCAGCACAAACTGAGCAAAATAAGGCAATGCTTGGGTAAGGCTCTAGCAGAAGCAAGCAATGAAAACCACATCGTATCTTGTTAACATTACTTTTATTTACTGTTTACATTACTGCAATATCCAACAGCTCTGTGCAGGATGGGAGCTCTGCTGAGTGTTGTGCAAATACGAGGAGCTCTGCCAGGAAGAGCTCGCAGTTGGACCTCTTTGGCAAATGAACTCTGGTGAGTCAGCTCTGACGGCCTTGGGAGTTACCAGCCCCAGCTGTTTTCCTCACCCTGGGGATTATCCCTTGTTCCTCCTCAGGAGGATGTGTGCCTTTGCCCTGTTTACAGTCTGGCAGCTTTGCTCTGGCTCCCTGAAACCGAGCAATGAAGTGGTTAGAGGCAGAGAGATGTGCTGCCTGTTCTGGGGAGGGACACCGGCTGTGTAGGTGGGGGCTTACTCAGCTTACATAGCTGCCACAAAATTTGCAAGACAACCTCTGCAAGAAGCCTAGAAGGCAAGTGGCATTTGGAGGGAGTAGTTATAGTTGTTCACTTTTTTGTATGTTTGCACCCTTTTTTTATGTAAGCAAAGAAATTGCCAAGTAAATCCATGTAATCCTCCCCTAGTCACTGATTTCTTTGCAGCATCCTGAGAAGGATTTGGAGAAAGGAGAGGCAAGCTGGGATGCTCTGTATGCACAGACCAAGTGGGCAGTGTTTCAGAGGAGTGCTGGAGGCAGGGACAATGGTGGGTAGATGGACAGAAGGAAGAGGAAAAAGGGAAGCAGGTTGTTGTGGGGATATTACCATTGTGTGAGGAGGAGAACAAGAAAATTTGACTTGAGAAATACTGGGAGACACTGGATAGTTTTATTTTCATTTTTCATAATGAAGGAAATAAATCAGTCAAAACTGTATCAGCATACACATTTAAGGAATGTGTATCAAGATTCCAAGTCAAGACTTGTGTAATGAAATGAATGTACCTTTACTCCATGGCATGTGAAGCAGCAGTTGCTTGCTGTAGTCAGTACAGGTGTTACTGTGGGCTGAAGGTCACCAGTGTTACAGGTGACCTTATGTAAACAACATGTTAAATAATGGCATGAATATTCATTGCTTTTCATGACATAAACTCTTCTTGAGGGAATCCACAAGCTGATGGCTGGGTTATTTATGAAGTATTACAAGTAGAGGAGGGTGTATGTAAAAAACCTGGGTGTGTGTTCAGGCAGTCTGTCAGCTGAAAAATAGGAATACAGTCACCGACTAAGGATTTAGTGCCCTGATTAATGTAGCCAATTTTTATCTGTAACTACATAATGTTAACACTTCCCCAAGAAGGAGAGGGGAACCAGAGTAACATTCTTTTGCCGTCAGTCATTGCCTAACTGTCCTGCATGATTTCCAGCACCATGAACATCTCTTGTGCAGTCATTTCTGTCTTTTTTTCTTCTCTGCAGTGATACCTTTTAACTTTATGAGGGAGAAACTTTTTGTTCTAACTCCAAGTAAGGTTATTTATATATTTTAGGAATTTACATACCCAAACTGCGCATGTTTTGGAAGGCATTGTCTTTGCCTCAATGAGAAAATGTTAATAACATAGGATCTCTTGGTCTGACCTTTCCACTGTAGAACATTTTCTGAGTGCATTACCACAGTTTTACAGGTGGAAAAAGAGTGGATAAGGAAGACAGCAAACTTAAACTAGGTGACAGCAGATAAGTAATGGAAACCAAACCAGAGCCCGTGTACCTTAAACCTTAATCTGCCTCCTCTTATGCATGAACTACATAGACACTGACCCATTCATGGTTTATTTGAACATTTATTTACCGAATGGAAGGTTGATACCAAATCAGATTCTGTGGCTTACTTCCCCATACTGACTACAGTTCGAGTGTGACTTTTGGAGGAAAAGTGAGCAAATATTCACTAGGTGTTGGAACATGGAAAACTACATAGGAAATCAAGAGCATTTTTTTTTTATATATTAGGACTTAAACATGTTCTTTTTTTCCTTCTTCATTTACACCATTAAGAAAATATAGTTAACAGTGCTTACTCTTTTGCAGCACTTGAGCTGTTTTACATGGAGTGTGCTCTGACATTTCCATGTATTCAAAGAATTCTTTAAATGTTCATAATCAATTGCTTAGTTTTCCTAAGTCCAGGAATGTGATATAACAGCTTTGAGGCAGTGAGTGATTTTAGGGGAACAAACTGCCTATTTTAAGATGCAAATTCTAAGAAAAAAAAATTAAAAATTATATTATTGATTTCCCATACTATATATTTATGGGTTTGGTTGCTTACCCATTCAATTAGAAGTGCAAAGAGAAAAAGAACTGTGGAATTGCATTTTAAAAATGTTCAGTGCTGGCCTCAATCTCCTTGCATTGAAGGCTCAAAGCTCAGTTTCCTTAATATAAAAACCTTTTATTATTAGCCAGTTATTGACTGCTGGCGCTGAAGATTCAGTCTGTACAAGGAACTATGGCATTAAACATACAATACAAATTTAACATGGGAGATATTACCAAAGGAATTGAGCCATGTGCTTTAGAAGAGGAGGACTTACATATCAAGAAAAGTCCTTATTGTTTGTTCATCTTCCAGGATCTACTAGAAATAAAAGTGTTCATGTTTTGTGTGCAGACATCAGACGAATATTGCAGGGAAAAAAAAAAGAAAAAGAAAAAAGAAAAGTATCATAGGCAGTTTAATGAGTTTAATATTTTTCAATTCTCCAGGCAAGACTGAATTGAACAGGTATCAGAGAAACAGTGTGGATATCATTGCTATGAGAGTTATGCCATCAATGCTTGCTCCAGCATTGAATAACGTGCTGTTAAATGATTAAATATCGAGGTTTGAACTTTGACACTTTCATAATATAACAAGATGGATGAAAAGGCAATAATAAATTAGGTTATGTTACAATATTTCATCCCACTTCGTTGACAAGCTTTGTTCTGTGAGATAGATTATTGTTCCATCTGTAACCTCAGCTCAGTGTCATATTTACAATGTTATAGTTAAGAATCACTTGCTGTTTTCAATATAAATGTATTTTTCAACAGATTCATAAAAGAGCCATTTAAAAATTTATCAGGACAAAACTTGGCATTAAGATTTCCAGTCTTGGAGTTATAGTTTCCTTTAAATTCAGAAAGGGCTTTAAATCACCATGATTTTTCTTTTTATTTTAAGAAAGGTTGTGCTTAGAAGAGGCTTTTGGCCAAGCACAGATTAAGGTTATTTGGAAACGACTTATGACAGATCACTTCTGCAACACCAAACCAGCCTCAGAATTTTCATCCAGATTTTCCTGTGACACAGACCTTTGTGGCTGTCCTGAGTGGCTTTACATCTGCTTCCAGAAAATATTGCCATTGAAGAATGTGCTCTGACGAGTGGCGAGGTCATGTTATGCCCTGGAGCCAGCCGTAGTTTTCACAGTTGAAAGCGATACAAGAACAGGGACAGTTTGCACTGTATTGATATTTTGGCATGTCTTAAAACAGTTCAAGGACTCCAAAGCAAACTAAGTACCCTGAGGCCACTAATAGGCCACCTCATGCACCCAGGAGCTGCTTTTCAGCTGAGCTGTCTGATATGTGTTGTAGGTAGTGTCCATTTCTGGTCCTGCCCTTGGCTGAGCTTATGAGCCTCCCTGTAGGTAGCTGTTCTGGATGGAGCCCTCAGCCATGGTGTAGTTTGTCTTCTCTCCTGTCTTTGTCCCTGCCTCCTTCTGCACTTGACTGGCCCAGCCCAGACCTGGTTTGTCACTTTGCCTTGTCTCAGACTGCTGATAGACTGCGTTGCCAGCACCTGCCTCTTGTCACTCAGCTCTGATCTGGTGGCATGGGGTGCATTGCGTGTGCGTGGCTCCTGGCTTGCCTTCTCTTAGGGAGCAGCTGGCCCTTGCTGCTCACCAGTAACCTGAACTGGGTCTCTTTTCTTCCCATCCTCTCCTAGATTTCCTGGGCTAACCACTCTAACTCAGGTACATGCATAAATCCACGTAAGATAGTTTCATGGACTTTGGGCTGGTCTTCTGCCTGGCTCTTCACCAGGTCTGTGTGAGTGATATAACTGTATGACTGGAAAAAGTGTTCCTGAATCTTGTCAGTATGGCACTGGGAGGGTGGTTGAAAGGCCACGTAGTCAACAAGCCCTGTGTTGGCTTACTGACCTGGGGACTGTCACCTCTAGTCATAGCCAGGCAGCAGTATTTCACCTGCACAAGGTGGGTGCTCCATTAGTACCAAAAAAAGGGATAGGATTTGAGTTCGGATGGTCTGATCTTCTTCATCGTAAAACGGGCTAACACTTAAGTATGAAAACCCGCCTAAAGTATGTGGTAGGAGCCCCCCTATCCCACGCTTATGGAAAGATATGTGTGCTAGTATTAGATAAAGATCTCTGCATGCAGATCATTTTCAAATACATATAATTCATTTATGCTTGCCGCATTATTTCTCAGGTTCCCATGATCTTCCTTTCCCAGGCAAAAAAGGGTTTTATAACTGTAAAGGAAATTGTACTTGGTTCACTTTTTGTGGTGGTTAAAATCGAAGCCTCCTGCTAGGCAGTCTTCTTGTGCAGATTTCGTCTGTTGCAGCTGTAAGCAACAAAACAAAATGACACATCATTTTCATGACTAATAACTGAAATCTTACATGTAGCTCACCTGTGGTTCAGCAGCGGTCAGAAAAAGCACTTAAAAAAACCACTGTTTTCACACACATTGTGATTTGCCATACTCTCCTCACAGCTTCTGAACTGGTGTGACCATGTAAATTTTTAATACTGTCCAGACACCTCTGTAACATTCATCAAAAAAGAAGTGTCATGACTAATGGGAAAAAAATGCACCTGTTTGCCCTTACACTGATCTCACTGCCTCAGCACATGTGTGTGCCGTTTGCCTGCTGAGTAGTTGAGGTTTCCCAGAGCATCAGAGTCGGGACAGGAAGAAGCTGGCAGGCTGGATATGAGTGGGGAGTGGGAAGTGTTGTGTTAGGTATGGAATCTGTGTGGCACACATGATATTTTGCCACTGTAGCAGCGAGCAGGAAGCCCTTTTGGACAGAAAGGAGGAGACACCTTCACAGCCAGCCCTGTTCTCTGTCCATTCTTATTTATGTCAGTCATAGATATAATCAAGGCTACTGACAAAATAATAAAATCATCCTAATGTGACAGGATAAAAATTAGTGATGAAACACAGCCATAGGATCTCTTTTACACACAAACCTGGAGAGCTCCAACTTCAAGTAAGTTTTGAAAGTATAATAGGCTTTGTATTAAATTTGAGTTGAGTTTGCAGGATCTCTAGGAATAGACACAGAGGTCCTGATTCAGAAAAGAGCATGCATCCACTTCGCTCCCTCCCTTAAGCGTCCTGAGTATGTTGTTTAACAGGAAAACCCCTGCACAGGAGAGGATGCAGAGCAAGTTCTCCCTCCCAGGCTTTACAGGCGAGGTATAAATTTTCAAGCAGTATCACTGAAAATCTCCTTGCCTCATGTTATGCTGAAGTCTCATGGCATCTGAAGTAGCCTCAGACCCAAGGCACAACACCATTTGCCAGGGCACACGGCTGGGTTATAGGACGTTGGGCCAAAGAGTCCTGAGTTTGAAGGAGAGTCCCCAGCTTTTTACCCTACTCATGGCAACAGAGTTGGACTGGGTGACCTGTAAAGGTACCTTCCAACCCAAACCATTCTATTGTTCTATAAATGTGAAATAAAAACTATTAGGGGATAGACTGCCAGCCAAATCTGGAGATTTGATTTGCTCGTCACTGAAGGAGTGTCTGCAGAGCCACTCCTGGGCTGTACTGTTTGCTGTCTGCAGAACAAAAGTCATTCTTTACTGATACACAATGAAGTTGCAAAGCAGCAGTAAGGGGGTTTGGCTGCACCCTTTCTAAAAGTCGCATTTTAGTTTGAAGGAGGGAGTTAAAAGATGTTCATAGTGAAGTTTAATCACAGAGGGAAAGGAAAGGAAGAATATGTGATGTTTATTGCAATAAATCAGGATGACAAACTGTGGGAGTGACAGGAGATGAAGGCATGAGAGAAAAGGGGTCTGTGGGGAAAGGAGGGTCTGGAAACAGAGGAGCAGGAAAAGTCCAGAAAGTGAACAGAGAAGTTAGAAGCATGTTAAAATCAGATTCTGGAGAGAAATTGAGACACATCAGAGCTGGGAATTCTCTGTGGAATCTGATGACTATTTCTGTCTGAGATAATACTGTTTACATGCCTGCTGTTGATTGAAGTTACCCAGGTTGGTGTCCTTTCCCTAGCATCCCTGGAAAACTGAGGAGCTCAGAGGGAGAGGCAGGACTGGGGAGAAGGAGAAGCGGTTGAGTCCTGGTGTCCTTGAATGGCTCCTGTTGGATATGGAGAGAGAAGCTGACAGCCTGGCTCTTAATCTTGCTCCTGCGGCAGCATTGGCTGTTGGCCAGCTGGAGAGTGAATCACTGAGGTTGATACAGACTTTCAGCCTTCTTGCATAAGCATTTGAACAGTTTTCTGTTCAATATGCACCAGATGAGGCCAGGGATTCTGCCTGCCTTCATGGTTTTTGTGTTCCTAACTCTTGAGTTGAGATCACATTAAAAAAAAAACACCAAAAACCTTGTAAAATGACATCCAAACTTAATTTCTTTCTTACTCTTGTATTAAATTTGCTATACTACTGTATTTTCCTTACTGCCAGGATGGGAAACTCACTCTGTAATGTGATATTCAGCTGTAGTATTTTTTTCTTCCTACGTCACCACGAGTTTTAAAGCTCCTGCCTACCACACTTCGCCTCGTAGGGAACCATGAGACAGCATATGCTTCATGGCTGGTGGGGCTTCGCAGTAGCAAGATCAAAGATGCACTTCCACTGTAAAACAAAGGTACTTTAAAACCATGCAGAGAAAAAGTTCTCTGAAGAAAGGAGATGTCTGTTTTGCATGATGGTGGAAAATGCTTTCTGGTTTCAGATTCTCAGTGCATTTTAGATATGGTGAAGGTGTACTAGTGAGTGGTTAGGCTTCATCTGGGTCACTTGCTCAGGTGCCAAAGGAGTGATTGCACAGCTGGTACCTGCTGCTAGCACACAATGAATGCCACTCTCTAACAAACTTTGGAGCTAGGAGGTAATTTCATATGGGAAGGCTAAACAGGCTTACCTTGCAGAAAGCTGTAGGAGGGCAAGAAACAAAAAAGTCAAATAGGAAAGGGAAAAGGAGGAGAAAAACACATCAGGAGAACCTTCATTCTTCAGATTTTATGAGCTCTTGTGGATTTAGTATCAGGGAAGCTGGCGTCATGTTAGGAATTAAGGACTTTGATCACTGTCTCACTCATATTGCTAGCATTTCCGAGCTGATGGCAGGGCAGAATTGGCTCCTACATAATATTGTATTCTTTTGGCCTTTTAGGTGATGACAACTACCTCCATTGATCGTTATGTGTATGTTTAAGGAAAAAAAATGCATTTCTTGTTTGATTACTCTTTTTAAGTCAACAGCATCAAAGGAACAGGCTGCCCTCACTGCTCTCACAGCTGCTGCCTGTGTCTGTGCTGTATATATGCTAAATTAATTGGAAAAACAGGGACAAAAAGGCATTTAGTTCGGGTCAACCAGTTGGACTACAGCAAATGCATGACAGGCTTAATCACTGTCTTTTGCCAAAGAGCAGGTTGGCAAGGGCAGGCACTCCAACCCCCTTCTGATGAAAACTGGACTTTTTCCAGTGCCTTTGGAGATGGGATGCTGCTGGAGAAAGGTCCCCACGCAGAGCCCCAGACGCTGTCATATCGACAGGGTGGGATGATGGGGAAGGTTATGGCAGGTTATTTATCTTTTGTCAGCTGTGAACTCAGCTTTCAGCCTTGGCTCATCACAGCTTCACACACATAGCATAAGAGGGCACCACAGCTCTCCCTTCACAAAAATGAGGTAGTTAATTAATGGGGTCTTGCTAAAAGGCATTGGTCTCTGGCGCCATGCTAAAAACAAACGTATGCGGCAACTTTGCTTCCTTTGCTACTAAGTTTTGTGTATTTTTCATGGGAAGGGACAGCAACAAAAAAATGCTCCAGAGGACTCATCTGTCTCATCGGTTCACAAAGTTTGGGTTTTCTGGGATTATTTCTATATAAACATGCATCCTGGACTTTCCAGAAGAGTAAGATGGCAAATGATGCAATGAGGCTCTCAAAGCTCCTTTTTCAATAGCCACATTTCAATAGCAATGGTTTTGAAGATGTAAATGATTCTGAATCTCAATATGTCTTCCTTATTTCAGTATACAGAGTGCATATTTCATGCTAATTAAAATGAATTTTGGCTTAAACTGCTTGGGGAAACGGTATTGAGGAATGTAAAGCTTAAACCAAATATAAAATCATGTTAAAATTGGTCAGAGAAATGTTGGTAATAATCAGTACAGAGAAGAATGAATTTCCTATCCTTTTTCTTTCCAGGCAGTTGACTTCAGTACATGTGCAACCTAGTCAATATTCTTCAAAAAATGAATGTTGTGTTGCCTTTACAATATTTTTCTTTATTGCATACATAACCTGGCTGGTTTTTTGTTTATTTTTCTCCCTTTTTTTCTTCCAGGCCTTCTGCTTTATCTAGTAGCCCGACATACCCAGAACTTCCATTCCTTAGAATTTCCCCACACCGAAATCCTGCTGCAGCATCAGAATCTCCCTTCAGCACCCCTCACCCATACATTAACCCCTACATGGACTACATCAGGTCCCTGCACAGCAGCCCGTCCCTTTCTATGATCTCAGCAGCCCGTGGACTCAGCCCAACAGACGGTGGGTTAAGAAAGGCTTCCTGTTTTCTGTCATTGTGGCAACTTAAGTTATATTAATCTTGTCAACATTTTTCCCCCTTGTTCAAAGCAGCTTCAGCAGATTTGTCAGACATATTCATTATGTCATAAATGTTTCAATACTTCATCAGCCGATCATGGCTCATTTGTACATCTCACAAACGTTGAAACTTCAGGGAGAAGGAAAAAAATAAGCCCAGCCTCATTCAAAATTTATGCTGGAATGGTGGTGATAGCTTTTGTTTGTGGAGCTGACCTGGGTTGTGATTCTGATCTCCCAAAAAATCCACTGAATTGAGCCAGCTTCTTTTTGAGCATACATCAGTGGATAACCATGAAGTTCTTCGGGCGCAAAAGTCTTGTTAATTAAAATAGTATTTTTCAATCATACAAAGCATGCACTGGCTCATTATACTTAGTCAATAGTTGTGTTATAGTTATGTAGAATTATTTCAGTTTATCCTAGCCAACAATATGGCAAAATGAAATGATGCTCATGTAGACATGACTGATGATCAGGACTGTCCTTTTTAGTCTAAATGGAGGGCAGTATACTTGAAATATCGACACTTTAGGTCTTGGTGTGATCCTGGCTGTTACTTTCCAGGTTATTTGGATTGAAGTGAACTTATGTGATCACTCTTGTCATTACTCTGGCACATTTCCTATTCATTTCAGTAGGAATTTTGAACCATGAACAGAATTGCAAAAAGGCTGTCTTGTTAGTAGTCAGTTTTTCAATAATAAAGTAAGCAGTTTGACATTTCAAAATTGTACCATTTGCTGAAGAGAGCTAAAATATAACATATTCAGGAACAACTATGTAGTGAAGGTAATTAAACTGTTACTTTAACTATGGGAAAGATCTTCCAACTGTATTCAGAAACTTACCGAACAGAGTTAAACTGCCTTTAGCTGAATTTGAAAAATGAGCGGTGCACCCTATCCAAACGGATAACTAATTAATCCTCGCTTATCAGAATATATACCTTTGCAGTTAATCCATTAGTTATGGGCACATATTCTTATGAGAATAAATTTTAATGACCTATTGTCAGTCAAGGTAGATGGCATGCACATAGGGCTGTCCTAGCAGCACTTCGGATATTGCATGAATTCTTGCTAATTCTACCCTTTTTGTTTCAGCCAAAATGTTTAAAAAAATATTTTAAAGGAACAATTTGAATGCTCAGAAATGCAGGTTTTGACTTTGGAGCTTTTGATATAGGATAAACATGATCGAGCGCTAATGTAATGGCATAAATTGGGAAAACTCTTGTGATGTATATTTGAGCATTTTCACAGGAGCTAATATGCAGAACACTTTGCCATCTTTCCTTCAATACTCTTCAGGTCACGTTCCTGCAGAATATAATTTATGCTTAAGGTATGCTCCAGTTGCACGCACAAAGGAAGGCGTGAAGGAAACCACCCATCACAGAACACTATGACATTAAACTGTGTATGTTCTTGGTCTCAGGTACACCACACTGAATTCACTTGCAAAGATATAGGCACACAGTGCTATCTGAGATACACTGGGATATCTGATGTGGCACCCAACTGACATTCCAGAAAGGCCGAGATCTCCCAGAGATGTCTTGGGGTAGGATCTGGTTCCAGATTCTGGCGCTTAAATGTAGGTGCCTAGAGTATAGAAATCTGTCTGTGATCTCAATGTGCTGTTTTGCCCTTGTAGTCCAGTGAGTTCTAGGTACTGCAGCCAGTGAAGCCTTAGAGAACTATTCAGTTCCCCTGGTACTTACATGGTAACAGCTGAACCTGGAGCTCCGTCATAACTATGGTGGTGCTACAATTTGTCTGTCTACAATGTAGATGTTTGGTGGCAGTTCAGCTGCCTTAACTCCAGCTGCCACCTCATAAAGGCAGTTTCCTCCTCTAAGGCCTGTCAGCCTCATGTAGGTAGCTGGTATACTCATAGGCTTTCAGATGGCACAAGACAATCAGATAGTTGAGTGGGCTCTGTCTCAACTTGCATCCCCCGATCTTTGATCACTGACTGTATGCACAACCTTAGTCTGTCATAAGTACAAGCAAAATGTACTGGCTTAAGAGTCTTTCCTTGGGTTTCAAACAAATACATATTACTACACTTTTCCTGTAGACTCACAGCTTGATCAGTTACCACAGCCTAGGTGTTGTGCAGCATCCAACAAAAATACAGTAACTTGGTTAAGGCATTGAAAATCTCTCAGTCAAACTACATGCTATTGAAAAGCTGCAGGTTTATTCTCTGGAATCCAGAGTTTGTCGTATGATCAATCAGGTATACAATGAAATCCTTTTTTCAGACGTGGGTTCCTTGGATCAGATAGTTGGAGTCATGGCTTGAGCACTGCTAGAATACAAATAAAAGACTTCTGTGATTTAAAGGGGTACATGCACATAGTGTACTAATAATGTAATGGACACCGTGACTTAAGTTGTATAGCATTTGAACTGTGAAAACTTGGAAGTTGTTACTGCTCTTCTGAAAGTCACAGCGAGATTTCTCTTGCTACCCTAATTGCTTGGGGCCAGTTAGATAATTAGGTCAGTGTACTATTGGGCTCAGTCTGTCGACTCACAGATCTGGGGATGGCCAGGAGCCAAACCAATCTGGAACATGACGAAGAGCAGTTTCACGTTCATTACAAGTCTTGCCAGCTGTAATTTACAACTGCCACAGCAGCTGTAATGGTAGAGTGTCTTTCTGTCCTGTCACTTCACCTGACCCAGCAGATTTGGTGGGCCAGGGGTGGCTGAGGGCTCCTCTGAGGGGTTGGAGCCGGGGTACGGCCGGAGTCATCAGTGTACGTAGAGGAGAGCGCTCAAACGAAACTCAGCAGTGCCTACAGTGCAGAAGCAAATGTCTCCTCTCTTAAAAAATGCAGGAACAAAGCTGAAGCTACCCAGGAATAAACAGGAGAAAATTCAGGGATGCAGGCCTTCCCATTTACCCTTGATTTACCCTTCATGCAATACATCATTTAGTAGGCTAATTTTTTATGTTTTGAGGAAGATAGTAAGAAATTATATTTAAAGAGCACTAGAGCATTTCTTGACATATGGAACATTTAGTAATGCAATTATGTGCTCACTATGTTTTCTGCAGCAGTTCATTTTAAAGTTTGCAGCCAATGTTATTGTTAGTTAACCCAGACACTTATGTCAGAAAGCTCAGGAAGTATTTTGAGTGTGTCTGGAAAGATACCATGGTTGCCTACTACTCTAAAACTTTAAAATCAGTGATTTAGCGTAAGTTATTAATCTTTTAAAATTTGGCCTGAATAATTTCTTTGCTATTTCACAGAAAGTGGAAAGATTGTATTTAATTGTGAAATCAATTTGTAGTTTGGAAAAAATTCCAACAACTCTTAATTCATCTCAGCTCATTTTTATGCCATTCCCGTTCCTGTCTGATGTACTTCTATATTTCCGAACCTTTCCTAATGTAGGTAATATTTAACATTTTAGTGTCAAGAGCACGTTCTTTCATTTTATTTGGTAAAAATAAAGATGGATTATACATTTCAGGAATCTGTTTCTAAATAAACTTTTCTCCAAACTCCAATGCTGCCACATTTACCTCCTTTTAATGTAAATGTTGATTCTTTGCTTTTAGGGCTTGCATTTAGAATCTGATTCTCTAGTGAATATGTAAATTATCCTGCGTAAATAACAATAATCAGGTTAAGTAGGTAATTCAAAGAATTTCAGCCTAAAATTTTGTTTTCATTCAGGATTCAGATTGCTGAGATTAAATAAAAATCTCATTAAATTATATGAAAGAATATAAAAAAAATCTGTTGCGGTGTAGCCCATTAATTTAAGGAAACTGAAGTGTTTTAGGCAAACTTACATACCATATTCTGCTGGCCAGAATGTAAGGAAATTTTAACTGTTTTGCAAGTGAGACAAGTAGAGAGCAGAGAGGAAGGCTGTTCACCTCAGGCTGGATAGCAAGTCAGAATCAGGATCAAGGAGAGGGAACTCAGCTTATTTTATAAGCCCATGAAATGACCCTCTACTTACAGTAGCATCTGAAGCCTGCTGAGAGGAGATTATATTAAAATTATGTCAATTTTTGTATTTATCCAGAGTTGCCCATTAGTTGAAGACATGCTTGAAAACTGCAGGGGAACAGAAAGCTTGGATGTTGTTTTTACAGGAGAGAATGGCTAATATAAGACATTATCAGAGGACTGCCTGACTCATGACCTCACTGATGGGACATAGAGCTTATCCAGGCTGTGGTTTTGGCTCTGAAAACAGGCTTGTGTGTCAAGTATATTTATATATGAACTTTGAAGGATGGAATGGCTGCATTCATTGACTTCATCTGTCCTCCTGTGTTATTCGTGGACAGCTACTATTTGTCCTGAAAACCTGCTTTACCTCTGTTTGCTCATTAGCATAGGGATACTGTGACTTAGAATCTTCTAGTTCCCTGAGTAAAGACTCCAGAAACTTGAATGCTTATGGAAGTTCAGCCACATTGTCACCTCACAGACAGATTCCTTTGGGCCATGGATGAGGTAAATGGGAATAAAACTCTAGGAAGGTTTTCCTGCTTTTTTATGTAACTAAATAAATCATACTAGTTTCCATTGCTGTCAGCCTGTCACTTAATAATAAATATAAAAACATGAGGTCACCAAGCTCGTTAATATTTTCTGCCTTGCTGTTTTTTGAATGGTGTCTCTGCAGGATGATTGGTTGAAATATATTGACCGGAGTGGCATACTGCAGGCATTGCGTTACATTAAAAAATAAACAAGCTGTTTTAATAGCCAGAGAAACCAGCAGTGTGGTAAAACTTTCCTTCTTGTTTATCTTGCATTACTAATGGTACTTTTATGTTGTTTTTTTTAGCTCCACATGCTGGCGTCAGTCCAGCTGAATATTATCATCAGATGGCTCTGTTGGCAGGCCAGCGCAGCCCGTATGCAGACATCATTCCTTCAGCTGCCACGGCAGGAGCCGGTGCTCTTCATATGGAATATCTGCATGCTATGGATAGTAAGTGTATTTTCTAGAAATTTAGACAGTTCTACAAAGGGAACCACGTGGTCTGACCCAAAAGGTCTCCACACTGATAGAGAAGTGGGAGTCAACATAAGCCTCCTCATGAGGCTGGAGGACCAGAGAACTGATTGCCAAATGTACAAGGTCAAGCCTAAAAGTAAACTTTGAGAGAAAGTAGGGAGAGGCTCAGGACTGCTCCTGAAAACAGGTTATAAATTTTATTTCCAGCAGGACTTGAGTGCTTTTGAAAATGTCCTTTTCTATTCACAATCAGTAACTCACTTTCATAGTTAGGCTGAGTATTTCCCTGATGAGCTCTCTGTTAACAGAAAGTTTACATCTGTTTTTCTGTTAGGAGAGCATATCCTCCACCTTTTTAGAGACTGCTAGCTGTGCTTACGAGTTGTGCATCATAGACCAGTACACTTTGAGACCACTTGTAAGGTAAAGCAGTCTGAATTCTCAAGGATCCTGACTTAGTTTTCCTTAATATTAAGAGCCTTCTCTAACCACCCAGCATCTTTCAGTCCTCTGATCTGTTTCTGTTTCTCTGTTGAAGGAGGAAAACAGAGAACCCTGCTCCAAACTGTTTGCTACTGCTGCTTTTGATCAAGCAGAAAGGATTAAGCAGAGTACTCCCCTCTAGTCATAGATGCTTGCATGCTTTTCAGGATGTGCTCTGTTCCTTCCAATGAGGGCAATAAAAAGATGGTGACAAGAAAAGGTTGTTCTTGGTAGTACAGATCAATACAGTAGCAATAGACCACTTTGTTTTCCCGCAGATTTTTAAACTTCTTCTTTTCATGCAGTTTCTTCCTCCTGCTGTTGGCTGCATGACAGAGTTGCTGATCTCAAGGAGTGTGGGAGTTGGGAGGTTCACCTTGGAATGCATGGGGGTATAGATAGCTAGCCCTGCAGAACATATGCCTTGGAGTGTGAAGTAGTTGAATGAACAACAATTTTTAAAGAATCAGGCAAGACAGATAGTTGTGAAACTGGGCAGGAAAGCTATTTTCATTCTGTCACTTTGATAGTAAAGGATTTTTTTTTAATTCAGTTTCTGTTATCAGTCTCACTGCTCTGGAAGCATGCATGAAGAATTTACAGTAACATAACATACCTTGAGCCCACTTCAGAAACACAAACTCAGACAAGTAGTCTGAGCTTAAACCAGAAATTACTGTGAAGGCTTCTTGAAGGCTTCAGAATATGATACTTCCTGATTTGGGTTTTGAGAGGAATAGGGAAAGATGGGGCATGTTGCTAAAGCATTGGATGCATAATAATAATATCTTGCAGAATGGAAACTCTGCTATGCATGGTTCAGGTAATGTAAATTTGCTGCTGTGCTCTGGTTACAAGGACAAATCCCCAGCTTGTATGAATGGGCATGACTTCATGGGAGTAAAAGGATCATAGAATCCTAGAATAGTTTGGCTTGGAAGGGAACTTTGAAGGTCGCCTAGTCCAATCCCTCTTGCAATGAGCAGGGATATTTTATATTTTCAATGATTTTGGTTCCTGTTGTGAGAGAGTGTCTGAATGCATCTAAGCAGCAGTACCAAACCACATACTTGCATGCAGACTTGATTGAATGTGTTTATTCAGCCTTTAGAGAAAGTGAATACCCAGATGTATGCCAGAAAACAAGAAAAACAGAAGACATTGCAGTACTCATCCAAATAATGGCATTTGCACAAGGATCTTCACGTGTTAGTAGAAATTGTGTATGTTACAACCTGCACAGAATTGCAGCTTTTGCATCCCAAGAATGTTATCTCTTCTTATTTGAGGGGAAGTATTTTGACCTTTGCCAATGAATTCAGCCCATTCATAAAAGGTACCGAAACACCATCCCTAATAAGGATATTTGTGGTCACGAGCTTTAGCTATGATATATCTGAACTGCACACTTCGATTTGTTTTGTGTTTGTTTTTAAAAATCAAGATCACACATTGGAGATTCGTTATAGCAGCAACTTTTCAATTAGGCATTACTTCAGAGTTAAAGACAAAAAATGTGTAGCACTATTATGCAAATGGGTTATTTTTAAACAGTAAGTAGAAAATTAAAATAAGAGTGAATCCTAGTAAGGTCACTCAGCTCACCTTCTGTATTTGATGAGAATGTGTTTAGTCAGGCAATAGCTGCTTTTATCTAAATAGAGTATGAAGTTACCCTTTTACTTTGTAAAAACTAATTAAAACTATCTTAACTTGCATGGGTATACAGTAAATTAATTGTCATTAAGTAGGAATCTGAATGTCCTATCATTCATCATACTAAAGAAAACCCCTTTCTTCTTTGTCAGATTTTTAGATTAGAAACAAGAACAAAACAATTAGCAGGAAGCTGATATTAAGACTTTAAAAAAACCAATAAGAATGCCCATGTATGAATTTAATAACAAAGTACAGTGATCAATGCAAAGCAATGCCATTTGTTTGTATCTTTCTTCTTAAGGATTTGTATGGCGATCTTAAAAGTACTCTTTCGCCTTTGCCCAGGCTTGTCAAAGGAAACAGGAGTAGTTTCCCTCATTATCTGCTATCAAATTCTGCGCAAGTTGACTCAACTGACTGAAAGGCTGCTGCTCATTTATTCCACACAACAACCAAATAGACACAAACAAGACATTGTTCTTCTTTTGTGCAGCAAGTCTGTCTCCTAATTGTGTGTTTATACAGCATGTAGCACAGAAATTTGGAATCTCTGCCCCCTTCTGTAGAGCAAATAATAACACCAGCATGCATTGGGTTCCAAAGTGTGTTACATACAGTTTGTGTAGTTCGGGGACTTTTGTTTTGCTCTGTGGTGCTGGCAAACTGATTTCAAAATGGGGATGATAAGAGTGGGAGAAGTGTTATTCAGAAGTTAAATCTTGCCTAAAGAGCAGTGGATTTCTTGAAGCTCTGAACTTCACTGTCCGTGAATCGTCTAATATATTGTGGAAGATTCAGGCCAATTGTAATTTTCTTCATCCTGTCCTGAACACCATAAAAAGTGGGCCAAAATTTTCCTTGCTGCTGTAAAGCTTTTCTGCAATTTTGGTGGCCAGAGGCCCTGAGCATCTTCTTGCTTGTTCTAAAAAGGAAACATTTGCTGCCTTTGACATCAAAATAACTAGGAGGGGAGCAGATGCAGAAGGTATTGACAGCAACAACTGAAATTGCTTGTTGTGTCTGTAAAGATCCTGTATGGCAAAAGTGTCTTATAAGCACTAAAACAATTACAAAAATCACTGTCTTTTGGGGTGGATAACAGCATTTTTCACTTGCGGGATATGTTCTGTTCTTTTAATTGGTGTTCAGTGGAAGACAAGCATGTTACCCGAGGTTTCAGGATTCCCTCCCAGAGTATTAGTATCCTCACTGTGACTAACTTTTGCTGTGCTCACTCAGAATGGGAGGTTTCTCCTTTTTAAAGTATCCATCATTGACTAACCCTTTTGGCATTAGAGAGACACTGGTAGTAATCCAATTGATCTAAAGAGTTTGGCCAGCTGTGTTGGGCTGACCTTGGCTGGATACCAGATTCCCACCAAGCTGTTCTATCACTCCTCAGCTGGACAAGGGAGAGAAAATAAGATGGAAAAAACCTCACAGGTTAAGATAAGGCACTTCACTAAAGCAAAAGCAAAAGGTTGTGCATGCACAAGCAAAGAGAAAACCAAAAAAGTTATTCTCTACTTCCCTTCAGGAAGCAATGTCCGTCCGCTTCCCGGGAAGCAGGGCTTCAGGGCACGTAGCAGTTGCTCTGGAAGGCAAACATTGTAAATAACGAATGCTCCCCTGCACCCTCCTGTTCTTACGGTATGGAATGTTGCTTTGGTTGATTTGGGTCAGCTGCCCTAGTTGTGTCCCCCGACAGGATCATGCCCACCTCTAGCCTGCTGATGGGGAGTGGAATGTTGGGGAGACAGGGCTGATGCTGTGCTGATGCCAGCACTGCTCAGCAGCAGCCAAAACACTGGTGTGTTGTCAACAACTTCCCAGCTACCAACGCACAGCAATGTGAGGGTTGCTGTGGGGAAATGAAGTCCATCTCAGCCAGACTCAATACACCAGCCCAAAGAGTTAAACCAGTGTGAGGAGCTCTGGACTGGGTTTGATTTCTGGTTTTTAGGCACAGTTGGAAAATGAGGGTGGAGTATCAAAGCTATTCCTTTTCCTTTCATACTGATGACGGGTGTATCATTTTGAAAACTAAGACAAAATTTATGATAAACTTTCATGAAGTGAAAACAAAGTTTTTACACATTTGTAAGCAGAAACCAGAAAGAAAAGAAAGAAAGAAGGTTTAACTTTAAAAAAGCCCCTGTGACTTCCCATGTTCACAGCCTGCAACAAAAACTAGTGCCTGAGACATGTTCAAAGTTTGATTTAAAGGGATGTAATAAAAAAGGTTTGATGAAGTTTGATTTAAAGGGATAGAATAAATGATACATGTCTGAAGATTGCCTTATAAATGATTAAGCAATGCTAAAAACTTCAACTCAGAAATCAAATTCATGGGCAAATTTGCTGGATGGCATATTCCATTTTTGAAATTTATGATGGAGATAGATATCTGTTATTTTAGAATTGATCTCCACCTCAGAATAAGATCTTTTCTTCTGGCACCTGCTGGATTTTTTGTCGGCACATTCAAGTCTTTACTGTCAGCTACTGACTTTTTATTTCTATAATTTCTGCTCCAAAAAGGTGACATTTCTAAACATATCTTCACTGTCAGACTCCATTTGCATGCTTTGCCAAAGTTGGTGGTCTTTTATCAGCACTTGCACAAAGGTAAACGGATTTCTAGTGAATCAGTGCTCCTGGATTTTTTGATTTTAAAGGATTATTAAGTAGAGAATGTAACACTTTGCTGGGAGAACATTGTGAGCAGATGAACATCTCAAATTGCTAAATAAATATTGAAGTGTTTGCTTTTAAAATAAATGCTTGGCAAGGCTAGACAGTTTGGTTTAGTATTCAGAAGCACTGACAAATTGTGACCTATTCCTTTTCATAGTGGCATACTAACTAAAACTGATGTTATGCTAAATGAATGGTTTAGCAAATGTCCCGTCATGTGTGGTCAGCTCATGATTAAGACTTTTTAGGCATGTGAAAACTAATTAAACCATGAAGATCTGAAAAAACAGTAATTCCATTTAATTGTATTTTCTGTTTTGAAAGTCGTGGCCTCCCTTGAAGTGAATCTGTCTCTCCAGTGGTCAGACTCTGCAGAGCTCTTGCTTGGTCTCAGCTGTTGGCTCCTGCTGTGAAGCAGAAATACTCAACTTTCTGCAGGATACTGTTAGCCCTTAAGGGCCTGTTCCTGTCCCAGATTTAGATGGGGCCTGAAATAGGTACTGTCTGGAGGAAAAGAGGAAGCCCGAGACTACTGTGTGATGTAGCTGAAGCCCAGCTGGGAGCGTCTCTCTCCATCACTGGGCTCAGATCTAGTGCATCCCCAGCAGACACAGGGATGCCCTGGCAGCAGGTGGGAGGCAAGGGGAGGTGTGATGAGCAGTGGGCAGGGCTGCAAGAGCCAGAGCATGATTTAGGCAAGGGGTAAAGGAGATGGGTTCAGTCCAGAAAGGGCAAGGAGGGGGAGGAGTGAAGTCATTTTGAGACTCTGCAGGGCGCTGCAGGGAGTATAATGCCTGCACTTAGCTATCCCCTTGTAAAACCATGATAACCTAAAAAGCACTTGAATTGTATCCTCATCTGGGGCAAATTACATTACAAGCACTAACTTCAGCAGCATTGTTTTAGTTCATTCTGGCTGAACACTCAGCAGAGGAGAGTTGTGGATGAAAGATAAAAGTACAAATTATTACTATTTTTGTTTTACTATGGCATGTATATTGTATTTCTTTATTAGATATGTTGCAGTTTCTTATGCTGATCATTGCTGTTCCTTATTTTAGCACAAAGATCACTGCCTCTGAAAGACTTGAAGCACAGCACTAATAAAATATCAAGCAGACACAGTACAATAGCAAGCTTCTAAAAAGGAGATAAAGCAGATTGCATAAAATAATGTGTAGCAGATTTTACGAATAAATAGATGGCCATGCCTAAATTTAAAATGATGAATCAAGAGCATGGATATTCATTGAAAGATTGAAACAGAATGGACTTAGGCCTATTCAGAGACAGAGCAGGAAAGAACAAAATTCTGTATTTCCTGGGCCAAAGAGGATTGATGCTGATGTTGTCTAACTGAGGCAAATCTAAGCACAGATCAGAAGGACTATAGACGGAAATCTCATCACACAGTCACAACACCAATAAAATGGCAGTTTCTAATACTGTATTAAAATCTTGGCTAGCTTGTACAGAAAGAAGGGAAACCTACTCAGGTGTGTAGGGAAAGCACAATAGCAGATTCTAATCCAGCTCTGATCTTGAGATGGGTCTGATTAGAGTTGTGCTCTTCTCCTGATTAACGTTAGACTTGTAAACTTTAATACCCTGCAAAAAAAAAGGGTCCTGGACTCAAAGACATGAACAAGAATTAGAAAAGGCAGACTTACAATGGAGGATTGTGGCCAACTCTGAATTATTAGCAAGTTACAGAGAATGTCAGGGACTGTAGGAGAAGCAGTTGGAAAGTAGGCATGAAACCCAAGACCTGCATGACCCTGGCTGTCAGGATCGTTAGGATTCAGTCCTATACTACAGGTTAAAGGGATTAAAAAGGTAAAAGCGACAGTACTGTTAAAGGAAATTGTTCAGTATGCAGTGGGGAAGCTGATTCTCTTCTTCCCACTCTCAACCAAGATAGAAAATAATTAAATAAAGGAAATAAATTTAAGGTGATATATCTTCCTTCAAGACTGCAGAGAGTCAGGATGACATGGTAAAATAGATCAGAAGAGGTAGAGATTTTCAGAGCAGGACATAAAATTTAGAAATGTATTTATGTAAATGGTATCTGTATGGTTGCCTTATCTTTACCACTTGGAAAGCCTAGTCTCCTGTTTTAAAGAAATTTAGCAGTCATAGGCCACTCTACACCCCAACAAAACAATATCAAGGGATCTTGGGCAAATTCAAATAAAGCCTACTGTTTCTCAGTCTAATGCTGTGAATGTCAATTTGAATTCTGCTGATAGACCTGACCTTTTAGTGCCTTTTTTTTTTCAGTCTTGATTTCTAGTTTTGCATCAAGTATTAACCTGGCAGAATTATGGTCAACAAAGGAAAAGTGGCCATGTAATTTCTATACTGTATTTTACATGTTTAGGTCTGGTCGTATATATTAAAACGTTGTGGGTTTGGGTTTGCTGGTATCCCAGATCTGAACCAGTGTCTCATTGCTCACAGTTGAATTAATGATGTGAATGTCTAAGAAGCCATCAGATTCATAAATCACCAGAAATGAAAGGGATAACTCATAAAAGTCTTTTCCTTTTGTTTAGCAATTTATCATTTTGCTTGCACATTAATAAACAGAGCTCCCCTGTGGTAAGCCACAGGAAGAAAGATTTTTCTTCCTAATTTTCCTCAATCATAGCCAGTAGATCGCAAGTGAAGAGAGTGGGCTTGTCAGTGTGTTGGTGTCTCCCTCTGCCCATCAGCGATAACAAATAAATGGGGTGAAGTACCCTGGTGGGTAATTGTTTGTGTTTGCATAACAGGCACCAGGTTTCCAAGTCCAAGGTTGTCAGCCAGACCAAGCCGAAAGCGCACGTTGTCCATATCCCCCCTATCTGATCACAGCTTTGACCTTCAGACCATGATACGGACATCTCCAAATTCCTTGGTCACAATTCTCAATAACTCTCGTAGCAGTTCATCAGCCAGTGGTTCTTATGGCCACTTATCTGCAAGTGCAATAAGGTAAGAACAGTATTTTCTGCCTATATTGTATATTCTCATTTATGCATCATACACACACAAATGTGAATGTGTACTCACATCTTTAAGTAACTTATTGGAGTATTTTTGTGAATATGTGCGTTTTGCAGTTTCTGTAATGGTATGTTCATCAGAGCTTGATTTAAAGTATAAAGTATTTTTTGTGTTCCTCAGAGAGGTAACCACAAGGGACTTTTGACTTATTGTTGTCCAGTGCAGGTAATATTCCAGCTGACCAGCAGTAACAGTGTGTTTATGTGTGCTCAGGAATCTGTTTTCAGAGAAGAAACTCTAGGGTAGGTTTGTGACTAAAGTCACTTGGGTTTTCTGGATATGAGGGACAGTGAAATTTTCCTGCATTACAGTCATCAGAGAGTAAAGAAGAGGTGTGTGGTACTGGTCAATTAAAATGTGCAGCTAGAACTTTTTTTTTTTTATATTTTGTTTTTACTGAAGACGTACTGTTATCCAGTATGATTGGAAATCCCATGATTTTCACTTTGTTGCTTCACTTGTGTGTGCAAGAAAACAGTCAGAAATGGTGGTTCTGGAGGCAGAAGAGCAGAACAGCAAGGGAAGAGGTGAACAGAAGCTGTACAGAAAAGGGAAGAAAATAGGGCACAGGGAGAGGAAACAAAAGGAATATTGTAAAGAAAAAAAAAAGGCAGTGGAAGAAAATTAAGAGAAGCAGCAGAAAAAATGATGATGCAACTGTAGAACATTCTTGTATTTGTGACATAGCTACATATGTACTGAGAAAAGCTCCTTTGATATTCCAAAAAAAATCCCCCACCTCCCCAAAGTGTCAGAAAATGTTGGGTTTGCATTTATGACACTTGAAGAGTACTCCTGGGAACTGGTTTAAAAACAGCCTCCACCTTCAATTTGCAATGAGGCAAAAGAGCAGGTCCTTACAGCAGTTTCTTGAGATGAGACACCCATTTTTGGCAAGGCTCAAAAATGACACCGAGCTCATGTGTTCGATCCCCTTTCGATCCCTGTATAGGCCATTCATTTAAGATTTGGACTCGGTGGTCCTTCTGGGTCCCTTACAACTCAGAATATTGAGTGAAATCTGTGAAATGCCTCTCCAGCAAAATAAAACACAACTTGAAAAACTGCTGTGGGGACTTTCACTTTTGGAGAAAATGGGGCATGGTGTGTTAGAAACTGTGAACCTGCCGAACCGAGAGCGACAGCACTCTAAATATTGGTATTAGTAGAAGTGCTGGTTTTTAGTTTTTTTTTAAACACTTCTTTTAAATAGTTGTGCTTCACAGCTCTGATGTGACTGAGTACTGTGTAGTATTTCACGGGTGTGGTATCATAGCTCTGCAATACAACTCCACATTCTGTGAAAACGTGGTCCCAATTATGAAGCTACATAATGAGGAATATGAATGATGAAGAAATATGTATGTCAGTGGCTGGCAGCAGTTGGACCACATCTGTTAACTACATGTACTGTGTGGAGGTGTGCTATCTGCACTGCCATTAAGATGGGATGTCACTTAATAACTAAACTCCTTTTCCATAGCTTGTAACCCTGGTAAAGCAAACAGTGCATGAAAGTTGATATAATCTCTACAGTGGAGTGAGTCGTCTGCTTTTACTCTTCCAAAGCAAAGCTGGAATCAGATTAGTAGTTTTGTTAAAACATTTGTGGAACTGGAGAAAGTTGTGGGCAAATACTAAGTAAGAATGCTAAGGAGCAGCACAGTGAGTCTTGTGAACTGGTATCACCGAGCCTGTCATTGATCAAAGCTTTCAGCCTGGTCATACTTTACAGGAATGCATAATCCAAAATTTCACATGATTTTGAATAAAGATTCTTTTTTTCTTTTTGATAAGAGTATTCCTATTCAGCATGCAAAGTTGGAAATGTACATCTCCATTCTTCTCAGTCAAAAGGAAGGAAAGTGAGACAGCTACCTCTTTTTCCAGCTTTGCAACTTACCTCTGTTGGTGCCCTTTGACTTCTCCCTTGTGAACCTGTCTGTAAAAGAGTTACACCAACATAAACAGTGACGTAAGGTATTAAACCCAAGCCACATTTCATTGCTTTAATAAATTCCAAGACTAAATAGCAATGGGCCTTTCAGTAAAACTTAATTTATTGCAACTGACTGTCTTGTAAATAATGCATTCAGCACAAGAACTGCTGTACTGAATCAAACTGTAGGTTCATCCCGTTTAATATCCTGCCTGAACCAGTGATCAAAGTGTAGAAACAAACTTTTCCTGGTGTAAAATCCCAGCTTCTGGAAACTTGCAGGTTAACCTCATAGGAGCTGCTGCAAGAAAATGGTACAGTTCAGCAGGCCACTAGATTGAATTGAAAGACAGGAAGGATTTCTACTTTAGATAGTATCACTAGCATTAACTACTTAACATCACCTAATCCTTCTACTTTTAGGTATTGTTTCCAATCACTTTTAATTTAATCCAAACAGTTTACACCTGGCAACATTTTTCATGGCAGATACCTTTCTATTTCCAAAAAGCATCAGCCAAGTTATTAATTTATCAGAATGAAATTAGGGAAGCAGAGATTTTCCAGTACAAACTAAAAGAACTCTTGCTTACCTTTTTACCAAGAAGCTAAAATTTGTCAGGAATATTGCCCAGACACTGTAGATATTATCTTTGCTGTTCTTGAGAAATTATGACATTCAGCCAAGTGACAAGCCCTTAAGAGGTTTCTATTAGCATGTGTTAAATAAACTAAACATTCAGCATGTTCCAGTCCAGGGCCACAGAGAAGGACGAGGACCTTTCCTTGCAGCTGCAGCTCTGGTATCTCCTTGGAAAGTCTGTGGAGGCTCAGCTGTCTGCCCAGCCATAACAGCTCTGTGAAACAGAAAGCAGTCTTCAGAGGAGACAGGAGTCAGCCTAGGAACTGTAAAGGTTAAGCAAGCGGGCACAAAATGCTTTCATATAACTCAACATAGAATTGCAGTAGGAGAGAGAAAAGCTGCAAAATTAAGCATGTAGAAGCCAGTCATTAGGAGAATGAAGGTACTGCCCCCTTGTGATTATGCTCTGATACCATCTTTAATTTCAGGGTTGCACAGTATTTGCAGGGCCCCTGCCTGCTTCAGTGCACAGGCTGAACATGCTGAACATCCTCTCTGGATCAGTGAGAGCCGCAGGACCCTGCCTCACCTGTTCTAGGCAGCTCTGAAAGAGGAGGGAGCCTCATACCTGGTTGCTGTCTGAAGGGCAGACCCTGCTCTTGCAACACAATCCTAGCCTGACGCTGGGCAAATTGATTTAGTCAGAAGTGACCACCAGGCTCATACAGTTTCTCTTGTGGAATCCCAGCCTACCACTCTTAATTCTGCAGAGGAGTTGAATTTTTCACAGGCATAGCTGTGTCCTGTTAACCAGCCTATGTCTTCATGCCTGAAATAGGGCAACTGCAACAAGTGACACTTTTTGCCTCCATCTTTCTTTGATTCATGTTCCTGTGCAAAATTAATCCTTCCCCTTTACCTCAGAGGGAGGTTGAAAGCATTAATGTTTTGTGAAGCACTTAGATTATGCAGTGATGAGCACAGTGGAGAAGCTCAGGAGGGCGTCAGTAATTATTTATTCACTGTTGGTTTAAATACAATGGAAGGAAGGCCTATGGACATTACTCTGGGCAAGGAGAAGAAAAATTCCAGAGGGCCTCTCACTGAAGGCTACTGTGCATCTTGTGCACTGATTGAGTTCTGAATCCTGTTGGGGGGGGAAAAGGAGCATGTTGTCAAATAACAAAAAGCTGATGAGTCAGCACATGAATCTGTGGGCAGGTTTAGTTCTGGTCTGTTTGATTTTGTGGGCTCAACGATCTCTTTGCAAAGATGCTACTTGTGTAAAGAAAGTGTCTCCGGGACCTCACTGGTCTTTGCCTTGGCTAAAAAGAGTATATCCTTGGCTAAAAGATTACATCCCATGCTTCACTCAACTTTTCAATACAGGACCCTCTATAGAAGCACTGTGGGATGCTGAGGATGAAATCAGAAGAAAAGAGCCACATTTTGGTCTCTGTTTGTATGGAGCCAAGCACAGGAGAGCTCTGGTCCTTGACATGGGTACTACTGCAGTTCGAATAATAAATAATAGTAGTGTAGCACACCCCAGATAGAGCTTGATTTGGCGGGTGCTTTGTCATTGTCAGCTGGCAGTGTAATGCTGTATCCTGACTACTGGCTGAGTACTTGAAAAGAAGATGTTGCTCCTGCTGACAGCTAATAGTGGATCTCCTTTAGCACACCAGGTAGAGCTTCTACTTTGTGCATTTGAAAACACCTGGTTTAGGTCTCAGCTGGGAGAGATTATGCAGAAAGGAGGTCTATGAAATAGCATCAAATGAGGATAATCCTTCATTTGACATTTACTCATTTGGTTACCTGCCTCAGTCCTGCGGTGCAGCACCCCTGCTATTAATCTTTTGTCAAGATGTACTTAATGTTATATCTGCTACCTGTGACAATTATTAGACTTTGCACTTCAGTAGCACTTCTTTTTGAGTGACAGCATGGTCTAGAGTGAGTATAGAGGGGGTAATCACTCCCCGTGATATTAAGAGTACTGATTTAAAACCTTTACAAAAGATTAGCTGGTCTTTAATAAACACAGGAGGTTAGACTTCATGTTCTCTGTGATTTGAAATTCAGAATCTCTAGTCCCTTGGCAGTGCTGCAATACCAAATTTACAAAGTTAGTTTTCAGAAAATAAGCTGAATTCCCTGTCAGATACAAGGTGTTTAAACCAGTAGTCCCACCTACTATAAGAGAGACTTTTTTTGGCTCTAGGCAGATATAACTGTGAATACAGCTTAGCCATCTCATAATGTGAAAATTCAGTTTCATGTGAACACAGGAGCCCTTTGGGATCTCCTTGAAGATTTGAAAGAAACTGAGAAAGCACAGCAGCACTTGCCCCCCCCCCCCCATGCTCTACCCTGCTTTCCTGATAACATCAGAACAGGAAGGAGCAATTAACATAGTGTGGTTAATTACAGCCAGATCCTGGCTGTTCTGGCTCCTCTCACTTTGCTCTGGGCTGATCTGAAGCATCATGGAATAGGCTGAGGGTACTTTCACAGAGAGCACTAGAAAGGGATAGCTAGGTTCGTAGGTTGAGCTTAGACAGCAGTGGATTAATGTCAGTAACGAAGACAAGAGTGTTTCTGCATGCAGGTGTTGGATTCTCAATTATTTCCTCATATAAGCTCCTTATATAGAGCGCTTGTTGTGTAATGAATCAGTGCCCTCCTCTCTGAACGGTGCTATATCTAGAGACAAGTGACTAGGTATTAATTTCTCTAGTTTTCCTTGGCAAAACACAGAGAGAAAAGCAAGAGAAAAATAGAGCATAAAGTTATCACAGAGAACAGTGAAAGTATCTTCAGCAGAGAGCCCAACAGGCTAATTAGGCACTTTATAAAAAAAACAAAAGAGTATTTTTTTCATTAAATTACCCAGTTTTTGAATTTAACAAAATGTCTCATAGTTATAAGACAGGAAGCCCTCATGTTCTCAGTCTTCCTCCTTTATTCAATATTTCATATATTCTTATTATGTCTCCTTTATTCACCTCTTTTCTGAGGCCAGTGGTTTTTTTTCAGTCTGCTCTTTAGAGTTCTTGCATTGTCTTTTCTGCTGATACTGTCTGAAAGAGCCTCCCTCTACTACACGCAATAATATTCCAGAAGAGGATCAGCAATTCAAATGCACCATGATTTTCTGTTCTGTTTCCCGTTCCAGTTTTTTTAATATGTTTTTACCATAGCTTCAAGTTGATCAAATTTTTATTCCTTCATTGAATTCTGCACTGAGACAAGCAAGTGCTTCTTGTCATTTTTCTCAGCTAATTTAGAACCAGCGTACGAGTAGCTTTGCCTCCCTTTCAGTATCGATATGCAATCTTGCTATCAGTATTGCTCATTCATCTAGCATGCTGGGCTCTAAAGATAACCACTTAGCTCTTCACCATGCTGCTCAAAATAATTTTGTCATATACGCAGATTTAATTGTTTCATTGCTCAACCCCGTGCCCAGATTGCTGACAATTGCACTATGAAACAGAAGGCCCCATTTGAGAATATGTATCTAACTTTTATTAAAACCCAACTACTTAATGCTTACCTTTGATTTCTCTTTTAGACTGTAAGTTTTAAGTGTGTATATTTCTGCATAAAAGGGCACAATCAAATGCTGGTTAATGAAGTTATTTTTAAAAAGGACATGTTTAGAGCAGAACAGGTAGAACACAATATACTTAGAGCAACATTTTGCGAGAAGCTCCATATGATAGGATGTACATGATAAAGAGTTTGTTAATTATGCCAGCATCATAGGAGTTTTGTTTTATTATTGGGATCTGCCTAAGAGAGATGCAAAGCTGACTTTGAGTGAAACCTTTTCTTACATTAAAGGCTCTTTAATTAATTAAGTAATATGTTGTAAATGAAGGCTAGGTTGCAGTTCAGAGTGAGTTCAGTCCAGGTGTAACTGCACTGAAACAGGTCCTACTATAACTAGACACATCACATATGTGCAATACAGGGCTTTATTCTCCATGGCCTTGTACTGTGTATGGTTAATCTAAAGAAGGAAATACAGTGCACTATCATGCCATAATAGCTTCATTTTATACCTGCTTTCAAGAAGTGTGAATGACAGAGAAGTGCCACAAAGTGAATAAAAGTGAAACTTGTCAATAGTACAGGAAGTTACATCTCTGTCAGTCTCTGTAGAAATGTAACTATGCAGCTGTAGAAAGCTCATATAGATTACAGGAGGGTGACATTCAGTGAGATTGTTTTGGAGATCACCTACATCTTAGAAAGTCATGAATGTTTTTGACCAGAAATACACGTGAATGGAAAGATTTCTGCCTTTCAAAACTGTAAAATCTAAGGAGCGAAGCAGCATAAAGAATACAGCCTACACAGGCACATACTGCATGCACAGTTACACGTACAAATACACATATATACAAGTGTGATTATGTATGTATGCCTGTAAATGTGTATGTCACAGGTCTTGTGTTTAAAAGTCAGTTTGAAGCAACTTGCTGCAGGCTGGTTCAGTGTTACTCAGAGAATTCAAAGTCTTTGGTCCTAGAGCAATAATGATTCCAGGTGAGTTCTCACCAAGTGTGCGAGAGTTTAACGTTTCATTACTTCATTTTCAGACCCTAAAAGCAAGTATTAATTAGCACTTTCTATGTAATAAAATAATACCAGTTTTAGAAAGCCAGAAATGCTTAGTCATGAATTTAATTCAAAATTATGTTTGCCAGAAGTGTCATGAGCTTGCACGGAGCAAGCACAGATGAATTATACAAGATACCATTAATACAAAGTCCAGTTAGGATATTCAGGATTCCTGCACAGGAATAACCCAGGAAGAAAGACAAAGCTGACAGTGCTGTCTTGAGCACAGAAGGTTAATCATTGTGGCTCTGTTGCTCTCAGTGAAACTATTCCATTTTAGTCTGGCATACAGCAATGTATTCATGAAGAAAAATTTCACCTAGCCTAGCAGATAAAACAGAATAGATAATAAGGTAAGCTGAAGAGAAAGTACAAACCACAGGCTCTGTTAATTTTAAACTGGTAATAGAAAATTTAAAAAAAAAAAAAAAAGAGGCAATGATGTGTGTGAATTAAGTACAATTGTAAAATTATGACTATTATCTGATGAAAACTGATGGAAATAATATATGCTGTATTTTATGAGATGCAGGATATGCCTTTTTGCAAGTTTAGTTAGATGACTTGTCTCTAAGTTAGTGATTTTTAATGCAAAGTGTCAACATTACAAATGCAGAGGGATATTTGTGAAACCTAGTCATTTCTGAGAAATTATTTCAAAGGATTTCAAGTCTCATACCTGCATTGAAGATCACACTGCATGTCTGGTTTCATAGTCATAGCTTGATGTTGTTTTCCCCCGTACTCATGTAACAAGCCATAAAAACTACTGATGACTTGTCTACATTGTCTTCTCAAAGTGTTTTCAGTCAAAAAGTAGAGGGAGAGGAACAGAATTTAAAGTACAACTTTTGTATTACTAAAAATGTTACATATATTGTGGGTAAAATGCTCCAAGCAAAAGTGCATTTTAAAGAGTTCCTTTCTGTAATGCCATTTGGTCTGCATTTTCTGTCTAAGATACACGAAACAGAGTTTCACAAATCTCTTCATGGCTGCAAGTTCTGAGTGCATTGTCACTCCTGGGTCCTGGGCAATTTGTCAACATTCACTCTTGCACGTTGTTTCCATTGGGAGTAGTAGATTGCAGAGTCAGAAACTTCTTTTTATTCACTCCTGTATGTTTATGAGAAACATGAACCATCACTGTTTCTGCCAACTCAAACAACAGGAGATGGGTTTCTTACATGATATTCCTGGATGCTTCTTCTGGGTGCTGTCTAAGGAGAACTTATTGGCTTGTTTTCTTCTACATCTCTGTTGGGGTCTAACTATGAGTTAGTCCTGCTGAGTGTCCACAGCTTCCATATCTGACAGCATCTTGCACATATATATTGTTCCATCAAAAGATGAAGTCAGCTTATGCAGACCCCCTGAGCAGCCATGGCTCAAACTCCCAGCCACCCTTACATATGTCCCGTATTTTGAACAGTGGCTCCTACATGTCAGTTTATCCCGCGATGAGTGAAGCTGTCCTTATTAAAAAAAAAAAAAAAGGCATCTGAGCATGTGAAAAGCAGTATTTTATCACTGTTAACTCAATTATGACTTGTATTATGACTTAATTTAAGATTACTGTGCGTATAGGACCCAGAGTTTAGGACAGCACTTAAGGACTTGCTGAATCAGTCCCCCCTCAGAAGTATTTAAGAGTTACTAGGGGTGCTTTCCTGAACAGTAGCTTGATACATTTGTAAAAAAGAAAAGATGCTTGTTTGCCACTTAACAACATTCATAAACAATTAGTAAGGTCTTTGAAAACTGAAATAAAAAGCTAAAGATAAAATCCTGTCCTGGTCTTAAGGAAAAGATAAAAAATGTCATTGAATTCAATGAATCCAGGTGTTCTTCCACCATTCATCAGTGGTTTTCTGCACCCTGGTTTCTCAATTTCACTTGGCCACAGGCTGCACGCAACTCTTAAGGGAGACTGAGACGAACTGGTGACATCCGTACCTACCTAAGCATGAACAAGATGTTATCCTTACACCTGATGATCAGCTTTATTGAACATGAAGCCAGTTTGTCTACAAATTGAGGCTCCCTTTCTTGAACTGGGGTCCCTTTTGGGGGGGATTTGTATCATTTGGTCTGTCTAATGCAAGTCCCTGAGGGCAAGAACGAATGCTGGAGGCTACAGAGTGCCAAGGCTTTACCACATGTCCAGGAGTGCCTGCATGTCCCTTTGTAGTGCAGGGTACATCCTCCCTCATGAAGCAAGACTTTCAGCTGTGAATGTACCACCTGGACATCAAAAAGGCCTGAATCCCTCTTCTGCACAGTGGTCTAGATGGAGCCAGTGTGTCTCACTATGCCACATGTTCCTGTACTGTGACCAGTTCTGCACATTTTATTTCAAAAAGATGTTGGACAGTTGGGGGTACTGCAAGGGAGAGCAAAGAAAAGGATCAGAGGTCTGAAAATTTACATGGATGAGTTGTTTTTTCCAAACGGGACAGGGAGAGGGTATAGTAATATTTTCAAATATGCAAAAGAGAAAAGAGAGGAAGAGCCTGGGAAGGGGAAGGTGGAGAATGAATGCTGAGTAGACTAACAAAGTGCTGGGTTTTGAACTGACACAGGAAAGATTTAGGATATAGGATTGGAAAGAAACTTTTAATATGATAATGTGGTTCTATATGAATAAATAAGGATATTCTAAAGAAAGAAATCTATCCTTTTGAAATTTGAAAATTACAAAAAAAGGTTAATACATCAGAAATATCCCACTGGGTCCAACTAGAGGTGTTAGATACTGTAGTTAGTGTATCTAGTTTTCTAACTTTTATTCTTGCTGTGCTTTCCCAAAATGAATAATTGCTAGATTAGCAAGCTCAAAGTATATATTCTCACTTGTTCTTTTTAGTATTTCTTTATGGACCTGTTGTCTTTGGATTTGTCTAGGCCCATATGAACCTGCTGGCTATGTCTGCAGCTATTCCAGAAGTCCACAAATGCTTTTTTTGCTCTCTTTTAAGTTGTTCACCTCTGTCTTTCATTAAAAACTTCCTAGTTTACACGCTTGAAAATGTCTTCTGCTAAAACCGCTCAAAGCAGAACCAGAAAGGGGAAAGCACTCAGATACTTTTGCAAGATTTACATGCAGATCTGATATGAGGAGGGTACCTTCACAGTTTTTATGAAGAAAACAGAATTATTGTGATATAATGAAACAGTCCTTGCAGTATTCACAAAATTGGAGACTCCTCGGTAATCAGCCTGTCTCCTTAGGCACACCTATGCAATGTATAAGAAAGAAGGAATACAGATGTTTTGTGATAAATTCCACAGCTGTGACCAGAAACTGGATGACCTTGTTAGTAGGACAGCCACAAAGTAGCCACGAAGTTTGGTTTTGATTATAATGTCTGTTTTTCTTCTTCTTGAAGTCTGTTCCTAAAATTTGATGTGTTCATGTAATTGCAATGTAGTTCACTGCCCTGCTTTACTTCTGGTGAAGGGAGTTTGAGACTTCACAGATGAGGAGAAGAGAGAGAGATGGACAGACTGACAGACAGACACAGAAGCCCACAGTATGATAAAATAAATGATATCACTGATGGGCTTTTCTGTCAGTGTATATGAGTTATTGAATGCTTAAGCAGAAATGTTTCATGTTTTTTCTAACCCTTATCCCCCATAAAACTCAACAACTAAAAGGATAACTGGCATGTAGTTTATTAGTGGCCTTACAGGCTTTCATTTTCTTTTCCTTTTCTACTTTGTTTAAAAAAACCCTCTGTAACAGAAATACACATCAGATTCCCTCCAGTCGTGTAAATTTTCATTTCTTAGTAGGTAGACGGAAGGGAAAGATTCATAATTCAATTACATTTCTGTGAATCCAAAAGTTTTTGGAAGTGACTGATGTTTTGGAAAACATGAACAGTTGGGGCAGGCATCTTGTATTCTTCTGGCATCTGGATTTTGGAAGTCTTGAGCACTCCTTGTCTAAAATGCAGCCCCTTTAATGTGCGTTAAAAGAAACATGACTCAGTTGAGGCCTCTGGAACCACTTATTGCTTTTGAAAAACCTGGTTGTTCGTTTTTGTAGTTCTGGACTCTCAAAAACACCGCCTTCACTTGTTTTACTGCCACAGGACATGAATTTTAGGCAGTCACTGTTGCATGTCTTGTTGCATGTTTCTAAGCAGAGGTGGCTGGAACAACTGGGCAAGGCCAGCTGGTGCCACAGTCCACCCTTCCTGCTGGTGCTGGCCTGCTGGCTGGAACGCAGTGTGAGCTTGATGGGACCAGCAAGAGGACATTCGGCTGCCAGTCAAGGAAGAGGGATCACATGGGGTCTGAGGGGACGCTGGGCTATGGAGGTTCTTCATCCGCCCTATGTTCAAGAGTTACTGAACAAAGTGCAGTGAAAAACTTTCGGAAGGAGGGCAGCAATCCGGGCCTCTCTTTCCCCAAAGAGCGTGTCATGCCAGCAATGTTGAGGGCTTTGATTTATTTTTCTTCCTTTTGACCCGCAACATTACCTTTATTGTATGGTTTCTGAAAGGCAGAGAAATACCTACCACCTTTTGTTCTCTTCAGAACTTTCTGATCTGTTCAAATCAGAAAAATCATCCAGGCTGCCCTGCAACAGCATCTTGCATGAGAGTGACATTAAACCCAGCCAGGTCAACTTGCCTTATGAGGAGCTCTCCAGAAACAGCTGGAGAGAATTATTATTTGAAGACAGCTATCTGAGCTATTTAAGAAATCACCCTGATGTCTGAACCATTGTCACCATTTCTGAGTACTCCCCTTAGCTGTGCTGGCTATTCCTCTGCTCCCTCACATTCACCTTTTCTTTTCATTCTGAGATGTTTGAAGTTTGGAGGGAGAGGCAATAAAGTGCATGTTGCCAGGCTCTGTAGGAAAATCCTAGTACCTTAGAGTCAAGCCTTGCTGGTGAGCAGAGGGCAAAGGAAAGATATTAAAGAAATAAGGATTCCTCCTTTCCCTAGCACACCTATCCAGCTGTGTCTTAATGTATCTGCTGTAGGTGCACTGTTTTCTGATAACAGCCACAAGCTAAGATGATGTCTGTCTCCTCTTCTGTACCCTACAAGTTTGTCAGTGCCTGGTTTGGCATCCTCCTTCTGGAGGCTTATACAGTGTGAAGACAGATGTAGATAATAGGGACATCTCTATGAGGTAAAATCTGTGCTTTTGATGGAGTCCTTTTTAATTTATATAGGGAGGGTAATAGCAAATGCACTTACTCAGCATTTAAGCACTGCACTGGTTGAGTCGTACATTTGTGGTTTTACCATGTAGGGTCTAAAGAACATTACCAAAGTTTTGAACCTGGACCTACAAAACTATTTATTGCTCTGCATGGTCAAATGCCTAGAAAGGAAAAAAAAATCAACAAACCAGCCTGTATTTTCAGGGCTGTTATGTGCTTGGAACTGCCAGTGAAACCAGTCCGCTTATTTTTTGCTTTTAAACTGATTCAGCTGAAGGGTGAAAACATCCTAGGCTTTAACCAGTCACAGAGAAATAAAATACCTCATCCAAATTGTTTCTGTGTTGTGTTTGTTGATCTTGGTGAATTTGATAACATCTTCAGGATGGTGCCGTCTAGTGTACATATGGAAGCAAAAAACGCCAGGGTGTAGTAACCCTCAGGTATGGCAGTGTAATTGTATGTTTTCTAATGAACAGACCAGAGTAGTTACACTTAGTAATGTTTGTTCACTAAAAAGGAAAAGGGGTGTTAAATCATTATGTTCTTTGATGAATGGCTTGTACACTGAAGAATAAATTGAACAAACTGGCATAGAGCTCAGTGAACATGAAATCAGCTATTAGAAAAAAAGCTTGTGAACAAATTCTGAGCCTGATATGCATCTTTTGATTAATGTCCTATTAATCATCCATAGTGGCTACCTTAGCTAAGTCGTGCTGTAATCATTCATGGTTCTTACAGGAATACTAGCAGGGACTATAGAGCTGCAGTAACTGAATATTATTACTGATTTCTCCCTAACTCTTGCTGTGAACAATTACTGTTTTCACTACATTTCTGCCTCCCTTTATTAGAAAGAATACAATGCAAAATGAAAAAAGAGTTCCTCAAAGACGAGTAAAATTCTCCCAGGGTATTCTTAATGATATTCTGTCCTAAATGGGTAAACTATTGTAATGCAGAGTTCTCACCAGGAATAATTGTAATCTAATCACATTGAAGCTGTCTATTTATGGATTGTAGTCAAACAGACAAAATGTATACTTATATTAATGAACACAGAATTTCTGTAGAATTATCACTTAAAATGTTTGAAATTATTTTAGCTTTTTGTATCACAATATTTTCAGTTAATGCACTTAACAGCAACAGCAATTAAGAATCCGTACTGTAAATTTGGATTAAATCCACCCTTTTGTCATTAGAAAAAGCCTTGATTCTTGAAAGGTATAATGCTCGCACCACTCTCTTTTAAGACCTAATGTTTTAAATTATCATCGCTCTTTTGAACTGTCGTAGTTCAGTATGGCTTTTTCTAAATCAATGTATATTCGTTATATTTTTCTTTTGTACTTTATGACTAGATGTTATTGGCAAATGTTTACAGGAGGATCTCATATTCCTGTGTGTGAAGATTTATTCCCACACCATTTATTTCTCAAATGTGACACAAAGAATGCTTTGGCACTCCCCACAATATAGGACCTTAGATGGCAGTGTAATTTCCTCCAAAGTCACTGTGGTCGCGGAAATACGGTGAAGTAATGAAGTGATGACAGGTATTAACATGCATAATGGGCTTTAATAGACATTTAATGTTGTTTAACTGGAAGAAGGAGAAGTGCTTTCCCATTGGAATATTTCTACATTGAAAGTCATTGATCACCAATTTCAGAGGGGAAAGGTTAATCCATCAGTTTCTGTAACCAAACGGCACTGATGGAAATTCTTTAGGTGACATTCTGGATGAACTGAGCTTTCCATCTTTGCAAACAAATGAGTGATATGACAAGCATGGTGTTCAGAACACATTTAACCAATTGATTTTCTCTCCTCTTGTAATAAGATCTAGAGACATATGAAAGAGCGTAGCATGAGCCAAGATTAAAGGAACTGCTTCATACACGTGAACATAGGGGAACTGCATTATCAATAAAAGTACTATAAAGCGTGTAGGCACCCATTCTTTTTCTTTATATAAAGTTTGTTATTGCAATAAATAGCTGTTATTGAACTGCTGGCCTTTTATTTCAGTTTTTCTGAATTTTATTTCAGTCCGCTTTCTGTGGTTTCCTGGTAGATGTTAGAAAAAAATGTTATGTTTTGTTATGGTATTGTTTTTGTACTCACTAGTAAATCCAGGGCAACTCTGGATTTAAAACCAGAATTTATCATTTTTTGGGATACAAAGAAAGTTATGAGGGGGAGAAAGGACTTCAAGTAGTTTAAAGATATCAAATATATTTAAAGGTTTGATCTGTATGGCTCCTTACTGTAATGATCCTCATGGTTTTCCTCCCTCTTTCCTCCGTTTTCTCCCAAATTCAGCCCTGCTCTGAGTTTCACATACCCTCCTACACCAGTATCCCTCCAGCAAATGCATCAACAAATTATAAGTCGTCAGCAAACCCTAGGTTCAGCCTTTGGACACAGCCCTCCACTCATCCATCCTGCTCCAACTTTTCCTACCCAGAGGCCTATCCCCGGCATCCCCAGTGTCCTGAACCCTGTCCAGGTCAGCTCTGGACCTTCTGAGTCCACACAGGTGAGAGGCAACAAGAGAAACCTTTGCACCCTATTAATTTAAAAATTAAATAAATGGCATTGTCGCAATGGCAATTAATCACCACTGTCCCTGAGACCTTTCTGTAACAGTTTTCTTGCAGCTATAGTATTTCCAGTCACTTTATTATAAATCACAGGAGTGTATGCATGGTTTCTGATTGGTAGCGTGATTTTTAGTCCTCATAAATATTTCAGTGTGCTGCAGTATCTTCTTGCTCCAAACTGTCTGTCCTGGATCTTATGCAGGAACTTAACAGAGGTGTGAAGTAAGAAAAATGGGCAAAAACTCATCAAAATGCTAACTTTTTAAAGATTAACAGCTTCACCTTCATATCAGGCTGAACGTAATATAGTCTGCCCTCCTGGTACAAGTGTGAGGAAGTTGGAGTAACTCTGTGAGCAAGAGAGTAACTCAAAGATGATGAAGAGGATTGAAGAGGTTTTTTTCTCCGATTTGTGCAAAATTGGATTTACTGTGTTTAAATTAATAATTTCAATAAACCAAAGTGTATTCTCAAAAGCTGGGGATGAGCAGCAATGAATCAGGGCCCATAATGTGGTGTTTATCACAGTTTGTGCTTTGCCTGTTATGAACTGGTGCTGTTTGTTTCCAGATGACCTGGGATTGGTTAATTATCAGTCTGGGAGCTGTTTATCTCATGGCTAGCTTTTACAAATGTAGAAGCAGAACATGCTGCTGTAGGAAGCATATTGATTTTTTTGTGGGGTCCATGCAAGTTCAGATATCTCTAAAAGATCTCTGGATTCCTACGAGATTCCATTTGCAGGTGTAGATAATAGTGTTCAGTCTAGCACAGCAAGAGAAAAACAAGATTCTGGCCTGTTTATGTCAGCTATTTTGCTGTTGACTTGGGAGAATCCAGGACTCCATCTAGGATTTTTTGACTGAGGCTCGCATTAGTGTTCAGTTTTTCTATCCACTCTAAAATGGGAAACATAGTAGAAGAGCTGAGATCTTGTGTGCAGATGTTAAGTGTAAAACTTTCTCTTGTGTTTATTTGAGTACACACTCCCTGGCCTGACAAACCCAGCATTGGTTCCAAACCATATCAATAATCCCATGAGATTTGGATCCAGGATCTCACAAACCTATGTATCTATCACAGTCTAATTTTGTCTTCTTTGGGGGAAAAAAATCCCCACCTGCCTTCAGCAGAATAAACCCACAAGCGAATCTGCGGTGAGCAGCACAGGAGATCCCATGCACAACAAGCGCTCCAAGATAAAGCCTGATGAGGACCTCCCCAGCCCAGGAGCAGGAAGCATGCAGGTATGGCAGTCAGGTTGCAGGCATAAAGCTTTTCATCTCGCTGCTGGAGGGAAAAGGCACCTCGTCTGTAGCACGTTTTCAGGCTCCCTGCACTCACGGCCCTTCATCTAGTGCACACACGGGCAGCCTCAGCTCAGAGGAGCGAGGGCTGAGTGCGAGGGGCTGCTGGGGTGCAGCATCTGCTGCAGAATGAGGGCAGAGAGGAAGGAGGCTGATGGAGAGGCCCCTCTGATCACCCAGAGCATGCTCAACCCTCTAATTGTCTTGGAAAAGTGAACAAGAGACAGGTCTTTATTGAGGATATGTTTTCTGTTCAGCAAAAATACTTAAGGCCACCTTGACTTTTACCAGGTCTTCCCCACTGTACTGCACTGAGGCCCCACTGTCGGGCTCCAGTCTCATTTGCTATACTTTCTGTGCCAGTTAATGCCACTGGTTTTAGTAGAGTGACTCTTGATTTACAGTGACTCAGGGGAGATTAGAATCAGAGCCTCAGTCTTGTGAGTGAATGCATGAAAACAAAGCAGAGGTCTGCCTAAATCCTTCAGCAGGTTCGAAATGGAAAAACAGCAGAAGTGCATAATCTGAACCAAATGTTTACACTAACAAACATCTGACTCTTACCCTCAGCAAATGACAAGCTGAGGAGAATCAGGCACCCTAAGGAACTGAAGGTGGAAAGTCAAAGACCAAAATTAAACACTTATTTTCCCTGCTCACCCCTTCCATTCGTTATGGGCAAGAACCGACTAACAAGTAGCTTGAAAATTGCCGGTCTGCTCATGGAAGAGTTTTAGTGTGCAAACCTGTCACTGTTTTAACACTGGAAACACACTTTGGATTACTAGTGATCCGATTTGTGTTTAACCCTAGTACCAAAATCAAATTTCAATTAATTCAACTATATTGAATAGTGCATTTTACATTAATGGTGCCACTGAATCAAGAGAGGCAGATGTACAAATAACAAGCTGCTTAAATTAAAGCGTGAGGGAAGCCAAGCCTTTGTGATTTATTTTGAATTGAAATGTAAAAGGATTTTTGTTTTAGAAATTCTCTGCATTGAGTACTTCTGGGAATGAAAAATTTATTTTATATATATAGTTTACAAATGGCTTCTGGCTTGTCAGGCCTGTTTTGGGCTTCTGTATTTTGTAGAATGTAGTAACATAGTGAACTGAGAGTAAAATAATATCCCCCACAGTAAAATAATATCCCCCACACCCCTGCCCGTCATCTTTCTTTTAATGCTGAAGTAATTAACTTTTCTTTCTCCTCAGTTTCAGACTTTCCTCTCTCTTCTTCTCATCCCTGTTTTTTTCCTCTCTCCAGGAACAGCCAGAAGGAATGACCCTGGTAAAAGAGGAAGGGGACAAAGATGAAAGCAAACAGGAGCCTGAAGTGGTCTATGAGACAAACTGCCACTGGGAAGGCTGTTCTCGGGAGTTTGACACGCAGGAACAGCTAGTGCATGTAAGTTAATGGTATTCAGGAACTAGGTTTTAAAACTATGTGACCTTTTTCATGGGGGTCAGGTTCTCTGACCCTGTGCTGAGTCAAGTTTCTTAGCTAACAGCGCTGCAAACTGGAGAGGGGTTTATGAGTTTCTGAGAATAAAGAAAACTCAGAGCCACAGTGCTTGACCTGTTCAGTCAGCTAAAGCTTAGTGTAAAATTCAATAAAGTCTTCAACAGAGATTGTAATGGCTCTGATCCTGTAAGCCAGCAAACGCTATTTTGAGTTAGAGACTTTGATAGTTATTGAGTAATAGTAAGCTGGACATGAATGATTATTAACCTTTAGCCAAGTTTGATTTTTTTTCTCCCCGAAGGGGTTGTAACAGTAGAAATGGGTGAGGGGAATGCTTTCCCTTCCCTAAGGAGGGGGTTTGCTATCAATTTACTGTTGTCTGTAAACTGAAGTGGATTATTTGGCTAAATACATGGATACTGAATTACATCAATCTTTTTAGCAAAACCAAACTGTGTGATCTTTCATTGTGCTACACCAAACATTAGTTGTATCTGCCTTGTTTTTTATTCTTCTCTGGCACTCTCTAAAACAAATGGTTTCTACTCTTTTGTAGTATTCTAAGCTAGAAAATGAGCAAACAAAATCTGGAATATAACCTGTCAAGTACAATCCCCCTCCATTTCCAACCTCCTTAGCTAGCAGCATCCTTCTTAATTACTAGCATTGCAGAACATATTGTATACTCTGAAAAAAGTGAATTCCTAGTACAGAACAGAGAGGAACATCTTCAGCAAGTGATCAGCGTGTCAGAATTGTATTTATTTTAGCAAACAGTTTAATACTTTCCTGGACATCGGGCAAAATCTATTGCAAAATGTGGCCAGTACTGCTGAAATGGCTTGTTGAAAACTTTAATTTTTCACCCAAAATAAATAAGGAACCCTTCACCATATATTTCCAAGCAGTATACAAAATGGTAAACTGATCCCGCAAAGCTGCCTTTATTAAAGCAATGCCAGCTTTCACTTGTTGGAGTGCAAAAACCTTTTGTTGTTGCAGTTATTCATCAAGATGTATTTTTGGGATCTTATTATTAAATAGTAGCAGCGAAAGGAACAACAATAACGATAAATGAAAGACTATAAAAAAGTAAAATAATGTAAAAAATGTGACATTTTTAAAATAAGCCTCTGGAGACATTTTACACAAATAATTCCCTAACATTTAAATAGGTCAAAATGAAATGTGAGGAGAAACTGTTTCGGTGTCACAGTATCTTTTCGAGAAGAAATGCCACACAAATGGCTGCTGCAAAGAGTTGGACACTTTTAAATTAAAAGATCTAACGTTGGTCTTTGAATTGATTCTGTGCGAACAGACCGATTGACATCATGTGGGGCCCTGCTTAGGCACAGTCTTTATATCTGCTGCTGATTGTAAGGCTGAAACTTTATGATACCTGGAAAACCTTTCTCAGTATCCCAATGATGATGATAAATAATATGAAATATATGAAATGGAAGACAAATTCAGAATAAAGGTGCCCTTCATAATGAAGAAAAAGAAGAGATTTTTTAATGTTTCAGATGTAAAATTTAATGGAATTCCACTGAACTTGTTAGCTAATACCTCATATTTTATATTTTAAAGTGAATTAAATTGAGAGGGTGATAGTCTAGTTGTTTAGGAGTTTTTTTAAATTCATTTGTTGGTTGTGGTGGGATTTTTTAGCAAATCTGACTGCATTATAATTGTCAACAGCAAGAGTGGGAAAGAGTGTATTTCTTTAGCTTCTGCACAACTGTAACGTCTGAAATGGGTTTCTCTATACATAAAAGAGGAATATAAGAAGTTTTTCTATGATACCAGTAGTTCTTTTTGGCAGGGCTCAAAATGCAGGTATGTTATGATGGCGTTTAAGACTGTGAGGTGCCAGTCCTGACCCGATACCCCGAAGACAATAAATTCATCATCGCAACCATCACATTTAAGTAGCACAAATCATGCTGTAAGAGTCAGCAGGACTCAGTGATGGGGCCCTGGCTTGTGATTTCTTTTGCTGCTCTGACAGAGCCCTGCTGTGGGGACTTGAACGAGTTATTTCTGCCCAGAATTGCAAAGGACTTTAGACATCTAACTCTGTTTGAAGGTCTGGCCGCTCACCCCAGTCTGTCTCTCACACATTTCGTCTGCCCTTGATTGCCACAGCCCTCTGATGTACACCTGCAGCAACTAGGGAAAGGAAGTCTGGTCTCAGTAGGGCTTCATGGGAGGGCAGTCCTAGTTTTGCTTAGGTGTGTCACTCTGGCAGAAAGTGTTCAGTCCCTGAGCAGCAGTTAGGTCTTTGAAAATCTCTCCACTGATGTGGCTCATGTATGCCTCCTACCCAAATACTGGTAGGTAAATCCAAGTAGATACAAATTGCCATAGCTGAGCTTAAATCAGTGTCAGCGCTGTTCCGGAGTTCCTGCCTTGGCATGTGCACGTGTGTGCCTGCCATGGTACGTGCCTCAGAGGATTGTGTGCATCCCTTAACTCAGTAATATCTACACTGCAGTAGCAGCTGGAGGCCCCATCGAGTCCACAGTCTCATGGTGCGAGATGCTGCTCAAACGAAAGAGAAGGAATGCACCTGGTGTGGGCATGAGGTCTTTCACCTTCCAGCTCTGTGGCCACGTACATCAGGCTGTTTGGTGCAGTCTGGAGGTGCCTGAGCCTTCAAATCTTGCAGCAGAGCTCTGCCACGATGCCTTTCCTGGCTGTACATGCTGCTGTTCTCCTGGTGAGACTCAGTTGCTCCAGCCAAGCTTGAAGAGCTTGAAGATTTTGAAGTATGATGCTGGACAGGATGTCAAAAGTATAGATAACCATCCTGTTTCATTGCTTCTGCTCTGGAGTAGTAATCACCAAGGCAGGGCAACTGGCATAGATAAAGGCTTAAAGTGCCCTAACAAAACTCATCCGGGTAAATCTGATGTCTTTCTGTACTGCTGGTAAGCATACATAATAGTAAGAAATCAGACCCAGAACGGAGTGTTATACCAGTCTTGCATCCCAAAGCAGTGAAATTTTAGTGTTAAGTGCAGCGTTAAGGAAAGAGATGGAAGTATGTTTCTAGCTGTTTGTTTTGTTTCCTAAAGGGTTAGGTACCTCTGCATGAATTCTAGTCATGCCACGTTGAGCAGAGCTCAGAACAGCTTTTTCACAATACACAGTGCACACAGTTCATATTACGGACATCATTACTCCCGTTATATATAGGGTGTATATACAAGCACATATGCATGTGTCTTTAAAAATGTAAATATGAATTTGTGTATATTCTGGTCTTTCCGTCACATGAAGATAGCTTTATTTTTGGGGAACAATGGGACACAATTTACCTTGAAATCAGTTGGAGGAGAATCAGATTCTAGTAGTATCTGCACTACAAAATGATGTGTGATATAGCATGTATGAAATGGTAAATGTAAACAAAATCTGTGTCTGAATATGTGGTATAGCTTTAGAGCAGAAATTGCAATTTTAGGCATAATAGTCAGCATTTTATGTCATTTTTCTGCATTACTTTCTGTAGCAAAGTCCTGCAGTTATTAGTGTAAAATGTGGGTGCCAGTGAAAGTGTTCTTAGGCTCCAAGAGACAATGTTTTCTGTCTGAATTTATGGGCAGAACCTGGGCTGCTATGAATAAATAACTGAAAAGCTACCTAAAAAAATCATTATTGACCCACCCAGGAGGGTCTGACACTGCAATGATTTTGGCATGGGTGCTCATATTTTCAAGCAATATGTGCCACTTAGAATTCAGCATGGTTAAATTTTCATGATACATACACCAAAAGGCAAGGTGTTAAACCATTCAGATGCTCTGCCTTATTTATAACACCTATCCATCCTCTCCCCCCCTCCTTCTCTTACAGTTAATAGAAAGATTCATGATTCTTCATGGTTGTCTATCTAGCCTCTGACAGTACCGACTGCACTGTTAAAGCAAGTCACTATCTATAATTGATATCCTTCTATGGAATAGGGTACCGGCTGCAATTGAAGGGTTTTGCTGAAAGCTCTTAAATCCTGACAAGTTCTGCCCTTGTTCTGGTTGTCGCTGAGCTGCACTGCTGAGATCCCAGGGTTATTTGAAGTTGATGCAAAAGGGGGGTGTGTGTTGCACATTAGCAAAGCACAAAGTTGGTGAGCTGCCACCGCGTTCACCTGCCAGGTAGTCTCATTTACAGTGCATTGCACTTCTGAAAAGGTTGGTTCCATTACTGTTTAAAATGTGTATTATATATTTCCTTCTTTCCCTTCTTCTTCTCCTAAAAAAATTAAAAAAAGGTCTTATTTATTTTAAAGCCTCAGTTTGCTGCTGGGGTCTTTATCATTCAGCTGTTTAATTAATTTCTCTGCCCAGCGAGATATTATAATTGGGCTTAGCTGAGTTCAAGTTTGTTTTAAATATGTGATAAATGCACTTGAGCGCCCAGAAGCTAATAAGATACTGTATATATTTATAAATCTGCTTTTTGTTGCAGTTTGTCTTTTTTTTTCCCCCTAGAAATCAGTTTAAGAATAAAATATTGCAAAAGGGTTAGACTCTAAAGATAAAAGTTTGTTTAAGAAAATTATCCTTCAAGGAAATGACTGAAGTTATTGTTAAATATTAATACAATGGCAATCAGAAAAACGCAGCACTGCCTATTTCTCATCCCCCTTGCTGCGTAGCCTTGATGATAATTATTTTTTATTCAAAAACATGCTTGAAGAACTGTACAGCTCTTTTTTGTTAGTGTTTTCTCCTTAATTGTACAGCAATAAAATTCTCTCATTGTTGTTACATTTGATTAGATGAGATCAAAAAGGCCTAAACTGACAGCAATGGCTTACATTCAGGATTCCATTTGCTGAAGTCTTCCTGCTTGTTCTCAAAGCCCCAGTGACTGTGCAATCCCTGGGGCAGCTGCTGTGCTGCTCTACCTGCCTCCTTTATTGCACTAGAGGGAATCTTCTTGTGTTTCTCAGGTACTCACTTGTTCCAAGGTAATAGTGGTGCACTGAGCATACCCAGAAGAACCATTGACGTGCAGCTCTGTGTCTTGAGTTTCTTAATGCTTTTGCTCTCTGTTTCTTTAGAAAAGGGTTGGTTCAGCTCAGCAGAAGTTGACCAGAAATCCATGGAGACCCACATAAAACCTGGACTGTGCCCACGGCTGGCCTGTGCTCAGGTTTTAGAGCATCTCTCGTGGTATGAGGTGCCCTCATCAATGCTGTGCACCTCAAAACAGTTGTAGACATGACTGATCAAGAGGTGGGGAACACACCACTCTCTTAAGGATTAGGCTTCTTTGCAGTGGGGCATTTTGGATGCCCAGAAATAAGGACACTCAAAGTCAAGAGACTTGAAAGTGTCGCTTCCTCTGCTATTATGCTATCTTCGGCCTGCCGCTTCTTCTCAGCTCCTCTCCTATAGGAGAGCGGTAGGTAGGGATTGGAGAAAGCTTCGCTGTTCTTCTCTAAATCAAGATCCAACTGCAACTGGAGGCTAAGCCACATTAAAGCAGTTCCCCTGAATACTAGCTGCTGTGGCAGACCTGTAAGTGACCCTGGGAGTTGTGCGTTGCCCACCACTTGCGAGAGGAGAAACTGCCCTGTGAGCAAACAGCCTCCAGCTGCCAAAGATGGATGCAGCTGTGTGAGTAGGCATCTGTGTCTAAAAGGAGGCAGTTATACACATCTGCCCTAACAGCCAGATTATCCTTTCTGCATTAGTGGTTTCTTTTCTCTGAATGCTGGAGGTGTGCTTGCCAATTGGTTGTGATGTAGGTGAAGACCCAGCTTTGTGAAAGCAAGCCCCTTGAAATCCCAAAGGGGTGTTTTTGCACATCTCAGTTTGCGTAGTTCTCAAAATAAGTGCAGGGTTTTACTTAATTTTTAATTCTTCTTTGCAGAGGCAGTTTTCAGTACATTTTCATTATAGTTTTATTTGTCTCTAATGCAGTAACACAGAGAGGCTTCAGCCCATTCACAGTCTCATTGTGCATGGCAGTGACAGCTACTGCCCTGAAAGGTTCAGAAATATTTCCTTTAAATTGAAAAGAGTAAGGAGTAGATAAGAACATGAAATCCATTATAGTAATAATTCTTTTTTGTGACAAAAGGAGAATGTTTTACGTACAACAGAAAAGGGGGTTTTGTTGGTGGTTTTATTCTGCTTCATCTTATTCTATTTTTTACTCACTGGAGTCCAGACCCTAACTCATACCTGAAGAAGCATGTCTGTGCCAAGAGAAATCAGTTCTTCATGTGAGACAAGCCCAGAGCTTGGGCTGAAAATTGTGACAACATGAAGAAGGCAGGGAGTTGTTTCAGAGACAAGTGCCATAGGAAGGTTTTTTTCCAGTTTGTGTATTCCTTCAATACATTTGATCTTTGTAGCTTTGAGGTAACAAGGGGGAGGAGAGAAAGGGAGAAGAGATTATAGCAAATAATCATGAGAAACATCTGCCCAGAAGTTTTTAAGTTTTGAAATCTCTTGGTCACAGCCTGTTTAAAGGCTGAGTTCTAATTAAGACACCACCTCACTGTGCTGGATTATAAGATGCTGAACCCACTGTTTGAACTGTGTGAGAATGGTTGAATCATTTATAGGTCAGCAATTTATTACATGGTGTAGGAAAGCTAGTAAGCAGCTCTGTGCCCTTGAGTACATATTCACCCTCTCTTGGCTTCCATCTGGGTACCTAACACGGACTTGTTTAAATGAATCAAGCCTTTAACCCCCCATCAAAGGTAACCATCTAAGTGCTGTTGGGTTTTAAGGTTAAGTAACCGCAGACAGACCTCACTGCTGTTCTGGAGCCTCAGTAGCCCTCAGGGTCTGGCACGGCCCCTGTTTGCCTTCTCAGCACATCCTTGTTCTGCGCCAGTCACCGTGATGCCCTTTGCCTTCCAGCAGTGTTAAAAGTCATCAGTGCTGCCTTGTGAAGAGATCTTATTCACTCTGGGCTTGACCCACAGGCCAGCTGTGCTTTGGCTCAGGTCTTCTTAAGCACTCCACTACACAAGCACATCGGCGGTTTCCCTGCCTAGAGTCTGGCTTTTGATGAATCACAGAGGAGAAGGGGGAAAAAAAATAAAGTGGGGATTTCTTTTTTGATAGAGAAAGGTTTACAAAAAAATAAATCCACCCTAATCTGTGAAGTATTAAGAGGGGATTTAGAGAGAGAAATGTAATCATTTTTTAATTTTAATTCCTCTGTAATTAGCATTTCTTTCACAGCATTAGGAAAACTTGTTGTTAGCCTGCTGCTGCCACGGCTTCTGTTCGTATGAGTTGCCAAAGTCATTGTCTTTGAATTGGTGTCCCTGAAAGAGGTTGCTAAACTATGACATGTCCTTTAAATACACTTATTTTTTCGCTGTTGTGGGAAGGGATGAACAGTGCTCCTCCTGTGCCCTGTGAAGTTACTCTAGCCACTCTAACCATAGTAAGTGGGCACTCGGGGTGGAAAGGGCGGTGCATACAGGGAGCAGGGATTGACCTTGGTCCATGCTTTTAATCACACAGCACTATTTAGGGGCGTTGTGGATTTGCATACTTACTGGAAGTGTTTATTTTGCCTGAGAGTTTGGCTAGTGAACTCTTCCATGTTCACTGATATTTCATAGGTGACTTCCAGTTTTAGGGAAAAGTGTAGGATAAGAAGCTGCCAGCTCTCCCAGGAGAGCCCATGCTGACTGAGTAACAAATGCACAGGCAAGAGTCAAGCTGCAAACTGAGCTGGCTCTTTGGCTCCTGACTCTTGTTGGCGTATCATGGAGAAGAGAGAAAAGGGAAGTCCTTGCCTGCTTTTTTGCTGCCTTGGAACTGCAAGAAGGGTTGGACTTGTGCATGGACAAGTCCTAGCCAACCAGCCAGGACAAAGCAGATTCACCTGGACAGAGTTGTTCTTTCTGTGCCTCTTTTCATGCCTTGCTACTGTTGAGTGTTTTGCTGTTTAGAAGGCTGTGTTATTGGGGTGAACCAGTGGAAGATCTGCCTCGATGTGTTTGGTGTGATGTGTCTCTGCACTGCTTTTGTCACCCATATTCTACTCAAAAGATCTACCCAGAGAAAACCAATGCTGGGAATAATAGAAATATATGAGTCCTGGCCCAGCTGCATATGGAAGTTCTTTTTCTGAGACAAAAGTGTCAGATCAGCATGCACAAATGGACGAAGGGACAGGCAAGCTAAAGAGGTGTAAATGCAGCTTCTGCATCTGGTTTTGAGAGGGTTGGGCTGCACGGATTCATTTTTGCATTCATTTTGCATTCATTTGGATTCATTTTCTCTATTGTTTGCATAACCTCTTAACAGAAGGAAAAAGGAAAAAAAAGGCAGATGGGCCTTTTATCATGGCAAAACTAATTTAGTGTATTTCCCGTGCTTAAACTTTAGTGTGAGCATGACTTTTCCTCAAGGTGTCGAGTACCTAACCTATAAAATGAATGGGTGGTGGTTTTGTCAGGAGGGGGGTCCTCTGGTGGCTTGCACTGTAGGTATGAGGTCTGCATATACCATTCTTATGTGTATCGCAGGGCTGAGATGCTGCAGTTCTTCGTGAGATAAAGTAGTCAAGCTGAAAATGAAACAAAGCTCTAACTGTATCCCTCCTTGTGTTTAGCAGAGATAAACTACAGTGGAGTCTCAGTGCTGCTCCGTTTGGCTTCTGGCAGCAGCTTTAATTGGTAAAATGCAGATTTTTTTTTTGATCAAGAGAGGATTATTCTTGTTATCAGTCTGGAGCATCTTATTTCAAGATGAAAAGGCTTCGCTGAATTACAGATGCCAACATTTTTACAAAGCACTTTGGCGATTGACATCTCAAAGAGAAAGTATGATTTATTAGCCTATAATGGCTAACACTCAGCACTGGGCTAGGTCCCACTGATTTGTGAAATTGCTTAATATGAATTGCCTTTTTGTGTAATTCAAGCCCCAGGTTTTTCAAATAAACTTAGAATATGAAGTGTATGAAACATTACATACCTGGAAAGGGAGAAGGCTGTGTAGCTAAAAAGAAAAGAAAGGGGGAAGAAAAGGATAAAGAGAAAGAGAACGAGAGAGAAAGAAAGAGAGAGAGAAAGAAAGAAAGAAAAGAAATGAAAAGAAAGAGAAATACCTACTTCTAAATCTATCTTGGTGGTGCTTTTTTCCAGTAGTTTGGTTGAAATGTTGGCAGGGTAAAGATTAATAACAAGCCTTGTCGCTATCAGTACCTGCTTGTCGATTCTCTGTAACAGGGCTGTCTGTTCAGCATGGAAATTATTGATTAAATAAAAATTGCTATTAGATTGTGATGTGATCCATAATCACAAACAATGGTGGACATTCTTCTTTCAGATCCCAAGCCATGCATCAAGTTTTTCGTTGCAGCAATTTATATTGTGCTGACACTTGCACCCATTAGGCTTTTATCCTCTCCTACATGTGCCAAGAAAGCACTAAAAAAAAGAGCAGCAGCACAGCAGCAGGTAGGCACTCACTAAATTTTCAGAGAGACGCACAGCACAGATAAGTCCATCCTTTGCTTCTCCTTAGCACCTTACCTCAGCAGTGATTCCCACCAGGTAAGGACAACACACCCTGAATGCATCCAGGGAGGCCCAGAATGGTTTTGTGGCTTTTTATTATTTAAGGATTCTGGAGAGAGAAGGACAAGCATCTTTACTGTATTTATTTAGCTGTGATGTGTCCTAATTTGAGGAATCCAGGATTGGAGCGCATCACTTAAAACCACATTACTTTAGGCTGAATTAATTAAAAAGATAGTATCTCACTCTTCACAGCACATGTGAGCATGGTATACCAACTTTATTTTTCCTGTGAAAGCCTTTGCCTAAAACTGAAGGAAACTCAGTCAAAAATGGGTTTGAGAGTTTGGCTGCTTATAGGAGCTTCTCTGTCCCTTTGTTTCAGAATACCTTAAACAATACATGTATGTCAAAACTGATCAAGCCCACCTGGCCTGGCTGCTAGGGAAAAAGGTGTTCCTGTAGCTCTGGATTGTGCACTGTAGATTGCTTTGCCAGTTACCAGCACTAGGCAGGATTACTACAAGCGTTCTGTACCTCTGTATAAGAGCTGACAGTAGAGAAGCTTAATACGCTTTGGGTATGCAGTTATTTTTGTTGTTGTTGTCACTGTAAGATTTCTTAAATTTAGTGAAATAAAGGTTTGTCCTTTAAACTATTTTCAGTGCTAATTATCATATGATGTATATTTCTGTATCTCACAACCATTGGGATAGTGTTTGCATATCTTTCTTGTGCCTAAACTAGTCCTAATATTGCGGCAGAAAACCAAGAAAAACCTGCCTGCTGTATTTGACCATTTGCTACATTACACTCAGCTTAAAGAGTGTTTAACAGTGAGCTTAGCTTACGTCATTATGCAAGGCAGGTAAGGTTTTCAGGCTTGGCCACTGTAATTTAAATCAAGAGAACACTTAATTTTGCAAAGCTGGAGTCTTGGACACCTCTTTCCAGTGCAGCCACTCTCTCTACATGGATCAGAGCAAAGGAATTACCAGCCAGGACACTAATTGCCAAGGGGATTTCAACACTTACGGTTAGTAAAAAAATGCTTGAACAAAGAAGCGTGTTTTATATCATATTCTGAAGGTGCCAGGCTCCAACTCTAGTAGTTTTTGGATGAACGAGAGTTACAGAGATTACAGGACCGCCCTCTCCTTGTGGTTGACTGCCAGCAAAAGTCTGTCCCGTTCAGATGGTGCCACAGTGCCATACAGGACAAGATACAAATCTTTGACGATTTAGGATTGATTTTTAGTTACCAAAAGCACCTGTAAGTTCACTGGAGGTCAATTAAAGTTAGTGTGTGGAATGCAGGGGCAGAAAAAAAATTGACCTTGGCTCTTTTCTAAGTGTGTTAGGTGATACTCCCTTGTTCTACTAAGAAATTCTTCACAGTTTTCGTTCCATCAGCTCAAACATACATATTTAGTCTAGCTACAATGCAGGACTGTTTATGGCATATGTGAGAGGACAGAAAATTATTATCCCATGGCAAAAAGAGGTGAATCTCTGCTGCTGCTGCCTGCAGGGTGATTAACTTCTAACACAGGACAGAGACCTTTGCTAGCCCTGAGTTTGCTGGGATGTGACAGGGCCTAGCACAGATGAAAAAGGGAAATTATAAGTGGATGTCCGGTAAAAAAAAATCCAAAGGAGATCTCAGAGCAGCAATAAACTGTTGCACATGCTGAAGCTTGTTAGAAATCTTTCTTAGAGGTGTTAGGAGGAAGCACCCCAAATACTTTCTCCAGTTCAGTCATCATGTCATGCCTTTAAGACACTGCTGCATATGTCACCCACTCAGGCTGCATTAATTCTACCAGGATCTCCTCCGTGATGGAACAAATGTTAAAACATATATTGCCTAGTAAAGATTATAGTATTGCTTAGCACCACCAGAATTTTTCTTTGTAGTTTCTGAGAAAAGAGCTATGTGTTTTTAAGTTACTATATTCCCCATTTTCTTAGGGGTATTTTGTGCCTTTCATTGCAGAAAGTGGATCCGGCATTATCTCCTAATCTGCACTGCAGCTTTTGTAGTTTATGTATAAGGAGACACTAAGTGCATTTACTGAAAAAGAAACCCTGGTTTTCAATAGTCTCTTTCTGCAGACGAAGAATTGGTATTTTTATCTTACAGACAGTTTGTATGTGTCCATGTGGTAAGCATAGGGATCTCTTTAAAAACAGTTAGAGTTACTGATTGATTTACACAGGAAGATCCTTCTGAGGAATATATTTTCTTTCAGTGGATCAGTGTTAGCTGTGCTCTAATCATTAATCAAATACTAAAAATAGAAAAAAGTGCATGGTTTCACAAAATCTTAAAAAAGTTAAACTAAAGGAGGTGCATGTTCAGCAAGCCTTGACTGCATACTTAGTGCCTGTATGCTTAATACACCTTGAAAAGCGATTCCATTTAAATATCTGACATTTACTTTGCTATTTCCCCCCTTCAGAAGCGCAGGATTTTTAGTAAAAGAGGCAGTTGTTTAACTTTTTTGTACGGGATCAAGTATTTTACTAATCTTGCTGCATAGATAGATGACCTATTGTACCACTCTGGGAGTTTGGAATACTTCAAAATCTTGTTAAAATTGTACTTTTTAGCTTTTCCTTATTCTGTCTTGCTATGTCCTTTCATAGATTTCTAAATTAGCTCATGGGATTAAGCAGTTTGTCTCTGCTAATATAAAATTATATAAAGCTGCTGTAATATATGGTTACATTTTAACTAAAGGAGTCTGTTTGTTCTAAACTGTTTGCAGTGTATTTCTAAACATATGCACTGAAAGGCAGTGTAAATTCTAACAGATTTTTGTCGTTAAAGCCTCACAATTTTTATAAAACAGCTCTGGCATTCTACATTCATTCAGTGCACCAGTTGTTGGGATATTTTGCTGAGTACTTTTTTACTTCCATTTTTTTCTTCTCTAGGAATTTTTACTCCTGAGAGTTTGTTTCTTGGCTCCAACCATTCTGGGCTGTGCTGTGGAATGTAAAGATTGGAAATCTCTTCGAATTTTATTTTCTTGTGAACGTGCCCTATGTTAAAGGAGAATATTTTATTACCTTTAGCATGGTTTGAACCCAGAGCTCAATAACTAACTATAAGAGCTGCTTAAGCCCCACTCCTGCAGGGAGCTCAGTGTGTTTGGACCAAATCGAATTTAATAGGCTCCAGGCTGCCATAAGAGCCCACGTGAGCAGAGCAGCTCATAGAACTAAGATCTGTGCATCTTGGAGCAGTGGCTGGAATTTATCAAAGCCAAACAATATGGGGGGAGAATAGTTAATTTCAGGTTTAATATATACAGCAGGTCTGATTTCCATTGAAGTCAGATGAGTTATGGTGGCAGGAAGTAGGCCTATAGTTTTTTGTCTTCTGCAGAAATGTGGGAAAACATCCAAAGTATTTAGTTCTGCCTCGTGTGTGCTAGTGTACTTCTTTCAAAACCAGGACAGCATTTTCATTCTTCATACTATTTGCAAAGAGGATGAAATACTTTATTGTAATGCCACTTTGTGATTACTTTCTTCTCATGTGTGCTGGCAGGAGTTCTCTGTGGTCTTTCTTTGCCAGTGAGAAAAATCCAGAAATAGAATATATGCTTTTAAGTGGGTTACGCTAACATCTGTATCAGTGCTAAGTGTCAGGCTGTTCAAGTTTTTTTCCTAAGGTAAGACCTGTTTTTCATGTATGTTTTTTTTAAAGATTGTGCACAGCTGTACGTTAGTCCAGATTTGTAAAGGAGAAAGTCAGCCATTGCTCATGGTGTGTACTGCCTGTGAGGGACTATTTTAACATGGTTTTCCTGGAAATTCTGTAGCAGTTGCACGTAAAATCAATTTTTATTCTTAAATGCAAAGATCATGAAGCAGAAAATTTTGAAGTTGAGCCTCAGGTGGTTTTCTATCCTTTCTTATTCAGTCACTCCTAGAAAGTTTTAGACAGTACATTTTCTAGGCAGCGTTCATCGGCAAACTCAGAACCAGTGAAGGGCAGATGTTTGGTTACAGGCCAGTCTTTCACCTCTTCCATATCAATTGTAGGAAAATCCTCCCTTGTTTGTGCACTATTGCTTTGACTAGTTTGAGAGAGGAATTTATAAGGGATTTGTGGGGAGTGTGGAGCTCTTTGCAACGCGGATCTCCTCTCTTGTGAGCTTATGGCTTGAACAGGCGTTGCACCTCCTTGCAGTCACGCTGTAGAGCTGTTTCCTGAAGGCAGGAGTCCTTCCTGCAGCTCAAGCTGTAAAATATTTTGCCTGTAGCCACCTCTCAGAAAGCCTGTGGGGGTTAGCTTTTGTGCATGTGGGATGGACAAGAATCAAGGCAGGCAGAAGAGGCTGAAGAGCATCATTGCAGGGCTAGGGTATGTAGGTTTCAGGAGTAGACCACGTTCATTTGCTATTACATTGTAAAGAACAACATCACTGTTTCATCACTTAGTCAGCAGTGGGTCTTAAACCCATCAGCAAATGGCCTTTGTTGAGTTTTTTCTTCCAGCCCTGGCCTTTTGAGCCAGGTTTGAATTCTCCCATCACTCTTGCACACTTCACCTGTCTTTTTTCTCCCTCTGCTTTTCTCCTTGTTAGTCTGTCTTGGGTCTCTTGGATTATTCTGCAGGCACCGAATTGCCTTAAATTTGTCTTATGTGACATTTATATAGAAGACAGGTAAAATGTGAATGTAATTAGAGGACCTAGATGTAAAGAGCATAAAAAAAAAACAAACTAAAAGTGAGCCAAACATACATACATAAAATTATTTTTGTAAAATTGATTTCTGTGCATTGCTGAAGTCTTGGTGAAGTTGAAAGTTGTAGAAGGGTTCTACTTGTAAGGTTGATTTTTAAAAAGGAAAAACCCTGCAGGAAAAGGATTTCATGCTGTTTGTACAGTAGTTTATGTGCTCCGTGCAGCTCTCAGTCTGTGTTCAAACACACACAATTTACACCAAGAAAGATACTGAAGTGAGTTGAAGTTGGAGGAGAGTTTACCAGCGTCCACACAGTGGTGTGGAGTGTGTAACACAACCTGCAGGATTTGGGCACGGGGTGCACTGTGGCAGAGGCAGTTGGGAGGGCAGCCAGAGCTGGGAAATAATGCAGACAGCAGACAGGTAGGAAAAGGTGGTTGGGAGAAATACCAGGAGTGGTCAGCTTGTGGTTAGCTCCTTGTACTCTTCCAGGAGCAGTGCAGGGGCTTGTTCATCTCAGTGGCCCATGGAATTTATCATCCTCATGTAATCCTGCTGCATCTTTCCCTGCTTCAGATGTTCTCAGAACAGGAAGGCTTATCCTTGGAGAGCAAAGACTTAACCAAAGCGTTCCCTTTAGAAAACACTTGATTTGAACATTTGGCTTGTGGTTTCCACTGTCAGTTTCTTCACCTCTCTGTTGCACAGATGCGATTAGCCTGTCCTTGGGAGGTCACAGATTGGACAGGTGCTTGAAGAGAAAAGTGGAGGGTTTGGGATCTTTTTAGCATTGCAAAAATAGGGAAGTTGGGATACCTTGTTTGAACTAAAGCATCAGTGCTGGAGGAGCCCAGTTATCACACCAGCACGCATTGAAAAATGACTTCCATATAGCTGGGAAAAAAAAGAGCAAAGAAAGCTGGAATTCCTGTAACATACCAGCTTCACCTATTAACCTCCTAGCTAGTAATACAAGAATGCAAGCTTCAAGAAAGACAAAGCACTTGATTTTAGACAGACTTATGGAAGAAAACATCAGAGAAGAAACAAAGCTGAGGGTCAACAAAACATCTTTCCTACCACTGTAAAAGTGGAATGATTAATGTCCACAACATTTATGCTGATGTTCTGGCAGAATGTCATTTATTAAATTTTGAGGTTTAGCAAATAAAGATGCAATTTCTGCCCATTGCTTTATAGCTGCATGCTCTGACACAGGAAATCAAGGTAGAGCTGTAAAACATTGCCCTTCTTGGAGCTCCATTTTGCTGCTAACAGACTTAACTGTACTGTATATGTGAATATATGTGTATAAAATGAAACAAGAACAAGATGTGATCTTATTGGGAAAGAATCCCTGCAATATCCCGTAAGTTCCATTCACTTCACAGAATATTCCAGAGCCTACCAGAAAGCTGTCCAAAACCTGGAAACAGATACAGGCTGAGGGAGTCAGTTCCCAGCCTGAGGAGCAAGCTGTGTTTGCCCTGTTGGTATTATATCACATCCATACTGCATAACTACTATATCAGAGATTAAAAGAAGGTCATGCTGTATTATGAACCACTGTCTTTATTTTTAGGATTAGATAACTTTTTTTTTCCCTCCCACTGATTCTCTTTATGTCCTAAGGGCAGATCCTTTCTCTTGGGTCAGGAATGTAATAAGGCAGGTTTTCCTCTCTCCAGGATATTGTGTCTGTCTCACTGTGTTTAAATTGCCGCAGAAAGCTCTTCTGAGCAAAATACAGTATTTTCTTTGTACAAGAGCCAATGATTGACGTATCCTTGGGGACTTCTCCATCTTTAGCATTTAAACATACAAGTTGGATATGTTTAACCTATTGATAGGCAACAAAGACAAGTACAGAATTTATTGCAAGAGAACAAAAGGGAAAGCAGAAAGAAAATATCTTTTTTTTAACAGAAGGATTGAGAACTTTTATTGCTGTTGTTGAGGCAGAGAGATGAAAAAAATTAGTAAGACTTGTATTTTCAGCTGAAACAGGGAGGTGAAGAGAAAAGAGTCTTGTTGAGTCGTGTCCTTTGAATGAGCATATTTCTATTTATTTTTAGTACAATTTTGCATTTAGAGAGCAAGACTTCTCCAAGGCCATATGTAAAAAATAATTTGATTCACCATGACTTGGTTAAACAGTATTTGAGGCAGAAAGATGATCCCTGTTCAGGCTTATAGTAAACACAAAATGCAAAAATTCATTAATTATTATTAGCTTGAGTGCTCTCACTCTTTGTGACTTCCTTCCTTCCCCGTGAAGCATGGAATGCCCCATGAGACAAGGACACTCTCTTTCCGTGTGCTGCACTGACCCCAGATCTTTACTAAATTTTTAAAAATGACTGTAAACTCAGACTTCTCGCAGTGGCAGCTGTGCTGGCCCAAGACAGCTGTTAACCCCAGCTGTCTGTTGCAATATCTCTGAGGTTCCCTTCCCTCTACCCTTCATATGGGAATGTTCCCTCAGACACTGGAGTCCTCCTTTCTTACTCTTCCTATCCTCTCTTCCACCCACTGGTTTCTGTGCTGCCCTTCTCTTGTGCCTGTCATCCCTGTCCATCTGCTTATGTGGGTTGTCCCAAGTAATAAATCACCATTATATTTTAGTTGACTTAGGCTTCTAATTTTGATCCCTCCCTTTCTTCATTAACTGCTATTGCCGGTTCTTAAGGGACAGAAATGAGTGTGCAGAACGGCATAATAATAAATTCAGACATGAATTCAGCCGGAGTCCTGAGTGAATGTATGCTCTTATAACTAAGTATTTACAGTCACGGACATGGAATTCATATGTTAAATTTGTAAAGTAGTGTTAGTTATATTTCTCATTTTCCACATACTTCACTCCTTTTTGAAATAAGCATCTTTTTAGATGAAACTTTTTGTAGTGATTTAACCCTTCTTAATGAATAAGACATTTTAGTCACACTGGAGTTACAAATATTTGTAGTATATTATATTAGCATGCTTTTGTGCTGACTCTGGCTTGGATAGAGCTAATTTTCTTCACAGTAGCTGGTACATGCTATCTTTTGGAGTCAGTATGAGAATTTGTTTTAGCTGAAGCTGAGCAGTGCTTATCCTGAGTCAAGGACTATTCAGTTTCCCATGGTCTACCAGGGAGCAGATGCACAAGAAACTGGGAGGTTACACAGCCGGGAACATCTGACCTGGACTGGCCAAAGGGATATTCCATACCACAGAACTTCATGCTCAGTACATAAACTGGGAGAAGTTGGCTGGGATGCACCAGTAGCTGCTCAGGGATGTGCTGTGCATCAGTGAACAGGTGGTGAGCAAGGGTCTTGTGCTGCATCACTTGTTTCTTTTGGATATTATTTATCTCTCTCTTCTTGTTATCTCCCATGGAACCCCAAAATATCTGATTATGAAGAGTGGTATGCCACCAGTTTTGCAATCATTTAGGTTTACAGTTGTGACCAAATCTAGGGGGAGCAGGGGGCCTAATTTGTTAATAGTGGAAAATTTTTAAAAATTGAGATATAGTGACAAGATCAAACACTGTGAGGTGAGGAGTGCAGTGTGCAGACAGAGTATTTAGTGTATTCATTTTACACAAAGGAAATTGCTGTGCAGTGCTTTTAAGATCCAACTGATTCTAACTACCTAACGGTATTCCGTTTCAGCAAAGGTGTCAAGATTGTGGAGGCACTGACTTGCTTTGGGCCAGATCAGCAAATTGTATAAGTTGTCATGTTTCTAATCAGCATTAGTAGAGATCTGTCACAAGAGCATTTCTTAAGACTTCCATAAAGTGTGGAAGACAACTGCAGGAACTCTAATAGAATAACAGAATAATAAATGCATCCAAAGGAAAGGAAGCGGGATTGGAGATGGTTATCTGAGCTTCTCCACAGGCATGTGCCTATGCAGAAGTGCAGAGTTCTTCATGTATAGCTATAGCTTCGACTTGGCTTTAGAAACTGCAACCAGCTTAAGCATTTATGCCACTATAAAGGCTTAGAGCAGCTTAAGTGCTTCTTCCGTCTCAGGAACTAAAAATGGCTTAAGTACTTATGCCACCCTAAGGACACGAGGTCAAAAGTGTACTATCAACTTGAGCAGCAGGGAGGAGACATTGGTCTCTTGTGGCTGTTTAGCCTTGTTGAGCCTGCAACTGATCTGTAGTAAGGAAAGAGCGGTCAGGATCCACACCTATTTTCCATCAGATAAGAGGAAATTAAAATCCTTGCATTTTTCTAACGGAGAGTCTCAGAGGTTAGAGAGAGACTCAATTGCAGTGATTGGAATGTGTCTGAAAAGTCTGCTGGGGATTTCACTCCATGGAGATGCATTTTTTAACTCCTCACAATGAGATTTCTTCTGTCACAGGGTATTTCCTGGCTCACCAGGATCTCCTTTATATCCTTACTTCTTTACAACACTTTTGTCTGTTCATCTTGCTGTGGATCATGGAGTCAATCTTTATCGAGATGTTAATGAGATGGTAGGGATGCCTGCCTGATGTCATCTCTCAGTTGCCTGACTACCTAAAATGGTAACAAGGAACAGTGATGAGTGTGTATTGCATCCCTGGGGAGCTGGGAAACACGGGTACTTGCTGAAGTGCGGCCCTGTCACTTTTCTGAACGCTGCTACTCTTTTTACAATCATTCAGCTATCTCAGGAAGCTGTGTAGTTCAAGAACCCCAGAAGTATGCTCACCACTCATGAACAAGTGACTACTTTTAGTGGGAATCAGAGATCTAAACATTTCTATGCACGTGGGCTTTAGCTTTCCTGGATCTTAAGTCTCTACTGTGGCCATAGCAGAAGATACTGTTTCCTGAGATTTGTTATTAGGAGGGCTACATTCACAAGATACGAGGGGCTCAGAGGCTCTGGTAATAGCCCCAAGTCTAAAACAAATCTGTACTTGCACTTAAGTGGTGACAGGGAAGTTTGAATTCTGTTATGGCAAGTCTGGTGAGCTCTGGTGTATTTCACACTGTTCTGGTCAAGAAGGTTGACGTTGAATTAGAGCAGCTGAAGAGGCTGAGAGAACCACAGAGGAGGGATGGACTAATACAGTCTCCAAAGGGGCAGCGGGGAACCTGGGAACAAAACCACAGACAGGACACAGGAACGTCCACACCTGAAGCCAAAGCAGAGTAAGAAGGGGAATGAGAACTTGGTCGTCGTAGAGAAGACCGGAAGGAACTAGTTTATTGAATCCAGCAAATGAAGACAGAAAGGACAGTGCTGTCTGCCAGTTAGTTAGGGTGGGGAAGAGAGAGAACGAAACGCTCTGCAGAGAAGCAGAGCTGTTTAAGCTAAAGGATAGTGTTGGCACAAGAACAAATGAATATAAATTGCCTATGAATAAATCGAAGCTAGAAATTAGTTGCTAACCAGCAGAGGAGTGAGTTCCTAGAAGAGCCTTCCACTGGGACCAGAGGGAGCTGATCACCAGCGTACTTAGAAGATGAAGCTTGCTCTATTTGTGACTAGGATTATGTGTAGTGGGGTTTGCCATAGCAGGGGGATGGGCCTGATGACCAAGAAACCTCCTCCTGTTTCTAACTGTATGTGGGCTTAAGGACAAACCTATATTCCCTGTGCAAAGCACAGAAATAAGAGTGTTCCCTGCAGGACTTGCAGGTCAAGGACAGCTAATCACCTTCCAAACTAGCTTCAGAGCTATCCAGTCTGTTACTGCCGGGCACAGTCTCTGCACATTTCCTCTCTGCAGCCCGTGGGCTCCTCAGCTCTCTCGTGCAGCTGCGGGATGACCTGTGTTTAGCAGCTGCTCCACTGCAATGCCTCTTTGCCTTTTGCACTTTGTCTCCTGTGCATCAAATGCCACGGCTCTGCTGGTTTGAGGGACTTTCTGTGGCGCTGGTGGGAAGATTTGTGCTAGAAGATGACTTAAACACTGCTTCTGCTTGATGTTAGGAATGAGATTTAGTGAGCAGTTATTTAGCACCTCCTTTTAAATTTTTTAAAGTACAGGGAAATAACTGTGAGAAGATAAAAGTCTGAAATTTTTGTTGTATAACTGAAATTAAATAAAATGTTTTGCAAAGGGGATATGCATTCCACTCTGCCTCTAACTTACCACATTATACCAATACAGCGTGCTCTCTTCCCAGTTTTCTCCCAGGTTACTCTAGGGTAGTGTATTTAGGTTAGAAAGCATAATTGGGAGATTTTCCCAGTGTATTCTGCTCTAGCCACCAAATAACACTTTGCTTTCAAATGCAATCTCAGTTGCAGTGACATTCTTTTTCTGTTGTTCGTAACTGTTTCCGTCAGTATGGAGAGGTTTTCCTCCTGCTGTTTGACCACTGTGAGAGCACGTTTGGCCTTTATTAAGTACTGAATATTGGGGACCAAGCAGTCAGCTAGGATAGGCTTAGAGTCTCCTTTCTTTTAAAAACACTCGTGAAGGAGGGAAATGGAACACTATTGCAGATCCTGGCTCCAGTGTCACGTCACCTCATCTACTTCAATATGAAGTTACACATACGGTGGGTATGGATTATATGAGAACACGCGTGATTTAAGGTGTTCCCTTTTTCAATAGTATTTCTTACCATGTAAGCATTTATGCTTCTGGGATATCGTGGGTTGAGCTCCCCATTACTTCTGGGTTTTGAACTTGCCTAGTAGAGATGACAGGCAAACTTCAGCCTTGACTTTAATTAATTTGGTAGGGACATATGCTCTGGAATTGAAATCCACCTCAGAGCTTCCTCCTTCAAAGCCAGGTCATTCTGAGACCAAAATCGGTATTTAGGTCAGTTCCCTCTGTTCATGTTAGAGTATTTTGGAGTTGGATGGTAATAACATTTTTTAAAGAAAAGAAAATGAGCCAGGACAAACTGAGGTTTGGTAATGAGCATTGAAGTGGCATGAAAGTGACTGGTATTCTGCAAATGACCCCTGTTTAGCAGCTTTTTGGAGCTGTGTGCAATGGGAGATAGCTTGTAGAATTCCAGCTTTTAATGGGGGCTTTTTTTCAGGTCAGAAATTCTTAATAAGACAGAGCTGGTGCTTCGGAGCCTTATGTTAGCAAACCTGACACTAGGGAGTAATATCATTGGCTTTCATGCGCCTATTTACTGTAATAAGGATTATGAACGTAAGTAAAACTTGCAGGTTTGGGCCCACAAAATTAAAAGAAAAGCCTTTTCACATCCTGAAACTGCATCAAAATTCAATTTCACCAGGAAAAAAAAAATCCTTCTGATCTAGTCCCTGGAATGTGACATTTCATGGGTGTAATAAGGTTACAAACAGATTATAAATTGAAACCCTCTAAATCCTTATTGTACTGTACCAAAGCTTCTGCTTTGCATAATACTCTTATTCCTGACTGTTCTTTGTTTTACAAGCTCAAAACTGTTCATTCCCTCTCATAATAGAGATCAGGGAGCCAAAAACACCGTGCAAAATCCAAAGGTAATTATCTGAGTCAAAGAACCTGAATGCTGGAGTTCACAAACTTCTGAACTTTTCTAATTGTTGTTGTTTGCACAGAAAGACCTCCCCCTTCCTTTAAACATGTCACAAATATTGCACATTCTTTCTGCCGAATTATAATGGTAAAAAATCCCAGTGTAGATTTAGTTCCTGGTTTGTATTTGTGTAGTTCTGCCTATGTGTTCGTAGCCAATGACTGAATATGTTTTCACATCATAACTTGGGCAAGCAAGGGTGTTTGAATCTGACCCTGTGTGCTCAGGATTACAAATACTGTAAATAACCTTACCTGAGAGCGCTGCTAGTTTCTGCAGTTGGCCTCTTGTGCTGATTTTATGTCTAGCAAGTGTCTTCAAGACCAGCCTTTCAATATTTGGGCACATTTCTAGGTCTGCTGAAGTATCACTCCTCTGCAAAAAGCAATTGAGCTTCTTATCTGAGAGCTAAATAAATTACCCAGGTTAGCAGATCGTGGGCTCATTTCTTCCAGGCTTCCCCTAAAGGTGAAGATCCTCAGAGGGTTGAATGAGAATGAGATGGATTTGCAGGTGAGTTCTCAGGGGCCACTTGGAGCATCAAAGCAGTGAGGGAAAACAGCACAAAGGGGGGTTTGATTGTAGAAAGAGCAGAGGGAGCAGGAAAAGATTAACAGGATAAGAGAGCAGGGCAAATGAGTATGGAGGGATACAGTTGTGAAACACCACAGGGTTATCACAAGATAGTTGACAGGTGAGACAGTGGAGTGATGGAGAGAGGCAAATGATCAAGTCACTGCCCTTGGCCAGCTTTGTCAGCTGCTGCAGTGAGCCTGGACTGGGGAGGGAGTGAGGAAAGGAGTTTTATCCCCAAGAGAAAGGTCAGCTGCTAAAGACTAGAGGTCTGGAGGGCAAGGAACAAAATAATTTTCAAGGACAAAGAGAAACCCCATCCTATAGAGAATTTCTCTGAAAGAGCCTCCATGGTGCCTGAGTGTCCACACAGCGGGTGGTAAAAGGAGGCGTTGTTGTGAACTGATTGAACCAGCTTTGAGAGTTTTGTATCAAATACAAAGCCTGTATCACATACTCCAAGTTTCATCCCCCTTGTGGCTGTGTAGGTTTAATCAAGTAATACACAGTCCGCAATGTTTACAGAGAGATTTGGCCAAGAACTACATGAATGAATTGAGTTTTGTCCTATTACTTCTTTCTCTTTCAAGAAAAGAGTGCACATTAGCATCATTGTACTCTTTTGATACCGTTTCACAGTGCAGGGCATGTGTGTGCTGCTGGTATGGGGCTTGTGTAGTATGAATAGACTAGAGGTGTGCACTTGAAACATAAACTCCTGCAGATTACAGGTTGTATGTTGTCCAGTACATCTGCTCTGTTCATGCATTCTGTGCCCCATCACAACTTTTCAGAAATAGCAATAAAGTTTCAGAAAAAGAGCTGTCATCTTTTATGGGCAATGTACATCTATTTGCCACGGCGATGGTACATAATTATGAACATAAATGATTTTATTAGGTTTTCTGATTGATTTCAAAACTTTGGAAAAGATTCAGATTATCTTCTTTGTGTTCCAGTATGGAATTTTCTGTGAGCACATTAATGGAATAGATACAGATTTCATCGCTGTGCTGTGATCTAATATAAACTCTGGAAGGATTTTGTCTAGTACCTTAGCGGGAAGAAGGTCATTCGCTGAGAAATGCGGCCATCTAGTGGCACAGAGAAGGAAGTATGGTAGAGGGGAAGGATTTCTCCAAGAATCTGGGAGGATGAGTCAGATAGTTCCTGTTGGAAAAAAACTTTGAAAGTCCTGGTGTAGTTTTCTTTTTTGTTGTTTTCTGAAGCTGTGCAAAGAAGTTCAGTCAAGCCTTTGAAAAACCAAACCAATATTTGTTTCATCTGCCCGGTTCTTCTCAGAAATACAATCAGAGTGAACTAAATCCAGATTTAAATGCTCTCCTGAGCTGGATCTTACTGAAAGGAGCAGAGCAAGCTACTTCTATGGAACAGTACAAGGTACAAAGCCCTGTCCTGCCTCTCGATACATTCATGCAGATGACACTGACCACAGCAAGACGTGCCTGCAAGTCAGCAGGGCTGGGGCAGCTGTTCCTCCCAGAGACTTTCAGAGATAGACCTGGCAATGGCAAAAGCTGACTTGATGTGTGCTTTGGTGCTCAGAGCTTCTTTTCACACTGTGTAGGGGTTTGTTTTCCCTGCCACAACCTGTACACGAACACAATGCATTTACTGAAAGAAAATATGGGTAAAGGAGAGTGAGTTAAAAATTTGGCTGGAAACTTGGTTTAGCAGTTCTGTTGATTTTTCAGGTTGGAGGACGTGTTTTTAAAGGCCTGATTTTGAAAACCTTGTTTATGTTGAAAGGCTCTTGGGTAAAGCTTTCCTGCTCTAAGAAAGCAGTACTCAATATGAATCACTCAAGTGGAACTATGCATGAGATTATCTAAGATCCATTTGTCAGCCTGGATCCCTGAGGCCTAATCCAAAGCCTGTTGATGTCAGTAGAAACAGATTCATAGGCCGTAGCAGACTTCCAGTGGGAACTATAATTTGAACCCTGTGATCACTTGGGAGTGCAGATGACCTTCTTACTCTTTTAGTGCTGCAGAGTCCTGGGTCACATCTGAGCATCCAGTGCTCTTCCAGTGTAAAGTTACAGTAAGGCTGCTGCTGTTACATTTCTGTTGAACTGTAATCTCTTTTCTACCCGAACAGCACATCAACAATGACCATATACACGGGGAGAAGAAAGAGTTTGTGTGTCGATGGCTGGACTGTTCCCGGGAGCAGAAACCATTCAAAGCCCAGTATATGCTGGTGGTCCACATGAGGAGACATACAGGGGAAAAGCCACACAAATGCACTGTGAGTAAATGTCCTGAGCTCCAGGCTTGGACAGGGATGCTGGGGCTGTGCAGAGAACAGTGCAGTGCAGGTCCTGCATTCCCTCAACTCTTGTCTGTCAGGCACCTGTGAGGAAGAGACTACCGTATCTGCTTCACTATCTGACAAAAACTTGAGGAGGGAGGGATTATTGGATAATTTGGCCCACTTCCTCAAGTTTAAAGTACAAAAAAGCCCTTAAAGGCATTACAAAATAGGGTTTACTTTGCTTAATTTTTTAAAATCACTTTTTCCTGAAGAGCTGGGTACTATTGCTGGCCACCAGCCTCCTAATGACTTTGCAATGGATTTCTGTCTTAGTACAAGACAAGTTTTACATAATGTTGAAAGCGTTTTAACTTGAGCTGTGGTGGAGTTTACCTGAGTAAAATTAAAATCTGCCAAATCAAAACTACATTGGACAAGGTTATGAAGGTTTGAAAAGTTTCTAAACTTGTATAAATCAGATTTTACCATTTCTTGCAAGTCCAGAGTTTAAAACTAATCCAGATTTATTTCGCGTATGCAGTTTGAAGGTTGTACAAAGGCCTACTCCAGACTAGAAAACTTGAAAACGCACTTGAGATCTCACACTGGAGAGAAACCATATGTGTGCGAACACGAAGGCTGCAACAAAGCTTTCTCCAATGCATCTGACAGGGCCAAGCACCAAAACAGGACTCATTCCAATGAGGTAAGTAAGCACAGCTCCAAAATGTTAATAATAACGTTTGTCAGTGAAGAGACTTACTGACATAAGTGTGGTCATAGCAACGTATTGCAGAGGACAGATACAGAAACCCTCATTGACCTGAAAGGAATGTAAGTTCTAGATGGCTCTTACCAGCACAATGCGTCATACGGACCTGGAGAGTCCATGGGTCTTTTTTAGAAGTGCCTGTGTGGGTGGTGACACTGGATGTGTGCTGGGATGCAGCTTCTCCAGCATCTCACAGCATCCTATGGGCTGCTGCAAACATGTTCTCCGGTGTTTGGAAAGCTGGGTTGCCCTATAAGTTCTGACTTGTAGCTTTTCCTTTTCTCTGGGGTCTTTCACTCTTTTTCCATCCTGATGGACTAGGAATGCAGAACAGGGAATTTGATCTTTCTTAAACAAACGAGCTGTGGCAGTCACAGCTGTTTCCCAAACTCTCGGTGTAACACCTCTTTAATACTGTGTGTTTCTTGTTACTGCTAACTCCTCTCTCAGGAGCCACACCATCTTCTTGCATTGTCCCTGTTTTACTGCCCCACTTCAGGGTACAGAAGAGGTCATATCGTCTCAACTTTTCATCTCAGAACTCAGTCTCTCCTCCTTGACCTGTCCCTATACTCCGTCACCTCTAGCCTAAACCTAGGAGTACTGGAAGGGCAGAACATACCTTCTTCCAAAGGGCTTGTATTCTTCTCTGGCTGTCTGTCAGGTCTGTCTCAGGCATGCACTAGGGCTGGCAGATCTCCTGGCAGCAGTCATCTTCTTCTTCCAGTCCCCTGGTCCCTGCGGCATCTCTTCAGTCGCAGGGGAAGCAGAGAGCATTGCACATCTCGGAGTTTGCCCCGTCTCTGTCGTGTGTGCTCTCAGCAGCCCAACTAACAACTGCACTGAAGACCTGCAGTGATTTTGCAAATTGTCACTGAGGTAGAAGGAAACCCACCATGTCTTGCCAGTAGCTGACTGAGCTTTTTTTCTTCATTCACTCTCTGAACCAATCTGTGTATCGCCTAATTGATGAGTCAGATCTTCTCAAACTTAACGATGTGATCTGTACTGCCCCTGTTTTAAGATCAGAATTTTGTGCCTAACGGTAAGTCACCAAGAATTATTTTATTCTGCACATCATTTCTGGTAGGTGCAGCCACATTTCCTTCACTATTACTACACACTGAAGTGTGCCATGAATACCATGAAAAGCACAGACCAAATTTCAGCATTTGCTTGCAGTGCCATTTTGGTTGTAAGTAGGTAATACAAAGAGCTTTAAAAACAGCTGACATATATTGATATGCCTTGCACATGTAGAAGAGTGCTAAGTGACTCGTACTTCTGTATCATCTTGAGAAAACCTGCCTCAGTAGCTCAACATCAACTTCAGATTGTTCATTTTTGCTCCTATTCAAGTCAGTGGGAGGGTTTTTTCCACTGGTGGCAGTGGAAGCAGGCTCAGGCTTAGACTGCTATGAAGAGGCTGCATTTGTCAAAGGCTTCACAGTGCCAAGTGTAAGGAGACAGAAAACCCTTTTGAGGAACTTCGCATGAGGATCTCTTTTGTATCTTGAGGGCTAGTATTAAAAAAAACAACTTTAAAATAGTAGTTTCTGGGAAACAATTCAGTAATAAAAGCGAGTGAACAATACTTTGCTTCCTGAGGCAATTAAAGGATTTAGGAAGTGCTCAGCTCTTCTTTCTAATCCTCTCATAATACAAGAACAAAGGCTTTGTTAAATTATAACACAGTAAATTTACTTTACATTGCTTAGCGAAGTATAGAAATTCACAAAGGATATGGTTTTTAATAAAAACGAGTGATCAGTTATACTAGTAGCAGTGATAGTAGTAGTGCAATATGTGCTAGTAATAGTACTAGTGCATATGTTGCTGCAAAGTGAAAATGCTCATGTTACTCATTTTATACTTTGACTGGTTATCTGAAGGAGTCAGAAAAAAGTGCTTCCTCAGTAAATGCTGCCTGAAGAAATGTCCCAGCATCTTTTGTAGGGGGCTGTTGCCTCTGAATGTCAAGTAGTAGATACTAGGCATACTAGAAGTGCTGTCAAACTGCTGAGGGCAATGGACAGCATAAGAAAATTAGTTCAGTCTGCATAAATTGCCATAGCTATGTTGATTCTTCTGTTAAGCTAAGTGAGAGCTTTGCCAGTTTGTATCATGAGAGACTCTGTCCTGTCAACTATGCAGCATTAATGGGTACCTTCTAAACCAAGGGAAATTAATGGGTTTGACTAAGTGCAGTCACAATTTGATAGGACGAGGGCTAATGGCTTTAAATTAGAAGAGGGTAGATTTACACTAGGTATAAGTAAAGAAGAAATTTTTTGGTGTGAGAGTAGTGAAGCACTGGCACAGGTTACCCTGAGAAGCTGTGGATACCTCATCCCTGGAAGTGTTCAAGGTCAGGTTGAATATGGCTTTGAGCAACCTAGTATAGTGCAAGGTATCCCTGCTCATGACGGGGGAGTTGGAAGTAGATGATCTCCAAGGTCCCTTCCAACCTAAACCATTCTATGATTTGGTCACTGTAGAGACCATAAATCGGGTAACAAGTTCGCTGTGAAAGCGTATAACATCAGCTGTGCTCCAAGGAGTTCTTTAGGAGTCTCACATGGAATTAAATTTAATTTAATTGTTTTTCATGTCTTGTCAGAAACCATATGTTTGTAAGATACCGGGCTGCACAAAGCGCTACACAGACCCCAGTTCTCTCCGGAAACACGTGAAGACTGTGCATGGCCCGGAGGCACACGTCACCAAGAAGCAGCGGGGAGATATCCACCCAAGGCCTCCGCCACCAAGAGACCCAGGCAGCCACTCTCAGACTCGGTCACCAGGCCATCAGACTCAGGGTGCAATTGGTGAGCAGAAGGACCTCAGCAACACTACCTCAAAGCGTGAAGAATGCCTCCAAGTGAAAGCGGTCAAGTCAGAAAAACCAATGGTATGCAAAACACCGTGCCACTCCCTTTGCCCTTTTTCTTCTTGCAAACCAGTTAATAGTCCCTTTATGAAATGCTCAAGCCTGTAAGCTCTAGCTCACAAGGTTAGGTTTTGTGAGGTTTTCTTTTTTGTTTACGTTGTAAAATGTTTTTAAAGCCTAAGAAATAGCGAACAAAAAGATTACATCTAGTCTGTGCAGTATGTGCAGTGTTGGCAACTCTCACAGTAATTGTTTCTCTTATAAAGCTCCATCTTCTGGAATAAGCATAGTATGAGAAAAATCACATTTTTCATTTTTAAAAAAGCATTTTTTCCACTCTTCTGTTTACAGAAGAAAGAAGGCAAATGTGAATCTTGCAGGGTCAAAGCTAGAATGAAAAAGAAAACAAACCCAAAAAATCCAAAAGACTAAGATGATGATATTAATGATGATAATTTTTGGAGAACCCAGGAAGATTTTGTAGGGCTTGAGGTTGTTGGTTCATGGATCAAACTGAAGCAGGATAAATGGGCTTTCTTAAACAGCAGGAGGGCATTTTTGTCTAACACTTGATCTCGATTGTGATGTGACCCCTTCTGTTAATCTGATACTTAATTTAACCAAATTAACCTACTCCAAGTTTAACTAAAGTTGAATTATGAATGTCTGCAGGTCTCCTCTGGTTTACCTTAACATCTTGCACTAAACTGTTGCAAGGACCATTTTTTTTAGTTGCTTTCTTAAATGTAGAATTTTTTTCATTTGCCTGCATTTCATGTGCTATCTGCCCTCTTTACAAGGGTTAATATTCTCAAAGACAGTCACTCCATCCTCTTCTCCATCTGGGTCTACGATTCATCTGTATCCAACCCTTGGGGAGTACAAATACGAGCCCAAATTCTGCTCATACTGTTAATCACGCTGCAATTCAAAGTGATTACTCATTGAAATATGAGTTACTGCTATGTTGTGCCTAAGGCTTATGCCCAAACTGTTCAATGTTATTCCTAAATTCAGAAACTTCCAAGGACCCAGAGTTAACTCCTGCTTAACTCTGCCATCTTTGATGAGAACTACCTTAGATTACAAAACCCATTCCTCTTTTGCTTATCTAGGTAAAGGTGTGGCATTATTGAGGCATGATGCACATAGACAGTTTTAGCATGAATAAAATTAATGGGAGAGGGTTACTAATGCTGATAGCTTACATATTATTAAATATTTCTCACTGAAAATTTTATTTTAAAAATAATTCTGTGTTTCTTGCTTTTTATTGTGTGTATGAATTAAGATGTATTTTCTGGTTTTCAACTAATCCAATGTCTTTTCTGTCTAATGCTCTTAAATGTCTTATTCTAACTTCCTAAGGACAGTGGGTAATAAGGTGAGGGCATTTTAACTTTTCTGCTGTTTTTCTTACTGCAACATTATTTATGTTTTTATTTTAGCCTTCTGCCTGTTGTTCAATCATTCCTTTATTTAGTAATGTGCAATCCATCAAGCGCATTCCCAATTGAAATGTCCTGTGAGCATTTTGCAACACTTGACATCTGAAAAATCTGGCTTATATTGGTGAAATGTCTTCAGAAATGTCTTTGTACCTTCCCTTCTAGATGAGACATCCTTTTTTTTTTCCTGTATCGCACATCTAGAAATGCATGTTCCCCATAATACAGCTCTTATTTCTGTACCCTACTTCACTGTGATTTTGACATGTGGCTACAAGAACAGGCTTCTGACCACTATTACTGTTCTGCCATATGGCATGGAACTATTGTCCAGAAGCACAAACTTTCTTCTGTATAGTGACTGTTATTTCTGTTCTTGTCACCAAATCTGCTATGGGCAGGATTTGGAAATGAAATTGTTCAGTGTGGCCTCATAAATTCTAAGCATCATCGTTCAAGTTAGAAATAATAAAATGGTTATTGCATCTTAATGGACTCCTCAGGGGCATATGAAGCTACAGTAGTGCTATGAATCTGTGTTCACTGATGTTAAAAGTGAGAGCCATCACTGCCGCTTCAGATATTCTAGCTAGCATTTGTCAGTAAAATTTGCATAAAAATCACAGGGTGGCAGAAAAAAATTAAAAAACCCACATCAGAAACTCTAAAAGTCAAATACTTACATGAAACTGTTCTTGGGAGCAAGATGATACTGCATGCCCCACTGATCTGTGATCACACTGATAGAACCTTACAGTGAGATATTAGACTTCTGTCTGTCTTTCTCTGTGTTTTGTCTGTCAGTTTGTCAATTTTCCCATTCTTTTACGAAAACTTTATAAAAAGTAAATCTAGCCCGTGTTTCCCCACAGCAAGAGTTCTTCTAGAGCAGCAGGGAACACTGTTAAGAAAGAAGACACCATTGTGGTGGATTAGCAGCCTGTACTATCTACTTAAATTCTTGCATTTAAAATCTCAAATTCTAATGAAACAAAAGGTTTGATTCAGTAGCAAATCAGAAGATCATTGCCTTCTTGATTCAGGGCAGAGGTAGTGTAAGTTAGGTATAAGAGGAGGTAAAAGTTAGGCCTGAGTTCTGCTAGGGTCATGGGATGCTGATAATATGATACAGTATTTTTGCACTGATGCTTTGTTCCTGTTTTATCACATGCCAGCATTTCAGGCCAACCACTGCTTGTAACAATGAGCCTTAAGCCTGGAAAATACTTACATTCTTTAGCCACAACTCTAATTAAAAGAAAAAAACAAATTCCAGTGTTGTTGGAATCTTGTTTGTTTGTTTGTTTGCAAGCCTAGCAGTGTAAATTAAGACCTTGTAACATGTCTGAATTCTGGTTTGGTTTATTGAGCTGCAGCTTGAGTCGGGAACAGCACATACCCAAAGCAGAGTATCTACCCATGTGAGCTCATGAATGGCAAGAAATGATAGAAGGAGCTATGGGAATAACTCAGATAAGTGTCTCATGGAGATACAATGTATGCTATCAACAAGGTATTAAAGGGGATTTCAGTCTGTGTTTTGTAGTGCCGTTCACTGCAGTTAAAAACAACATGTAGAAAACTTATTTAAGAACGACCACTGTTACCATTTAATGCTAAACTTTTCTGTATATTTAGTTTTCTTTGTCTCCATTTTAGACCCTCATTTAGTGCAAGTGCTCTGCTTAGCAATTTGCTTAATCCTTACTTTTGTTTGTTTCTTACTTCTCTCCAACAGACATCTCAGCCAAGCCCTGGTGGTCAGTCTACATGCAGCAGCGAACAGTCCCCCATCAGCAACTATTCCAACAATGGGATCGAGCTTACTCTGACCGGTGGTGGTAGTGTAGGAGACCTCAGTGTCATCGATGAAACCCCAATCATGGACTCTACCATTTCCACAGCCACCACAGCACTTGGCTTACAGGCCAGGAGGAATATGACAGGGACCAAATGGATGGAGCAAGTGAAATTAGAAAGGTTGAAACAAGTTAATGGAATGCTTCCAAGACTGAACCCCATTCCACCTTCCAAAGCCCCGACCTTGCTGCCTCTCATAGGAAATGGTGAGATACACATAAGAGGAGTGATAACACTTTTTGTCCTTAAATTTCTTGCTTGCTAGCTCAGTCTTGCTACCTTGCAAAAGTTACACAGCTTAGGAAGCTCATCAGCTGTGGAATGGTTTGTAAATTGATCACTTTCTGTTTATGCCCTGATTGCAAGTCCTGCTACCCACCCTGAGAGAAGTCTGATAGTCCCATGTTTACAGAACAGGGGTTAGCAAGGGAGTCACGCATCCCATTTTAAGTATTCCTGTATTCCCCACAATTAAAGGTTTGGACCCAAGAACCCATCATAATCCTGTGCTGTTTGGAGGCAAGGCAGACAAAATAAATACTGGCCAATTTATTATATGGAAGCCTTTCCATTGAGGCCTTTGCAAGGCACCCTTTGCAGAGAAGTGTTGGGCTGCCCTTTAAGTAACCTGTTCCCATACGTAGAAGAAATCAAATGTATAGATACTACTGTACATATGCTACTACAGATGCTACTGCTGCAAAGGGCAGATATTCATGAATGGGAGCAAGGCAAGATTGAACTCTGAAGATCCGTAGTTGTTTTTTTCCAGAGAGCTGCTCATAGCCAAAACAGATGTCCCTGCTGCCTCTACATTGCCTACAGTATGCCTGTAGGTTTCTGCACTCCACCCAGCAGTGACAGCCTGCGTTTTCTGAGACACATTCAATTGAAAGGAGCTATGTAAAATTAAGAAATGTATTCTGTTTACTTAAAAACAAAACAAAACAAAACAAGGAAACCAGCAAAGATGTTTTGCAGTTGTTAGGAGTTATTTCAAGAATATTTCAAGAAGTCTTAGGAATGACCTTGAATAGCCTCCAATTTGTATATTTTGACGTTCCATGCAAATGCCTGATTAATTATATTTTGCCTATAAAAAGCTCCCTTATGAATGTGTCCTTCTGGCACATCAGTCAGCATAGCTTCACTGCAGGCTGGAGCACTTCACCAGCTGATGACAGTTTGTGGCTATGGCCTATAAATTTAGTTCTGGGATTCACACTGAAAAGTTACCCTTGAGTCTCTGAATCAGCTTTTAACCTAAAGATACAGTTTTTATCCCTACTTCTTTGAAGAAAGAGCGCTGCTATGATTTGCTGTGATGATGCTGGCTCTTCCTCTATCCTCCACTTACTTCTTTACTGGCTGTTTTCTGTACCAGTTTCTGGGTAATGCCCATTTTTTTAACTGTGAATTTTACTTCCAGGTACCCAGTCGAACAGCAGCTGCAGTGTAGGAGGATCCATGACTGTTCTGCCAAACAGGAATGAACTTTCAAGTACGGACATCACTGTGTTGAACATGCTGAACAGGAGGGACAGCAATACTAGCACAATCAGTTCAGCCTACCTGAGCAGCCGCAGGTCCTCTGGAATCTCACCTTGCTTCTCTAGCCGGAGGTCCAGCGATGCCTCACAGGCAGAGGGAAGACCACAGAACGTGAGTGTTGCAGACTCCTATGACCCCATCTCGACAGATGCCTCCCGGCGCTCCAGCGAAGCGAGCCAGTGTGATGACCTGCCAAGTCTTCTCAGCCTCACCCCAGCCCAGCAATACAGGCTGAAAGCTAAATATGCAGCAGCTACTGGTGGACCCCCACCAACTCCACTGCCTAACATGGAGAGGATGAGCCTCAAAACAAGGATGGCACTCTTGGGTGACTGCAGGGAATCAGGATTATCTCCTCTGCCTCCAGTGAATGCCCCTCGAAGATGTAGTGATGGTGGGGCAAATGGTTACAGCAGGAGGCATTTCCTGTCTCAAGATGCTTTAGGAAATGGGACAAGGAGAGCCAGTGATCCAGTAAGAATGGCCTCTGACAACCTCTCTGTCCCTAGAGTCCAGCGTTTCAACAGTCTTAATAGCTTTAACCCTCCTGCTTTGCCTCCATCCGTGGAAAAGCGCAACCTTGTTCTTCAGAACTATACCCGTTCTGAAGGTGGCGTCTTCCGTGGCTTCAACTCCCCCTGTCCTCCAAGCATCAGCGAGAATGTCACCCTGGAAGCTGCTACGATGGAAGCAGGTGGCAGTCTGAATGATGAGGATCTCCTGCCAGATGACGTGGTTCAGTATCTGAATTCCCAGAACCAGGGCATGTATGACCACCTGTTGAGCAATGTCCTAGACAGCAACAAAATGCATCACAGCTCAGTTTTAGGAAACAACAACCCCAGCAACTTTGACCAAGCCTCTCCACCAAGCAGTCAACAGGGAGGTCCCGAGGCAAATAAAAGCGACTTGCCCATTCAGTGGAATGAAGTAAGCTCAGGAAGTTCTGACTTACCTCCTTCAAAGCTGAAATGCAGTCAGCGGTCAGCAGTGCAGCAGGCTCGGGCCTTCAGACTGTATAACAATATGATGGTTCAGCAGCAGAACCCGGAGAGAAGCAACATGGCCCAGCAGAATGGCTATCAGAACATGGTGGAGAACAATAGTTCCTACAGTTTACAGCAAAACATGGTTCTTGGCAGCGGAGCCGGTAATTCTTTCAGCATGCAGTCCAATAAGCCTTACAATGAAAGCATTGGCAGGCAAGCAATGATGTCTGGGGCAACGGACAATTCCTGTGGCATGGCAGTACAAGGGCAGAAGCTGAGAATCAGTAACATGCCAGTGAGTGGAAACCAGCAGAATTTCAGCCATCCCATGGCATCTAGCGATCAAGCCACCAATACGCCAAATGGGATGCAGAACAGGAACATGATGGAACAGGAATATTTGCAAAACCAACCAGTTGGAGATGGTGTTCATTACCAGGGAGTCAATCAATCTGGTCAAATGATGCTAGGGCAGGTTAGTCCTACCTCACAAAGCAGCCTGTACCAAGGACCGCAGAGTTGTCCACCGGTGTCTCACACCATTGGTAGCCAGCCTTCAGCTTTGCCAGTGGCCAAAAGCTACCAGTCATGCTCTAATTACAGCATCAACAGACGGCAAAACATGTTGAGAAACAACCTGTCACAACAGCAAGGACACGTAAGTGATGGCAACCAGACGTACAGGGTAAACACCATTAAGATGGAGATGCAAGGTCAATCACAGCAGTTCTGCTCTAACGTGCAGAATTACTCTGGTCAGTTATATGACCAAACCACAGGCTTTAGCCACCAAGCTATGAAAACAGGTTCTTTCTTTGGTTCGGAAGCTAACTGCCTGCTGCAGGGGATTGCAACTGAAAACTCAACTGAGCTTCTTTCCCCAGGGGCTAACCAAGTGTCAAGCACAGTTGACAGCATTGACAGCAACAGTCTAGAGGGTGTGCAGATTGATTTTGATGCTATCATAGATGATGGGGACCATGTCAGCTTAATTTCGGAAGCCCTGAGCCCAAGTATCATTCAAGATGTCTCCCGCAATTCCTCACGCCTCACCACTCCCCGAACATCTCTCACATTCCCAGCTATGCCTGTAAGCACAACCAACATGGCTATTGGGGACATGAGCTCTTTGTTGACCTCGCTTGCAGAAGAAAGCAAGTTTCTTGCTGTTATGCAATAGACATGAAAAACAAAAAACCCTTAGGAGATAACAGATGAAAAAAAAAAAAACAAACACAAAAACAGACTCATATTTTTTAGTTGTGTATGTATTTTAGCAATCTCATCTCACCTAAATGGGATGTGTTTCAAGTATATTCCTTTTATGGAATAAGGACTCTGAAAACCCTAAAGTGTTCTAGGGAGAAACTGTCTTCCATTTCAGTTTTGAATCAGTATTGCTACACCCATTCCCTCCCTTTCTCTCTTTTCTCGCTTTCTCGCTCCCTTTTTGAATGTCTGTATGCTTCCTTTTTTTCTTTTGTTTTTTAATTGTAAACCAATGTAAACGTGTGAAGTGCATGTTTTTTCGTTTTGGTTTGGGTTTTTTTTGTGAAAAAAGGTCTGATGAAATGACTTGGCAATTTTCTACTCAAACGAAGCTAGACCATGTAAAACTGTTGCAACTTTTCCATTTAGACATACAGGCACAAAATAACCAGGCATAATGTGAAGTGAGCAGGCAGTGGTGAAATCCTCTTTGGATGCACTGGATCCATCACACTGAAGTGGACAACCAGTTTAGAAATGCACTGCCATGCACCCTAGGCTAGTTTTAGAGTCATGGAGCACAAGAAGTTGGGAGGTTCAAGCAAATAAGAAATCTAAAACCCTTTGATCCCTAGTGAATGTTTTAATGTTTTTGTAAACATACACACAGATAGATGTCACTGCCTTGAATAATGATACGAGATTATGTCATGTTTGACCTATTTCAGAGGAAGGAGAGGACCAGAAAGCTATTTTTAGTCCAATTATCATCTTTTGCAGTATTTGTTATTCTGTTTTTCAGCCTTCTCTTTTAAATGATTGGATAGTAAAATTATAGATGTGTTTGGTGACTTGTGTAGTCTGTAATCCTCTCATTGCATACCACATTTGTGGAGATACGATCAGGGTCATATGGTGTATTTCATACAATGAAATAACAAAATAGCAGTATTCCATACTGGGGACTTTTTTGTTAATGCAAATTGTAATTTGCTGAGCCACGGTTCTTATTCACAATAACAATTCCTTTGCCAGGAGAAATGTGTTGTACATCCCTTTTAGCACATACAGCTTCATGGATGGATCATATGTTTTAAAATAAGTAAATGTTCATTGACAACAGGCACAACTACAGCTTCGAAAGCATCATGGTCGTGCCATGCGAAAGAAGTAGAAAACAAATGGCTGACCCAGTTCTCAGGCTAGCCAAATAAAGCAATTGCAAGCAATCTGATAGTCTTAAATGTTTTTCCACTGGGTTCACGTTTTAAAAAATTAAGAAATTTAAACTGTCATTAAAAATGGCAAAGAAATGAGGAAGAGCAAAAATGCATAGGACACAGAATATTCTGAGTTGGAAGGGACCCACAAGGATCATCGAGTTCAGCTCCCAAGTGAATCACTCATACAGGGATGCAACCCAAGACCTTGGTGCTATTAGCACCATGCTCTAACCAAAGAAAGACCAAGGCAATCTCTCTGTCTCGGTGACACCACATTTCAAAACAAACCAATGGATCAATGCCCAGGCTCAGTTGCACAAGCAAAAAATTGAAACCAACACACTGTGATCGTGAAGCTACTCACTGGTAGAGGTGAATGGCATTTGCTGTGTGAGCACTAGCTCTTCCACCATGTTTTTGGCTGTGCTGGGCTCCTTGTCTCCACCCCTGAACACACAGCGCCCCTGGGTAAACAAGTTGGGGTGGGAAACAGTCACAAGACCAAGGTTTGTGTTCAGTCACTCCTAGAAGCTGTGTGTAGGTCCAGCCCTTGCAGACTTAGTTAAATCCTGATAGTAAAGTACAGCTATGGGATGTAAATGGTCCAGGCACTTACAGTCATAGATTTGATGTCTGTAAGAAGCTGGTGTTATAGTAGACATACAGTGGGAAGGGGGAGTGTGATCTGTTTTGAAATACAGATAAACTTTAGCCCAGTCAATATTAGAAATAGCACCAGAAGGTGATTTCTATAGGCTAGAAAGCCATAGCACTTTTTTTCAACTGTAAAAAAAAACAAACATGAAATACCAGCTGATTCAGGGCATGGTATTTGAGGAGATGTGTAGGAATGGAACCTCTGTGAAGCTGCCAGATAACACTGATCTGTTAAGAACTGTTAAGAGTCAGAGGACAAAGCTGTAAATCAGTAGGAGGACATAGAAATCCAGTGCTGGGGCCACATTTGGGCTTATCACAGCACATACCAAGTGATTTGCACAGTGAGCTGAAATGTCAGAAATCAAGACAAATGTAAATATCCTACACCTTTTGTCATCATCCAGCTCCTGTTAGCCAGCATTTCTTTCTCCCCATCTCATGGATGCATATTCCCCCATTCTGCACTTTGCCCTTTACCAGTTCCCCTTCCAGCCTCCCTGCCTTTGACCAACCATCACAGCCCTCTTGCAGTGGTCCCTGGTCTGCAAGGGCAGTTGGGCACAGTTCACCATGGCAAAGGATGGGTTTGCTGTTGCAGCATGATGGAACTGCTCGCTGTTGCGCTCTCATCGCACAGAGGCAGCCCTTTAGAGACCTGCTGCTTGTATACAACCCTTGTCCCTGCCCTGCTGCTGGGGCATGAAGGGATGCATGAAGGCCTGTGCTGGACACGTTTCAGATGCTTCCTGGTAACCAATCACTGGCTGTTTATTAAGCCATCAATTGCACATTTATAAACAATTTCAACAAGGAGACTTATGACCAGCTTGGGAGTAGGTGGCTTGGGAGAGAATCCTTTTATTGTTATAGAGCCAATACATTTTAAAAAAAAAAAAAAAGCACCCCCAACTATTTTTTTAAACTCAGTTTTCCAATTCATAATTGTATTTGCTGGTGCAATTGATGCTGGGAAGCTATTAACAGATGTGATCCATCAGAGTTTGGAAGGAGCCATTCATATTGCTCAAGGCTAAAAGGGACTGTTTGAGTAGCTAATTTGCCTTCCTGGATTTGACAAACCTTTGTCACTCACTTACCCCTGTCTTGGGCTAGCTCTGTCTTGGCAGAAACCACATGCTCCAGAAAGGCGTCCCATTTAATTTGGCAAAGGTGAAGAACCAGAGACTCCTCCGTGTCCCTGGGTAGTTTGTAGAAATGGTTTATCATTTTCACCATTAACCGTATGTTCCACTTGTGTTCATGTGTCACTTTTCAGTATTTAGTATTTTCTCATGCTTTTCTGGTTTATGCTAAAGAGCCTGTTTTGGTACCTGTGAGGGTAGCAATACACCATAGCCCAGCTATCTTGGGTTTTGGTTCCGTTTTGATGAGGTAGACTAGTCTCTCTGAGCATGGGTCTGTTACGCTGGACACCAGCTTTCACTTGTCGACCTCCTTCTCAGCGTGTGGCAGTCTGGGGAAAGTCCCACCAACATTGGTGGGACATGTTTACTGGCATCTTTCTACAACCGCTCTTCCAGTTACAGAGTCAAAGTTTGCTTTTGTTTATCTGGGTCATCAGCTGAATTCTGTCATAGCTGTTGGAAACCCACTGTTCTTCCTAGTGTACTAGAGAATGCAAAAACATCATGAATTTTCTATTTTTAAAGCATTGCAGCCCGAGTCTAAAATCACCTTTACTTCTAATGGCTCTGAGAGGCTCTTCCGTATTCACTACTTTTGGCCTTGGGAGCATGAGTAACACTCAGCCTGTCTGAAACTTCAGGCAGTTTTACATTCCGTGAAGTGGAAGTCGCCAGTGACAGTTTATCCGTCAGTTGCACCCAGGTGAAGGAAAGGTGTGTTTGCAGGGAAGTCAGTGAGCTTCCACCAGGGCTTTGCTGATGAGCAGAATGGCCGCATACATGCACATGACAGATGATGTTATTCTCTCCTTGGAGAATGGCCCCAAATGGTTCGTGCATTAAGATGCTGGCTGGCTGCTCATTTCCAGTCATTGCTTCACCCCCTGCCTCGATGAAATGGCTGGTTAGCTCACCCATGCCTATTCTGCAGTGGCTCATCCTTACAAACAGCAGTGCTTGTATTCTCACAATATATGTGCCTTATTTTGCGTTGACCCTGCAAAACAGAGGGACCAGAATGTGTTGCCAAATTTTCCTGATGAGGCTGTACTTGCCATTCAGTTAATAGCACATACCACTGTTGATAGTGTCTAAAACGTCTTGTAAACCTCTGGTATTCACGTGTTATTGTCCTTGGATTGGTGGAATGTCTCCTATGGAACAGTCACTGTTGTCAGTCCTGCCGATGTGTAAGATAAAAATGTGTTCTTTTTTTTTTTCCAATTTTTAAAATTTTTTTTTAATAAAGCTTGTAATCCTTTTTTAAGAAAAAAAAAAAAAGAAAAGAGAATGTGTAAATACATTTATGTATGGTAGAAATAGTGTTCAGCTGTAACAGGCCTTAGTGGCCTTCATTTGATAAACCTGCAGTTATGATCTGATGTTTCTCAAGCCTTAGGTTGATCTGAAGGGTCTGTAGCACTGTGTACATATAAACTGTACTTCTGCTTTCAGAACCACTTAGCTTTTTTGTAACAAAGAAAAAAATGTTTCTTACAATGTCAATAAAAACAAAAGCCTTTGTACTTAAGTTCTTAGCTTTCAACTATTAAAATATCTCCTTGGGGGAGGGAGTTATTTTTCACCCGTCTGAAGAGCCTGGTTGCAATCAGCACATGAGTCGCTTCTACTCATAGCTGCTCTCTTTTCTCTTTCTGCTTCCCAGCCTGTTGCTTCACTTCATTCACAATTTAAATACAGATCGGAAAACAAAACGCGACACTTGCCTTCCCTCCAGAGAAAAATGGCTGGGGGGTGTCGAGTGGAAAAAGAAGTGAAAATGCAGTGTCACACAGATAAAGTGTTTGAAAGGAGAAGGGAGACTGACCTGGTTAATTCTGCTGCAGAAGCAGCTGGTTCAGAGGTCAGAGCCAATCTGTGCTGGACTCTGGGCTGTTCCGTGGAGGCTGTGTTTTCATCCCTCGCTTGCCAAGGGTCTCTCACAGAGGCTTGCCCACCCACGAAGAAGCACAGGAAGGAGGAAGAGGATCTCCTCTGACTGGGTTAGTCAGTAGATGTCTGCTCAGGTGGGTCATTGTGTGATCTGCAAAAGACCTAGATGCAGTCATCTTCAAGGCAAACATACTCAGTGTGTGCTCCTGTCAAGTACAGCAGGCACGGGCAACATGAAGTTATTTGTGGCAAATAGTATAGAAGAAGTTGTAATATTGTGGTGTGTGGGCTGTTCTCATTTCAAGACCTTTAGTTTCCATTTGCTGGTGCCTCACAAACCACTCTGTTGAGCTGTCAGTGCTCAGTGGAACAAGCCTCAGACAAAGACATGATGGACCGGTGGGGAAACAAGGAGGCCTGCGGGGCCGGGGGGGTCAGTGGCAGGATCCATGCTGACCACAGAGCATGGCCTCACGGGCTTAGAGGAGAATGCGGTGTTTCTGAGCCTTACCAGGCAGTGAGAGAGGGGGGACTCCCACCTCACACATGCTAACGCCGTGAAGACATGCAAACGTGCACGTGCAGAGCATCATGCTGCACAAGGGTCAGTAGCACCGCACGCCTGCTACGATAAGGGAGCTCGGACTGACAGCCGCTCTCTGTGCTCCTTGCACTGTGCTGTCACACCACTGCCCTTGACCACCCCCTGCGTGCTCGTCTTTCAGCTGTATCACTCCCACCAGCTGGATCTACTTCAGGGTGAATGTCAAGAGGGCAGGAGATGATATGGGGACCACTGCTCTGTTCGGCACTGTGGTTATGCTCTGTATTGAGGGTGCAGATGAAGAAGCTGCCCTGCAGTGTGAGGTCAGGCACCAGGGCCACAGCATTTCCAGAGCTGAGCACTTCTGGGTGAAGAGCTGGGGCTCCAGCCTGATTTGAGATTGGGCCAATGAAGACCTGTACGTTCAAAGCTGCAGCCAGGGAGAGGAAGACCTGTGTTTCCATGTGGTAAAACTCAAAATAATGCGAAGTCCTCAGGAAAACAAAAATAGCGGGGCAGTCGTTGTTTGTACCATCCAAGATCAGCAGATGCTGTTGACCTTTAGTCTGTGCTTTAGTGCCAAGGCTGTAAATGGGTTGATTTAAATCATTTAATTGGTTTCTTACTTCAGAAGGTCATGTACCAGAGAGAGAACTGCATTTTGCAGAGCCTGAGAAAAACACAACAGAGATTTATAGCGTCAATCAACAAGGCAGGAAAAAAACCACCCCAGAGGCGCCCCCCCCCCCCATACCCTAAACAAATGGCACAATGTTATTGCACTCAAACACCAAAGACAGTGGCAACACAAAAATCACCAACAATGCTAAAGCCAGGCCTGCCATGGTCAGGGGTGAACCAAGGAAAAGAGCAGATAGTCTGGGCCCACAGTGCTGATGGAGTTACTGGGCTGGCTAGATGTAGGCAATGGCACTGTAGGACAGCCTAGTGTAATTTTTGTCCTTTCCCAGTTTTTGTGGGCTCAACTGTGTAATCTTCACGCTGCTTTTTCAAAGAGGGAATAATGGGAAGGAGACGACTTGTTCTCTGCAGGCTGAAACACAAGCTATTTGTGTAAGGAACACAGCTTTGTTACATGATTAGTGCAATGGGAGCCCCTAGGCACCACTTCCCAGTACAAACAACTAGTATTAATAACTCATGCTAAAATTGCCTGCTATTTAATAACCTGGGCCTCTTTCCACCCCGAGAAGCACATAACTGCTTAGTGTTCCCACCATCTCTGACTCTTTCCTCACTGGCTTCAGGCTGTCCCTGTTCACCTCCCAGGAAAAAAAAAAAAAAAAAAAAGAGCATGTTTGGACAAGAAAGAAGGAAGAAATGATGGTGTTTAACAGGAATCCCTACACCCCATGTCTGCCTGCATATGTACGACCTTGCCCCTCCTCCCTTTGTGGGGTACTGCCCCTGCATCTGATGTGAGGCTGCTCACTGCTGCCATGTCTTGCAATCTTGGTCCCGTTTCACCCATGTTCTGGGGACGGAGTGACCCATTTCATGCCTGGCCAAGGAAGCAGCTGAGACGTGATAGACCAACACTGTTACTCATGGGTGGGAGGCCCATGTGAGTCACGCTTCCCTTCACCCCACATGCGGGGTGGCTGCAGCAGGAGAGCGGGCAGCAAGTGAGCGGGACTGCATCTCCTGCCCGGCTGCGCATGGCAGCAGCACAGTTGGGCCCAGGCGGGAGCGAGAAGCAGTGGGTAGATCAGATGGTGATGAACCATAAACAGGATCGTTTCCCAGGGGCTGGCTGAGCTGCTCCAGCCTTTGCCAGCAGCACTAGGATGGCTGTCAGGTCTGCAAGGCACTCTCTAAGCCACTCTGCTCTGCAGAAAAACATTACTAATGTTCCCACGACCAGAGCAAGACAGAAGAGACAAATAACTTGGACAGAATCATGAAACAGTGGCAAAAATCTGGAAGACAGAGGAGGAGAGAGGAAAAAAACAAGAGAGTGGAAAGCTCTATAACGACTGAAAAGAGCCCCAGATGGATATAAACCGAGAAAAGGCCAGAGACAGAAATAGTAGCACTAATTAGCTGAGCTGAACAACCTTATTCTTGCTGTACCTGAGCATCCTCTGCTGTCCTCAGAGCCCCAGTGCTGCCAGCCCGATGCTAGAGAGGAGGAGTGGAAGCAGGGAGCTGCTCAGACCTGGATGAACTGAAGTAATTAAGTTCCTATAGCAACGCTTAGTGAAAAATCCCAAAGCAGAGGCACCTATAGGGCTGGGTAGAGAAAGGGTTGTGCCTCCAGGCAGCATCCTCTGAGGGAGAGCTATGAGAAATGTGTGCTTCCCCATCCTGAGCATGATTTCCACTGCACCTTTGCTGCTTGAAGACTTCCCTTTTCCATCATAAGAGCACCAGCCCTCCCAAGCCATAGGAAAAAATCAATTTGCCTATTTTATCTTGAGACAGTTTTGCTTTGAAGAGCTACAGCACATCCCACACTGCCAAAGCATTGTGGCAATGTTTTCACTGGCAAAATCTTTTATTTGCCTAGAAGGCTTTTGCTGGGAAAGGGCAGATATGTCTCATTCCTGTCATTGCTGACCACTTCAACCTCCAGTCCACTGCTTTCAGTAAACTCCTTTGACTTTGGCTGTGGGACCCTACACCGTGACATTGACTGAATATGGCTTCTTGGACAGAGCTTCAAAGAAGAAATGGTCTGAGACATCCCATCATCCTGCTGCAGAATCTGATCTTGAGCTCTTACGAGAAGGTTGCAGATATAAAGGAGGGTTAAAAAACCCCAGTTCATACTGTGGGAGAAACAATCATCAGACACGGAACCCTCAGAGTTGTGGACCTCACTGGCAAATAGGTACCTCTCAGAAGCTCCCTGAAGTGGCTGCACATCAGGTTCTTTCTTGCCTGAGCTGAAAGTCTCTTCACCTTCACTGTGTCTCTCCCACTGGTGGCACACCATCAGTGGGAAGAGATCCCAGTGCCCATGGTGAGGCTGGAGACTGGCACAACAGAAGCCTGAGGTCTGCAGGGCTGCAGTAAGTGGCAAAGTGTGCTGCAGCATCTGTGTGGGGATAGGGGTTCACTCCCTTCCAGCAACAGTAAATATCAAGCTTCCCTTGTCAGCCATGTGGGGGGAAGCAGCGTGGTTGGTCACCCAAGGCTGTGCTCTCCTCTTCACATCACCCTTGGAGCAGGCAAGCTGCTGACTCAGACAGCAAGAGTTCTCCTTCGGACACCATTACTAGGGACACAGTGCCACGCTTGTTTCTTTTGCTGTAAGGAATTTAAGGAATTCATGTTACTTTGAAGTCTGCGGTGTGGTGTCCCAGCCGCTGCCCTCCATGTGGCCTCACTGCAGACTGGCACAGCATTAGCAAGCCCAGTGGCACAGCTCCTACACCTGCCTCGTGTCCAGTCCTTTGCTTGCCTTGGATGCTTCTCTCTGCCCTGTCCTCCTCTTCTCAAGGCTGGGCTGTAGCACAGGGAAAACCAAAAATACTGCATGCTATTTTTTCCTCTTCTTGGCTGGTTCCTTGGAGATTGCTGCTGTTTTCTCCCAATTACAGAAAATGCTTGAAGCTGTGTAGAGGCTCAGCCACACAGACACGGAAGCAGCAATGTCTTTCTTAGCTCTGTGGAGTGCAGTCTTGAACCACTATAGCACTTTTTGCTTACCTTTGTGTCCTGAGACAGCTTAGGTTTCAGTCTGCTCTTCACCTGAGCTCTGCTTGGCATGGACAGCCGGAAAATGCTTGACTCCAATTTAGTTGGAGCAGCAGCAGAAAAGGGGAAAGCTGGAACCTCAGCCAGCAAAATGTGATAGGGAATCCTCTTGCCCCCCAGCAACCTCTCTGCTGATGCTGAAGCTGGGGTCTCCTGTTTGAAACAGGACTGGGGTCACCTGCTGCAGGGTTGGCTCTGCCTTTAGCAGCTCCCATAGTTTCAGCAGCTCATGTGCCCTAGATAGTGGCACCACTGTGCTTGCTGAGTCCGTTTGGTCAGTCTTTTGGCTGATAAGTGCTGGTCCACTGCCATGAAAACATCAGATTTAGAGGAAGAAGAACAAAGCTAAAGGACAGCATTTAGCAATTTTAAAAGTACCACATGCACTTAGCAAAAGTGGAGCCAGCCCAGTTTCAAACTGGGGGTGTCCTTGAAAGCTGCCACCTATGACAACCCCAGCTGGCCTCCAGGGCCAGCTCTTCCTCATCTGCCCAGGGACCATTTCATGGTTTTTGCAATACAGGAGGGCTCCAAAAAGCATGTCTGATGCCCTCAGGAGGTGAGCATCACAGATGCCTCACCACCACCACAAGGTCCAGCATAGCTGGACCTTGGCGCCTAGCTTTCAAATACTTCCCCAGGTAGCAGAACTGGGGCAGAGAGCTGAAATGTGCCACCCTGGCCCATGACACCCTGACTGTGGGTCTGCAAAACCTCAGCTCCTGCATAGGTCAGGGAAGGCAAACAAATGGGAAAAGTGAAACAATGAGAAAGTTGCCTCTCAGGAAAATCCCTTGACTTCAATGTGGGTGGTGTGGCAGCACAGCCCCATCCCCATGACTGCTGGGAAGTTGTGGCCCTGCTGTGCAGCTGTGGGAGCCAGGGGCATCAAAGTGATGCTGTTTGAGAAGCACATTTCCTGCCCAGCCTGGCCTGCCCAGCCAGCCACTGTCCCCATGATTTAAACTCGGATAAGTTCTGGGGCGCCTATGTGGGAGGCCTGTGTGGGCAGCTGTGCTTGCAGACACAGGGTTTGACAGCAGGAGAGAAGTGGCTCGCCTTGTCCCTGTCCTTTCACCTGGGAGCAGTTCTGGGTACCCAGTTTGCGCTGCAGTACTGGCGCCATGCTGCCACATCCTGCTCAGTTTCACACACGCCTCCTCGGCTCCATCACACTTTGGCTTTCTGGCTTCTAATTTACCCTCTTCCAGTTTGGTGTCACCTCTGGAGGGCTCAGCAGTGCCCCTGTGTCCCCTGGATGTGTGTTGTTCCCCTGGGCCACAGTGCAGCTTGCACGGTTGGAAGCAGTGGGGCAAGTACCATCTTTTTGCCCAAGGTCCCAAGAATGTATCAGCAGTTTAGTGCTGCCACGCTGTGGGAATCACAACTCATGTGCAGTGCCAGCCTGGCTGCAGACGTGCCACTCCCATCCACGGGCTCTGCTGCCGCCACTGACCACATGTGAAGGGACATCCTTAATTGACTGACTGGGGCTGTAACCCCCACCCTGGCCTGGTTTCTGATCTGTAGCCAAGACGTAGACCCATTACCTGTCAAGGCTTCAGCTGCATGTCCCTAGGGCTGAAACCTCTCCAGCCTCCACCACCACTTTGCTGCTTTCCTTTTAATATGATCAAACACCAGGCAGGGTAAATCCCACAGGAACATGGAAGAAGGTGGTACAGAAGTCTAGGTGGGGACATGAGTGTCATTTTGCTCTGTTATTGCCCTCCCTCCCTAGAAGCATCCAAACAAGTGAATGAGGCATCCCCAGCAAACCTCCAGCTGCCTTTTAATAGCAGGAGTAGCAGCGGCTCTGCCGCCGAGATGAATCTGGCAGCCATATAGCAGCTTCTTGGACATGCTCTAAACAGTATTCATGGGCGGCAAGTAAGGACAAACACAGCTTTGCCCTTGAAGGGCTGAGTCCAACTACCTGAGTGGGCTGCTGGCCATCAGAGCAAATTATTAATAGAAACTGCTTTATGTAAAACATCAGGAGGAGCAGTGCATTTTCTGCCAGCTCCCAGACAGGCCTGATGGCGGCGTTGGCTCTGGGACGCAGGACTCACAGCCAGAGGACCAGCACTGCTCACAGCAATGCCTGCAGCACAGTTTGCAGCCTCTTGCTGAGCTGCACAGCACCGCCCTCAAAGACAAACCACCAGCCGTGGCCAGCTAGGTTTGGGAAGGCTGATGGGCCTGCAGCTCAAAGCAGTGTGGAGTTTTCCATGGTCAGTTATTGTGCTGGCATGGCCAGAAAGCCACTATTATTACATGGCATATGAATCACCCGCACGACTGGAATTAGCAGCCTCAGTCTGAGCTGAGCTGGACACTCATTGGAAAAGCCTCATTTACAGCCCAGCCAAGAGACAAAAGTGGACAGGGCTCAGAGAAGCCGCTTGCCCAATGCTCACTTCAGCCCTGGCTGCCACGCCTTCCTACTCAGTGGGAAGCATCAGCTCTGGGGGTCTCCCAAAGCCCTGATGGTGTGACACCGGGAAGGAATGATCAGGGAAACTTCCATTCTGTTCATGCACTGCCAATCCCACGCAAAATATAGCAAGAGATAAAACCTACAAAGGATATAATCTTAAATCATGGTCTGATGGAGTTGATTAAAAGGTCATAGCCTGACAGAATGTGTTTGAGTGAAATGTGAAGGAAAACACTGAGTTTAGCAGAGTTAAAGCCTAAGGTCTCACGGGCCAGCAGAGACAGAGGAGGATCTCATGCCTGAAAGCTAGGGTCAAGGGAAGCATTTTGTGTGGTGAGGAACACGTCAAGTGAGATCTTCCCTCTCCAGCCTCTCTCATACAGGTGAAGAGCTTACAGCTGCCAAGCCTGTGCCTCGGTCTGGTCTCCTTCAAAGCGACATCAACATGTGACACAAGCAGACACTGCGCAGGGTAACAGGGATCTGCAGCTCTAGGGCCAAACCTGGCAGATTACTGGGAACTCACTGGGTGCAGCATGAAAGAAAGAAGGGAGGGAGCTGGAAACACATTTGCTTTTCTGGATGCGAAAACACTGACGCCTTTTGATTCCTTTTTTGACTCATTTAAGCCTGGAACTGCAATAAGACAGCCCAGTAAGAAACACAACTAGTAAGAACTGCAGCTGCTAACATTTTCCCTCAGTCTCCTCACTAGTCATTTTGCCCATGTTGTTCTTTATTTACCCTGTTGCAAACGAGAGAAAGTCCAGTCTCTGTGTTCTCTTGTACAATCATGAATCACATGCATCAGCAATAAAGTTCAATCATCAGAGCTGTGCTGTGGTCTTTGCTTCACCCTGCACTTTTCCCACCGAAATTAAAATAATATGCTATGTCATCTTTTCATAGGACATGAAATAGAATTTTATATGCATTGCAAAGTCACACCAAGGCACATTGTGAAGAGCAGTGGAGTACACACCATTTCTTATAGCCTAACAAAGGAGCCCTTATTTAATAATGAACTATTACAGCACAGTACAAAGATATGCTTTGTTCAGTGACTAGAAATTGTTTGCAGATTTTTCCAGCCACCAGGAGTTGACAGCTCACTTAGGAAATCAATTCTTAAAGCTAGAGTGCTTACATGCCTGTTTGTCTCTTGGACCACTGCAAGCCCAGAGCTGCATGGGGTCCAGTCCTGCTCTCTTTTTCCATGGACTGAAATAGTGAAACATTTCTGGATATATTTCTCAAGGAGGAGGCAGATCTGTGGTTTCAGCTCTTTCCTCCACATCACCTTCTGGAAAGCTTAAACCTTCTTAGCCAAAGTGCTGAAAGCAAGGGACAAGAGGATGAACCTTGGAGTAAAATTATAGGAGCTGGTTGCGTCGACGTGAGGCAAACATACTACTTGGGTGCCACAGACATCTGAGCTATGAGGAGCTGATTTTCAGCTTTCTGAAGGGAAAAAGTAATCTAACATCCCGAGATGATAGAAAGAAATAATGTGTACAAGGACTGGGGTGATGTGCTGCAGTGAGTCAGCAGCACGAGGAAGGTTTTCTACCGGAGCAGAGGTAGGCACTGCCAGGAAAGAGCTGGGATTTTCTCCCTTCCCAATCTCTTCCTCTAATTTTATTAATAGCCATAAATACCAATCCAGCCATGGGGTGCAGGTTCCCATCACATGCATCTGCACCTCTGGCCAGGAAGGTGATGATCTGGGACAGCTTGTTTTGATCCTACAGAACAGGTCAGATTGTGCCACTTGGCTTAAAAACACAAATCGCACAGCCAGGTTGTTAATGAATGAGAAGCAAAGATATTTCTTCTCCATCCCAGAAAGGGATTATGGCCAAAGGGAGAGAGCAAGAATGAGCATTCACCCTGGGCTGTACCAGCAGTCACTCCACCGCGGAGTTAATGCAATTACCAGGTTGTTTTCCCATCATGCATCTTTGACCATTTCATTCATCTCCCGTGAGCTTCTTGAGAAGGGTGAAGGAGCAGCAGTGTGCTTGGCCCTTTAACTATAAATGAGGGCACTTAATGAACATATCTTTCCTTACCTATCAGCCAGCTTTCCCAGAAACATCAAAGCACAGAGCAAGGAGATGCCTTGATATCAAATCCTTTGGTAGGTTTAAGGACACCAGAACCACAGCTCTTCCTAGCAGCTAGAAAAGGTGATCTCGGAGAAGTCCCAGCACAAAATTGTCCATGAGCATCTTGCTGAGGCTGAGGAACTAAAGTCCTGAGTTCAAAAGAGGTATTAAGTTCCAACATCAGTTTTCGAGGACTTTCCCTCCTTAGGTCTTTCCAAAGTACATCACGTACATGTGCAACATATACACACACGTTCATTTATTTATTTGACTATTTGTAAACAAATTAACTCACTTTTTGATTTTTTCTGGGAGAAAAACTAAAATCCCCTGTAGTACCGATCCCTCTCTGTCAGTCGACAACCTACAGCAGGGAGCTGGAAACTTGGCACTTAGCCCGTGTGTTAGCTGCAGGTTAGCACAGAGCAGAACCAGTTAGAGTAGAAAAGCCTCATGTCTCTTCTGCAGGCTTTACCATAATTTCTGCATATTCCACCTCTGGCAAATGCAAAAATAGTGTCAATACATAGGCTTGTTACATATTGGGACACAGCAGCAAGAAACTTGACAAATGCGTTGCCCCACGAAAACACTTAAGCTCTTGTTTGTCTTTCAGTGGTGAGAAAGGAAAAGAAAAAAGTTGGAGGAGGAATTGACTTGGAGCAACTCCCTCTAACTATTTATTTACCCTGTGTGCATGCCTCACACTCTTACTCATGAGTTATAGTCATGGGTACACATAAGGTCTTGAGGGTCCTCAGCAGCAGTCGCTCGAGAGGGGAGCTGGCTCATGGCACGCTCGAGAGCATTTTTGCTTCGTTACGTTTCTCATCAGATAACAATGTAACGTAACTTCATTGCTGCTTCTCGACTTCCTTTCCCCATGTGTCCCTGACGCACACATCGCGTGGGAAACGCTCCTCTGTTTTGAGGCACAGCTCAGCGCGAGACCAGGCGGATGGGAAGAGGACATTGCAGACCCGAGCCAGCAGGAGCAGCAGCACAGGGTGCAGGCAGCCAGTGCCCTGCTGGAAGATGCCCAAGCGTTTGTGGCGCTCGCAAGTGTCCCAGACTCACAGCTCCACCGCTGATGGTGAACGTTCTTTGCTTCAGGCCTGCCTGGGGGTGTGAGCACTTGGCAGCACCCTGGTGCTCCGTGGGAAGACGGGCTCACTATGCTGAAGTCTGGACAGGAGAGGTAGGAAGGAAAGAGCAGCTGGGAGTGAGGAAGTAATTGGTCACGCAGCAAGTTACGGTGGTGTCAGGAGGGCAGTAACTTCTGCCTGCAAATAGAAAAGCAGAGGTACCTGATCTGGTTCAAAATAAACACAGTCTTGGCACTAGGACGATATCTCATGGTGACTTTTACATGCATTTTTCTTAGACCATTTCCTCTCCAGCATTGCACGCCTTTCCATAGTGAAATCAGCTACAGCTGAGCCAGTTTACCCTACTCTGCTGTGGTTACTCCACATTTGCTGGCAGTGCCCTCATCACAGCTTGGCCCTTTGGTCCAAGATCAAATTGTTTGGTTTGGACACCAGATAAAGGATGGGCTTCATCTAACTTTACGGACCTACACTTGGCCTCTTTATTGCAGCTCCTTTTAAAAGCAAAGAAGAGGAATGGGCAAGATTCGCTTGACCTGTTTTAGACACCGAACTGGAGAGGGGGTGACTCATAGCTGTGCCTGTTTCCCCATATTCTCCTCCATAAAGGGAGCCTAACATGACTAGCTCAGATGGAGGCATCTATGTTTAGGCAGATGAATCCCACCCAAAGAGACTGCAGCTGCTGGAAGAACGTGAGCTTTCCCATAACCGCTTCCCTTCCCTACAGTTCTGGGGCAGAGAGAATTATTTGAGCTGATGAGTCCTTGAAGGATTCCTTGAAAATTACACAAAATCTGCTCAGAAGGATGTGTGTCTGCTTCCATCAGGCCTAAACGTGGCTCAGTGGACTGTGGAAGTTCCAGGCAACAGGGCATTCAAAGGGCAACACAACACTGGCATTATCGCTCACTCTGCAAAAAGGCAGCCTTAAAATGGAAAAAGCAAAGACAGTAACAGAAGGAACATCCAAGACATCTCCTGGGTTTGGACAGCTACTAAGTTGGCTGCATCCCAAGAGAAACAACTTCCGCTCTGTCCCTTGGCTCCTTCCCTTACCTCTGCCTTCTTCCTTTCCCTCTGCTTTCTTCAGTCATCTCCCTCATGAGTAAAAACTTTTGGGAGGCTTATTTCCTTGCACCTGTTTCAGCTGTGATGTAACTGTGGTAATAACTCAACCATTGTTGGATGGAAGGTTACACTTATTTTTTTTTCCATTTTTTTTTTTCTTTTGGTGCATTTTATTGCTTTATGGTTCTATTTAGAGATGGGCTGGGATCAGAGCTCCACAAGAGGGAGACTCCCATGATTTGGGAAGGTCTGAAGCAGAAGTCAGACCCCTTCTCTCTGCTGGCCTTCTTTTTACTAAAGTGTAGATCCAAAACCCAAGGTCCAAAGCTGGAGAAGTTTAAATACAAGTGGCACTGCAAACTCTGTAGGTGAGGCCAGTCTGTGGTTGTGGTATGACAAAGCAATGTGCAAAGACTTAAATTATGCCATAGCATGAAATAGCTTTCTGCACTCCTTGATGGGAAAGAAAGTAGTTAAGGAAGGTTGTGAAAGCAAAATGCTGCCTTGGTTTCCGGAAGCAGCAAATGAAACAACATAGAGATTAAAGTTAATGTCAATAATAATTATGATGATGTAGGAGTCCTGTCCCAGAAATACTGCCTAGGTGGCCCTCATCCCTCTCCGTGTACTTTAGGATCTCATGTCTTTTAGTCATAGAGAGAACTACATATTTGGACCTGTTGTTTGATATGACTAGATGCTTTCTAGATCATGTTTTGACCCCCCACCTCTCACGGCTGAAAATGAGTCTGCTGTGACCAACTGACAAGAGCTCCCATGCTGCACAGGGCAGTCAGCAGCACTGGCACTGAGCCTGAAGGCTTCAGACAGACCAAGACACCACAGTCCCCTGAAAGCCACGCTGCTCAGCGCCTCATGTAAAGACTGCAAGAGACCGAAGTGGGGAACTGGCTCATGCAATGTTACCAAGTGATTCTGAGGCCACACTGCAGTGCAATGCTCAGCAAGTCCTCGCAGAGGTGGCCACCACAGGCAGGACCATAGGTAGGTCCCAAGGAGAGAGAGATGTACTGTACCAGCACACACCTTCCAAAGCATTTACCCCCATTGATATCCGGTGCTTCCAGAGACACCAAAAAACATACTGCCTGTAGCCCAAACCTTAAAGCTGAAAGTTGGGCAACATCACTGTCTTAGCAAAGAGCTGCATCAATGAGCAAATTGAGGGAAATACAGATTATTGTTTGTGTTTTCTGGTTGTTAGTTGTTTGGTTTTTTTCTCCCCCCACCAGGACAGAAAGGAACAGAAATGAGAATTCAGAGATGATAATCCCAAACACACTTTACATACTCATGCTGGAGATTTTCTGTCCTGCAGACCCAGGCATATCTGTAAAAGCAAGCCCCTGAGGTGATTTTACCATCTCCTGCCAGTTTAGCATTACCCACCATTAGGAAGTAAGGTTTCACGTCACAGCTGAATTAGAGTAACTTTAGTGGCCCCTCGCTGCAATGCTGTGATCCAGCACTACAAAGACATACCAAACCTTGCCTTAGAAAAGTTGACTGCATTGCCCTCTTTCACCCTTACATGATAAAAAAGCTTTTATATTCCCAGCCACCATATCAGTGGTCCTCCATGGTGTTTCCTTGTTCTCACTGAGGTGTGGACAAACAGTGAGAACACCATCCGGTGCTGCAGCCCAGGAATTCTCCTGCTGATGCTTCTGCCATCCCCAAGTCCTATTACTTGCTTCTAGGTTCCCAGAGTTAGCTGAGCTCTCTTATCCCCATTGAACCAGCAGCTTTTGTGGAGGTAGTTACCACAATGCCCCCATAATCCTGTTTTCCAAGGCAGAGTCTCCTGTCCTGTAGGTACTGCCTGAACTCTTTGTTCCCAGATGTATTACTTTTCATTTAGCTAAATTAAAACACATTTTCTTGGATTATGACCATTCAGCCAGCAATTCCGATCCCTCTGTAACAGTAAACTATCCTTACCATTATTTACTGGGCTGCAGGTGGACAGAGTGAAACACTAGATCTGCACAGGCTGCCCCCATTCAGCTCAATGGACTGTTGATGCTGTACAATAATGACAACTGTTTTGGTGTCCAGGGAGTAGATTATTTCATGACTGACTCTTTCAGCTGAAATATTCAGCTCTTTTGAGATTTGGGAGCGCATTTGGGATTGCTGAAGGAGTAGCATCTTTTTCTCCACAGCCTGTCTCATCGTTGAATGATAACCTCTCACTGCCTCCCCCTCTTCATTTCCTCTCTATGTGGAAAATCACAGATAAGAAAGAGAGAGAGAAGGAAAACAGATTTACTTCATTAGTTTATGCTCTGAGTCATGCAGTGACAGAGCCACTGAACCAAATCAACCCCTTCCCTGTCCACCCCACCACAGCTGCATCCTACCCCAAAACATGTAGTGTGGCCAAATGGAGAAACTGAGGCACAGGAAAGATGAAAAATCAAACTGTAACCTTCCATGCTAATGCACACAATCTGCTGCAGTGAGGTTTCCTTTGCAATATAACAGTGCCTGGTACAATGTAGGAAGGTAGAGGCCTGGAAGACCTCTCCATGGCAACTTCAATGCTCTAAATCAATTACAGAGAAATTACATACATTTATTGAATAAATACTTTTTTCTTTTTGGATCCTCTCTGTGTCCACAGCATATCTAATATGACAACAGGATAAATACTCTTTCCATGCAACTCCAGTAAGGTCAGTAAACTTATCCTAGGAATGTGTTTGACTACATTTGGGGCAGAGATACCCTGCAAAACCATTACTGCTAACAGCTCTGGCTCAGCATGCAGGCACCACCAGCTCTTTTACCCTCCCGGTGCTGCATAGCCTGAATATCAGACATCTGAAGAGACTACATGGCTTTTCAGCTCTTCTCCTGGGCGATGGTACAGGGGAGCCATACAGACCAGGAAAATCAAACAAACCTAAGGGTTTTGCCAGAGGTCAGTTGCTGTTCCTGTAGGATGAGCCACTGGGTCAGGGAACTCACTCTCTGTTTGTGATAGAGCATTAAGCAATTTTCCAGGAAAATCATTCTCCTATGACTGCGTCCAAACCACAGTGCTAGCAAGCAAGACGTAGCCTTATAGAACAGGCTTTAAACAGACCACACTGCAGTCACTCAGCTACAGAGATGCACCACAGCCACGGTGTGTGTGGCTTACCTCCTAGCCTCTTATCCCTCAGTTTATTGAATCAGAGGCTGGTGTTGTCATAGCACATGCAGCAGAAGCCACTGGGCCACACACACATACCTTTCTTGTGCATGTTGCCTAAATCCCACTGATCAATGACTTCCTGCATGGTTACTGGAATGCTGTGGGAAGAGGCATATAAAATTCCCTGCTCTCATTTAGCCCTCCTGTCAAAGCTAGAGAAGTCCTGGCCCAGCTTCAGCCGCAAAAACATATGAAATATATCAGCTGAGGCTGAACAGAATAGAAACTGATGGCCAGTCCGGATATTGCTGCTATTTCTCTGAGAAGGTTTACTTCCGAAGCCGGTGCAGATGATTCATTCGAGAGCCCAGGTGCTCAGGCCCTCACAGGTACTATGGTAAGGGAGGCCAAAGCCAGGGTAAAGGTAAATCACTATAAATCCACTATCTATAGGCATAACTCGCCAATGGTTAAAACACGACGAGAATGATGAGAAGCAGAATTCATTTTGTACCATTTGTAATTTTGTCTTCTTTTCACGGCTCCATCTTGGGCACTCATGATGAAGTAACCGGAGAATTGCGTGAAGAGTGGAAGCCCTATCTTGCCAAGGATTTCCAGATTTTGATATCTAGCTTGATTTTAAACAAGAATGGAAAACAAAAACATTCTCCTGCTGCTAATGGGAGCCTGATTAAAAAAACACAACAATGGAACAACTAATAGTTATTGATTCCTTCAGCTCTGTGATAATCAACTTGAAACACTATAAAACAACCCAAGTGCAAGACATTAGATGGTTAATGCCTTCAGAAAATCAGTTTCTTTATAACGCACAAGTCTGAGTAAACAAAACAGAGATACAAAACACATTGTTCAGAAAAAATTCAGCCCTCAATAGAAACACACAATTTTGAGAGACGGCTGATGAAACTTTCACAAGCTCAGCCTTCACTGAAGGAAGGAAACAAGAAACATACAGTTTCTTTATTCCCTTTCTAGGCAGTTTAAAAGTTGGGTTTTCCTATTCACATTCAGCACTGTTTGCATGGAAACAACTACAAAGAACTGCTAACTAGTAAAAGGAAAGACCACCCATAATTTCTGTTGTGATTGTAAAGTAAAATGCCTACATAGATCTAAAAATCAGTAAAATACTTATGCCATTTTCAAAAAAACCATGTGTTTGGTTTTTTCTCTTACAAGCTCATTTAATTAATTCATAGTTTTAATTGACTAGAAATATTTTTCAAAAAGATAAATGCAAGACAAAATCTTATTCTTCAACTGGATTAGTTTAGTTGTGTGTATTGCAGCAGCATGTGCTAGGAAGAAGCCTAGCCTGAAACCCCAAGTCTGTAGGGCTGGATTTTTGTTGTTGTTGTTAAAATGTTGAAAGGTGGTGCTCACCGGGTCTTTCCTAACAGCTTAGAAGTTGGGTGTACAAAGATATTAACTTAGAAATATACTTAAATAAACCACTGAGCTGTTGCCAAGCAGCACCAAAGCTGTTCAGGTTTCTTTAGGCAGGGCAAAGAAACAGGAGAAAACTTCAAAAAGTTTCATCCATGGTGTATACTTTTTTTGCATAATCAGAGCATTGTAACTGTTTGTGTCAAAGGTACCTTCTGCAGATGAAAGCATGCAGGAATGTCAGGATGGGGATGAAAAAGAAAAGTACTCAAGCAATAGTGACAGATTTCTGTTTTTTTGAGCATGACAATAAAGACAGGAGGAAACAGTGGGGCTGTGTTGGCTGCTATGAAGCTGGTGGTGTTTGTGTTGCTGAATACATGTTGCAGCAGGAAGCCCAGGTGGAGTACCTTACATCTCAGACTTAGGGGTTTGAATCTTACCAGTCGTAGTTTCTGGATGATTTTAAATTAGTAACTCAAGGCAAGTAGAGAGGGATCTGAAATTTGGCACAACAAAAATGAACCAAGCTGATCTGACAATTAAGTCCAAGAATGAACAATTCCTTTCACATGCTTACATATAAATTCTGCAAGTTGGTATAGCTGGCAAGATGAAATGAGATAAATAATGGCATTAGGTTGGATAAAAATCCTTCAACACCGGGATGCTGGGATGTTGTCATCTCATCTAGCAATGGAAGAAGCAATAAGACAAATGTGTTCTGGGTGCCGTCATCTTCTGGGGACTCATTCAGAGCAGAAAATCTTGAATTTGGGTGACTGCTGACATAGAAAAAAAACAAGAGGAAATATAGAGAGCTCTCGGGATCACTTGGCCAAGGAAAAGAAAAGGCTGATCTGTTTCTTCAGCAGTTGTTTTTATTTTGCACAGTAAAGAAAAAAAATATTGGTTGTTATAGGTGGTTTGAGCTTGAGACAAATATTGAGGTCCCATTGATACCGTTGTGAAAAAATCTAGAGTTACTAAAACTAGCAGATAACACTTACACCGTGATCACACACAGAAGAAGATGAGTTTAGTATGGACCCCATTTAGGCAGATAACAACTGATTGATCCCTGAGCTGGAAATCACAGGATTGCAATGTGATTACGTTCTCTACGGGCAGAGAGATTTGAAAGCAGTGATTAATATACCCAACTGTTGTATCAAAAAGGTTAAAGAAATATCAAAAAGTTCTGAAAACCGCATCAAATTTAGTTAGGATGAAATATCTAAATAGAAAAAAATTATTGAAAATTATGCAGGTATAATAAAAATAAAAGTTAATATTAATAACATTAATGATTAATTGATAGTTAATCCACCTCCCTCCACATTCAAGCTTGAAGCTTAAGCTAAACACTTATTCAAATTCATCAGCAACTGGAAACTACTAATTAAATAGATAACAAAGAAGGAGGAAAAATTAAAGAATATTGTGAAATGTAAAAATGCACTAAGGGAAGCTGTGGGCCTCGCTGGAAACAGTGTTTCAGTGGAGAACATATTCAGGTTTTCCATATTTAGGAAGAACAGGAAATTTAAAAATATGTTAAGAACAAAAAATAATCCTAGGAATACTGGTAATGTTGATGCAGAAAAGGCTGAAATAATTACTTATTACTTCTGTATTGGAAAAAAGTGGAAAGGAATTTATCTTATATGAGCAGCAAATTATCTTTCAGTCCATTAAGAAAAGGGTAACTTTAAAAATTCAGCAGCGTCATCTTCTGCCTGAGAGCTGTGCCAAGGGGATCTCAAGAGGCATCCTGAAGAGAGCTCAGAGCTTCAGCAATACCATGTAATACACAGTTGGGATGTAGGCAAGCAGAAAACCCCGAGGTGATTATATTTCTGCCCTGGGCTGGAAGAAGGAGGTGGGATGGAGAAGGCAGTGTGGGATAGGGAAGAAGCAGGGCACTGCAGCCTTGCTCTCCGGCCCTTGAGTACTGGCTGCAGCTGCAAGACATGACTGCCAAAGGAGCATTAAAAACCTGCCAAAAAGCCACAGAATAAAGGGCAAAACTGCATCTGAATTAGAGACTTTTGGAAAGGAGTTTATTCCTGTAATCACAAAGAAGATTCAGAGGTGTCTCAATTTCTGCATGAAAGACAGAAACAGTCCTGGCTAAATCTTTCTCCATCCAGCATCACACAGAGAAAGCCATCACAACAGTACAAGGAGGAGGACTTAAGCCCAATTAAATGAGAGGGCTGGCACCAAGTCTTAAGAATGATGGTGAATAAATTACTTGAAGAGGTTGTGGATGGCTCTGTTTCTTGATGTTTTCATTGGCTTCAGCAAGGATAGATTTCACACCACCAACTGCGGTCAGCTGAGTCACTCAGCCAGTCTCTCTAGCCTCTCCCTGGTCCATGGAGAAAGATAAAAACTCCTGCAGAGGATGATTCAGTGTGCCTAAATTAAGCATCTGCTTTGAAATGCCTTCTGAGTGGACTCACCCCTCTCTTTCTCCCCCTCTTCCACTCTCTCTCTTTTTCTCTCTCTCTCTCCCTCCTCCCTCCCTTCCCCCTCCCTGATTATCAAAGAATCCTGGGGAGACCAGGTGTGTGGCAGGTAAGCAATTGGGTAGCACCAAATTTCTTTCTACTTTCTGTAGAAAGTCCTCTACAGAAAAGTCAGTGCAACAGGCTTTCTCTCAAGGTCAGGATTTGGACATTCATGAAAATGATGCATGTGGCCATCTGTGAAGATCCAGAAACGACGTATGTAATTCAGAAACTGAATAAAGCACTTACCCCCAAACAGGTCACAAAAAACCCCACAGGCTTGAATCTCTTTATAAAGTATTTGTTCAGCATTGTAGACAAGCAACTATTTGATTTCTGCGGCTTGCTTCCACCTCACAAATGACTCATGTCACAGGGAAAGTGAAAAGTCATAAAGCAATCAGTACCTTCAGTAAATAGGCAAACTCAGTCTTGTAAGCACTGAGGCGGGAAGAATTTTTGCAGCAAAAATCTTGAGTTAGACAGAACAAGGTCTATTTGTATTTATTTATATCCAGGTGATAAAAACCTGCCTTGGTGGGGGGGTTGGACTAGATGATCTCCAGAGATCCCTTCCTATCCTAACTCTGTGATACCATGAGAAAATCTGGACTGTTGATTTGTCTGTGTTTTGGTTTGCTCTCAGAAGGGATATGAAAAGACCCTTTGTTTTCCCCTCTTATTAACTCCCTGTGAGTAGTGGTCATTTTCCTCCATCCCTGCGAATATGTCTTCCTTTACAGAGGATTTGCCAGATGCCTTTTAATTTATTCCATCTGGCACCTGCTAAAGTGACACTTATGAGCTGACTTCTTCAAAACTGGATGCTAAAGACGTGTTGCAGTCCGTCACTGAATCTGGTAAAGAAGTCACAACTGTGTAGCTTTCCAGCTACTGGCTGCCCAGGTAAAACCTGAAAACCTCAGCAGGCCCAAATGTACTGTGAGCCACACTGAGGAGCTTTAGGGGGGGCAGTAGGGACTGTGAGTCTCTGTGGATCACAGTGCATGGAAGCGAATCCAGATACTCACAGTTGCAGGCTGTTCTTAATGAACATCCACACATCGGAGGCAGGAGGTGCATATTTTACATGTGGCACTTGGAAAGGTGGCCTCGCTCTTTCTTTTCCTCCAGTCTACACTCATTGCTTGCAAACCTCCTTTTTCTTGAGTTGTAGTTGAAGCATACAGCTAGTCAAGGCTAAGGGCTTTGTCTCTGTGCTAAAAATCCCAGTGATTTTGCTCCCATCCATTTCTAAACTAGTTCAGTTAATCCACTGAAAATTCTGGTGGGAACACTTGTTTGGCTGATTTTCTGTTAGCCCATCCAGATTCCCAGTTGATTAAAGCTACACTAAAATAAGCACAGTGCAAAGCTGTGCTAGGAGGATGCAATTTGAGCTTGCTCTCCTTCAGCTAAAGTGGTTTACTAGGCTAGAGTCGTTCATTCATGGGAAAAAAAGTAACATATTCCTGCGTAAACTCACAGTGGAGAGCTGCAAAAACGTTTTGTCTCTCGTTCTTAGTCTCTCATTAAGGGCCGCACATTGATTATTTATTTATTTCTAATTTAGCAACAGCAGTAACACAAATTGCCTCCTTGACCCGAGGTAGTTGCCAAATGTTTAGTTCAGAACCAATTTCAGTGCTACTGTAATCCCCTGAACTGGAGAGCTCGAGCAGAAGTAAAGCCGAGCCAACCTGAAATTGTAGCTGCGCAAATGGCGCCAATCTAATTAAGTTATGAAAAACTGTCCCTCTGGAGATGAGTCTCCTGCAGCTCACAAGCAAAAGGTGGAGAACATGTGAATCTGGCCACAAGCCTCAACTGTTGACAACCCAACTTACAAAGCATCTGTACACATGCCCTTTGGGAAGAAAGATAAGTGGTACTCTGGGGAACTACATATTTGTTTAACTCTTTGTTCTGTACTTGTCCAGGCAAAGAGAAAATGTTTCATATTATGCTGAATACCATCTCAGATTCTGGCAGGATTACTTGTCAATATTATTACAGCCTCTTCAGTTACAGTGCTTCAGCAATAAAGTAGTTAGACTGGCTTTGAAATACAGAAATTCAGGCAATACAATCACACTATGAAAGAGTGCTCATTAGCCTTTGGCTGACCTTGAAAAATTGCGTTTCTCTCCAATTCTTCCACAAATTGCCTTTAAGGAGACCTCCTTAGTTCTACCAAGTCACAAGGTTCGACTGTGTGACTCATGTTTTTTAGCCACTCTCTCACGAACAGAAGGCATGCTTGCCTTTTACATGCAGCCACAATTGTTGCAAGGAGGATACATAAAAATGCTCCGACAGCCTTTTAACAGGGGCATGTTCTTATTTGTTTAAAATTTTTTTTTCCAGCCTCAAAAGTTTCATAATGAAACAGTTGGTCTTGTAAAAAGCGTCACTCAACACATCAAATTTTATGTCTAGGTCACTGTAAGGACTTTGTCAGATTGTGACCGGGCATAGTCGTAGTTGAGGAAGCTGAGGTAAGTATAATCAGATATGTCTGGGGGCATGAGCTGGCTCTCAAAGGGATGTGTCGTCTTGTTTGAGACAAATAGCACTGCCACACATTTCCTCCAAGATCTGACTGTTGAACCAGTAGGTCGACCCATATCCTGAACCTATGCCTCTGCTAACAACAGCCCTTACAGCTTATGAGAGATCCTCCAGCTGAGCACTTGAACAAAGGAGGGGAGCTCAGTTCAAGGCGCACCTTGCCCCAACAAAACATGTTTTGGTGCCTCCATGGTGAAAGTCTCAGAAATTCTGTTTTCAGAAGAACTTGGCACTGTTCTGCAACACCTGGCATAATTACCTGTCCCGGTTATGGGACAGGGGTCAGTTCCAGACCAGCGGTGGGTCCTTTTCCTGAGTTGTAACTCCACGTGTAAGATCCCAGAGAAACAGGACACAGGCACGTGCA
>JAWMRA010000078.1:50963235-50989897 GCA_035584735.1 Pseudotriccus pelzelni | reverse complement strand
CTTTATTGGTACAACATGGTGGGTTTATAAGGGCAGAAGAGGGGCAGTCTGGGACAGGGGGACACCTGGACCTAAGACTGGCCAGGTAACCCGACCCACAGGGGAGGAGGAGGTGGTCTTGACACAAGGACCCAGGGGATTGCTCGAGGGCAGCAATTTCCCAGGTAGCCAGTCCTGCAGGAGCTGCCAGCATCTCTCCAGAGAGAGATGTCCTTGTCTCCAACAATTACCTGCCTGTAGAAAGGCTGGAGCCGAAGGCTGCTCAGCCATTCTTCTGTTCCTGTTGCATGGCAGATGATGGGGCAGAGCAGCGCCAGGGATGGGGAAAAGCACTTGCGTGAAGGAACTGCAGCTTGGGTATCGTGGCTCACCCAAGGAACTGCAGCCTGTCTGAGGAGCCTGCCACAGCCGGCTCAGAGCGTGATGGCAGACTGATGTGCGACACCTGTAATGCCACAGGCCATGGTGCTGTCAAACAGCATCCTTGCTGAGCAGTGCCTGCCATGTAGCATTATGCTGCTCAGCTCTCCGTACGGTAGCATCACTGCCAGCACTGCTGCAGGAGCGGTCACTCTTTCTTGCACCCAGGCGACTTAGCAGCGTGTGCTGCCAGATGAAGCAGCTGCACAGGCCTAATTCCACCCAAAAGAGGGCAGTGGTGCTTGTGGACAAACAGACACTCAGTCAAGACAGTAGTTTATGCTCCAGCTGCTCGACTTTCCCAACCAGCTGACAGAAACTCCCCAGTTCTTGGCACAGGCAGAGCAATCCACAGAGCTCTGTCTTTCACACACTCTTAGCCTCTGCTCTCACTTCCTCCCTTTGACTCATTAGTTGTTTTGCCATAATTTCTCTTGAAATACAAGGCAAGGTATCACATGGATCCACCCATGCCAGTGCTGAGTGCCCCACACCAGATGCCTCTGTGTTACCCCCATCTATCAGTTATTCAGCTGCCAGCCAGTACACATCTTCTGCAGAAGCAGCTTTTCAGATGAACTGTGGTTTGGGTGTAGTCGGGAATGGAAAATTGGATGTACTGCAGTTCATGACAATCGGGCAATGTTCAGAAGCTTGATGTCACAGGAAACCACCGATATTGTGAATAATTCAGAACAATTAGAAAAATCCCCATTATAACCAACTGGTTTTCCCCTGTTGTAGCTGCTGTGTGTTTTCAAGCCTGTTCATCCAACACCTTACTCTCACCTTTGACAGGTGCGGTTTACAAAAAAGTATAATCAAACCCAAGCACCTGTCATTAGCCCTTGTACTTACCACCCTCATCATTCAGCCACGGGGCTGTGTGGGTTTCCGTGGTTGTAAGCCAGCACATGTCACAGACTTGAGGTGGGGAGAGACATTTGCTTTGTTTCCCAGCATCAGAGAGTTTCTCAACCTGGCAACCTCTGCTGTGCTGAGGTTGTTCAGTTAATGCTGTTTTCTTGGCTCCCATGCTAAAAACACCAGACATACTAGCAGCAGCCAAGGTATTAACAACAAAAGCAGCAGCAAAGGCAACAGCAACACAAGTATAGCTCATGAGCTTAGCTTTGTTTAATGGTAGAGGATCTGCACAGCCTCTGGGAGCTGGACCCAGAGCAAAAACCACAGCCAACTCACCCTCCTCCTCTACTGCTCCTGACAGTTGGAAATGACCCTGCTCCAGATCAGCACAGCCCTTTAGAGGATGGGGCAAGCTTGGGTAACATCTGAGGGGCTTCAGGTCATTGTCAAGTGAGAGAACCCTTTAAGGAAGTCTTTTCTGGGTAGGAATGTCACTCCCTCACTGACAAAAGTCAGATGCTGTCCTTTAAGACTGTTTCTTGGGCTGACAGAAACCAGGGTCGGGATTTTAAATCACAGATTGACGTGCTCTGACATGATCTGATTGTACTGCATGCACAGATCTAGCTGCCTTAGCATGGGCACGAGGCACTTGTGGAGTACCTGGCAGAACCTCAGGCATCAGCTTGGGGCTGGGACGTGCCCTCTACTGGCACTCAGAAGGACGACACATGACATTTAAAAGGTGACTGCATTCTTTCATTGAGCTAGACTGCCAGTTAAGTAAAGAGCAAAGTCTATCACACTTCCTGGACATTCCCTTATTTCCTGAGGCTGACTGGACACACAAACCTCTAAGTAACAACCAAAAACCTTATTTTGTCTCTTCAAGGAGAAAACTCTACTTACACCCTTAGTGCAAGACCTACCCTTAGTGTCACATGGTGCAGACAATCGAGCTGGTACAGGTGCTCAGCATGGACCCATGTCAAGAGACTCTGTAACTCTTGAAAGAAAAGTCAGGTTACTAGTACTGCACGCAAGACAAAAGTTCTGGTCCCCAATGGCTCTGTAATACTCCCAGATTTGGAGCTGGTGTTGGAGGGTTGCCAGTAAGTGAGGCAAGCATTAGATGATGTTGATCTTCTCTCCAGTGCCTGTATTACTTGGTGGCACTTACCAGTAGATATATGCAGGCAGAACTTCAGCTTGGTCTGCAGCTTTAAAAGTGCCAGAGGTAAAAATCTATGTTTTCTTTTACTTCTGATTTTTAAGCACTCATAATTAGATGTGCCTAGTGTCCACTTACTCTCCACTTCACTGCAGAGGTGAACGAATCAGGGCAAGGACCCTCATAGGCAGTATGATGCAATATGGAAAATCTGTGCCTTTTTCTCCAGAGGGAGAAATTATTGCTATTGAGTGTTGGGAGAAGATGAGCAATGTCAGTATTACTGCATTTGGAAAAATGCAAATATGAAATTCTTTCCCAGTGAATAGTGACAATACCGTGCTATGTAGAAATGTGGGGAATTAGGCAGTGTCATCCCATGTGATTTGTACATACTTAAGAGGGAATTGAATCCTTGTGAATCTATCCCGTTTTACAGATGTTGAGGCCTGATTTGGCTTGCTGATGTGCCACTTTTACATGGAGGCAACTCCACTGAGACCTGTAGAGTCACTAAACACTGACAGAAGAAAGCGGAGACTCAGATGCTGCCACCCTACTTGCCATGCCAAGAAACAGCAGGCATTTCCCAAACACTTCATCCATTTAGCAACAGCAGCACCTCTGGCAAGGTCTTCTGTGATCTTCTTTGCCCATTGGCTTATCCATGGGCCCATGGAGGACCATCTCCAGGAGAAGGAGGTCAGTAGTTTATCTAGACCTGTTTTGGTTTGGGCCTCCTTACAGTATTACGAGGATGTCAGCATCTGCATTCTGCCATTTACGCTTCATCCCAGCTTACAGACTTTGTGAGGGTCCTTTCTTTGCCGTACCATTTGGTGCCCAGATTTCTCTTCCCTCTTAAATTACTGTCATATACTGCAATCAATTTAACGATTTAGTGCTGAAAGGCTTTGTTTCCGGTAACCTAATTGCAATATACCCCATCATAATCATTATCACCCCCACTGAGGGATTGTCTTTCCACCACATACTGGGCCATATGTTCTGGTTTACAGTGGTGCTATGCCCCTGACCTTCCTTTTCATTTTTGTTCTCGAGAGAAAAGTCAAAGCAATATTCTTTAAAGTAGGCCTTTCCAAATGTGCAGAGGCCAGAGACACTGGGGCTATGAGCCTCCCTCCTCTGTGTGCAGAAAGGATTGCAGCATCATGCAGAAGCGGCTAAGCACGCAAATTATGCTGGGTGCAAACCATGTTGAACGCCAAGAACAGCCTTTGAGCAAATGGCAGTTTGAGCATCAGCTTTCCACCCCCAAGCATAGAGGGAGGGCGGAGCAGGCCAGACTGGGATGGGAATGTGGTCTTATCGTGAGACTGTGGGTTTTACATGCCTATTGATTTTACTCATGCAACCACGTTGGGTCTCCCCGTCTCCTTGCGCTTGATTAACTTTTAGAAAACGAGTAGGTGTAGGGATATGCAAAAAGCTAAGTGTGGGCACACTGTGGGGAGGATCCATAAATCACTCATGATTTATACTGTTGCCAAAGAGCAATTTGCCAGCCTTGCAGCCATGTAGCCAGGTGTCCATGCTAGGCCTTGTGCATGCAGGCTTGCAGTCTTTCCTCTTCTCAGCCCTGGAATCAAGCCATAGGTACTGGGAGAAAGGACTGGGTTTCGTTTTTGTTTTTTTGATATTTTCCTATGAACCCACCCAACTTCGCAACATTACAAAATGATGGCTTTGCCCATTTTTTTTCTTTTTTTTTGGTGTGTGTCCTGCTGAGGGAAGGGACACAAAGAGCTGGGTAAGATTAAACAATGGAAATTCGAGTGGAACGGAGGAGCGTGTAAAACAAGAAGGTTGAATTTGTGAAAAGCAGAACCAGGCTTGGGAGAGAAAAGCCCTTTTATGTGTTTAGACACTGTCTTATAGCCATGCTACGAATGCATCAAATAACAACCTAGTAGGTACAGAAAGCACAGACAGGTATAGAGTTGCTAACAGAGCTTTTGTAAGCTACTTTTCAGCCCAGGGCACAAACCAACTGACTTTGCCTTTAGTGAAATCTTTAAATACATATAGGCATATGTGTGAATTGAATTGCCTTAAAATAAATAAACAAACAACAAACAAACAAACAAAACTGAGAAAAACAACCTTTGAATTAAAAATGACAGCATAATCACACAAGGTAATCCTAGTGAGTCTGGTAAACCCTGCAACTGCTTTGGGCTATTCCTGTCCCCAGCAGTTCCCCATTCAGTGTGTGGTCCTTGGCCAGGATGGCTGTGGCACTGATCTCAGTGCTGCAAGGCCTCCGGCTCACTTGCCTGTTCTCCCCTGTTGTGCTCTATTTCATTATAATGGAGTAATATGGAGTAGTGTTTGAAGTCCAGCTAAAAAGAAAATCAGAGGCTTCAGTGTTTGACAGCCCTGCCTGGGATGGACCAGCAGGGCCTGATTCCTGGGAGATGATCAGTACCTTGTCTTTATGAATTTTGTGCATGAGGGCTTCCTGGGAATCCCATGAGATGCCCATCTCCTTCTTCACCACTAAAATCCACTTCAAAACACAGCATTTATTTTCATGTTTCCATAACGCCTCATTTGCAGGCATGTGATTAGACCTAATTAATGCTTGTAATCAATGAATGCTTAATTGCTCCGGGTGAAAAATGCTGGAGAAATACAGAGCACTGCTTGATTGAACACTCTTTCATTGGCTAATGGATCACTCTGTTACTCTTTTAGATTCTGCTTAAGCAGGCAAAATATCTGTGCTGGTGTAAAACAATCCTGCATTGATCTCTCAAGCCAAATGGGGTCTTTCCAGTAATTAGAAGGGTGGTGACAGAAACAGACTTGGCTGTCTGGAGGACCAGGGGGACTGGAAAGAGTTTGGGAGTTTTTTTATTGTTGTTGTTAATTCTGGGTTTGGGTTTTTCTTTCAATTTGAAAACTATGCAGCAGATAGCAAGAAGACTGGTTAGATCTTTTGACTTTTAGCTGTAAAAAATCATTTAGCATTCCCTGATAAGCTTCTTGATTTAAACAGGGAAACAATTTCTGCTCTCTGGGAGTTCCATTTGAGTGAGTCTGGCCCCAAAACTTCACAGGCTCAAATCTCTGGAACCAAATTCCAGGAAACATTCATATGTGGATGATGCATCTGTAACAGATACAAAGGGGAGAGGGGAAGCATTTGGCAATTAGGAACTGGAATAATTTATAACTCCAGCTGGTACTTCTCTTTTTTCAGGTGGAATGTCTTGAGGGGAGGAGGAGAACCTGTCACTGTCATGTTTTGCACTACATCTTGCCTTTTCTTCATATGTAGGCTTTGTCCCATGAACTCTTCAAATGAGGCCAGTTTCCTGAGCACAGAGAACCAGGACTAGATTGAACTGCTCTCCAAAACTCTGCACAGAGGCTACCAAGGAGCATCCTCACTATGTTTCTCTGGATTCACACCAGTGTGCACGAGAGCAAACTGCAGTCACTTACACTGTGATGATGTTGCTGATATTCTGTTTAGATCAATAATGAAAATTTTCCATAGAAAGAAAAGGGCATTAAGAAAAGCAACAGATGTGAAAACTATGAGAAACTGATTTTCAGTTTCCCTATAAATCCAAATGAGCTCTGTGGCACCCAGATCACAGATTACACAGCACTTACTTGCAGGGCTGAGTATCTACGGGAACAACAGCATCAGCACACAGAAATCTCAGATTGCAAGTGAGGTTTCCCAAAACAGCTCATTGTCTCTTGAACTTTATGCTCTGTTCAAATGCTCAGGCCTGTGCTCCAACATAAATATGTTGCCTGAATTTCCCTCCCCCTGTATTATTCCTCTTGAGCTGTGGATGATTATATGCTATAGATAAAAAAGTGCTTGTTTCTTTGACAAATGCAAGGTTTAAAGACCACCCTCTGCTCTTGAGCAAAATTAGCTTATCTTTGCCTCAAAAAATGTTGTTACTAAATATGAACTATCATTTGTGTGTGGCCTGAATGAGACGCTCAATTCATCTTATTAGAGGTTATCCTTTGAGGAGCTTTAAAAGGAAATGCATTGTTCTTAATTATTCTTATCTCAACAGCTGTATAATTCCTGGTTTTGATTAAAAAAAAAAAGGAATATGCAAAGAAAGATTATACTGAAAGCTGGAGATGGGTCTGAACCCAGATTGCAGGGTTGAACTTCAGCTCTTTGTGCTAAACTATGTTCCCCCATTCCTTTGAGAAGATATGGGTCCTTTCTCTTCTCCCAGAATTAAAACACAAAACTGTGCAGAAAACAAAGAAAATCTCAGAAGAATAGGTTTTTTCTCTCTTTCTGGTTTTAAACTTGTCATAATAAGGTTCTTTTTGTTGTATCAGAAAACAGTAAACAAGACTGGTGAGGAAACACTACTTTCCTGTAGCATTCCTGCACCCCAGTCAGCTAGACTGAAAAATTCTGTAAATACTTTCATCAGAAAGGCCCCAACCCAGTATTCCTTTTCCGTTCAGTGAAAATTCTAAAAAAAATTTAAACAAATCAAAAAATCAAAGCAAATTGAGATTTAGGCAAAATTTACTACCACGCTAAAAAGCCGCTTTATGTTGGTTAAATGTTTGCACAAAAAGTGACATTTGCTGTGATGCTGTACGGTTGTCACAAGCTGCTAACCACTTTGAAGTGGAGCAGCACATAATGGATCGAATTCTCTACAGAGCCCAGTGCCAGAGTTTCAAGTGCCTGGCATCTCGCATTTGGTCCAGCTTCTCTGAAGTGGTCAGCATCCAGCAGCTTCTATTGTGACAGTAAGTGGCAAGATGTTTTGCAAAAGGGCTTTGCTACCAAGCTGCTGAATTCTTCTGAAAAATCTGGTCCAGGATGGTATTGAAGGCAGTTTCAGCTGGTTTGATTGAACCAGCTGTTGAATCACAGTGGAATCCTTCAACTTCTTATTACGACATGTCTCCACAGCAAAATGCTGCCCCCTCACCCAACAACCAGGTAGCTGGTACATCCTGCTTCCAGTTGGTACCATTTTATAATTCCAAAAATACAGATGAGTCCTTCTTTTTCTTCCATTCCATCTGGTCAGTCTTAGCTCCAATCCCTATGTTTACATACAGAAGGTTTCTTCCCATGGTTCAAGGCAGAACCCAATAATACTGAGAGGACAATTTGTCTCCCTTTTGGTTTCTTTTTAATTGATATGCAAAAGAGGAACGCTGTTCAGGCTATGGGTGTTGAACTTTGCTAAAAACATTACTCCTTGCACACACTTCATACTGAAATGTACGTGCAATATGTGCGTGCCATGAAAAGGCTATGGGAAGCTCTGGAACTACAAACAAACAGGAACCTTACAGGAACCACGGGAAGCTTTTTTATGATATCTTATATAAACAGTCTGATAGAGAGGTCTCAGTTTCCAATCTCGGCTGGCCTAGTTAGTGCTCATTACATTTGAAAACTAGAGTGCTTTGGTACCACAATATGGAAGTAGGCTCTGACTTTCAGAAGCATTTGAAATCAAAAAGAATTACATGCCCGTAACAGCACTGGCTGTAGGAGCCTTACTTTATGCAATTTAAACCTTGGCCTCACCTTCTTTACACTCAATTTAAAGGTGTAAAATAAGTAAAGCAATCGCCACGGCTGCTAACCACATGGCTTATCTCTTGGCCGTCGTACAGGAAGCTGGAGGATAAACTACTGTGTTTGGCTCACCTCTCAAGCTTATCCAGGTCCCTCTGGATTGCATCCTATCCCTCAAGCACGTCAGCTGCACCACTCAGCTTGGTGTCATCTGCAGACTTGCTGAGGGTGCACTCCATGCCGTTGTCTGTCATTGATGAAGCTTTTAAACAGCACTGGTCCCAGTATGGAGCCCTGAGAGACATGCACTTGTCACCGATCTCCATCCAGGTGAGTCACTGACCACTAGTCTGCGGATGCAACCAAATTCCTTATCCACCCATCAAATCCCTCAGTCTCCAATTTAGAGAGAAGGACATTGTGGGGGACCATCTCAAAGGCCTTACGGAAGTCCAGATAGATAACATCTATAAGTCCTTCTCTCCTCCCTTATGGAAGGGTTGGTCTGTCTTTCCCATAGAACATTAAGGAATTCACAGGTGTGCTGAGAAAGGCATGTGCAAAAGCTATTTTCTGCAGTGGGACTGTCAGGAGGCATATAGGACAACTGGAACGAATGTCACATAACACGTGACATGGTGCAGTGGCTAGATGTCAGAACCCTCCTGAAACAGTTTCTCGTGAGGACCTCAGAGCTGCCCAGTTTGCCTGGTGCATCACCACTGCACACACAGTAGCCTCGCTAACCACCCAGGGCACTCGCTTTCTTCCCACAGAGTAAATCACTACAATGTCCTTGACTGCCTGCCGTCTTTCTTATGTGGAATTTCACAAAGAGCTAATCTCGAACACACCACGAAGAACTTCTGTAGGTGTCCCTGCACATATACTGCCAGGTTGTTATCCTGCAGAGAAGAACAAGCAACTACCATCAAAACATTGGCAGTTCAGAAAAGCACAGCATACATTGTTCATGTTTCTCCTATATTTTTGGGTTTGGAAGGTGTGTTTTTCTTCCCAATAGATCTTAAAATTTCAAGCAAATATAAAACATCATGTTTATAAGTACTTAATGATTTTTCTCATTGCAATCATTCCTTTGTGTACTACCTGCACAGTTATAATGGATAATAAACCAGCTTGTGATGAGAGCTTTCTACTGGTGTTCATACACTTGTGAACAGGTTCTAGCTGCTGATATGTTCAGCAAGGAATGGTATACTTTTGTGTAACTGCCACCCAGTGACTATGAACATGCACATGAAGGTCACCTCCTGTCCAAAACACAGCAACTACTGAATGCACCCAGACACTATTTCACTAGTTCACTAGTTCAGCAGTGATAGCTCAAAAGTCCAAGCTTTATCTGAAAAGATGTCCAGCTACTATCAGTAGTGGATTTGGGTCTTTCTTCCTGAATGGTGCCATCTCCATTTCTAATCCCCAAACAGTGATGCTGCTGCTTTTATTTCTCATTAGTGAAAGGCTACAGGAGGAATACAAGATTAATGACTGCAGCACAGCCTCACTCAGTACCTACTGCAACAGCAGCTGTTACCTCATACAAAACAATATTTTTCTCTGGAGTGCTCGTTCTACCTCCACCAGCAATAGAGATAAGAACACTTACAGTTTCCCAAATTCCCATATTTCTAGACGTTCTAGTGAATGTATAAAGCACCACTGCTAGGCATGAAATAGAGAGAGAGAGGAAAAAACCCACCACTGTAGATGCACTACAGTCAGATTTAAAAGAAACAGCAAGGGGGTATGTCAACAGGCCATCTCTTCCAAAACAAGCTTTGACTCCTGTGCAGACATATGCTTCACAAAGAGTGAAACTGCCAAACAGGTATTGATAACGAAGGAATTACTTTTACATGCTTATTTTTATTTAAAAAGATTAATATCTGCTGTTGAAGAGAACCTGACTGTTAATGGGAACTTTAATGCACCATCCAGGCAGAAATAACTATTCACCAATACTGCAGAGATGATACAGGACAAAAATAGCTTGATTCATCCATACAGTAATTCGAAGCAGCGAAATACATCCAATCCTACCCAAAACCCCATCATGTATTTTCCACGAGGAAACTAGATGGCTCCCACAGAGAATATCTTGTTGTCCTAAGCACTTCTGAAGTTGCGCTTCCATCAAGTCACATAATATTAATGGATACATTGCTACTTATCACACATGCATATAATTTTGTACAGCCTTGTAGTTGCTAGTGATAAAGTTTAGTTAGCAGCTGACTTGAGGAATGATTGAGCAATCTCTGCACGTGCAACAATCCCAGCAAATGGCTGGAGCTGCCTGGTACCCCTCATGAGTAAGCCTGTGCTGTACACAGCTGTCCTACGTCATGTGAAACACCGTGATATATTTATAGCAACAGCTTGAGCACAAACTGCTGTCAGTAAGGCTTGTTTTCTTGGTGGAGTCACAGAAGTGCCTTCTTCAGACTTTGCTGAAGATATAGTCCTGCTCCATTATCAGTGGTCTCATTTTATGATCTTGGGTGAGGCAACAGGCTGATTCTAAACGTGTGCATATAATTCTATCATCCATCATGCAGCATCCAGAAGAGATGAGAAAAAATCACCCACTCTTCATTGGCCTAATGTTTCTACCGTCTAGTAGACTCTCTGCTAAGTGGAAAGGAAGGACTCTGCATTTCTGAATCAAGAGGATTTCTCACATCATAAACATGAATGGTGAATATCATTTTACCAGAGGTTACAGCTTTTTTCTTTTTAATTGGAGATGGGTGAAATAGCTTGGACAACATAAAGTCTAATTTCCTCTGAAGGCCTGAGGTGGCCTTAGAAGAGAATTAGATATAATAAACTAATTAGTTAAAATAACTAGATCCCATTTGAAAACATCAAAGAAACAGAAACAGCACCCACCAAATTTTTAAAAAACTGGCTGCCTGAACAGTGAAAACTGTGTAAGCACCACCTCATATACCAAATATGCACTGATGTGTGTGAAAAAGGATACTCCCCTACTCTACAACCATTTCTCCTCAGGCAGTTGTCCATTCCCTTACAAAAATCTGGTCTTGTACAGACAGAAAGTAATCAAAGCCATTTGTAAGAGTATTTGGGTTACTTAATTTTGAAAACATACTCCTAACCTTCATACTCTGCCTAAAGAGGCCTGGTAAGCTCTACCAACACACTGAGCAGTTGCCAGTATTAGTATTAAGGATGATTTAAATTTCTGTACAAAGCTTGATTTTAAGTACATTCATTTCTGGGCACCTAAATGGAAACAGTGACTTTTGTAGGGCAGATTTTCAGTACTCTCGTTTTCAAATGAGCCCTTCAGGGTGTCTCCTGCTAGACCTCTCTCAGAGTCACTGTAGGTGGTTTTGGAAAGGTAAAGCATGTTCCTCAATCAAGTATTTTCCCTCTACCATGGTCCTTCTTACAATACTTCCTGGCAGAAGCAGTGTCATGGTATAGTTTCCAGGTGTTGCAGGAGCGAATAAACAAAATCTTGGAAAAAATTCAGTTTGACAGCATCAGGCTCTAGGCTACAGCTGTGTCCACTGCAAGAAGATATGAGAGAAGCAAAAATGATTTTAGTGAATCTTTCCACCGTCCTCAGCTGTCTCAGTATGAGGATAAATTTTCTCCAGAGAGCTGGAGGTGAGCTGGCTGATGCCCACCAGCCCAGCCACTTCAGCCCACAGCCCTTACAGGGCCCCCGGGGAACTGTTGCCTGCCCTGGGCACACATCAAGGGAAAATGGGTCAGGAGGATGGGTGTGAAGCTGGCTGAGCAGCCCAGAGGCTCCAGCCCAAGATTTTGCCGGTCAGATTTATTACAAACACTTGTGGGTCCCAATGAGAACACTTCAAAACACCAGAGCTCACACTGCAGGCAACAACTACGGAGCGCAGGGCTTATTTATTTATTTATTTGTTTATTGACTGAAAATTATTTGCTTCTACACTTTTTAAATGGAGATGGGGCTGGGAGTGTGTGTGTGTCTGGGGTGGGGGGGGATGGAGGAGGGAACAGGCTGCATGTTATAAGAAACTATTACTTGCCCCATGCAGTGGAAGGAGCTATTTTTCCATCAGGGAAAGAAAGGAGCACGCTGAACTGCACGGTGTACTGCAAAGCCACAGCACCAGCTTCTCCAGGCTGGGACCATCACAACAGACCTTTTCTAAAATTCAGGAGTCAGTTTTAGTGGCCAAGAAAATGAGGAGCAAGTAACACAGATATGTTGTCCAAGCTTTCATGAACAGCTCTGTCAGAACAGTGCGTGTCCTGCAATAACCTTGTTATCCTAGTCCCTGGGAAGAGACTTCTGTAATTTTCCCATAATTTGATTTTGTGTATGGACTTCTCTACAGCCTGCCTCACCAAAGCACAGTCAGAGCCTCTAATCATTCAACATTTATGTCTCTCCATGATGTCTGTCAGTTTGAGCATCCGTTTTTGAGATGCAAAGATAGGTTCTGCTCCAGGGTCACCCCAGGAGCCTGGACAAACCAGGGAAGAAGTGGGCCCTGGGTGCAGGCAAGAAGATCCTGACACTGTGTGAGGATGCATGAAGTTTGACCTGGAGCTGTCAGTGCAACAACTTCATGAAAGTCATGTGGGTGCAAGCTAGCACATCCCGAACCTGGACACATAGGAAGAGAAGCAGCTCCCGTGTCTGGTCCATTTTCAAATCGTATGGACTTGAAAGGTCTGAAAGGCCAGTGCTCCTTAGGGGGAATATTTAGCAACATTGGCTTTCAGTAGGAATCACACCTGTCAAAAATTGATCTCTCAAAAGTGCTAAACATCTGCAAAATTTTGAGGTTCTGCTCTTGTGTTTCCTAGTCCCCATTTGTCAAATTTATGTCCTCTTTGACTTATTGCAGCAGTATCATCCATAAACATTCAGAAGAAACGCTAAAAATAAATTTGAGAAAATAACCAAAGTATTGGGGCGGGGGTGTGTCTCTAAAAACCAAGACTCCAACCTTGATCTAAACCAGACTGTTTCTCTCCTTCCCCCCAGCCGCCTTGCATTTAAAGAGAATTGGAAGGGAAAAGACTCCATCAGTCTCTGAGTCTGTAAACTTTTCCCCTCCCTAATATCCGAGACAAGACTTAAAGAAGAACCAGTCTGGAACAGAACATGAAAAACCTTCTGAAAAATGGCTAGAGGCTTAATGCTGTCACTGTCCCATGTTTATTTTTCTTTCTTTGATGTCTGATGTCAAAGAGAAAATAATGTCATCTGCTGGAAATTCAAACATGTTTGCATTTTGAGGTAATTAGAATTAATGTCGGAGGGCAAAACTAACACCAAGCCACTCCAGTCTTTCCCATATGAGGAAAACATTCCATAATGACTTACATTTAATCTGGGAGCTGGCAGGCAGTCAGAAGCAGTCCGGATTCAGGCAACATGGTAATATTTCAAAAGAATTTTCTTTAAAAAATATAAATATATAAAATATAAAGAAAATAAGATAAAATACAATACAATAAAATAAGCTATCTATATGTGCTCTAATTTACAAATGATGGCAGCCTGACTGTGCTGCTCCAATTCCAGAAGGGTGTAACTCTGCTGAAATTCAATGGCTGACAAGGGTGTAAATCAGTAATGGCAGCCCCAGTTCAAGACCACCACTGCTTCCTAAGTACTCAGCACCCACAACTGCAGCCAGATTTTCTAAAGAGCTCAAGCCCCCATTCACATTCAAACAAGGGCCAGATTTCTGTAAGTGCTTAGCACGAAGTCTCTCCCCATTGTGGCATTAATGGCAACACACTGAGATCTTTTGGAAAACTGGTCCTACATGTTTGTTTTGGACCAGATCTTGTCACCCTTACACATGTTGAGTAGCATCTTACTCAGTGAAGAATCCTACTAAGCAATGCCTCTTTGGTGAGAATATTGCTACAAAAGGACTCTCTCTCAAAAGAAAATTGCAAGACATTGCTCAATGCTTTGCTGTTTGAGTATCAGATACTATGGTTATGCTTATTACCAAGCTGTGAAAACCTGCCCTGAATATAATCAAACTGAACTGAGCAGGTATGGGTTAAATCTTGGCTCATGAGAAACAATTTAATCCTCGTATGGCAAAAAGAAAAAAAACACGTTATTTCTGGACTGAGGACTTTAATTTGAATTACTCAGCTGTCTTCAGGGGTTAAAAATAGAAAAGCAACCTTTTCCAGTTCAAAGAAAATAAATGGCTACACTTATCTGTGTGGGTAATTAAAACCAGCTGAACTCCAAGAGCTGAAATCTTCCACACAACTAGTCCTTACTGAGGAGTAGCTTCTTAGCAGCATTTGAAATATTAGAAAAAAATTACATTATTATGTTAAGTATAATGCAGATTGTTGCAACATTCAAGGGCAAGTTATTGATATAGAACTATGGAACAGATTAAAACATTCAAAATCCAAAACAGAAAAGCTTTTCCTTCCACATGGGTTGATTATGAATCTATTGACATCAACTGAGTTAAAAGCAGAAGAAATGCTGTATTTTCCCTTCTGCAACTCTGCAGAAGTGCATACCCTGGTCCTTGGCATTGCACAGCTGTTGTGGCAACCCGAATGCCTGCAAGTGTGGCTAATGCACTCACATGGTGTGCCTTGTGCTGCACTTCCACCTCATCGCTTCCCCAACACCCATGGGAACTTCACTGGTTCAACACTTATTTTCCCCTACACTGTAAACGAATTTCTCTTTTTCTGTTTTTATGACAAATCATGTGGCCCAACAGATAACTATGAAAGAGAAATGACATGGGGTTATTGCTGCTGGCTGTCCAGAGTCTCACTCAGCAAACTTGGGCAGGATGACCGTGTGTGTAAAGAACAAGAGTGGCAAAGGAGCTGCTCTCACAGAGGGGCTTGCAGAGCTGACTGTGCTCACATCAGACTTTGTGCTACATGAGTGTAGTTTGGTGGGTTACTCTTGTTCTGCAAGACTGCATGGAGAATTGTTGTGAGATAGGTGGGTATTACATACTGTCATCTTTTGGGATGCCTTTCCAGTCCCTCCAACACACTGTTGAAGCACATCCTTCTATTGACTTCTACTTTACAGCCAGCTAACAAACTGCAAAGGCAACAAATCAGCTGAAAGAATCAGCAGCGTCTTTCTGCACTGAGAATAACATTTTAAAAGCCAATTTTTCTTCATGTTTCATCAAAACAGCCTATAGGAAAATGAAATCCCAAACTTTGATTGTAATCCAGATCATCAGTCTTTTTAAGCCTGCAAAGCTGAAAGTAGATACTTCTTATATTTACAACATATTTTCTTTATTTAGTTGTGGCCAAAAAAAAGTAAAGCAATAGCATACTGTCCTTTTCAAATTTACATTGGCCCATACAAACCACTCCAAAGTCAATTTCCCTAATCTGCAACTGCCTCCCAGGCCTGTACTTAACCAGGTCATTTTCCATGTTGACAATGCAAAAGCATCTCTAACAACAGTAAAAGGCTATTCCTGCTAATGTCAAGGCCATACAAATTCCTGGGCCCTGGGTGCTGCATGCTCCTCAGATGTGCTCCAGCCACAGCCAAGGAGGAGACTAGAAGAGGAGGAGAAGGGCCATGGAATTAATTTCTTGCTGTTTTCTTCAGCCCTGACCTTCTCTGCTGCTTCCCATCTTCCCTATCCCGTTCACCTTACTCCATTTTCTTCCCTGTCCTTCCAAATGTAGGCTCCTTGCTGGGGGCAATATCAATTTGTGCAGCTATGGGAAGAGTCAAGTGCTGATTAAGATCAGAGGGGGAATTGCATATACATGTTAAACCAAGCTGGGAGCTCTTCTTTAGAAGAGCATTTTCCCATTGTCTCCAGCCACGTTCTCAGGAAAAGCTGATGACTAGTGGTGGGAAATGAATTGTCAGGAAGCAAGTTCTGACACAGAGGAAAGGCAGCACAGCTCCAAATCTCTTGGTCTTTTTTATCTGCAAAAAAATATTTCCCTCTGTGTGCTTCTTTTCCTAAAAACAGCACTGCTATCACAGCTTGCTTGTTGCTTGGTGCTCTCTCCTTAGCTTGCTACCTCCTCACATTCTCCATAGCTTCTCTCCTGTCTTTCCTCTCTTCTATTTCTTGTCCTTTTTCTTCCTCCAGCTCCACTTAATTTAGAGCAGCCAGGGTTTGCACAGCAAGGATATTGTGAGATTAACCAGGTTTGGAAAGTTTGCCTCTGCTACGCGCACATGCTCTGTTGCCTTCTCTCCACTCCCAATGTACAAAAGTATGTCCAAAACTGCTGTGAAGTTCCTCAGTGACAAGCTGGCACAAAGCTCCCCAGCCAGAGCAGTGCCATGCCTTTGTCTTGCACAGAAACCCACACACAGCTTACAACAAACAGAATGCCAACTGTTAATAAGAATTAAAAATGCCTCCCCACACAACATCCTAGCACTTTAGTTAAAGAAAAAAAGAAAGATAAATTAAAAAAGATATCACACAAATCACCAGTCTTTCATTGCTTAATGTAGATATATTGTACCCAAAACTTGTTTCACTTCATTTGGTGTGAAGCTGTGGTAAGTCCATTAAAGCTGAAGGAGTTGCATCTGCCTAGAACTGGTGTGAGCCAGATCAAAATCAGATCCATTACATCTATTGCTATAATATCATCTCCTTCCATATGGTGCTGCAACTAGGCCGTATGCTGAACTGAATGTTGCCTAAAGTCTGTTCATCCCAAAAGCTGAGTTGATCTTAGCCTCTCTTATACCAAGAGAAGTACCTCCCTGTGTCCCATAAGGACAATGACATTGTCATGGGGCTTCTTAAAAGTTTCAGCATGTTATGGATGATTCACCCCCCATCTCCACCTACTTCTGAACACAGATGCTCAGATCAGGCTCTCTGGCAAAGAGCAGAGCTGAATTTCCTTAGCAGAGTTTATGTGGCCTTGGTTCTTTGTAAGCTGTACACTGCAAATATAGTCCTTCACTCTTGCTAACTCACTCTTCACTTTCTCAAGGATGTGAGGCTTACCCCTCTGAAGTAAAAGATTTCCAGCTTCTTCCTCTCATCTATTACAAATAGTCACTGCGTGGACTTTCTAGTCCTGGTTAACAACAGCTATATGTAACTACTTAATATATCTGTGCCAGTATCTCACCTATGATTTCGTACTTCATTTCGGATGAGTTCTCTGCTATCCTATTACTTCCCCGAATATGAGTTTCTTCCAAGTTCCTCCAACCTGAGAGTCTTCAACCCTGATCATAACCTTACGAGTTATCCCTGCAAGTAGAGTGTTGGAAACAGGAATCTTTGAATGACCACTGTGAAAATGTTTTTATCTGCTCCAAAATCCTCTTTCACTGGCATTCAACTTTCATACATGGCATCCAAAAAGCTAAATTTATTGTTGTGGACTTATCCAGCCTCATGTCCTCTCCTACTTACATCTACTGTCATGACCTAGTTAATTTCTCATTGAGATCTCACCTTCCTTGGGTGAAGGGGTTTGCATGTTTGTCAGACTTGTGGAGGGAGCTGCAGCAGATTCCTCTTTAACCACGTATCATACCTTTTATGTCTCCTCCACTTTACTTTCCAAATGAGATTGTCACACCTGACCTTCAGTTTAAATGTCTGATCCAACGGTCAGAGGGATTTGCTACTACTTTTCTTGCACTTCTTTCCTCACTGAAATGTCCTCATATTTGTTCTAATCAAGTTCCCCTCTTTTAAAATATCAAACTGAAATTGCCAGTGGTCAATACCATCCAGTGGGACACGAACGCTCACTGTCTGTATTAACTCCTGCTTTTTCTTTAGGGGTAAACTAAACACCCCCCCCCCCAAACTATGCATCAAAAATGAATGGCTTTAAATAGCAATCGTCTGTGGTATTAATCAAGTTTCTTCTTAAAACCATCCCAGATGTGCCACTCAACCAGCTTATACTGGTTTCTGTAAGAACACCCACTGTTATTATTGTACCAACAGATTTTGCAACTTCCTTAATTTCTTTTAACACATGAAGGTCTCAAGCTGAGATCTTTTGCAGCAATGAGGGTGTGCTAACAGCAGAGGGTTGCATAAATCCGCGCAGCAGTTCCAGCAGACCATGAAGGTCTGTAGGTACAGGCTGGACGAGTGCAGGGTTATTTTAAATAGCTTGCAAGCTCTGTAATGTAGCTGACCATTTTCTTTAGCCTGGTAGTTACTGGAAACAGGACAGAGGGGCAAGATGTAAGCTTTGCCTTACACTGCTGTACAGGCATGTGAACACAGATTGTATGAGCCCAACTGCACTTGTCCAATTCATCTTTTACGTAGTTTGTGGGACTACGAGAGAGAGTGTGTCAGGAAACCTGTTAGAAAAAGCAAGTGGATGGGCAAGGATCCACAGCCATCCTGTACCAAAGGAATGAGGAAAAATGGTGTTTGGCAGCAGATGAGGATCCTATAAAAGAGCTCTCCATCTGGAATGCTTGGGACATTCTGAGCATTTTTCTTTCCACCCCCTCAGGCAATGGGAAATTACTACCTCTTGTGTGAGTGGAGAGAAAACAACTAGGTGGTCTCTATTTTAGCATGCACGAGGTAAGTGGGTCCCATTGCCAGGTATCTCCATTCTGGCAATGCTTTGGTCATGTGCTGTGTTTTCAAACTCTATCCTGCACAGTCCAAGGAATATTAGCGCAGTACTTCCCTCTGATACAAGTCCCCACAGTTATCTTATGGGTTCTTTGGTAGAAGCAGTCCCGAAATTGCTCTCTGTAAGATGACCCAACGTTCCCTGGATGCAAAGGTCCAGCTGTGTATCATCATGCATTCTTGATCTGGTTTTTTATTGGCTTTATCACATTTTAAAATTTGAGATGAACATACTAAAATGCAAATGGTAAATGCAAAGGCCCAGTGAAATGATAGCCTACATAGCCGAAAGCCTTTGTACTGCTGGTGTTTTTCAGTTATATCCTTAATACAAATATCAAACTGAGCCTTATGACATTACAGAAATCCAATAACAGTTTTTTATGCAATGGAAACATTTTTATAAAGACTTACATTTTATTTGGGAACTGGCTATCTATTACAACCAGCAATTCAAGTCAAAGCAATGGAGTAATATTTCAAAAATGATGAGAGCAAAACAAATAATCACATGAATGGTATTATTTTGCAAAACATGTGATCCTCAGTAATTTGTGGTTTTTTGGTCCCTGGTGCTAAAACTGTGCTGTGTCTTTAATAAAGCTAATTATGTAAAACTCTCTGAAGGTCACAAAAGGTTCAGGCAGAGGCTTTTTGATGCTGAAATGCAGACCAAACAGCCATAGTACATTGTTCTGATTAGAAACGAAGCACTGCTTTCTTCAGATTAATACTGTGTTTAAAATTCCTCTGTGAAATACCGGCATTTATACCTTCTGTACCCTCAGACTGTTTTGCACAGTGCTGCAAAAATCCTATTACCTTCTCCCTCTCTCTAATGTGGATATGGAAACGAGCCTTCTCTTTCCATCACTATGCCCTCTATAAACATTACATTATACTTACAGCATTTATTTATTTTTGGCAGCCCGCCAGAGGAAAAAAATAATCCTCTTTCAAAAATACCCCTCCCTGTGAATTGAATTATGTTGTAATCCGTTCTGGATCTACCCCAGGCCTGCTTGCCTTCTGGGGTAAAATGACAACATTTTGGATGGTCTGCAGGGCTGGGTGGAGGGGACGGACCACCAGGAGGCTAAGATACAGCCCAGGTTTCTCTCCCACTCCTTAATTTTACAGCCACAAGGAAAAAACCTGTACACAGAGTGGGCTTTGTCCATCTGTGAAACACTCGCTCGCCCTGGTTGCTGCTGCTCATGAGGTCATGGCACACTGTGAAATGGTTTGCAATGCTGGCGAAGCAGTGACGCCAGCCCTGTCTGGCACAACTGCAGTGGTGTGGGCACGGAGGGATCTGGGGGCATTTCTGCCCCACTGGCACTGCTCAGGGCTGCCAGCCAGGGTGTGAGCCATTGGTGCCATATCTCACTGCCACGGGGCAGTGCGGCTCCCAGCACTCCAGCAACGGTTTGCTGCCGGCTCTTCTCCCTGCAGGGCCACAGCTTGGGCTGTTTTGTGGCCATTTTACATTGCTCTTTCCCTGCAAACTGCTACTCTCCTTTATTTTCTTCTTCTTCCTGAGTGGTCTCTGTGGCCACTCCATCTGAGTTTGTGGTGAGTTGGGGATCGCTGGTGTTCTGGAAACCTGATCGCTGCATCTCCGGCTGCAGTGTAGGGACCAGAACTCTCTTCAACTTAACTTGAGGGCAACTTGATGACAAACTGAAGGGACTTCAGAGAGGAGAAAAAATGAGCCAAGGCTTAGATGTGGGCTGAAGGAAAATGAAGGGAATGGGCTTTGCACATATCTTGGCTGAATGATATCTAATTGGGGTATGATAATTCCCCATAAGACTTAGGAGGATATAAACACTTAAGAGGCAAAGGGATTGATTAGGACCAGAGAAGGGAGTATAACTGGAATTAATGAGATGAAACAGAGAGCAGGAAAATTTATGCTTTAGAGTAACATTTCCTATTAACGAGATCTACTAAAATGTGGGGTAGGATTCCAGGGAGAACCAATGGAAATCCTGTTGCTTAAGTTATTTCAGAGAAGACTGGACAAAACACTCAAGAACGCACTGTAGGGAACAATTCCACAGTGACAGGAGGATGGAAAAGATGATCTAATAGTAGCTTTTTCCATTTTAATTTATATGGTGACCTTATACTAGAGAAGTTTTTTGAGCTGCCAACCGGTCATCAGTAAAAGAAACATGCTAAAAAATTGCTTCTGGCATTCCATAAGAGTTCCATATTTCCCTATTTCCCAAGTCCTGTCTATTACATATATACACTACAGACCTGATGATTTATAGGAGAAGCGTCATCCTCCAGTCATCCCGTTTTGCTGAGTTACTGCAGGGTCTCTGAACAGTGGTTATCTTGTGTGCCATACGAGCTAAAACATCACAGCACAGCACAGTCAGATGATTCAATATTAATTTCCTGGCTTTGAAAAATCGAAAAAGTCAAATCTTTAGTGTAATTTTAAAACCATTTCTTTTTCCTATTACCTATTCTTCACATACTCAGGCAGTTGTGTAGTATAACATTTGGAAAATCTTTGCAAATAGAGTCTTATTAGGAGAAAGGCAGAATCAGGCATTATTCAGTAAAAAGAGAAGGAGTGGAAGGCTCTTTGTGTTGCAAAAGGTACCATAAGAGGAAGGAAATTCTCACTGAAAATACTTATGCATTGCTGAATTTGTAATACATACCATTTTGTGTTGCATGAGCTCTAGTTTTTTTGATTACTTTACATTATACACATGAGTGACACACTCTCATTTCAACAAGGGAGGGCAATAAAAGTTCCCTGAATGTTTAACCTAATAATGTGTGATAGCACAGATTGCCTGGAAATGTAGAGGATAGAAGTTGAGTCACCTGCTAGAAATAGTGTAGATAAAACCCATCCTGCTTTAGATGAGGATAGATTGGATGTCTGCTTAACTTTCTTTTCAGCCATATATATATATTTTTTTTTTGAGTATCTTCCATCAACCTCCCTAGATATTTTCCAGATATCCATCTGCCAAAATATGTGCAGATACATATAGGCCAGAAAAATCCAAATATCGATAGAGTCTAAGGTCAAAATAGATTGTGGAGTTTATCTTTTCCAGTGTTTCTGAACATTTTCCAAACCGTGATCTCATATGACTGCAGTGCAGAATAACAGGCCTTTTCCCTCGTCCTGGCTGTCAAGGAAGGGCAGCTGAACTGAAGATTGAGAACGGAGGGAGCACAGCTGCATGACTGAGGTGTGCAAACAGCCATACACACACAGGACACGGGGCATGCAAAGAGAGGGTCCCAAGGTCTGCTGGCTGCCACATACCAAATGAATTGCTTGTAGAAGGTGACTTTTTTTGACAGACTCATACTAACATATACTAAACACTGTTCAGAGACTCATGCTAGCATATACCACAGCTAATGCTGACTTCATTAAAGCTCTCTGGTCAATGAAAGCAATTATGTGTTGTCTACTGGCTGGACTGGAAGACAGGAAAGGATTTGATTCAGAGCTAGCTGTGCTACTGACTCATGGTTTACTCTTCAAGTAAGTCATTTGACCTTTTTGTAGTTCAGTCTATCCGTCTGAAAAATTGTGCAGGAAGAAGGGAAAAGCGCTATTCTTACTGAAAACCACAGACAGAATCTGAAATGAGTTTTCCTAGGGTAAAAAAGTAAGAGACAATATCAGAATGAGAGTCAGAATCAGAATCTCCCTGGCCTTTTCCACTTAGGACGTCTGGTAGTATCATCATTATCACAGCAGAAAATAATTTACTTCAAGTATTACTTCTAGCTCAGAAACCAAAAGGAAATATCTGGTGCTTGTGCCAGGTACACTCAGCTCCTGAATAGATTGAAGAACTATCTGAATGGATTTAATAACTTTTGACTTCTCTACATGGATCATATTTAAAAGGTATAAATAACCAGAGCAAAAACTGGAACAGAGATGGATTTATATTACTAATATTTTTTTTAAAATTTTTCTGATGGGAAAATGGAAAAAAGTCAGGACTTAAAAATACCTTTTTTTTTCCTTGTGTTATGCTTTCTGTCAGATTTTGTACTATAGAGACCTAAAGAACATTTTCTGGCAAGATACCAAGCTAAATACAAAGTGGTGTAAGCTCCTAATAATGGAAAGAAAGTTGCGGTGGGAAAGTGTCTAGGGCAGATTTTGTAGACAGAAGGTCCCCGAATTGGCTGCAGAAACAATTCCTTTTTCAGAATGTCTTCCTCATTTTGAAAATATAAATAGCTCTAATTAAATGCCCCAACCTTTTCCTTTTAGTATCAATAGGAAGTGGAGTTGTAAAAGATTGATTTTGGCCAGTACTGCCATAAAGTGGTGAAAACAATAATGACCTGTAAGGGAAACTGAAATTCAGTGGGGGCTGAATTTGTGGTTCTGGATATCTTGAAAATACCTCTCTGGTTTTGTGAGAAACCTCTACTAGACCTATGAAACCAGAGCCCTTCTGGATTTCAGGAACATTTGAACTCAAGTGAAAGGCCTTCACTCTGACAAACTGCTCGTGTTGAGAACTACCACATGCATGGCACTACTGAAGGCAAATCCAAACATCCAGCACCACTCAACGTACTTCTGCATCCTGGGTCTCAAGGGGATAATTGAATCGAAACCCACAAGCACTCTGTAGTCAGGGAATCATATGCAAAATGCCAAAGATCAGTGGGATTATTGAATTCAGGCACTGTGAATTTTCAGGTCTGAGGCAGCCCGTAGCAGAAAAGGAGTCTGCTTTGAGTTTGATATCAGCTGATATATTGAGACCTGATGGTAGAAATTCTTTGACCAGACTGTAGAAATATTACCAGAAGTGTGACATTAGAATTGTAGCTGTCATATTGCAAAATGACCTGTCAGTTGTTTATCAAGGGGCCTAAAAAGAGACCTGCCTTATGAAAAAATGGTTATATATATTCATGGATCCAAATTTTTATTTAGGTCTTCTAAACTTCTTTACAGAAATATCAAGAAGTATCCAGCTTTTTCTTGGTCTAGATACAGGGATTATCAAAGCTTTTACATTAATAAGACCCAGTAACTATGACAGCATTACACAATAAGCGTCATTAGTGGGGAGAAGCTGGAACATGGAGATGGATTTTATCCGTCAGAAGTTTTATTGTTATAAAATGTGATACAGATAGGAATATTTTTATGAGTCCCAGGGATACCACATCTCCATCAGCATCGTGAGAAGAAAAGAAGACTCTTAACTTTATTTTCAATTAGGTGGTAAAACATGACCAAGAGGCTCTTTGTGGGCTCCTGTGTATTAATCACCATCACTGAACTGCTATGTTAAAAGACACAGAGGACATAATGGACAATAGAGGTCTGGCAAGATTTCAGAGTAAACAAATCTGAACTGAAACCTTAGACTTCCTTGAACTCAGGCTTGACCTTGTCCTAAGATGGATTTACATCCAGAAATTATTCTCTTGGTTTATACGCAGAAAGTCAAAGCTGTAGTTCTAGACACAAAACATTGTGAACTCTGATGCTCTGAAATAGAGACACACATCTATATCACCTGGAAAGTTAAAAATATTTGCAAGTAGAGTTTGATAGGAGTTGTAAGCATTGCAGGCATGTCTCCTCTGTTAGGTCTGAAGTTTCAAAAGTTTTGCTTTCAATCTGTGCAGACATTTCATGTTTAAAATTCCCCTCTGTTATTTCTTGTGTGTCAGAGACAATTATTTCCCAAATGGCTATTTGTTCTCATATGATGCAATCTGGAGGGGAATATTGTCCCTTTCTCACATGCTTCTACCTTTTTAATAAATTAGTTTCGTACATTCAGATCCTAGTGACATTGTAACTTCCAGGAATTAACAGTTTGGTCATAAAGTACAAGTGCAACATGATTACAGTACAGGAAAACATTCCTGAAGCAACCCCAAAATTCCTTACTTCTTTCAAGCTTGCTTTTACAGCAGTATTGGATAAATTACCTTGCATTGCAACAAGCAAAACCAAATGAGCCAAGTCCAAAGGGACGGAGGCAACAAACAACATTTCTTTATCCCAAGTGTTGAGCTGGTCAAATGCAAGCCAGCTGCATGCTAGAAGCAATGGATGCATGGCAATTATGTGTGAGCTAAATATGCCCTGAATTCTTCATGCCCAGCCAGCTTTAGAATAAAGAGAACAAATAAATGTACCTGCACATATGATGATGTAGCCTTGCTCCCAGCTTTAAGGCCAAGAATGAAGAATGAAGAATTTGCCTTTGGAAGACGAAACAGCCAGATTAACTTTCAATTTAGCATAGATAATTCAGCATCATATTAGTGCTGTCTAAAACACAGGGCAGTCAGAAGGCCCCAAAATGGCCTGTGCCATACCAAATCTGATGTCAAAATTTGTCATCATGACTCTACCCTTCTTACCCAAAACTGTGATGTTTGCTCTTCTTTTTATCTACAGAAGACTATGGAATAATTGAACCACTTGTTGCTGGGTTTTGCACTTTCCTGTTTTTCCTGTTCTTCATGTGAAAACATTACTGCCTCTTACCAACACAGGATGAGGCAAGTGTTTCAAAAAATGTCTCTTTCCCAATTTTCCTTCATCCTGGAGCTCACCAAGATCCATTACAGATAAAGGTTTCTCTTCTGTTTGAATTTGTAGTAGTGCATCAAGTTGTCACATGATTTTTTAAAGTCATCTTTCTGGAAGTCTGCTGTGCTCATATAAGTTATTATGCGTCAGAATCATAGTTTCAATATTGTATGCTTATGTAATTATACACATGATATGCTAGAAAGTTTTTATTCAAAGTTCCTTCTCTTATAATGACCAAAAAGTGGACAAGATGAAAAAGAAACAAGAAAGCATGACAGGTAAAGCAGATGGAAGTAGTGTGATATGAAATTGTGATGAATGGAGATCCAATATGCAGTAGTTTGTGAGATTCTAGTACAATATTTGTTAGCACAAATATCTTGGGATGTCTAGAAAAACCCACTGATTTCTCTTGGCAAATTCAGGAGTGAAGCTTGTTACGTTCTAAACCATTTCACAATAAAATAGAATGAATGAAGGCCGGTCTTGGGGATTATCAGGCCAGTTTTCTCAACAAGTGGCAAACAGGACTGGTATGGTGACAGCCTGGCATCTTGCAGTCTGCCAGAATTAGAGCTCTTCTGATTGGAAACTGCAGTGGGGAAGTTCCTAGTTTCTCTTCTTTAGTGTAAAGCACTGGATTCTCTTGCTGGATGATTCATAAGATCATAGATTCATAGAATGGCTTCAGCTGGAAGGGGCCTTAAAGATCGTGCAGTTCCAACCCCCCTTCTCTGGGCAGGTACACCTTACACTAGACCAGGTTGCTCAGAGCCCCATCCAACCTGGCCTGGAACATTTCCAGGAATGGGGCATCCACAACTTCTCTGGGCAACCTGTTCCACTGCCTCACCACCGCCGCAATGAAGAATTTCTTCCTGATATCGAGTCTCTTTCATTTTGAAACCATTTGCCCCTTGTCCTGTCACTACATGCCCTTGTAAATAGTCTCTCTCTATCTTTCCTGTAGGTACTGCACGGCTGCAATTATGTCACCCCAAAGCCTTCTTTTTTCCAGGCTAAACAATCTCAGTTCCCTCCACTTCTCCTTTATAGGAGATCTACTTCATCCCTTTAATCATCTTGGTGGCCTCCTCTGGACTCACCCCAACAGGTCAATGTCCTTCCTGTGCTGGGGACCCCAGAGCTGGATACAGAACTTCAGGTGGGGTCTTACAAGGGCAGAGTAGAGGGGAGGAATCACCTCCATCAATCTGTTGACCACTGCTGCTTTTGAAAGATCATAAATCTTGATCAAGTAACTGATTCAGCATTTAACATAGCATTCATTGCAGCACATTGCCACTAAATTTGAGATTTTTACATTTGAAAAGTAAGAGGAAACTATTTTTCCTTCCTTCCTTCCTTCCTTCCTTCCTTCCTTCCTTCCTTCCTTCCTTCCTTCCTTCCTTCCTTCCTTCCTT
>JAWMRA010000078.1:50914644-50963135 GCA_035584735.1 Pseudotriccus pelzelni | reverse complement strand
TCCTTCCTTCCTTCCTTCCTTCCTTCCTTCCTTCCTTCCTTCCTTCCTGCCTGCCTGCCTGCCTGCCTGCCTGCCTTTATTTCCAATTTGAAATATGCTGCCACTGTTCCCATACGTGGGATATAACTCAGTGACGGACAAAGCAAAATACTTTGAAGCTGAATACACCCTTGTGCTTTTGAGACGTTGACTTGAGGCTTGTTCTCTCTGCCACCGTAAGTGTAACAGCTAAACTTTGGAGCACTTCTCAGGCACGCAAAGTTTTAATAAACAATTGAAACTCTGCTGCAAAAGAAGTTCCTACCTTTGACCCTATCTTAGTAAAAAACTCTCTCCCTCACCTCAGTGGCACTGGCCTGGGTGACAAGTTATTACTCTGATATCTACATAATCAGTGATTTTCATTTTGTCATAAGTTGTATGAACTGTTCATTTCCAGGAGGTTCACTAAAAAAGAACCCAATCTTTAAGAACTGTGCCCCATATCTGCTCCTAAAAATGAAGCTATCCTTTACCATCCCACCATTCTCAGCCTTTCTTCAAACTGGAGAAACAGTCCCCAGACATATCGTCTTGGCAAAAAGGAGCAATCAGATTAAATCCTGATATTGGATGGAAGTAATTTACTGCATGACCTTGAGTGTTAGACATGGGCAGAATGGAAAGGGGAGATTCCTGATTTTCTACACAACTGTATAACTATACTTGGAAGATCCCAAGGAATTAGACTGGGAAGTTGGGTGGCTTCTAGTCAAAATATCACTACAGTGATATTTTTAGTGACTTATTTATTTCTTAAAAATCCCCCTAAAGAATAAATACTGGAAAACCCTACTGGAGCTTTACAGGTAAACAGAGAAGAGACGATTTCCAACAAGATTTTAAAAAAATTGTCCGAAACAGCTGTTCAGCTGGCACATCCAGCTGGCAGAATGGTACAGCATAAGCTATTGGTACTGATGTGGGCTAGTCTAATGAACAATCTCAAATCTGTGCCAATAAAAGATTTATCATGCAATGTTATGTCTCCTTTCCCCTTCACTCTGACCAAACAAAGTGAAATCAAAATTAATCAGTAAATTACTTTAACCTTGGTAGGGTTTCTCATTAATTTGTGGTTTCTCATTCTCCACATCCCCATCACTGCATAAAACCTCCCTTTTTACAGACTGTTCACTGTTTACATGATAAACATACTCCCTGCATTACCCTTCTGGACTTGAATTGCTCAAGCATGAGAGCTGCAGTACATCCCACTTCCTTACCAGCCCCTTGAAAGCTCCTTGATGACAGTGCTTGGTGACCACAACAGGCAGTGAGTACTAATATTGCAGTACAGAGAATTCCCCCCCACACACCCACCAATGAAGCACAGCATTCAGTTTCTCCAGCTGTTCTTCTCATTCCTGGAAACCTGCTGGAAAGAGCCACTGTGGAGGTAAATGGACTATCTTGGCACAGAGACATCAGCCACATCTCAAAAGAACTGACTGAAGAGAATGGGGCTCTTGCCCTGAGACTGGCATTGCTGGGATAGAAAAATGCTTTAAAGTTGTGTGTGTTATCTGGAATTTCACCAAAGAGAAGGACATTCCTCCGGGGGTTTAACTAGGACAATTGACTCCTCTCGAGCTGCTGGCATGGAGGGTGTGCCTGCAAGAAAAGGCACAATGTCAATGCTCACCCTGGCCTTGCCATCCCTGGTTCCCTTTGCCATTGCAAATTCACAAAATGGTGGTTTGCATCTGGCAGGCACAGCCTTTCCCAAGTGGCAGCCTGCACCCCAAAGCACAGCAACAAAACCAACTACCCACTATCTCCCACTGGCACAGGGACATCTGCCAGTGTCAGCAGAGGGTGGATAATTCTGCCTCTTTCTCTTTTTTTCTTAACTATGTAAAACATCTCAGGCAGCAGTCTCAGAAATCAGACTTCCAGCCTACCTGATGTAAGATACATCATTTAGGTGATTATATTTGCTGTGGAAAAATATAGTCCACCAAGTCAGTTTTTCCACAACGACTTGCTAGAGACAAACCCTACTGAGGCACATATGAGCACCAGGAATGACCCTATCCCAGCAGTCCTGCCTATCCAATAAAACCCGTCAGCTCATAGGTCTTTTAGCAGTGTCCTTCCAGAATTACTTCTGTGAATCAGTTGACAAGGGTCAGGAGAAAACCACCAAAATCTACCAGCAACTTTGATTATCCTTGTCATTTTACACCACCATAGGATTCAAGCTATCTACAAAATCAGAGAGATTTATACTGTATTCACAATTTATCAAGTTAATTTTTATGTTCCTCACAATTAATTAACTAAACAGTAGGAGCCAGGACCCAGTCTCAGATCCAGGGACACCATCTGTCACAACCTGGCTCAGTCCCATCGTGTAAGGTCACCAGTCTGCTGTGAGTGGGCTCAATCCATGGGGTCCCACCTGCTTCAAATCCAGACATTTCTGAGACAAATGCCCTCTTCCTTGCACTCCCCTGAGCCCCAGAGCTCCAACAACTCCTTTCCAGGGAGCTGAAACCCTGCGGGGCTCTGAGCCCTGCCCCACACTGCCTGGGGCTCACACACACTTCTTGGAAACTCATCTGGGGCTTCAGGAGAGCATTTCCACACTCCCAGTTTAACACCCCCCCCCCACCAGGACAACATGATGGGAAAGCAAGGATCAAAGTTTAAGGAGAAGAATGTCTGAACCACAGACATGGTACTCTTAAAAGGATTTGAAAAGCATAGACTACTGAAAAAGGGCAAAGTCCTGGCTTAGTCACCCCTTCTGTGAATGCAAGGGCTGGGATGAGCCCATCCTTATTTTCCGCACACTCTCACACAGGACTCACCCATGTTCAGCTGCTGCCCATTTGCAGTGTCCCTACCAGGAACCCTTGGGTCCTTTTCTCTCTACTTTTCTGTGTTAAAAAAGAAAAAGTCCCTTGCAAAGGCCAGTACCTGGAATATGATCTGCATACTAAGCCCCAGTTTGGCATCATGGTGGCTTCTTACAGCTACTGCCTGGAAAGGCCACCAAGCAAATTTCTGAGGCAGAGCCAACCCAGCAAGCTGCCTAGGTGATGTTTAGATGTGTGTCCAGGAAGACACAGAATAAAGTCATTCTATTTGAACCCAAATACACACTTAGCTCTTTATGAGAAGTCTCCCTGTTGAGGCACCGCCATGGGGTGCAGTGTCACAGAGCAGGGGGTCACTGAAGATAAGGATCCCTCTTCCAAGCTGTACAGCAATGAGCTCACAATGCACTGATTACAGATTGGCAGGGCAAAGCCCCAGCAATTACAGAGCTCAGAGGAAGATCTCACTTTGATTTGACTGTATTTAAAGTTTCAGTCATGGGCCACAAGCACTAGAAGGGTGTGCCTATATATAAATGTATTTTCTAGATTGTACTCAGGGTACTTATTACCTTGTAAGATCAGCACTGGTTTTGATATCACCTGAATTTTTGTATTTATTCCTGAAACCACTTAACTGCCTGCAAGTGTTCTAGGCAAAAAACAGTGAAGTTATCAAGAGACTCTAAAAAATGTTCTGTGATGAGAAATTAAAAGCAAGTGTCTCACCTACCCACAGAAAAATGAGTTCTTTAGAGAAAAGCAATTGTCTGCCTTTTATGCTGCATTGAATTTAAAGATACTTCTGCAATGCGTAGCGAGAATGATGCTGAAATGGACATTATGAATACTACACAATAAAATTATATTTTAATGAGTTTTTTACCATATCAAGCAAAATGCACAGTCCTTATGTATAGTCACCTAAACAATAATTGTGAATGTACATGTCTGTGTATAGGCACATGAACCTGTATGCATTTTTAGTAACAAATTTGAAAAGTAAGAATAGAAAATATGAAGAGGGACATTTAGGATGGATCAAGGAATAGTAGAGGAAATTAAACCTTCCTCAAACTTAGGAAAAGGAATGTTTATTAAGGTACCCTATATTCAGAGATTTCACAGAGTGTTCTGATTTGGAAGAGACCAAAAGGATCATCCAGTCCAGTTCTTAAGTGAATGGCCTGAACTGGGATTGAACCCATGACCCTGTTAATGTGAAATTAAAGATGGAAGATACAAATATAACTAGAGAAGCTGTATATTGTTTTTCCTGCCTTTACATAAAAGCAAAAAAAGATACAAAACAGATTAAAAGAAATTAGAGACTTTAGGTGCCTCCACTTCAGAACGCCAAATTTCACTCAACATAACAGCACCTAGAATGCTGAAAGTGACTTAGCATTAAGAATAGGCCATTTTTAGTGACTCGAGTTCAGCACCCCAAGGACAAAATTGGAAAAGTTAGATGGAGGACCAGATGTGTGAATTATCTAGTTTCCATTGATGTAAATGGGAGTTAAATGCCTAAAGAAGGAATGATGTGCTTCTTTGCTACAACCTAGTTTTTTAATGGATTCAACAGAGACTTAAAACTTGTGCCAAAAACTTAGACCTTACAGAATTTTTCAACCAAAATCTCCAACAGGCAATGAATAAATAAAAGACTCTTCTGTCATTCAGCATGACACTTTTTTTTTTTACATCAGTATAATGCTTTTAGACTTTCCAAGGGTGGCTTAAGTTATATGACATTTCTCTCATCTGCTACCTAGGGGAGCGCTGGGTGTGCAGTGTCATGTTTTAATTTAGCCAAGGGTTGGGAATATGCTGACAGGCACAGCGCAGTCAAGGGGCAGAGCTGAAGAGAACATGTCCATGTGGATCTTTGCTTGGCTTAGATAGAATTTGCTTTCAAGGCCAGAATGAACTTGGATCCAAATGTAGACTATTCTTCAGCAGCCCACCATGGATTTGAATACATGTCTTGTTGGGATTTTTCCCCTCTCCTGTCAGTCCAGAGGGTCACTTGGACCAATTCCTTCTATGCTTAGAAATACCAATCTTTTTGCATTGCTTTCAAGGATGTAAGAAAAAATATCCCATGGGTTTTGAAGGCTGAAATGAAGCAGAAACCTATTTCTGCTGGCTGCAGTGCAAGTACGTGGAGATGGCCCAAAGCGCAAGCCGTGCTTGGTTTTTCTTTGTGACCTTACAATTTGAAAAACCTAGACAACCTTGCAGGTCATTAGTTTGGCAATACCTCTGCTTCAACAGAAGCAGAGGGAGATGTGACTCATTGCCCAATCACCACTACCTCTGACAGCTGAAGACAAATTACTTCCCAGTCTCTGGGCCAGCAAGACACTTGTCTACCAGCTCAAGTACGCCAGGCTTGTGAAGAAAAGGTGTTTCCACCTCAGTGCATGCAACAGCCCTGTTGTTTTCCCTTAAGATATTCCATCTTAAGGTAGAAACAAAAGTCCAATTCTAAATTTACCAGCAATCTACAGTTTTCTAGCAGCTAGGGGGAAAGAGGGAAAAGCCTTTATGCACATAAACAGCCATTACACATGATGTTCCTCTTTCCTTTCTTTCTCTTTTTTCTTCTCTTTTTTTTTTTTTTTTTTTCTTTTATTCCAGGCATGTTTCTTATTTATCTGAAAACATCCTGTTCAAATTTAAGATTTTCTGTGGTTAGTTGCTGTTCATTATAATCTGTTCTCAAACCAGTCAGGATGGGAATCATTTCTGATGGGTGACCAACAGGGAAAAGAAAACAAATAAGGAGAGAAGATGTATGGGGAGTCCTTGTATGGTGTGGTTGATGTAAGATTTGTATTTGAAATAGAATAGGATATGGAAGGTATACCAGCACTTTTGAGAAAATCAGCTAAATAGAAGGATATCAGCAGGGCAAATACATCCACGTATCCTTTTTTGGACTGTTTCTCATTACTGCACAATTTAAAATGTGTGCATCATGAAATAATCTAGGTAACTTTATGGCCTAGCTATTATACATGATATGCCTTGAATAAATAATATAGATTTTTAATCAGACATACATCATAACAAGGCATTATTTGACTCCTCCTTTGGAAAATATTTCTACATGTGCATTTCAAGTGATCTTCGACATTTAGTTCAGCAAAATGTTCTTAATCCAACATGTAAAGTTCAAGTTCTGTAAAGTTTGGAAAAAGCTCTGTGTAAATACTGACTATCTAGAAACCCAACCAGAGTTAGTGAAAGCAGCAGGGCATGCAGAATATTCTTGCTTTTATTTCTGCTTCAGTAATGGTCACTTTTTTGTTCTTCAGCATATGTAGAGCCCCTTCAGCTCAGAGAGGCTTGCAATGCATTGTAGAGTATTACCAAAGAAGAATGCTGAAAGAGTTACCACTGCGTTGCCTTTTGGTTTTCGTACATATAAATCAACCTTAGATCATAAAACACAACCTGTAATAACAATCACAAATATTTAATAAATTTCTGACTAGTTTTAAAACCTGTTCAAATACTTTGTACCACCCACAAAAACATTTGTAATAAATTGCAAAGCAATAAAAATCACATAACACATAATTACTGGCATTATTGTATACTCCTTTTTTTTTCTCTTTTTAGGGGGAGGAGCTGGGTAGAGAGAGGAAGAGGCTGGGTCTAAGGGAAAAAGGAAACTTTTCAGTTGTATTTCCTGAGCTCATTTATTATATGACTTTCTGAATAATAAATTTTAAGCAGTGCTAAATACAGAAAAGGGCTTTTTAAACAACTCACAAGTTCTTCTTCTGAGTGAGTCATTACGGATCAGTAGGATTCTCTTAAGAGGGGATTTACAGTAAAAGAACCAAAACCTGTTTCCATTGAAACCAGTGGCAAACTCCCACTGACTTCAACAGAGGATTGACCCAGCAAAATGTGTAGAGTCAGGGATGGAAAATCAGGAAAGGAAGTAGGGTTTTATTTCTAATAAATCCACAAGGATTCTTTCAATTCTATTTCCACAGCTTTCAGCACATGTCATCATTCTCATAGTTTGTGCATAGGAATGAGGCATACATGTCTAAATGGCTTAAATACATACATTAAATGCGTGCTTACGTCCGCACTAATGTAAGCTCCTGCCTTCTTATCTATACCTTGTGGTGAATTTACAGTAGTTGTGAGTTAGTTCATTTTGCCAGGAAGTATGTCACGGGCCACTGTAAGGTTATTCTGTCGTGACTCATGAAAAGAAAAAGTAAGCCAGTACTATCAAGCAGGGAAGAGACCAGCAAAAGAATGGAACATCTGTTTTCAGATGAAAATATCAGCTTTTGTGCTTAAAGTAAGGACTGAGCTGATTGGAACATAACGTTTGCAAAGCACCAAAAGTGATTTAAAAACATCAACATTTGGTTGTTCATTTGGGATTTTTTGTGGGTTTTCTTTGTGTTTGTTGTTGCTATTTTTGTTGTTGTTTTTGGTGAGTAAAATCTAGCAAGCCTAATTTCCACAGGAAGTCCCAGGAACTTAGGAACTTCCATGCCTCTGAGAAGTAGGCTCACAGTCTTCTGAATATATCACGTGTGAGCACTTAGACATTTGAAGTAAATTACCTATTCGGATTTTTTTAAAAAATCAACTATAAACTTTACTTATGGTTCAGATTCATTCCTTGTCAAAACCAGATTTCTTTCTTAATAGATTTCCTGATAATTATTACTTACCAAAGATATTACAAAATTAAAGCCATTCCTTTTTTTTAGAAGGAACTCAATCTCGTCAATGGTACAATATAGGAGAGATTCAAAACAGTATAAGAATTTACAGGCACACACAGTTGGAGACGGTACCTCAGAAACTGGATACAATGAAATGGGAGCTGCAGGTCAGGGCTCAGTGCTTCTGGAAATGTTCTCAATGTTTTGAACCTGGATTCTGTTCTGCCCAGGGTTTTTCAGGATTTAAGCAAACCAGAGTAGACAATGCTTAATTTTCTAAGGATATATAATATGTTTTATGCATATATATACACATAAATTTTTATTAGAACAAAAAGCTGGCCTTCACACACACACACATAAATTTGAGATGTTCTTAAAGCATTATCTTGCCAGCCTTTGTCACTGGGCAGGTTCTATTACAAAAGGGATGCACGAAGAAACTGCTGGTACTGTGAGGAGTGGGCAAAAATGACTCGCAGACCCAGTCCTGAATATTCATCTTGGCTCTGACTTCACAAGTGGCATTCAGCCCTTGGGGTGTGGTGATGTAACTGAGTGGAATAGAAAAAGGCAGGAAGTAATACCAGGTACTGAACCTTGTCATGAATGTCTCTGTCCCTGGCAGATGTCCCAGGACCTCTATGGCTCTCAGAAAGACTTCCATTCTCTTTGGAGAGTAAACTGACAGTTCATTTGAAGGGAAGCAAACTGTCTTTACTTCCCTAAAAATAGGATTAAAAAGAACTCAGCATGTGGAACTCTGCAGTTTCCTACCTCCTTCTTTTTCCCAACTAGAGTATTTTCATCTTTAAACAAATGGTTTGAAAAATTCAGTTAAAAAAAGTAAAGCGTGCAATTAGAAAAACATTTATTTCAATACTGCTGAAATGCTTTTCCTGTCTCTAATTTAAAGTCCTGCAGGTGAAAAATGCAAGAAAAACAATTTGTGGCATTTCTACGGGCAGTCACAAGATCAGCTAAGACAAATTGTGGATGGAATTGGCCTCTGCCAACTGCAGCAGCTGAGTTTGAAAGTTACATTCTTCCACCAAGTACTTTTCCCATTGTTAACATGTGTACCAAGGCATTTGGAGATGATATGCATGCTCTGCACACAGACAGTCACGGGATTAAGCAGAGCCATTCACAGAATAAATTAGCCTCAGTGTTAATCACACAAACCTGGCATGCAAAGAAATTGTAAGTATTGGCCTCAGCATAAGGGTTAAATTCATCTTCTAATAATAAACATTATATGGGAGATGCAGATCGTTCTGGGATTACCAGTGAGCAGCAGTGGGTTGACAGTGTGGTGAAACAACATAAAAACCCTCTGCTGAATGGTATTAATAAAAACATGGAACCAAATTTTTAACAGATTGAGACAGAGGAAGCAAACTGGAATTTAGTGTACACTTGAGATGCAAGATTAATGCTCCCAGAGCAAAAACATTGAGTTCAAATGTCTAAGCCAGTAAAAGGCATATTTAGATACCTAAACAAAAATGGTGTGTGTCGTGTCGCTGAGCACCTGCTCTTCCCAGTGAAATCAGTGGGTTTAGCAGTATAGCTCTAGGAACACAGGCTTGAAATTCATGAATATGAAATAGCATAAAAAATGGGAAGAGCAAAAGCTGCATCAGCAGATGCACTAGTCTTTGCCATATAGTGTCCTGCAGATGTTACAGAGACGAAAACAATTTTCCACTATAGATGATACATTCAATATATATATATACAATTAAAGTAATAGGGAACAAAATGAGAAATGGGGTCACGCTCATCTGCTCTTTTGAAGATGTTTTTCCCATAGAAAGAAGCAGCTGAATGCAACTGTTGTTTAGTTACATCAAAACAACACAACATGTGCGAGTGAGGGAATCCTGGCACATTAATTGGCAGTGTAGCTGGTAATGTGCTGTGTGCTGGACACTGATGCCTCTCTTTCCCTCCACCTCCTACCTCCCCCTCCCTACTTTTCATTTCTTAATAAGAAAAGTAAACTCAAGAGAAGGCTTCCAGAACACAAATAGGCCTTGCTCCCCGGATGGTAGATACGTGGGATGGACGCAACAGATTTTCTTCCAGTGGGTATGGGAAGATGAACAAGTCACTGCAGAGTAAGACAGTATGTTGGACTGACAGCACACAAGCTGCTCTATAGTAATAATCCTTATGCACCCTGCAGGACACTGCAATAAATGCAAAATACTTCACCTCTTAAAGGACTTGGATGCCTAAAGACACTCTATCTTCATGCGTCTCACCTATACTGAAATCCATGGGAATCTGGCACACGAGTGCTTTGGTAAACATTACTAGCTGTCCACCTGCAACTTTACGTACCTAAATTCCTTTGAAAAAACCTGACCTTGGATCTCAGGAAGGTAATGAGCCATTTGCATTCTCATTTCATTTGATGCGTGTGGCGCACGTAGGCCATTAGGAGAACTATTAACTTGCTTGCCACCGCGGGAGTTTCTGGTCCTTATGGCCTCTGTTGCTGGGGGTAGGGGGGGAAGCAGGCGGCTCCTGGGGTGGATGGGAAGGATCAGCATTCTATTGCATTTGGCAATACTGCTCTTCTACATCCACCTGCGTTAAGTCTTGCTGCCAAACTGTGAGCCCTAGTTTTTTCCTGGTCCAGTTACATCTCCCAGAGTGCAGGTGGATGGGTAATAGAGTAGACTGGAATTTCCTCAAGTTCAGCTCTGAAATCAATATGCTCCAACTGTACCTGAAGGGGCCAGATTTCCAAAGCTGAGCAACTCTGGCTGAGGTCACAGGACTGAAAGTTAGTCCAACAGAAACTTTGGGATATGAACCTCCTCCTTTCAAAGTAAGACCGCTGCTATGGGAGCTGGGGATCCCTGATCCTCTGTGGAGTCAGCTCTTCATGAATGTTTCCTCTTGCTCTTTTTCCCATCCGACCGCACTGGCGCTTGCCTGTAAGCCTTCCCTTTTGAGCAGTGGGGAATACCTGGTGAAACTGCAGGCACATCAGACACTACAGAGCAGATGAGATGACTGGCCCACATTGTTTTCAGGCAGCGGCTCAGGGAACTCTCATGAACAAGTTTCAGGGTCTTTGTTCAGGAATGACAAATTTAGAGAGCACTTGGCACAGGAGTTTTCAGAAGCCTGAAATTAGTGTGTTTCTTACTGCTAATGTACTTTGCCATGACATTGTGCCTCACCCAGCTCTGACATTGCTCTTTCGGACTGAGGTCCTGTGCTACACACTATTAATATATTAAAAATTGTAAATGTTGCATATATTAAAGGCCTTGTTGGTATTAAACCAACTAGCACTTATCATTTCCATCTGAACTAGAACCTTAGGACATTGAAAGATGTGACCTTAACATTTATTCCTTAGTTTGTATTTTTGCAGCATTATTAAATACACCAGTATTGGGTCTTATGCATTTAAACTCCATTATTTACGTTCCAGTTGAAACTTTTAGATTAAATATGTAGAAACAACAACAAAAAAATAATACAATTTGAGAAGTATTAATAATAATACTGTAGAGAAGGTACTAAACCAACTGAAAAAAATCAACTTTTGTAATGAAGATCCTCTATTTTCTCCTTTAAAAATATGAACTAAGCCTGTGCTGTTTTATACACACTAAAAAATGATGATGCAAAGAAGTATTGCATAGGTTATTTAAGCCTGAACCTTACTGCTAAATGCACCTGTGGTAATAAAATGCTTCATTTAATTTGATGGTTTGAGAAGCCTGAGTACAAGGAGATAGTAGTTAGTTAAAGGACTTATAGCCTTCTTTGTTACCAGAAGAATTTTCTCTCTAAGCATTTTGGCACAGATAAGGGGAAGAAAACCTCCTGTCTCCCATCTCTTAAGCCTGCACTTTAGCCACACATCCATTCCCTCCCTGTCTGGCAAAATATTTAATGATAATAATACTAAAGCATTTCCCACTGACTGAGGGAACTACAGAAGTAACATATAGTGTGTGTAGGCCTCTGTCCAGGAATAATAAACTATAGGTTTCAGTTTGATGCTGAAAAAGAGCTCAGATAGCAGTGAAACAAATACATTTATCCTTATAAGACTGAAAGATAGCTGTGCCGGGCCAAATATTAAGTGATAATTACTAGGGATAAGCAAACCCTGTGGAACTGGAGGTTTTGTAAGCAGCTCAGACTTTTTTTGGAGTTAGAGTTTTATAAAATCCTAGGCTTAGGGGAAAAAAAATGGAGAGAGTTGGAAAACTCATAAGTCTCCTTTTTCTGTTCCTACTCCACTGCTTCTGTTAGAATAATGGTGATGATCATGTTGGTCCCACAAGGAGAGTGAAAATATGGGTGTTCACCTCCAACCTCTAAATCCTGGGCACCTCAGAGGGAGCACTTTTCCCTCAGCTGAGTACAGGGAATGGCCAGAAAACCTCAAGGTTTTCAAGCCTCTCAGTTTTTATCACACCCATAATGATAGCTGGTGTTTCTTTTTCAGGGTCTCAGCTTCTGCAACGAGTTTATTATCTAGGAATATTTTTATTCTTTTAGGAAAAAGAAAGAAAAGGATAAGAAACCAACCCAAAATTCAGATGCCACATCTTCCCGAAGCAGCTGTCCTGAATCATGACTTCTCCACTCAAGAGGTTTGCAATTCTTACTGTGTTATATATCTGTAGGAAACTATGACGCTACCTATAAACATATCAGAAAAACAGTGTCTGAGTCCTTGCTTAGCTTTTTTGAGCCCCAAGCAGAGAAGCAAAAAACTAAGAGCAGAAGCACAGAAACTGTGTTGGCAGCAGCAGTAGCAGCTGGGAACAGAGATATCCAGCTGTCTCAGCAGACAGCTCCATCATGCCAGCTCTTTGCCCTAACCCACTGTTACCTAGCTTCACCTCTTCTAATTTGAGGCCACACCTGCAAACCTCACTGCTGTTACTGCAGCTTCATTGCACAGTGGCAAGAGGCAGTGACCTTAAGCTGAAGTGGAGGGGCAAATGGTGCGTAGAGCTATTAAAAATATGCATATTTTTAAGAGGAAATTTAGACAGCTGTAAAAAATAAGTCACATAAATTTTCACATGGGGAGATACACAGGCCTTTATCCTTCCGAAATCTCTTGTCTTCATTTGCTGTGAAAAATTATAAAAAAATTGCAGAGTGCCTTTGCTCTGAAGCAACTAAACCCCTGTTTTTGAAGGACTCTGCTTTCTTAAAGAGCTTGACATGAAAGTTTCATATTATTGGCATAGCCAGAAACACTTCACTCAGAGCTCCAGCTGAGTATTTTGGCATCTGTACTCCTTTCAGCTGTAAACATCTTCCATTTACCCTGCATGCAGTTATATTCCTGGGCAGCAGTGGCTGAAGCGGCAGCAGCAGCAGCCAGGATTTGGGCATAAAACTTCTATGCCGTTTTCCCCACTTGCACTGCCCTAGCCCTGCTCCATCTTCCACCACCCAAAATAGAAATGGCTAGGAGTTAATAGCTCCTGAAAACAGACCTCTCAAGGCAGATGAGTGCTGCAACTGTCTTGTTACAGAGAGGACAAGCTACCATTAATTCTCCCATTTAGAAAAGAATAGATGTGAGGGCTACACTTTATGTCCATAGCAGAATTGGTTCGTGGGAGAATGAGAAGAATGGGAGAGCTTTCCAGAAGTTTTGGAGTGCAGCTGTAAGAACAGGATCTACTGATAATATGGTATTTATCATTTTCATAACTCAGACAGAGGGAAGAGCGTTTGGCCACTGTTAGGAATTCATACACTGTTAATTCAGGACTTCCTTCTCTTCACAGCAGCCCAAGTTGGCATTTTGCCCCCTTTAAAAGGAATACAAATCTAATCCTTTTGGAGTTCTGTTCCTCATTTCAAAAGTGTGTGAGTGGGTTTGAAATGAAGCAAAATATGTCCACCTCTTTTTAGTAATGTCAAATTACTGGAACTGATTGAAGGAAGAAGCGACCGGAGGGCACTTTGCATGAACTATGCACAGACGGCATGAAACAAACCTCTCTCTGTAAAACAATGCAGCTCAGGGACCAGTGAATTGAGCACAGTCCCCTGAAACGCCAGGCCAAACACATCACTATATTGTTGCTGTTTTCAAAGCAACTGAAAGATGCAATCAATGCTTTTATCAGAGAGTATATGTGCAAGTCTGCCAGTTTGAATTTTACTTGAACTGGTACAAGCTGGGTGTAGCGGTGTTTGAATCAATGATCTGATGCCAGCAGAAATGAAATCCAAGTCAGAACTAGAGTCTGGAAATATCACCACCCTGTTTTGTTTTCTTCTCCCCCTGCCCTTCCATACTGTCCCTGTCCTGGGCTCAGTGACCTCAGATAGAATGGTTTCTTGTCACTGAAGAAACAAGCTAAAAATGGCTTCTGCTGAGATGTGTTAACCATGGGAACATAGCCACATAAAACAAACAACAATCAAGGAATTTGGAAGAAAAATTCTCCTATCTGAGGCCTTCACACTATCTGAAAAGAACTCAGACCATACTAGTAATTGTGCAGGTTGCTTGAGTCTTTCTTTAGAGATCAGCAACATAGATGGAGTGTGAGCTGGAGAAGAAAGTCTGTAGGAGGCACCAGCCTGTTTGCATTATGTAGTCATAGTGCTAACTGGAGTTGACTTGCAGCATCTGTGAACAGACTTCTCCTAGTAAAGAACCTCTTTAATGGAAGGACAATGAAATCCTGTCATTTTATTAGCTAGGATAGAAGTAGTGTGGAAATGATGCTCACACTGGAGAAAGATGAGTGTTTTAGAAGAGAACAAGGCAACGTTTATGGAGAGAAGCAATCTGACTCACTCCACAGGCAAGCTGGACTTCTAGACAGTAGTACTGCATAATAATTAAAGCAGTACAAAGGAAAAATGGATCCAGAATATGGAACTGACTGTAAGGATTAATAAGGTAAAGATTTGTCTCTATCTCATATCTCATGTTTTGGCTGGGAAACACAGGAATAATATGGTTATCAAGAGTTTAGGCAGAAGGATACTGTGGACAGGTGTTGGAGTTCGAATGGAGGTGTGGAAAATATTTTGGTTTTACCTAAAATCAAGTAGAGGGTAAGTTAGATATGTGAGTTACACGATGGAGAGTTCTGGTGTCCAGTGTAACTCTGGAAACAAAGAAGATTCTCTAATCAGAAGCAGTGTTATTTGTGAGACATGCGATTTCAGTTTGCAGGTGAAAATATCAAGAGGATTATCTCCTACTGTGTGGAAATGCATACACATGTCAATAGCACAGGAAATGTCCTAGGGAAAAATCAAGCCAATGACAGTCATTAGTGTGCAGAACAAGTATGTAGATGCAAGATAAAGAAGCCAATGCCTCAGGACACAGCCAGACTGTGAAAATCATGGCTCAGAGTACCTACAGTGGAAACAACATGAAAGTCAGAAACTAACATTCTCAGCCACTGAATACAAGTGCAGGGTGTAGCAAATCTTTCCCAGTATACAGACAGCTGAGAAGGAAGAACAACTTTCAGCAGATGAAGAGATTGCAAGAGCACTGATGATGTCAGGATTTAAGGAAAAACTGGGAAAACTAACATTAGAGTTGGTGACAGCATTAGGGTTTGTGAAAGAGCTTAATTTCATTGCCAGATCCTGCAAGACTCACAGTGCAAGTGGAAAGCTTGCACTGCAAGCACTGGCAAAGGGCTTACTGCCTGGGTCAAGAGGGGTCAAAAAGCTATGGTATAGCTTTGGGCAAGTGTTAGAGATGTTAAAAGTAGAGATGAAAAGAAACACCATTAGTGCTACATCCTTCAAGACCTGCAGGAACAGAATAAAGAAGGGTGAAAGATAAGATTATTTCTGAGGCACCTTTAGTTTTGGCTACACCTACAGCATCAGCTTAAACTTCAAAATGACAGTGTCTAAGAAGCTATGTGCAATCCTTTATTGCATGTCTTTCAAAGAAAAGTGAACTGTAATTAGTGTCCCAGACTCAAGGGACATATTAAGGTCAGGGTTAGGATTTAGGAGAGCAGGGACTGGCCAGTTTGATTTGCTGCTTGACTGTGAGCTCAGCTTGACTAGGAAATTGATTTGATGTGATAGGTGAGAGCAGTGTGCAGCTACGGCTGGATCTGTGGCTGTTTCAGATCACTGATCACATTTGATAAAGCCATGTAGAACCTGGACTTAGAAACATGAATCGGCCTTAGAAGGTCAAACCAACAGTCCAATTGGCTTCAAGAATGATAGTAGGAAGATGCCTAGAATGTAAAACAGTAAAAGCTGATAATGTACCACAGATTCAGCCATGAATTTAATTTTCATGGTCTTGTCTAGTTGCACCTCACCTTGAGCACATGTAAACACTATCCCCAGGTCATCCAGCAAAGGATCCTCTGCCTTAGTGATATGATCTGAAAAAAATCAACTTCCTCAGCATTTTGAAACATGCCTCTTTCTGATTTAAATGGATTACCCTAGTTTGTATTGAATAAGATAGTGAACAAATGATCACCACTGATCCTCTCCATTCTTCCAAAGATTTTATAAACCTTTATCATATTCTCCCTGTACATTCTCCTTTCAAGAAGAGAAAGTTACTTACGTGCCTAAGTTACTTACTACTAGGCCTAGTATGGCCCTTCTAGGGTCTGTCTGCATGGGCAGAGTCAGAAGTCATTCATGTTTGTACTTGAGAACAGGCCTAGGTTTGGAATTCAGAAACCAGAAACAGAAGAGGTAGGATTTCTGATGCATCCAGTAGAGCCTGCAGGGTCAGGAGGAGGACTATAACGAGGAGAAACCAACGCCATGGATGCCTTCAGCTTCAGAGGAAGTTCCCATAGATTAGTTTTTATGTCTCAAGACATACATACATCAATAAATGGAATTGTTCCTGAACACTGGAAACCACTTTTCTACAGTACAAAACTGCTAGAAATAGGTGTTTTTCTTCTGTCAGGCAACTCAAGGGCATACTTGCATAGATAGGATGTTGCAGCAAACAATCCCACTTCTCAGTGTGCCAGGGCTCCCAACAGCATGCCATGGTCAGCTGAAAGGAGGAGGAGGAGGAGGAGGCAGTGGACAGCTCAGTGTGGGCAGCTTCTGGGTACCCCTTGCACCACTTCGAGACCTGAGGTACAGAGACCGAGAAAAGCCCTGTGCATGACAACCTCTGTACCTGTGAACTTGGGAAGCCTAAACCAACAAGGCCAGAGCTCCACAGACTGCCCAGTGAGTTTCCACACTTCCTGCTACCAGGGAACAGGGGAAATAGGGGTGTGTCTTGGCATCTTAGGGCAAAAGACAATAAAGAGAATAAGACGGTGTGCCTTGGAAAATTTGTCACTGCCTGAAAAAATGGTCTCCTGTGACAACTTCAGCAGATCAAACTAGGAACTATCTAGGAAGGACATCTGTACTCTCTTTTGTGTGCTCAAGGAGCAGCTGCAGCAGCCAGTTACATATTTGACCCTATAAAGATCAACCCTGGCTTTCCACTTAGCCAGACGTGCATATGGGTTGCTTTAGCAAACTTCACATTCTTCTCCCAGCTGTTTTCCTGCTGCCTTGCCCAAGCACTCACTGGGATGTCTAGCAGTACCATGGCACAGAGTAGCATCACAGCCGGTGTGTTTCTGATAAGGGTCGGGATTAGGAAGCAAGGAGCTGCTTTTCTTCTTGAATCTTGGAATTCCAAACAAGCAGGTGAAGGATACAGCTTAAAAATGTGAGTTTGCAATGTTATAATATAATATGTTTGTAATGTAAACTGTCTTGGATTACTTTTACTGCCCTCAGGCGAGGGTTAGGGTCAGCTCAAGGGTTGCAATTTAGAACAAGGAAAACTAGAATGAAACACGAGCCTCAATGTTGCAGGTGTTGGTAAAGAAGGATGAAGAAAGTAGTTGTTAGCATGGAGTAAAGGTGTGTGATTGATTTTTTTCTGTCTAGCCTCTGACTGAGCTCAGAATGAATACCATAGTTAGGTCAGTTTTAAAGAAAACTAATAGAGCTAGTTCTAATATAAACCCTGGATTTTCAAATAACTTTTCTTGAGTTGTAAGCATGTCTTTCAGATGTTTAGGATTTGTAGGACAAGAAGAGGAGAAGTATAAATTGAGATTTACTTCCGCATCTTGCAAGTCTTGCTATGATAAGACAGAGCGATGCAGTTATAAGACAGAGAGATGTAGTTTTCAGGAAGAATTAGTTCACAACTAACTCCTTTCTTCTCTAATGGTTGGTGATTTCTGTTTCAGAACATATGGCTAGGTGTACTGATAGAATTTCTTTCAGAAAAGATGAAGTAAAAATATTACTCTAGAATCTTGGAAGTTGTGCCAGAGTCATGTATTTATTTGACGGAAATTAAATTTAAGTTTTGTTTCTGTAAGGAGGCAAACCTCTTTCAGGGTTGAAACTGAGAGGAAGAATGTCTCTGAATAGTTTTATGCTTGTGTCCCGCAAATAACAGGTAAGATGAAAGACACCAGATAGCAGTAAAAAATAATTCCAACACTTCAAGAACCTGTCTTTTGGGACAGAAGTAAGATGAGGAAGAGAAAGTCTAGAACTTCAGGAACTTTCTTCTGGGAACTAGCCAACAGGATCAACATGAGGTAAGCAGCCTTCAGATCAAACCATCTATGATTAATTTTATGGTTCACATGAGTTGCAGATTGTTTAGTCCTAGTCTGCTTTAATCTAGTCACACCTGATGAGGCATCCGATATTAGTCATAACTTCTTTCCCCCTACTAACTTCATGTAACATCTTACTGTCTTAGTGGCTGTTAGATTTGGGAACAAATCTAGCTCCACAGTTTTCATTGCCTAAACCCTACCCTAAAGGAGAGGACTGAAGCCCCTGACAGGAATCACACTCATCACAGAATCACAGAATCATAGATTGGGTAAGGTTGGAAGAGAGCACAGTGGGTCACCCAGTTCAACTTCCCTGCTTGAGCAGGGTCAATCTAGAGCACATGGTTCAATATCGCATCCAGACAGTTCATGAATATCTCCAGTGAGGGAGACTCCACAACCTCTCTGGGCAGTCTGTTCCAGTGCTTGGTCATCTGCACAGTAAAGAAGTTCATCCTCATGATGAGGTGGAACTTCCTATGCATCAGTTTCTACCCATTCTGCCTCTTTTCCCATTTATTGGCAACACTGAGAAAAGCCTGGCTCCAACCTCTTGACACCCTTCCTTCAGACACTTATATACATTGCTAAGAACCCCTCTCACTCTGCTCTCCAGGCTAAACAAGCACAGCTCCCTTAGCCTGTCCTCATAAGAGAGATGTTCCGGTCCCCTAGTCGTCTTTGTTTCCCTCCTCTGGACCCTCTGCAGGAGCTCCATGTCTCACTTGTACTGAGGAGCCCAGAAGTGGACACAGCACTCCAGATGCAGCTTCCCCGGCGCTGAGGAGAGGGGCAGGACCACCTACCTTAACCTGCCAGTAGTGCACTTCCCAACGTGCCCCAAGAAACCCTTGGCCTTCTTGGCCACAAGGGCTCACTTCTGGCTCACGGTACCAGGACCTCCAGGTCTTCCTCTGCAGAACTGCTTTTCAGCAGGTCGGCCCCCAGCCTGTATTGGTGCCCATGTTCAGGAACCTGCACTCGCCTTTGCTGAACTTCACTAGGTGCCTCCACCCAACTCTCCATCCTTTCCAGGGCTTGCTGAATGTCAGCACAGCACTCTGGGGTATCAGCCACTTGTCTCAGTTTAGTGTTATCAGCGAATTTGATGAGGACGCACTCTAACCCTTCATCCAAGTCATTGATGAACAAGTTAAACAATACTGAACAAGAATGCAGAGGATGAAAAACAATTTTTTTTTTAAGCAAACCCAATTCATAAAATGAGTGTTTTTCTTCAGAGTTTTTTCCAGCCTAATATGAGTGATTAAATTTATAGCAGGCTGCGGGTGGACTGAGAAGAAGCTGCATCTGCAGTGTTGTTGGTGATGACCCAAGGCCTGCAAGGTCTGCACTGAGGTAGACCAAGAAGTCCCCATTCCTCTGCTGCCAGCTAAAATAGGCTGATTTCTTTCATTTTAGTGTAACTGATCCATACGTTCATTTTTGTCAAGAAGTGCCTGGAGCTGTGTTTTTCACGTCTTCTTTCCTCAGGAAAGAGAGGATCAAAGCATCCCAATCCCATAGGCTTTTTCTTCAAAAAGTCAACACTGCATGCACCTTTCCCTTACTGTCTCAGTTCCCAGCTTCCAAGGTGCAGGGTCTCAACTAAGCTGTTAAATATTCAGTGTGCTTTGTTAAAATTTCCTTCCTTGGTTGATATTCTTCAAACTGGAAGAGATATTAAGAGTGATAATGAGAACCCAAACACAGCTGGAGAGCTTCCACTGCTGCCTCAGTACCAGAAGTTTGCATGCAAGCCTTCCAGCATATGAGGCTTTATTATCACCTGTATGAAGACTAGTATCTATTTTCATGTTTTATAAGGAGGAAAATCATTAATATTCTGGAGCTTACTTTTTTCCTTTGTTCAATATTGAACCTGACAGTTAGCAAAGTTTCTGTTCATTTTGGGGAAGTAGAATTCTCTGTGAAGTAAGCCTCAAAATTGTTCACTTTCTGAAGCTTCCTATAAAGGTAAACTACTTTCTAACATTCAGAACAATCTATACTCAAATCCAAATCAGAAGATGTCCTTTCCCCTTGCCAGCATAAAGAAAATGCTGGGCAAGGTTTAGCACTGAGAGTAGCATGAACTGAGTATTTTAGGTTGTTATTACCTAGCAGGTCCTATTACAGGACTGAAGATTAGATGTGTTCAAAGACCAAATACTAAAAAAGGTACCAGAAGAGTCATTACCTATTCTTGGCCTCTATACTAGCATTAAGACAACAGTAGCATTTGGAACAAGGAAAGTTTCTGAGCAGGAGATAATATGAGAGAATATTTTCATTCTTATTTTGTAAGTCCTCCAGAAAAGGGGTGATGGGAGCTCAGCAAGGGCATGTAGTTTAGTATACTTGGCCACTTGGAAATTGTGTAGATTAGGTCTAGGGTTTTGAAGACAAATTGTTTCTCTGTAGATGGTAGGGCTGAAGAGGATTGTTTCTACGAAGGTACTAGAATAAGGATCATATCAGTATTAGGTACTTCAGCTTGGATTTTTCAGGCCGGTACTTTCAGGTCTGAAGAATATGTCAACATCTGCCCAGGCTGCCTCTACATCGTTTCTGTGTTTCTAGCCTTAGAAAATTCTTGCTCTAGAGAAGATTCTTTTCCTTGCCTCATTGAAGAGGAAATTATTTGGTTGTAAAGCTAATTCATCAGCTCCTCATTTTCTATACCCAGATATACTCCTAATTATACCTTGCTGATTTATAACAGCCACAAAACTAAACATTCCTGCCAGCTAGTTTCAGTTGCATTTCTAACCATAATAACATCAGAAATTATCCTTACTCATTCATGACTTGCTGTCATGAGTGGGCTAGCATGGAAATTTACAGCAGGTAACTGTAAGCCATTATTTTTCAGTTTCTAATGTCATCTACATCAAGTCTAACCAATGATATCTCTTAATTGTACCACAGATTAAAGACACTTTCTTGATTCAGGGTATGATATTGGTTTTCAGGTTACCTTAAAAGCTAGGGCTAGGGTTCAGATTACTTTTGGGACAGCAAGGACTAAAGAGGTAGTTTTATTGTTGGGTACTGCATGACCTGTAGGACTGGCAGCTAGACTAACAGAGACAAATGGCTTGTGATTAATTCGCTTGCTTTTAGGGGTCTCTAGACTATTAACCCTAATTTTAAGGTTTGGGTTCAGAAGATCTGGGTCATCAGAGTTAGATTTATTGCTGGATTCTGGAAAGCCCAGAGGGCTAGACTGATGGCTTGAACAAGAATGAGCAAATGATTTGTGGTTCAGGGCAGTTAGGCATCCGTAGGCCATGGGAATAATGTAGCAAACGGTTCGCACAGATGCCAGTTTTGGCCTCGGCAAAGATTTGGACTGGTAGCAAGCAAATGAAAAGTTAAAGTGTATTTCACATTTAATTAACCTATCACTAAGAAAGGTTTCTAGGAATGTATTAGATTAGCAAACTTACCGGACTTCTAGTCTGTTGGAAATACAACACAGGTAGGTAAGAAATATTAGACTGGATTAATTTATCAGTTCACTACTTCTTATTCAGCACAAATTTTCAGGAAGAAACAAACACATTCATATACACAAAACCCTATTAGAATGCAAAGCTTACTGTCACTGACAGGCCAACCCACTAATGGCAGATCAGCACAAATCGTGTAACTAACTCAGATTTTTTTCTCATTATGAGACAGGACAAGAATAATTACTTTGTTTAATATTCTCTAGCATAGAAGGACACATTTCAAGAAGGCACAAGACCAACTGAAGCCAGAAATGTCTTTCCAAGTGCAGCTCAAATTCTAGCCATGACCAAGTCACTAACAGTAGTTCTATGAATGGCCATTAACCATTACAGCGAAAAAACAGCACAAAATAAACAGGGATCTACTGATCAAGAGAAAGCCTTCAAAGGAAGGTGGAAGGATGCAACATAATAGAATCCTGAAAAGATTTTTCACTACTCCAGTCAGGTGGGGGGTTACTATCAAAATTGCTTTGGGCAAAAGTGCTCAGTATCCTTGATGTCAGCATTGGCTTGAGGTGCTGAACCAGTCACCTGACTATTTGCCGTCCCATTTGGAATTTATCATTAGTCTCAATATTATCATCACAAATGTAGCTACCCAAGTTTTCTGAGAAGACCTAAACCTGTCATTAACTAGAGGGACTCAGAAGCACAAAGTGTGCAGTTTACCAGGTCTTGTTGCAGTAACCAAAGGCGATAAGAACAGGCTGTTCAGTTAATCACATGGTAACAGTCACAACCAGTTCCCAAACAAGTACTAAGAGTTTAATTTATCAATGCAGACAAGAGGAAGCCAGACATCTTTTGATCTCTGAGAGGTACTGGTTAGACCAGAGAAAGAGACAGATGAAAGCAATGCCTAGACCAGAAGATGAAAGGGGAAATCCACTGGTTTATATGTATGGCTGTTTGGTTTTCTGGCTTTTGCTTCCTCTAAGCTCTGCCTTAGACAATTAACATACAATGATACCACACAGAGGTGGTCCCAAATGGACCTGGAAAAAGGGTAAAAATACTCTAAAGGGCCTCAGTCTGTGGTATAGAGAAGACAGAAGCTTTGAGATGGGCTATCTCACTTGTGTGGTCTTAAGACAATTGCAAGAAAGAGGAGAGAAACAAGCAATTCAAAATTTTCTCTCATTTTCCTGCATTCATTTGTTTTTCTTCCTTCCTGGAAGCCTCCTCGTCTTCCCTGACAGCCACTTGAAATGAGGGCATTCACTTTGAGCCAGTGGTGGCAGGACCAAAGGCTGGGGTTAGGCTGAAGATCTCTGTGCATGCAACAAACAGGTGAGGAATAGCTATGATAACTACGCCAGAGGAGTTACCATAGGTAGGAAGTGCAAGAACAGGAGATAGTGAGGAAGAGACACCCTAGGGCTTTGGGATTAGAAAAACAGAGAAATAGGCAGGAATTGATGGTAGGACCTAACAACCAAAGACTGGGAATATGGGGGACAGGTAACCTAGATAGGCTCTGATCTGTCAGCATTTGAAGTTGTAAGACAGAAGATATTTACTTTTTAGAGCTATGTTTGTTATTCTTGAGATGGGAGCACTCAAGATGGGGTAAAAGGGTCTGCATAAAGCCAGAGAGGATGTATGCATAATGACAATAAAAAGGGAATGCCAGAAATAAGTAAAGGAAGAACAAGGACAATGTTACACACACTGAGGATGTCTGCAAAGCTGGCAGCTCAGAGCACTGCTTCGAGCACTGGACAGAGCCACATTAAAGGCTCAAAACCAAACCACCATCATAGTGAGCTCCTTGGAATTCAAGGGTGCTCTCAGTTCACCTTTTAGTACTGGCTGGCCATGAAATCCTAGTACAAACTGCCACAGGAGGAACCACTGTCCACTACACCCAAACAATTAGTAAATCTGGTAAATGTTCAGAGCAGGATGCCAAGGCTGACAAAAGTTATGGACTGGCTTCCATCTAAGGAAAAATTAAATACAGTAAGACCCTTCAGCCTAGAGGGCAATATGATAGATGTCTGCAAAATCACAAGTGGCATAAGCATGGTAAATAGGAAACAACTACACACTACTTCTTGTTACAAGCCAGAGGGCATCAAATGAAAAGCAGGAAGCATTTTTCAAGCAAATAAAAAGGTAGCTTTTAACTTTCTTAACTCACAGTAAAGCCAGCTAACCCCTTGCCACAGGATGTTGTGGCATACCACAAGTTAACTTGCATATAAAAATTCATGAACAAATTCACAGAAGAAAAATCCATCAGAGCTATTAAAAACAAAGGCCCCATCTCTGGCTCAGGAATTGCCTGAGCCACAAATTCCTGGAACCTGAAGAGTATTTTGAGGAAGTCTCACTACATTTCCTTCTTCCCACAGCCTTCTTCAGACATCTGGCCCTGACCATCCTCAGAAATTAGATACTGGGTTAGGGATACCTTCAAATTTAACCCAGCCCACCGTTGTGGGCAAATGCAAGACAGGGGTAGAGAAAAACATGAATGTTGCTATGAGATATGAGCAGAAAGTCCATGTGTTACAACAAATGGAAACAAGCCCAGTATTTGGAAATTCAAAGCTTTAGCCATCACTGGAAATAAGATATGCCAGTACACGCAAACAACCATGAAAACACCACCAAACAATAAAGAGAGGTCAGATAGGATGGAAGCAGGTCCTTCACAAGAAGCAATAATTCAACCACATAGTGGGAGTTTAATTTCAAAACCAATATATTTGAACATCTGCGAGACTTATGACGCTGTAATGGGCTGGCAAGACAAGATTCCTTGTCTCTTTTGTGACTTATGTGCTTGTAATGTCTGGCCTCAGAAAATCAGCAAGTACTGGCACAAAGAACGTGGCAATAACAAACGTATTTAAAGAGAACATGTAGCAACCCGCACGGAGATTGGAGGGAGGAATCCAGGCTGCTGCCAGTCAGAGGGAAAGAAGGTGGCAGGAAAGTCAGTATGCAGTGGAGGGATGCTAGCTACAGCTGTGGCACCGCCTTTATGCTCACCTCTCTTCTACCAGAAGCTTATCAGTAGACTTCTGATACTCACAGAGTTCATCCCAGTTCCTAGGCTAATGCATATCCATGTAGTTCCTATCAGTGAATTCTTTTGCCTTCAGTTTTTTTTAGCTTAGAGAACTCTTCCTTGAAATCCAGTAGTGTTTATTCTCCTTCTCACTGCCCCCATACCTTCAAACTTCTTCCCATGTATTTATAGAGACTAACAATTTCCTTCCTCAGCCTTTTTTTCCTGCCAGACAAAGCAGGCAAAGCTGTTTTTACTTTCTCCCATAAAATAGACAGAGGTTCTAGTTTAAATTCATCATTCTTTGGCATATGGGGCCAGAACTGTACAAGGTATACCCTTCTTGTCTCTCATCTGTGACTTGTAAAATAGTATTAATTCTTATCTATCTTTACTGAAGTTATCTTTGATGTAGTTTAAGGGTTTGCTTCTTCCCTGCCTTCTTCAAATGACATGAACATTTGTTGGCACCATGTGATCCAAAACTCCAGGCCTTTTTCCTCCTCATGCATAGGGAAACTGATGGGTCCTTAGCCTAGAGAAGACATTTCTGGCTTTAGCTCTTAATGTGCATGAACTCACAAACGGTCCAGTCCTGAGTGTCATATGATTCTTTGCATAAGCTATTTGTATCTCTCCTTTTTTTGACAGTGCTTTCCATATCTTGAAGTCAAGAGCAGATTTTATTATGATAAAATTAATTCTGAGCCAGCATCATTAATGAAAATATTCAAATAGGTAATCTCAAAAATAAATGTCTACGTGTGTTCCCTTGCCAGAAGGGAGTACCAGCCATTCCTGTGTACTCTTCTACCCACCTTGTAGTTTTAATGTTAAACCCTGTCTGTTGCTTCTTAATCCATATATAATGTAGAAGAAATTTCCAGTGAAATACACACAGACAAAATCCACCAAATATCAAACACGGATATAAGGTTATCCTGGCATGACAAAATGTGATACACCTCAACCGCAATTTATTTTTTTCCCCACCATTTCCAATTCTCCTTATCTTTAAAATATAGACTAAAATGCTGCACATTACGGAGGTTAGCCTAGAAGGCAAGTAAAGTCTCCAAATCAGATTACCTTCCTTTCAGCAACACTAAACCTGTTCTGTCATTTTACTAGAAATATTAAATATAAAAATATAGGTAGTGTGTCATTTACTCTTGCTAGTTATCTGGTACAAGCCTTTTTATAGATTTATTAAATTACTTTACCTGTGACCTGCAATTTCATGTGCCGGTATTCAGAAGCAGAGATTATCCACTCTCCTCACTTCACTGTAGCAAGGATTTTGAATTTTTCTTCATGTCATTTTGGTTTCTCCAGGTTCTCATTCTCGCTTGTCAGCCTGCCCATCACCCCCATATTTGAAAAGCGAGGTAAAGTACTGCCTTACTTTTTTTTTGGTTACACTTTGAGAATCAAATCCCTGCCATATCCTTAGTTTATACAGCATTACAATTTCGTCTCATTTCTTCTCTTGTTCTCTATTTATTTCTATAGCCAAAGAACTTCTTGCTCCTTGCTTTAATTTTCTTTTCAAAGTTCAATTTTGTCTGATTCCTGGCAGTTCTCACTTTCCCTGTATACTTTCTGACATCCAAGGCATAGTTGTCTTTGCTGGTCGATCCTTTTTTCCATCCCTTGTAAGCTCCCTGCTTAATCTTAATATCCCTTTTGAGATGGTTATTCATTCAGTTGGAGCTGGGGCCCTTTTGGTATGTCTTTTCCACCCACCTTGTTGGGATCCAAATTACAAAAAGTTTTTTACTTTTGACTTGAGAAATTCCAAACTTCCCCCACATTCAAATCCCTGTATTTTTCATGCCAGTTGATTCCACTAACCAGCTCACTTAAAATTTATCATATGGATATTTCAGAGTATATAATGTTACATAGTCCTTTACGTGTTAAAAACACAACTACCAGTAACTTCAGTTGCAGCTGTGAATGCTCAGCACTTCTGCAAACCAGACCCTAGAGTCTCCTGTCAGGACCCCAGAAATGAGGAAAACACAATTAGTGGCCACCTGTGGAAAAGTGTGATGCCTGGCATCAGGGACTGAACGGTAATGGTAAAGGGATAGAGAATCCAACTGCATGAGCCCTATGATTTCTTCTTCTTCCTACAGCCGTCTTGTTCCATCACTATACATCTCACCAGTTTTTGTAACAAATGAAGAAATAGTATTAAAGGCAATATCTTTCCCCAGTACTCATTCCTGATTCACTCCCAAAGCAGGTCAGTGTGTAAATGGCTTGTGGAGAAAAAATACCCAACAAAACAAAACAAAACAAAACAAACCCCAATATGCTTGCAATTAAAGGCAGTATGGGAGAGCAAATTTATGGGATGGGGCAGGGAAACATAATCATGGTCGCTAAGTTCAGAGTGCTTTGGAAATTTTAAAATTTCCAGGTGCTTAAATGAAATTTAAATAGTACTATCAACATGCATTTTTCTGTGCCTATTTTTACGTTTTTTGAAAGCAAAGCGAAAAAACAGAAGTTACATCATGAAACTACTTGTAAGTCCTGCACTGCCAACGGTATGAATTTTCCACACGGGTCTAAGTAATTTAATTTAATGGAGTAGCTTATAGCAATAGGTTGCTGACCTCTTTATTGGCAACACTAAAGTGGGATGACACACACTCTGCTAGCATTTAAACAGACTTTTGCTGATGGCAGAGGAACTGTGAGTGGACTAAATATCACATGTACTATTCCATGTTCCTCAGCTATTTGTCTATGCCATGTCAGCATTAAAACTCCTGTCTCACCTTCTCTGACACAGCTTTGCCTTCATTAGTCTCTTCCCTGCTGCTGCCTCAGGATCTAAATTTCATCTTTGCCATGAAACCTTTCCACTTGCTGCTCTCAGCACATCTCTTTCCTGATCTGAGTCCTCAGGGTGCTTGTGCACAGTCCCTTTTCTTCTCCCAGTCCCAGTCTTATTGTCCAGACAGCCTCAATTCCCATTTTACATTGTAGCTCCTCATCTATTCATTCTTGCTGCTCGATGGCAGTGAGCCTCTGGGCAACTGCCCCTGACCACCTTGTTGCCATATGTCCCTTTCCAGCATTCCAACACATAATGTATATAAAGTCTTTGTACCTACCTTGTCATTAGCTGTTTGCCCTTAAATATTTTGCCACTCAGTCAGTTCCAGGGTTTTTTTCTGCTTCATGATTTAGACTGCTCTTTAGTACACCTCTCCCTCCCTCCCTGTCCCCCTTTCTCTTTTCCTTCCCCTGCTCAGGTATATTCTAATTCTGTTTTCTTCTTCAAGACAAAACTAAGTTCATCCATCTTCTCATCCACTATCACTTTTTTTTTTTTTTTCTTCTTTTGGTTCCCATAGTCTTCTCATCATTCTTCCATCTGAAGCATTGTCCCTTTCCCCGGACAATTTGAGATTTTCTTCTTAATCTCAAGAACATTTTGTGGCAGTGATTATGACAGCTCAAAAAGGGACAAAAAGATTTCTTTTAATCAATTTTGGATGGTTCTTTTTAATGTTCAATATATGCCCCAATCTTCAAGTAATGTTGTGACGGTCAGTGTTAGACAAATGTACATCAAATCCTCTAGTTCCCTCTTAAATGCATCTTCTCTTTCTTTCTGCTTCCATTCACTCAGTCTCTTAGCCACACAGGAAAAAATTTTTTACTTCCCTTACGTGACTCAATATAGTGAAATAACCTTGAACAGAACATCGAGAATGGAAAGCTGGACATCTAAATATATAAGTAAACTAAAGAATTGGGAAAGAAAGAGAGGAAAATATTTTGAACGGACACTTTCGAAACCCACAGCACATGCTATGGACTACTGCTCCATGGGTACACCTGAACTGACAGAGGGCTGGTTTCTTTGAACCAAATTCAAAGATTGGGCTCTTTTCAAACCAAATAGGTCACCTCATACCAGTTTCTAACACTTTTAAAGATATTTTATTTCTTAAAGATATTTTATTTCTGTATGGGATGCCTTGCAAGTGCTGTCACACTACTCTGAGCGAGATACGATAGATTGCAGCATTACTTACTCTCATTCATATTTGCTAGCCAGAATGAGCTTCAACAGTGCCACAACCTATGTTTGCTTTAGTGCCTCTCCCAGACCAAGAGTTTCCCTTTTTGTACAATCTGCCTATTTTGGCTTCCCATTTAGTACGAGCTAAATGGGTATGAGGAAGCCCAGTTTTGCAGCTAGCATGCATATAGAAAAGAACAGAAAAAACCCCAAATCACAAAACCACAAAATACTTATTTAAGTGTGATGTAACAAACTTACCGGTACCTTAAGCACTTCGTACTGTGAACTGACACCATTCCAGCAGAATGCTGCCTCTGCACAATCCTAATGAAGACAATCTGCCAGAGAACGAAAATTAGCCATGGCCAAGACCTTGCCGGATCAATTCAAACAAACAAATTCAAAGGCATGTGGGGTGGGTAATTTTGGAGCAGACTATTACTATCACTAATGTAAACCACACGGCAATATTTCACTTCCAACGCTTTTCATCTGGTGATAAAACAGTGTTTCAGGAACGTAACATCAGCAAACACAAAAAACAAAAGCAAAAGTGTTTCCATCATGCATACACACACTTGCACACTTAATGCTGTAGTGTTGAGAGCTGTTTCAGAGAGTTAAAAATGAGGATGAGGGGAGCTTTCTTTTCTAATCACCTTAGTTAGGAGTTAAAATTGTCAATCCGTTCTGAATATACAGCTAACTCCGTAACTTAAGACCTTGAGCTATGACTACCCTTGGATGAAGACCAAGAAGTCTGAACACTATATCCATGCAGTTCTTGTTAGCTAGTTCCATGCCTGTACTGAGAATGAGGCATGTTTCAAAATAATTTGAAATGGCTCTTTCACTGCTGTGCTCCAGCATAGGTTAACCACCTGAGAGGTAAAGAGTGCCAGACTGCACTACAAATTTTGTTCAAAAGCAGTGTCTAAGTGGAGGCTTGGTTTGTCCAGTTGGCTTAGCCAAAGACCTGGGAAATGCATCAGGAGGAGTCATCTTCAACCTGATTTTCAAACATGCCTCCACCCATTAGAAGTGGAGTTAATCAAAATAGGCCCAACGTTTGTTTGCAAGGTTTGTGAACCTTAACAAACCCTTTTCTCAACAGACCATCCTAGTTTGAATTTTCAGTGCATAAAGAAAGCTGAAACCAGGACAGTGCTTGGTGGTTTGGGGTTTGACACAGTATTTCACATGGCCCTAGTTATTGGCTAAGGAAATACAGTATGGTTGTGTCTACAAAAGAGAACTAAATCCCTGAAAACTAGATTGGTAAAATAGCAACAGTGTTATTAGAAAAAGTATAATGTGAAATGACAGCCTAAGTATTTTTGTGGTGTTTTTGCAAAAAGCCTGCACTTAAAACAGATTTGGCACCACCTCAACTGCACTATCTTTTAATTGTCTAGCCCACAGCTTTCATCACAACTACCTGAAGATCTGGCTTTTGGATGGATAGTAAGATCTTCCAAGAATCCACGGTAACTGAGGAAGAACAGTCAATACTTTTGGGAAAGAAACAAATCACTGATAGGTCTGCTAAAGCTTCAGGAAGGAAGTGAACCTTTGATACAATGGCCCATATGCTTCTCTAGCAGCCAGCCCTATACAATGCTGGTGAATGGCTCTCATGAACTGAAGCATAGTTTTTCCCACAAATAGTAACAGTCAGGAAAATAGTGCATCAGTTCCTATGTCTGAAATGAAATGTAACTCATAAACAAATAAATGGTCATTTTTTCAGAGTTTGTGATAAAACATTGCATCTGGCATAACAGTGGAGATCATCCTGTGAAACAGGGCTGTGGATATTCTGGACACTTTTCCAGCTGTTGCTTTCTATAGTTTTTGACAACCCACAATGAGACCAAAGGGCATTATTGGCCCCAGTTATTTTAGATTCAGGCTGTTAATTCTGATACATGAAAAAATAGTGTATTTCATTCTCTAATAGCAGTGATGTTTTGTCCTGACTCCAGATTTATAAGGCACATTGAAATGGAGCCTTCCTCTCCTTTACCATTAGTTTAGAAATCATACTGAAATTATATTGATCAAAAGGCTGACAAAAACAATTTGAGCCAGATTGGCCAGTGTTAATTGGTGTTATTCTGTGGGCTCCACTGAGGTTAGGGACAACCAGGTGATGATTTTCCTCTATAACCCTATGCTGACGCATGCACCTGGAGTTTGATGTGTAGCTCTCCCAAACAAGAATGGGATTTTAAGTGCATAAATCTTTATGCCTTCTGATGACATATATTCCATGAAACAAATCCCAACCTCTACTTTGTGTTTGTGTCATTAAACTTAAAAGAAGTGCGAATTTTAGCTGGCAGGGAACTTTTACGACCTAATTATAAATCCGTGCAAGGAACAGTTTGCAATTGAAACACTGACAAACTCTCAAGCAGAATGGTGCAAGTGGGTGCACCAGTAACATCCCCTCCAAATTCTATGCCAGGTGCAGTCAGTGTGTCTCATGCCAGCACTTAGAGTCCACAATGATATAACCAGTACAAAGAGGGGGAAATAGTAATTTCTGAATTACTATCCCTCCTCAGAAAATAACCGCAAAAACAAGGGTGATTTTGTTGCTAGAATGTTGTGGTTCATATGTTCTAACAAGACTGTCAAAGAGAAAGCAACATATCCCTTCTTGTATATCTAAACAGGTGAAAGGGAGGAGCGAGAAACTGGTTACAGCAGTACTCGTGACAAAGAGAAAGCATTCTGTGTTGTGCTTGGAGACAATTAAAAGTTTTTTAGATTCTTCTTTGTTTGTGTCATAGAACTGTGTCATCATTTTTTACCCTTCTAGGTTTGTTTCATTGCTACTTAAATAATACTTCTGGTTTTGAGTTTCCCCCTTTTTTATTATTATAGACTTGAACCTTAATGAATCTAACAAAAATAAGCTTTTTAAAAAATCTCAGTGTTATCATCTTTGTCATCAAGGTGCCTTGATCAATCAATTAGTCTTTGTTTTACAGTTTGTCTCCTGTGACCTTTCCTGGCCAAACTGCTCTTAAGACAGAATGACATGTCTGTTTCATAATTCCACTGATGGAATTAATGACTATGCTTATTAATTAGGATTATTGGAATTTCCCCTCTCTCCATTTCATAGTAGCACTCCACCTCTGCTTGTCAATCATAACTACTGACTCTATCACATTTTGCTTTTTTAAATGAAATAAAATGTTTGGCTTGGCCCTGTGCCAAGAATGGGGTCATTCACAAACTTGTAACAACATATCCTTAGCTGATGTTTCTTAGTAACATGTGTAAATAGGAAAAAACAGTTGCACTGCGGGGGTTTAGCTTGGCCACATGTGACTACAGTTAAAGAACATGGGAAGAGAATCAGCAGTCTTTCCATGATAGCTGTCCAGTTCAACAACGAGCACATTGTACAGAGACAGAAGTGCAGACAGACGCGAGGTTAACCACTTTCTTCGCTCAGCAGCAAGCTAGTGTAGCACGTCCCTTCTCTGCTACGAACCAGCCATGCAAACTCTGTCAGGAGCTGAGGTGAGGAACGCTAAGCAGCACTAAGCTTCTGTTACACTCACAAGCACATTTTTGCGATTAATGACATTACAAGTGGTTTCTTGGTAGCACCCTCTGGATAAAGGCGGAATGTTAGTGTCACTGTGAGAGACTGGGCTAAAGCGGCAAAGCTTGGGCCAGAGTTTGGTTCTTGGATAAGTGAAGATGTTTGAGATCAAGGATTTACTGTGACTGTTACAGAAATGGGCTGCCCTTCAGCTTGGCTCAGACTTGGATACTCCTAGCAACTAAAGTTCAGGAACTTGTGAACTGAGGGTATTCAGATTCACACAACAAATTTACCTCATGCTTTGTTACAGACTAAAATGGGAAAATGGATATTTGCTATGGAAAAAAAGGTATCAAGCAGCAAACACACTGAATATGTGAAATTATCCTAAAACTATTTTTCCTTCCAGAAGTCCCAAACACTTTCATTATTCAGATTTCTACTGTTTGTTTCAGATTAAGTGGCATTAACATAGGCATTCTACAATGCAAACAGCTGCAGGCAGAAAATTTTTATTAAGACATAGAGAAAAAAATTACTGTCAGTTCAAAACCTTTCAGCTGTTGGGTACCCCCTACACAAGGCTGGTACAGAAACTGCCCAGCTCTACACTGGCCATACAAAATCTTTCCTGGTGCTGACTCGGTTCTTTCAGGCTCAGCTATGACTCTCCAGCCTCACAGAACTACCCATCCTCCCGTCTGAAACTTGTAATCATGGAAACCTAGAGGCCACATAACCTGACCCACTCATGGGTCAGGTGCCTATGTAGAGGTATGAATACAGCATTTTGAAACCACTGTAATCAGACTGAGATGGAATTCGGCACCCTAAAAACAATAGGTTGTCAAAGGAAGAAAAACCTTATACTGTAAGTTGAAGATGTTTATAAAGAGTCTTATCCGAGGTTTTTCTGTTCTGCCCTTCCAGTGTCATGATCGTTCCATTTGCAACAGCAAAGAAAATGATTTTTCCCTTGTTGCTCCTCATAGGAACAATATAACCCTGATCTGCCCATGAGACTTAAACAGAGGGACACCATATAGTTTTCTTCATTACCAATTTGTTTGTCTTTTAGTGCCTTGAGGGACCTTGTTTAAAGATGATCGAGCACAACAGGGCTGGGTTTCCAAGGACAAATAAATACACCATGTACTGGGAAGAATCCTTCATGTGTGATTTGGTAGTTATGGCTGGAAACTGGCAGACATGACTCCTGGGAACTGACATTTGCTGAGACACTGGTGTGCAGCAAAGTAGATTTAAGGCAGGTGGAAAATGAAGCAACAGCATTCAAAATGACGTGGCTGGATTATCATTCCTACTGTGCAATAGGACACGAAAGCACAACCTCTTGACGTGTCCTGGGTGAAGTACTTAATGTTTTGTTTTTCACATAAATCCAGCAGAACTTGAATGTAACTTGTATGGAAGCAGGTGTCCCCTGTATTTTTCACATACTATAAAGTTTCTCATATGGGAAACTGGAAAGTAAATCCAGATCTTAACCCAGGTTGTGGCTGCAAAACTGGTTTAGCAGCATATCCGAATATTTCTTTGTCATGAATCTACCAGTGGGAGTTAGATGGACGTCCATTTCAAGTCAAGCTAGGGTATGCATGAGGCCAATCTCATTTTCATGAGGGATTAATTCCTGTAGAACAGATCTACAACCGCCATTGCCAAAGAATACCAAAATCTCTGAAAATTTTAGCATTCTTTCTCCATTCCTCCTTACTCTTTCATATATCAAATCAAAACTTTCTTTTGTTAGATTATGGACTCCGTATTAATTATAATAAAATTGAGATGTTATACAAAACTATGCACTGTACTATTACAATGTAAGAGACAGAGGGACTAATTCCCGAAAGCTCACTGGGTTAAAAGCAATAACAACAGCTGGAGTTATCCGATTTTCCCATATTCACTGGATGCCTCTGAAGATGATATATATGACGTGGTGTGAATACTGTAAATAAAGGTACCATGATATTAGAATGGAATTTTTATGCTATTAAATCAGTGACAAGAAGTTCAAAGTAAGATAATAAGGGTGCCCAGCATAAGCTACAGCTTTCCAGAAGCTATATAGAATACATTTAAGCTGAGTGCTTATTCCTTAAATAAATATGATATAGTCTCTACAAGGCACAGCATTCCTGCCTTTCTTTGAGGGGTAGATATTTTATTGTAAAAAGGCTGGAGTTACCAATCTAGTCAAATTTCACTACAGTTGGAAGAAACTGCAGCAGGAAAACAGGATTTTAAGTGACAGTTTATATACCTTTCCTCACATGAACTTAATGACATTTCTTCATGTGATGGTGCTTCTCCTTGTACATATGCAGCACTTTCACATGAGAAAAGAGTAAAGACCATGTGAGAGAGGTCATAGCACATGCAAGCAACAAAGTAATCTCAAGAACTATGTCACATATCTGTTGCCTTTGTCTTTCATTTGTCACCATGGGCACTGTGGTATGGCTGATTCATGTTACTGCCTTAAAACTTGGAATTCAAACATGATTTTAAGGGAACCATGTAACTCTATTATAAGGAGATATTCAGTGTTTAGATAGCTGCTTGGCATTTGACACAGACATCTTGAAACAGACAGGAATAATATCAAGCCTCATATGTAGAATATAGAATGAATCAACAATGTTTTCTCTGACTGCTGTGAAAAGCTGATTTAACCTTGACCAGAGATGCTGGAAAGGAGCCTGTGTGAATTAAAGCAGCTGAGATCAGGGCCAAATCTTCAGCTGGTAAAACTGTTAGAGCCGCACTGAGGTAAATGGTGGTAAATCCCCACTATCAAATGGGACAGTGCATGTTACATCATCAGAAAAAGGCTTTGAAGTATGAAAATCCAGATAGCAAGTTCAAGAAGAACAAATGGTTCACAGAGAAGGAAAAGCTCCCGTTCATTAAATAAGGGTCAAGCATGTGAGCAGTAAATTTCCCTTTATTTGATCAATTATGCTTTAAAAATCAAATTAAAACCATTCTTAAGGATACATGAAACAGTTAAAGCCACAAAAATGTCCTTCAGTTGGGTAAGAGCAAGGCAGTAAATCGGATCTTTTTTGTAGGCCTAGTGAATGCAGGGCAAACAATAACTAAAGAGACAACAGCAGCAGAGCTGCATCCTTTGAACTGGTGACTGTAACAGATATATGCTGTGTTTTGCAAAAGTGCCACAGTCGCATGCTGTTGAGAGCACACAAAAAGCTAAAACGAACAAAAAAATTCTGGCTTTATTCCACTTTTAGTCATAAAAAGCCATGAGGAAGTTGAGATAGAAGGACATCACAACTGTTTTCAAACAGGTCATTCTGCTACGTGAGGTCAGCAGCACTGCTGCTGTTGACTTCGGCTGAATCAGGTTTTGGAGCACTGGTTTTAATTTATCATATTACTGAAGTTGTACACTGATATAAATCCACACAGAGCAAAACTGGAATAATGCTGCAGTTAATCAGCCCTAATGAAACAATGGTCCTCTAGGTCAGAAATACAGCTGTATCTTGGATGTTAGGATAAATACTCGCTCAGCTTTGAAATTAGTTAAAAAGATTCTTGCTGTGGATGTCATAGATCATCTACAGTGAGGCTAACTAGCACAACCCTCAGATCTATGTGATATGGGAAAAAAAAGTCTCACAAAGAGATGCAAATCAATAATTTTAATGATCCATCTGCCAAAAGAAATTCCATTGACTAAGGGCTTCTATAAATATTCAGCCTGATAGTATGGATGAAGTCCAACACCAAAAATATTTGCAGATTCATAAACCTCTTCTTGCAGTCCAGCCATTGCACTGGACTTGTTGCACATATTTCTGAAGAGGAAGGACAACATTTCTGTGCCATTTGCCCATGTTAAATAGAGCATTCATATATCTGACTGACCTGCTGCAGATATATTTAAAAAACTCATTGATGAACTCCTTTAAAGAAAAAAATTATCTACATTCACAGTAATTATAAGGTATATAAAATAAAGTCTGATGAGTTAAGTCAGTTTTAATCTTTCCCTAAGCACTCGCAAAATCATTCCCAGAGATCCCTGAGGAATGAGGGAAGTGATGGACTTACAATAGCTGATGACTCAGTTTACAGAAGAGTTTTTAGTTTGATCATACTGAAAGACACAGACAACTTTTCTGCGTAATAGAGAAACATACGCTGAACTTAAATCTGGTTGAATAGATACCACCTAGCCACGAATCAAAATTAAGTAGAAAGAGTTGATTTAAAACAGCAATGTTATTTATTTATTTGTTTATTTTTATTTTACTAGTTCAGGTATCTCCTTGCTTCAGCGGGCTCCTCATGCCCATAGCTGACTCCTACAGGAGGATGCTGACCCCATCCTCAACAATTGCTGCTGGGATGCTTTGTCACACAGTGACATTTGCCCAACCCTCTGTTCCCTGGCCATGTGAATGAGCTCACCCGTGCAGTCCATGCCTGACCTGTCTGCAAGTGAATGGCTGGCACCCTTTGCCCCCTGCAGCACACAGCGCACTCTGGTGTGACAGGGAGGAAAGCTGAAGCAAACACACCACTCTGAGGATGATGGCAATTTTTGCTAACCTCTGTGGGTGTCTTCAGCTGCAATAAGCCACAGAGGGATGTTCTGTACCTTACTGAAAATATTACTGTAAAAAGTCATATTTGTGTTGCATTAAGAGACACATAGAGGCAAACAATTCAGCCACCAAGAATTCTATTTATTTGAAAATATTTTTGTTTGATCAATCTATCTTCTTGTTTATGCATCTCTCAAAAGAATTGTTACTTATTGCAGGAAGGGCAGTGATTTATCTCTTCCAACATCTCTCAACAACACTGCAGCCCCCTTTTGCTCCTAAATGGAACACAAATATTGTATTCTTGTATTGATATAGAGAATTTTGGCAAGGTTTATTGTTGCAGCAGAATACTTTATTTATACAAATTAACTGTTTTCTAACTGAAAAATGTATTTTACAAACTTATTTTTTTAGTCTTTAGCTGCAACCGATATGGAAAATAATTCAACTTCAAGAGAAGTCCTCTTCTTAGCTAGTCAATAAACAGATCTACACCAATTAAAAATAAAGCCCATTTTTTTCATTTCACAGAGTATGAAAATTATCACAGACATATATTTCTCCCCTCTAGCTTTGTGCTTATTAAAATCCACAGCTTTATAAGGACGGAGTAAGCAAAGAACATTTAAATCCCCACAATCTCAGCATTTGAGAAAGAAAAGAAGTAACAGAACTTTGCAGTGTCAGAGGGAAAAATATGATGATTTCAGCAGTTTAAGAAAAACACAGTATTATAGGTAATGAAAAAGGTCAGCAAAGGGCAAGGCAAGTTTTGTTATGGCCGGGGATATATGCTTAGATAAAAGACATGATAGTTCCAAAGAACACAAATGAAAAAAACTGATTCAAGTTCATGAAATGACAGACTATGGGAAAAGCAAGAGAGAATTTGACCTAAAAACCTATTTCTTAGAATACGATTTCTACTCTAAAATTCAAAGAGAAGCCAAAACTAATAAACAATTATACAGTGTCAATGCTTATGCATATTAAATCATGATGTGCAAGGCGAAGAATATCAGCAGTTCAAGTTACTAAATGAACAGCCAGTGAAGTGTATCAGTTGCTCAAAACATTCACAGGGCAATGAGACGGCCGAGAAAGGCTGCAGAAAACTCACTCCCTTAAACACAGCACAAAACACTAGTAAAGATATGGGACTGAATCCAGCTGGAATTTTGGAGTGCACCACTGAACAGGACTGGCTTCTTCAGCGTTGATACCACTGAATGTATGAATATGGGCATTGATGTTCAGAATGTCATGAACACGTAAGTACAATAGTGTATTTACAGTTCTCTTAAACAGCAAAGGAAAAAAATTCTGAGAGGAACGACACATAGAAAACTATTCCCCAGCTTGATGGTCGTAGCCACAATGCCAAGCCAGACTATCCACCTGAGAACAGACCAAATATGTCTCAAGTCAGAAGGCAATGTCACAATGGGGTTAGGCTTTCAGCCACAGACAGTGCACATGGCTGTCCCAGCTGCCTGTGTGGTATCCCAGTGTCATCCCAGCCAGCCAGCAGTGTCAGGCAAGAGCTGAAAACCGGCCTCACACTGCAGCTTGAAGGGATCGTATGTGATGAGGACAGTAAAGTACAATTCAGCTTTGCTGAGGTCTAGATTTGCTGTTATAAAACAGGTAATAGCAACTCTAACAGGTAAGGGTGTGTGAGAACAGCACCTTGAACGTGGTTGCACTCTCCTGCCCACACCTGCCTCCCACACCCAGCTGAGTATCAAGAGATGGTGACATCTATCAGGAGACAATGTTTTACTAGCAATGGAGGAAACAGCTCATGTAAATAAGTTCCTTTCACATCTTTACCAACACTCAGATAGAAATGCTGAGATATGAACCATCATTTTAATTTACTTCAATAAGCTTTGATTTAAATTCTCTGCTTGAATTCTCTAGAATAAATTTTATGTGGAAGTGGCAAAATGCCAGAAGGAATGGGCTTATCTGTAGTGATGTAGGGTTTTTTTGGATTTTCTAGGTAAAAAAAGTTACCTCTTCGAAGTATGCCTTTGATGCAAATTCAGTCTAAAGTGCTAGAATAAGCAACATCTATGAAAGTGAAACAGAAAAAAAAGTATGCATCAAACATTACACCAATGACTTGAAGTTGTTGCTATCTACTTTCTCTATCCTGAAATGAGTAAAATAAGTTTAGCGATTGCAGTCCTTTTCATGCCATGAAAAGCACCACTGCAACCCTCTGGCTAACCCCTGTGGGGAGGTCAAGCATTCAAAAGACAATGACATTATCTAAGGTCACCTCCAGATAATCCTCCTCCAAAGCAGGTTAGAGAAACAGCAGAATGATGATGAGGGAAAATGTACATTAAGCACAATTTTCTTTTTTGTGTACACAGTTGAGGTTGGTTTTGCTTTCTTTTAGCCAAGGACAACAAAAGCCATAGCTGCGTGATAAACACTGCTTGAGCAAGCTGGACAGAAATGCCCTTTAAAATTAATCTTGGAGGGAATAAAAACTCTTTCACTTAGCAACGGTCTCTTAGTCCCTCGACCCTTCTGAAAGTCTATCCCTTGCAAAGAGGTGCCTCTAGTCTTTTCTGTTCCTTTTGGGCTGTCAGCTGAGAATCATAGCTCTCAGCTAATTTCCAGTATTTGGATACTGATTTGTTATACAGCAGCACCAGCTATTCCCACAGGTCCTTCAAGGGGCCACATGCACTGTTACACTTCTTCATCCCATGCTGTCAATATAATTGTCCGTATTTGCTACAATGGCAAGAAAATTACTTTTGAAAGAAGAATGCTTATGATTCCTCCCCCCACCCTGGATTTTAGACCATAAGTAGAACCCTGTGTCCCAATGGGCATTCAGAGAGCTGCTGGGAATGGCTTCTTGTGGAATTTCAGGGCACACAGTTCCTTCAGTGATCACATCTGATATGACTTCCAATTGCATCTGCAGAAGTTTAACACATCTTAGATCTTTTTGACAGCACTAGAGTTTTTGCTGATGCTGAGAACATTTTGCTGCTAATCTATATCTTTTCCTGAGGAAGCGCAGAAAGAGAAGCCAAAGCTTTAATTCTAAGCTATTCTTTTTATTTTGATACACATTTTTACCCACAGGCATCTTGGTGGCTATCTCCACTTGCCAGTTCCATGAGCGCTTTGGAATCTTTCTCAAAGGAAGCTTCTTCTGAAGTCCGTGTTTGCAGAGAGTTCACTGAATAAAACACATTCATCTCTAACTTCTCCTTACTCTCTTTTCTAGCAATACATACTACTCCTACCTTCTGCAGGTAACTAGGGTATGTGGGGTACTACTTACAGCACTGCAGCACACATTGTGTAGTCTGATTCTGGAGAGAGAAGGGCTGTCTGTGTGACACTCTTCTGTGCTATCATACCACAACCAAAGCTTAAAGTACTGACATGAACTTCATGAGTACAAAACTGAGATTCACAGGTTGGTAAAAGCAAAAAGGAGTCTGAGGAGCCCATTCCCACGTTCCTAGGTTGGTATCTGTGCTCACAAGAAAATCTCTTGCTTCTGTTCCTGCCTTGAGTGAAGAGGAACAGAAAAAGACTAGCTGCTATGATCTACAACTGAAACACAGAAATTCTCTACAGGGCAAAGGAGTGGTAGGATAAGCGCTACATCAGACAAGCAGGCTCAGTCAGCACATTGTTGCAGGCAGATGACGTGCCAGCAGAAGAGAACAGCAGTCCCAAGACAATTGTGGCTGGCCCACAACCTCAGTCTATGTCAACTCTGTGGCCTGTAAGCCAAAGGTTTGCTTTTTTTCCCACTCCCTTGCATACCACATGGCATCTCCAGCCTTACACAATTACTGACTTCTCCCTGGATCCTTGGGTGAGAGAAACAAAGCTGAGGGCAGGCTACAGATAGTAGCAGACTGGACGTTAAATGTTCGATCTCAAAGCAGAATAAGGGTAAAGGCTTTGACTCTGAAGAATGCTCCTGCCTCATTCAACCCAGCTTCCTTGAACCTCCTGCACATGTGACAGCAATCTGTGTCCAATTACAGAGCAATAATTCCCTTTTCCAGCAATCCAGGTGCTTTTTCACAGCAATGTAGAAGTTGTTCCTTTTTTCTCATGCTCTCAGTCTTTGCTGGTCTCTGTCGCAAATGACTGCAGTTCCTTTTTTGCTGGACTTCACCCCTTATAAGAGGCTGAAGAATTCCTTGTGGAACAGCTTGAAGGAAGAAAAAGGTCTCCACTGGATTATAGCTCACTGAATGTAGCAGAAGTTACTTAAATGAATGAAAACTATACTTACACAGAGATTGATCTGCAGGATAATTACTTTCACTGCAAGCTCATTACTCTAGCTACTGTGCCTTTTTAAGTTACGTGTCCTCTAATAATGGTCATGGTGTCAAAACAGTGAGATGTGTACAATCAATCATAAGGCTGCTCTTGAAGAATCTTCCATATATGCCAATATGCAACTAGCATTAAGTTCCCCAGATTAACTGGTCCAGGGCCTCTCTGCAGCAACAGAGACTGTTAGAATCAGGAAGAGATGACAGTCAGATTTGGAAGATATGATAGTTCAAAATTGCGACAGGGACAGAACAAGACTAAGGGGAAAACCCGTGTTAGCACCTGTCTATAGACCATCAGAGAAACCGGTGATGTAAAAAATGCAAAACAATTCAACCTTTCTCATGGGCACTAAACAACACAGGAAAAGGAAGCAAAAAGGAAGAATTTTAGTGGGTGGGGAAGGGGGGAAGGAGGGCGTCTGGGAACCCTGAACCAGGCCAAGTTTTGAGTGCTCAGCAACGTCCTACAGGCAGCACAGGATTCTACATGCAGGCAGCGAGGCGTAGGACAAAGGTAGTCGGTCTCCTTTCCCCTTTCCCTTCTCTTCCCTGCCGTTGGACACTGCCCCCCCCGCACGGCCGGTCCGCACCAGGAGAGGGCGCCCGAACACCAACCAAGCGCGGGAGTTAAACTAATGAGCCCTCGCAGCTAATTACCGCTCCGGCTGCAGGCTCCCGTTCCGCGGGATTAGCTCGCTCGCATGCAGGGGAGGGTGCAAGCAGGACAGCGGTGGCCAGGGCGCAGGTCACAGGCTTGCTGGAGAGCAGCGACGGCAGTTCATCTGCAGAAGCTTCCTTTTTTGCTACACTCATCAAATTCTTCCCCAAGGCGGGGGAGCAATAAGGCTATTTTGTACCCTGTGTTATACCTGGGGACTGTGAGATTCCTCATTTAATCTATTGCTGCCCCTTTCCCAGCGTACAGTAGCTGCAGGGAGGGACACACTGGGAAGCCACAGCTGCTCCTGCAAGAGTTATGGCACATTGGCTTCCGTGCTCTTGCTACTCTCTCATGTCGTACCTCTCCATTAGGCCTGGCATGTATCCTGCATGGTGAGGAGACAACCAAGGGGCTTCTGGAGTGCAGAGCCCACATCCCACCCACCTACCATGTCAAGCCTTGGCCTCCTGTGATGTTCAGAATGCCAGAAGCATCCCCCTAATGCCTGCATCAGGATCTAACGCGCAGAAGACCCTGCCCCACAGGGTCCCCCTCCCTACCTCAAAATCTGATGCATGGCGTCTCACATACCAGGCAGAAACGGTGACATCCCTGGGCCCCCTGATCCAACCCTGAAGCCAGGTATAGCTCCAAGCTGGCCTTACTCTGCACAAGAATTTGGGCAGTGACCTCCAAAGGTCCCTTCCAAATCAAATGGTTCTGTGATTCTCAGTTCTGGATAAGTACATCCTTATTCCCATTTCACACTGCAGAAGCAAAAGGTCTGGATGGGTAAGTCAATTTTAAGGACTAGAAAACTTCAAGTGAGGCCACCCGTAGCAGAACCTGTAAGCTGATAGCCTCAGCAGATCACTGCCTTCTCTTCTACATTGTCCTGTTCACATTTCTTTTACAAACTCTGCAAACAGAATGTGGGTTGGGTTACATTAGATTATGTATCAGTTACATTCCTGGATTCACTGTATATATATGAACATCAATTTAATTGATGGTGAATATCAATCCTGAAGGAAAAGATGGCATTTGCTGATGGACCAACCAGAAAAAATGTCTCATCTGAGATGTTCAAGAAGTTTCTTTCAATGACAGCAGGTGAAGGATTGCCCCTTTTTTGTCATTACAGATGCTCACTAGTGTTGACTCTGCTGGCTCACTTACTCCTTCAAGTTCCGCCACAAATCCAGAACTGATTTATTGAAGTCCCTGAGTCTTAGTCTGCTTTTATTACAGCCTGGTAAGAGAACTTGCCCTTAGCTATCAATTTGATTTGCTTGTATAAGTGTATTTTTTAAAAACACCATTTTTCATGTTTAAACTTATTTTTAAACCATTATGACTGTCATGAAGGGCCAATTTTAGCCTGAAAACTCTTTTTACTTTTTCCCACAACTGCTCTCATACTATGGTGAGAAGATAGGCTTGATCTAGTGGATGCTGCTGTGAAGTTGCACTTGGACCTCCCAGGAGTCCCTGGACAGGCCGCTCCCTGTGTGCCACACTTTAGTTTTTCATCTGGCAGGGGCAGTGGGACTAAAACTGTGCTAGAATTGCAAGATGCTTGAAGACTACATCAGTGAAGGCCGCATAGGTGCCAAGAACAGATATCTATCTACATATCCAGACAGCTAGAGACTTATTGTGACTCAATCAAGTTTAAACATTTTAAGATAAAAGCTGCTATTGCAAGCTTTTTAGTCTCAAGGAAATCCATAATAAAAACAAGTCATCAGCACAGAAATAATTTGGATTATTCACACTGTGGAGAAGGTCACTTTTGAGACTTCAACAGACTAAAGAGAAAACAAAAAAATCAAATGTATGAAAACCATGATGGAAAAAAGATATCAGATTAAGCTTCTTTCCCCATTACTTATTGTAATGGAGAATTAAATCCAGTGTTTTACCTCCAGGTGAATGCTCCTTCAGGCTGGAACACCGAACATGGGTTTATACATGGCAGACCAAATTTATCTTTTCTAAAATGCCTTAAGGAACAGGTCTGGAACATAGATTTGATCCAGAATATTTACTCTTCAGGTAAAAGTCAGTTAATATTAAAAGCACTGCAAACCCTCATTTCCTATACATTGCTACAGTGTCAGGAGACAACTGATTCATGACTTACCCTCCCCTTCTCAGCCTTGAGATCCTGGTCTAGTTCAAAGACTGGCTAACTTTTAATCACCAGATAGAGATTTTCCTTCCAAGTGCTGGCCCAAAACCAGAACTTTTAGAAAACAGAATTTAAAAAAAAATTCTTGTTTTAAAATATGCTAGACTGACCCTAGCAGACTCTTTCAATTGAAAGGAAATTTTGATTCAGCAAAAGTGCAGGACTAGTCCTATTGTCATCTCACTCTCTTGTGTTAAAGTCTTACATATTGCTTGTACAGACACTGATAAGCACTACCACTCATCCGGAGCCACACAAACTCTTACAACAGGGATGGATCCGAACTGCAAGATTATGGTCTGAATTCAAAGTCTGCCCTGTGTCTCCCTAATTCTGGATTTGGAGTTTTGTTCACCCACAGTTCTAACACAAAGAGCCACAGTCACAGACACAATGACAGAAACACAGACACATGCACTTCCCTAAGTGGGAACTTTCAAACATATATTGGCTTAATTGAATCCTTATCCCCATAACCAATGACTGAAGGAGCATGAAACGCAGTGTTACACACTATGTGTAAAAGGAGCTCTTCAGTGCTACCCTGGCCTTGCTAACTAGGGTATATTTTGTGTGTGTGCCTGTCTGACACGGACAAGCTGTACACTCGGTGGGATGGATTACTGTGGTAATTCTTCATGAGTTACTTGCTGCAGAGAAGGTCTGGGACCTTTCCTGTAGCAGATCTGTTGTACTCCCACTTCTGCATTTCAGTGACCCGCTTGGGTCTGAGGCTTCCCCCTACCAGTTTGCTTCATTCCCCTTGTGTCAGAATGCACGTGTGTGTTACGTAAAGCATGTGGGACCATTAGCGTGGAATATTTGCATGGCAGCAAAAGTGTCCTGTGTCTGTTTTGCAAGATATGGAGTGTTTCATATGCGAGCTATTAGCAAGATGTAAGTACAGATAAAGGCATAGATATAGATAAGCATCTGTATAGTTTTGGAAAATATTGATACTTTCCTACACATGGACATTTTAAATCTACTAATAACAGAGAAGAGGCAAGATGTTCTTGGATGTTGTTTGAGAGATGAAAACATTTGGTGAGCCCTTGGTTTGGTAGGTGCACTGCCATTCAACACAAAGTGAATAAAATACAGTTGTGAGAACCTTCTAACTAACCATGGCAAAATAATTTCTCACATTATTACATTTTAACCTTGTCCTTCACTCTTAATTTCTGCATTTGATTTTAAGTAACATACGTTTCCTTCTTTCTTTCAAAGGAAATGGACATCAAATAGCATTTTAAATCCACAGAAGAGACGTTACAGAGACTTCCAGTTACCTTTTGCTGCTGCTACACTTTAACTGTAATAAAAATGTGAGAACACAGAACTGGAAAGGACCATCTGGAACCATCTGTGAACCATTCCTTGCACTGTAGGCTACTATGAATTAGATGTTTAATTATAAACAGTGCATAGAACATCTACTCCACATGTCACAGGCCATGAAACAGTTCCTATGTAACACAGTTAAGAAAGATGATGAATAATAATGGGCATCCAGAATTGCAATGTGCCATAGAAAGAATACAGCATCAAGCATCATCAGCATCTAAATACTGGGGACTATCATCATTTTAGGGTAGAATGACTTTGAGACACAAAGCGTGAATTTTGCTGTAAAAAGGCAAAACCAGAAACATCCCAGCATACACTACACTGGCACAGAGGAATATTTTTTTCTTTACCTGAAACTTTGCAATCCATTTAGCTTGGAGTGTGTGAATCAGATTCACCTCCCACTCACTTACAGGAGAGGAGTTCATGATGGAAGCATGCGTTATTGTCTGTAATTCATCTCCTTTTCATTTCCCCCCATCAGCAGTGCTACAGGCACTGTATTTTAACCATCAGGCAGGCCTGAAAAAGCTAGAGAAGTCCATGCAGGAGACGTACAACCTGGGGACAATGCACATGACCTGATATGTACTTCAAAGATCTAAGGGTGGTGTTGCAGTACACTGACTGATCTGCTGCCAGTGGCATTGTAAGGGAAATATAAGAAGCATTTGAGGTTGTGTTAAAGGTATAGCTGAAAAAGTGCATCAAAAATGCTGCTGTTTTGTGAGCTGGGGGAAGAAAAGACCTTTCTTCCCATTCATTCCCATTCAGTAAGTCAGTAAGTAAGTAAATAAGTAGAGTGTGACTGTTTAATCTAAAAAGGAAGAGTAATGGCTAATGGACCTCTTAACTGGATGGCTTTAGGGTTTGGGAGGATATCTTCTAGGGTTAAGACCAGATGGAATCCCACAGCATAAAATAGTGAAAAGAAGTAAAAAAAAAAAAAAAAAAAAAAGAAGCCTACAGCTTCCTCATCCTTATGGGCTGATCAAGAAAAATGTGGTCTGTGTAAATGGAAGATATTCCATAAATACATTGAGTGGAGCTTACAGTACCCCAAAGGAGCTATTCATCAACTCCAACAGGAATATGCACTGGGAGGCCTTCACTGAATTAAAAACAACAAAAAAAGAGCTACCCACTTATCTCATCATTTGGTTATCTCTGGTTTCAAGGAGTGCATAGAAAAATGTTAAGCCCTCACTAGACTTTTAAAAAGAGCTCCTAAGCCCAATGTCTTTTTTTCCCCCCTAAGTACAGGAGAGATATCCAACAATTTCTACAAGTAATATCTTGCATTAAGAGTACATTTTAATTACTTTCACATTACACGGGATTTAAATAATATTTTTGTACTCATTTAGAAAGAGCTATTAAAGCCCAGACTGAGCAATTCAATACTCCACTGACAGATAGTTTCAAATACCACTGGCATGTGCTAGTGTCCAGTCTGCCTGAGCTTCAGCAGAATTTTTGTAATTAAATTTAAGATTCTTTAGGGATTGTAAAGTGAAAAAATAAAAAAAACCAAAACGGTCAAGGTTCAATCTTATGAAATACTAAACATTTTCAAGACAGATTGAGTGTCCTCAATTTTATCTTAATCCTAATGAAAGCTGATGGTGCTCAGTATCTATCAGAAGTGCTCAGCAATTTGCAGGGTTAAATCCCCCAAGAACAAGCAAACAGTATGCTCTGAATACTGACAAGCCTTTAGAAAACACTCTACTAATGACCTCAACCATGAGCTGGAGGGACTATTTCTCATGGGGGCATAGATAATTCAGTCTCTGTGTGAGTTCACACTTGAGACTTTCCCGACCAGAAATGGTCAAGTTCTGCAAATTATGAGTTAGTGGTCTTAGGTTTCAAGATACAAATTACTGTCTGTCAGGAAGACAGAGCTATAAATGAATTTTATTTGGAGTTGAACAAGGGTAAAAAGAAGGATACACTGTCTGCTAAGCCACCGTTCTCAGGAGACTTCAAATTTCCATTGAGAAGGTCTGAAAAAGAAGAATTTTTTTATATTGACTCCACACTGTAATGTAACTTTTGCACTTTTGATCTGTGGAGCTTGCAAAGACTGGACACATTTTAAATCTCACTGAAATACACATACTTTTTTGTCTACAGAGCAAAAAGTGAAATTAAGCATACAAGTGGTAGAAATCAGATCTGTGGAAGTTACTAAGACAGTTTTGAAGCTCTCTAATCCTTCTACAATTGCAAATGAAACTGAGGATTATGTACTTCACTAACTGGATCCTTATAGTCTATGGGGTCTGATGGTATTTGTCCCAGGGTACTCAAAGACCTGGCTGATGTCATTGCAAAACATTTCCCAATGATTTTTCAGTGGTCTTGGGAATCTGGACACATCTCAGGCAACCGCAAGCTGGTAAATGCCCCAATTTTCAAGAAGGCCAGGAGGGATGGCCCTTGTAACTATAAGTCTGGCAAGTCTCACTTCAGTGCCTGGTAAAATTATGGAGAAAATTATTCTGCAAGTTGTTGAAAAACACCTCAAGTAATTGGTCACAGCCAGCACGGCTCCAAGAGAAGAAAGTCCTGCATTTTAAACTTAATGTCCTTTTATAACAAGGTTACCCACCGAGCTGACCTAGGTAAGCTTGTAATGTTTGTGGACCTCAGTAAACCTCTCAGTATCCTTCCGGACAAAATGTCCAGCCCACAGCTGGATAAACACATCAGGTGGTGGGTGATCAATTGGCTAAATGACTGAGCACAGAGGGTAACAGTGAATGGGGTAACATCAGACTGGTGACCTGTCACTAGTGGGGTTCCACAGGGCTCCATCTTAGGCCCTGTGCTGTTGGGGGTAGGCTCAGGACTGCAGAAGAATTCAGAGAGTGGAAGGAAACCAAAGACATCTTCCTTGAATCTTCTGCCTGAGGGACGGTGTTGTGACCTTTCCCCTGCGTCCAAGGGCACACATCTCTCCCTCTGGAG